>CM072518.1:46005618-46605618 GCA_036898135.1 Oncomelania hupensis | reverse complement strand
TGCTTAACTTGCAACACAGTAGCGAGTGCTCCAACCATTGCGCTATCCGACACCCCGACACATCCGACATCCGACAAAGTCAAGTCCAACTGTAAAATGCAATGTCCCAAGGACACACAGTCCAGAAAAACAGGTCCTTTTAAAATTAACAATCACTATTGTTCTACAAGGATTAAACGCTATAACAAAAATAATATAATTATATCTTTAATAATAATATCTTTAATATAAATCGATCCATTCGTAGGGTTATGCACCTATTGATAACAACAATATTGATTTTAATGATAGCTCCGCAGCAAAAGCGCCTCGGGCGGCTTGATTAATTTCCTGTATCAGCCAGCGCCTTGAGCAGCTCTAGAGTTAAAAAAAAGCGCGATATAAGAACGATTTATTTACAAAATTCAAAATAAATCGTCGCTGGATTAATTGTGTGGACAATTTTGCCCTAGTTACGATCTTGTGAATGACGTAGTCTTGGGTGTTTTGTGGCTGCAGACGTGAAAGGTCTTTGCACTGGTTATGACCTTGCGGAGAACATGAACTCTTTGTCGTGGGTACGACCTCGTTAATGACATAAGGTCTTGGACCTGAGTTCAAAATCTCGAAAAGAAATGCGAGGTAACGTAAGGAGAAAAAAGAAGAAGAAGAATGGGGGAAGAGGGTGGGAAAGAAGAAGAAGAAGAACAACAACAACAACAACAATAACAACAACGACAACAACAACAATGACGACAACAACAACTGCTACTACAATAATAGCAACAACAACAAATGTAATAAAATAATTTAGAATAATATCGTGATGCCCCTTTTGGGCCAGGATGTGGGCAAGGCATTCTGGACTATAATTGTGTTGGAAAAGTGAGTTATAATCTGGTAGATAAAAAAAAGGAATAAAGAAAGCAACTAAAACTGCTCATCGACGATGTTAAATTTTTTTTAATAAATCGTGGCTAACTATACACATAAAGAATTAATAATATTAGAAACATTCACTGGTATAGCCAAATTAGTCTAGCATGTATTATATACTGCTCAAAACAATTGAAGAGCCAGAGGAATAAATTAAATGTATAACTTACCGGAACAAAAAAAACTTGCAAAAAATGGTTTAGATGGAAACATTTATTATTGAACATTACATTACTAAAATGAAACAGAAAAAATCATCTCATTTACATCTTTTTTGGGCTTAAAACAAATAACCCCAGTTTTCACAATTCTATACATTTATTTCTGCTAATTCATATGGAAACGCTTAAACTGGCAGCATTTTTCACGTGCCTGAAGTGCTAATTTACCTGATAAAAGAAGGTTGCTGACAACAAATTCCACTCTTTTTTTTTTCACTTTCACGTTGACTCTTCAATGCTGCATGCAAACAGACCAAAAAGATATTTTGAACAATTCAAAATACTTCGATATTTTACCAAGTTCATAAGTGACCAAAAAACAAAGGTGGCTCTTCAATTGTTTTGAGCAGTATATAATGCAAGACTTAAGTTTTGACACCTAGCACAGAAATTTTAGCCACGTAACTGAGTGGTCGTAAACGCGTTATCACCAACGGATAATGAGTATATTCTAAAGTGCCGCTCGTCACAAGTGAGACTCAAAAGCAAAATAAATAATTCGTTTTTGGTTCACACGCATCTGATCATGAGTGAGAAAGAAAGCAATATCCACACACACATTACATGACATGGTTAATGGTTTAGGTCCAGCGGAATCTACACACACATACACACGCACACACATGAATGAACATTGAGGTTTAACGTCTACACCCACCATTGGCGATATGGCAGACAGGGGTAACCATCCCAGGATAGAGAGGGTAGGGACCTAAATCTACACTGAACCGCCAGAGCAATCATACTGCAAATACTGACAGTGAAATTGGCCACATTTTTTCTTGTCCACCACGGAGTAGGAACCTGGGTCAACAGGTGTGCCAGACGAACGCTCGCCCACTGAACCTACGGCTGTGGGACAAATCCAAACTGCTTTGGTTTCCTCACGTGAAAGATACTTTAAAATGACCCATTGTGACCACCTTCCCGCTACAGATCCCTTTAAAATGACCCATTGTGACCACCTACCCGCCACAGATCCCTTTAAAATGACCCATTGTGACCACCTCCCCGCCACAGATCCCTTTAAAATGACCCATTGTGACCACCTTCCCGCTACAGATCCCTTTAAAATGACCCATTGTGACCACCTACCCGCCACAGATCCCTTTAAAATGACCCATTGTGACCACCTCCCCGCCACAGATCCCTTTAAAATGACCCATTGTGACCACCTCCCCGCCACAGATCCCTTTAAAATGATCCATTGTGAACAACCTCCCCGCCACAGATCCCTTTAAAATGCACAGTGAGTGTTGCCTCACTGAAAAGAGCTTTTAACAAAACAACAACAGAAATCTCATTCCAAGGTAAAGTTGTTGTTTTTTTAATAAATAAATAGTTCTTGTGGCTATTAATAGGTACGGCCGCTCTACCGCTCTAGCACTAACAATGTCTACTGGACGGTCTATTACCGTATTGATGTGCCGCTCTACCGCTCTAGCACTAATAATGTCTACTAGACGGTATTTTACCGTATTGATGTGCCGTTCAACTTAGAGGAAATCAACCCCTGTCAGAACAGACATGGAGAATTCAAACTTTGGCTTCTGGTTTGAGCAACTAAAGCCCACTTTATCATTGTTTGTTGTAAAAACAAAAACGTCAAATATTAGGAGAAATCTATTTTGCCAAAAATACAAACATTCTTCAACTTGGGGCTTTTAAACTTTTATTTTTTGTTAACCAATCAGACTTTATGTTATGTTAATGTTTTTTGTACACACAATCATACCATAATGATGTCCATCCTAAGTATGGATTGATAGTAATAATCTCACAAACACAGCTTTTTCATCAAGTTAGGACGTTGATTGAAGCGTGGTCTTCACCCAGGTTACAACCTCACTAATAGGTTCAAACCTTTGTCCTGGTTACGACCTCGCGAATGACGTGACGTAGTCTTGCCTCTTTTGCCCAGGTGATGACCTAAAGACTTAAACGAGGTCATTACCTCAAGAATGCAAAGACTCCTTCACCCAGGTTTAATGTCACCTCGTGGTACGAACTCGCGAATGACGTGCGACCTGTGCCCAGGTTATGTGTCCTAGTGGCTGGAGTGAGAGGTTATTGTCCTGGTCGCGAACATGAACCTTTGTTCCTTGGTTATGACCTCGTATATGGCACAATGCCTTTGCCTTGGTTTAACCTCTCGAACAAAAGTGCGAGGTGATAATTATAATGAACCACACCAACAAACAAACAAAGAAGCAGCTAAGGTTAGGTCATAATTATAATTAACAGCACCAACAAACAAACAAAGAAGCAGCTAAGGTTAGGTGATAATTATAATGAACAGCACCAACAAACAAAGAAGCAGCTAAGGTTAGGTGATAATTATAATAAACAACACCAACGAACAAAGAAGCAGCTAAGGTTAGGTGCGCAAGATAAAAGTAACAAATGTTCACTGTCCATCTCAGCAATATGATTGCTCATGTGGTTCAGTGTTGATTTAGGTCCTCATCTCTTCTTTTCTGGAGGGTATATCTCCGTCTGCAATATCGTCAATGGATGGAATGGACGTTAAACATCAATGTTCAGTCCTATACAAAGGAGGGGGAGGTGAAGGAGAGAGAGAGGCAAAGAGAGACTGAGGGGGAGAGAGACAGAGGGGGAGAGTGAGACAGAGGGGGAGATAAGATAAGTCAAGATAAGATAAAATGAAATAAGATAAGATAACAATTTTATTTTGCAAGGGTAAAAGAGTAAGCGCTGGATGCGTTTTTTTACATCTTGCCTTTGGGGCTTTAACAATTACTATTAAATACAACTCAAGGTTATAACATTCACACCATGGAACAATAACAAATAAACAAAGTCGTCATTAAATAAAATCATTTTCAAACAATTGATATCAAAGTAATGTTGCTAATATCAATGAACAGGATTAACGATTAATGTGTATTTAATTGTTATTGTGTTTTAGGAGACGTGTACTAAATGATGTAAAGTTAGATGCTGGAGTGCGGAGGGGGAGGAGGGAGAGAGAGAGGGAGAGAGAGAGAGAGAGAGAGAGAGAGAGAGAGAGAGAGAGAGAGAGAGAGAGAGTTTCACAGAATGCGAAGTGACAGAGGGAGTTTCTCTGGAGATAGTAACAGATGGGAGATTTTAGAACAATGACTGTGACTCACTAATTTTGTTCCCCTAGATCATCATTAAGCTTGGTTTTGTATCCTTCCTGTTATTATTATTAGTAGTAGTAGTAGTGTTAGTATTATTGTTATCATTGTTACCATATGTTATTTGTCTGTTGCAGTGTTGGTGCTGCTGTTGTCTTATTTTAAGTAGGCCTAGTTGTATTGTTCGTCGATTTCTGAATATAATTATTAGGCCTGTATTGTTTGTTTTATACATAAATAAAATGTATAAACTATATCTAATCTAATTAATAATGTTTAGGTCTATACTTTATAATATTCGAATCTTTAAATTTCCCGAGAAGGACGAGTAGGCTAGGCGAAATTTTGTTGTTGTTGTTGTTGTTGTTTGTTGTGAATGCTGTTGCCACACAAGTGTGACTCATCCACGTTACAGATGCAACATTGAGGATGATAATTATATCATTTCTGGAAAGATTGAATTTATTCACACAAAATCGCTGGTCATCGCAGTTCTGTAGTTGTTAATTTTGATGTTTTATAAAGCACACAAAAATTATACAGATGTTTTTATTAGATAATAAACTGTTATCTGGATACGATTTATAAATTATTTTTAAAAAACTACACATGAACAGTTTCCAGTAATGGCATTGCTAATCGGTTTATAAATAGAGTGACATGATGACAACACAGCAATGTAATCACAAAAAATGGAAGGGAGAAGGGGACGAGTAGGGTGGTCGCTCCAAACCTAGGTTAACACAACAAGACAAATGTAGACTAATAATATGAGTATTAATGAGTAAATGTGGGTTTTGTTTGTTTGCTTTTACAGAAAAGACTTACCTAGAGCACTTTTCAAATTGTTCACCTGTCAGTCTGGTGATAATTTTTGAAGTAATTTCTTTGACATTATCTGAAATTGTAAACAGTTTTAAATAATATAATGAGAAACAAAAAAGACCGAGATGACAAACAATACCGTTCCAAGGAATCAACAACACTCCGGACCATATAAAAACAAAAACAATTCAAATAATATTCATAATATATCAGTTTTGAAGTAAATTTACAGTATTCCTTTTTTTTTATATTCCTCCTGAGTTCTGAAACAAATTTAATTATTTATAAGCTTCGAAATACATCGTTCTTCCACTTCGTTGCATGCGACAAAATGTATAGGTAATAATGTATAGGCAGCCCTAGGTAAGCATTCACAGAGTTCTTTGCTTATGGTGACGTTATGCGGATTGCCTCAGCGAAGGACAGTTGTATGTTATGTTGTTGTTGCTGTTTATTTTATCCCTTTCTATCGGGAAACTCTGGGCCGCCTACCATGGGGAAGGCGTAGTCGCAGCCTGTGGCGCGCCCGAACCCAACCTACCTACATTATTTGTGATGTTTTGTTTTGAAATTTTGCTGGGGAGCAAACGGAGTACCCGGATAAAACCCCCGAGACGTTGCCCGAGTCGAAAGTAAATAATTTTCGGAGAAACATAACGCCCAGATGCTGGATCGAACCCAAACTTGTCAGGCACCATTAGTTTCTGGCTTCTAAGGCAAGTTAGTCACACCTTACTTAGTAAGTTACTAGCCCACTTGGCCACAACGTTCGTTTGTTATAGCAGTACAACGGTAAAATCCCGGCAAAATTCATGATTTTAAATCTGAATATTAATATTGATTTTAAAAAATTGTGTTGCCTAGTTTAAGCTGAGATCAAAGTCGCGTACTTGCCGCTATGGAGTAAGATCATAGATAATATTATGATAATATTTTGTAGATCTACAACTGAAGTCTTAAAAAACAGTTGTAGGACTAGCCGATCAATAACAACCCAAAATTTCCAGGTTAATAAACATAGCTGTTGTGTTTGATCATAACAATGCACTGATAGATTATAAAACAGATTAAAATTAAGAAACAATACTAAAAAGCATCACTTACTTTTGTATTTCAACCTCACAAATCCAAGCGTAAACGCAAGCGCCCTGAACGGAAATGACATCATCACGCAAACGAGGTCACATTGGTCAGAGAGAGCGCTCTCTCTCTCAAACAAAGATATAGACATTTGGAGCCAAAGCAGAGGTAATTTCTTGGTAAAGTAAAACTATTAAACGCACAGACTTCAAACTTTAATATTGTGTCAGTGCGTATTAGAATTGAAAAAAGAACTAATTTCACAAAGATATTAGTCAGGAGGCCGAACTCAGATATATGCAACTTGTTAAATTTTGCGTGATAGAAGCATCCATCCAGTCTAGATAGTATGTATAGATACAGACTAATGTAACCTGGGTGGATGGACATTCTGAATTTGCCTTATTTGGCCGCCATGACAGTTTTCAAAATGGCTGCGCTTATTTGATAAAAACAACCTATCTCGGGTGGTTTTTGAGATAAATTAGATTTTATTTTTGCTACTTATACATTTTTGAGTACGCAGAAATCAAAAAATGCATGCTAAAATGTGATAAGATTAGTGCTCATATGATCTTTTGTTAGTAAATGCTAAAAACATTAAAAACTTCATCAGCGCCGTTATGTTGCTTAATCTAACAAGGAATCTGTTAACAACTATGCTTTAACTTTTACACACACTCGTATTAGCATTACTTTTAACCTCAAGACAATGAATAAAAGCTAGACACACAATCAAATGGTCTTAATAGTTTGTGGCATGACTAGGAGATGCAAGCTGCTACTAAACTGTTTCCTACTGGCACTAGAGGCCGTGGGGATGGAGATGACTTTGACTGGGAGGAGTTTTGCTTTTGTAAAGACCCTCAAAATACCACTAAGTCTAACCCAAGGCGAAAAGCAACAAGTGCTGGCCTCAAAACTGTTGTTGAAAGTGCAAAGGAGAGACAAAAATACAATGACGAAAAATATGCTGACATTCTCGAAAGGTTGCAATGTACTGCTGAGTGTGAACTTTTGCAGAAACTTCATTGGCACAAATCATGTTTCTGTGACTTCACTCACAAAAAAACATTGCAACAATTGAAGTTGCGCATAAAGACACAAGCTGCACGTAATGACGAGCAGGAACCCTCCACATCTAAGTCTTCTGCAGTTGCCTCTGAACCAAAAAACACTCAGGTCTTCCCAAAGTGCTGTGGATTGGTCCACATGCGTATTCTGCCAGAAGAACATTCCAGGCAAGAAGCTTACTAGCGTGGAATTTGAAAAAAAAAAACATCAACCAAGATGCTTGCGCTTGCTCAGCTTGATCCGACCATGCGTTGTCGGCTAGCTGGAGTATCAAATATGATGGCCGCTGAGGGAAAATACCATCTCTATTGTTACGTATGTTTCTGCAGGAAGTATGAACAACAAGATGGGAAAGGTCAGTTTAAAACACCAGGATGTATCTGCTTTGAAAATATCTTGACCCAACTTGACAAGGAGATTGCGGACAGACACATTTTCACTTTGAAGGCGGTTTGGGATCACTATGCAAAGCTACTGTCTCAAGATTTTGGTGTTGATGCTGGTGTGTACAGGAGTAACATATTCAAAAGAAGGGTGGAGGAATTTCTTGGCAAGGAAAAAGTAACATTTGTACAGCCTTTGGACGTAAAGAAACCCCTTCTGATAGAACCATCTGTTTTCACCAATGAGGCAGTGAGAACTGTCTTGAAGGACATGTCAGAAGAAGAAACTACTGATGAAGAGAATGAACCTCTTGCAGAAGAACACATGCACAGCCTGATACATCATGAGGATGAGATTTTCAGCTGGGTGTATCGAGTGGCAGTGAAGATCCACAATGACATAAAACACACTCCAGGACATGAAATTGTCGGTGGACTAACCCAAGACAATGCAAAGAAAGTCGTTCCAGAAAGTCTTTACTTGTTAATCAACCTTCTTTGCGCAGGAGAAAACAATGAAGAGCTAGTTGACAATGATGATGATGAGGAAACTGTAGTCAGAAACAGAGTTCTCAGCATATGTCAAGATATTGTGTTCACAACGTCGAGGAAGAAAATTGACCCCAAAACATCTCGGTATTGGTCTTGCTGTACACCAAGCCACGCGTTCGAAAGACCTTGTCACACTTCTCCATGCTGCTGGACACTCAGTTTCCTATGACACTGTCCTTCGAGCAGACACAGCTATTGCAAATGAAATGGTTGAGCAGTATCAAAACCAGTGCAACGTGTTAATTCCCAGGAATTTCTTGCACGAAACGAACGAAGGGTACATTCGTTTCTCGAATGACAACATTGACATTCTAGAAGAAACTTTGAGTGGCACTGGAACAATCCATGCCAGCCAGTATGTGGCTCTCAGGTGCAAAGGACCACGGGAGCTAGATATGGACATTCAGATAAAGAAATGTCGCTCAAAAGTGCTTCTTGCACCCCCAGAGATCACTGCTGTGCAAGAAGTTGACATGACCAACCCAAAGCCAGAACCCGTTTTTGCACATCCAGTACAGGAGGCTTGGTATCAGGCCAATGACCAGAAGGTTTTGGAGGCAAACTCACAAGACCTTGCATGGATTCTGGCTAGACAGCAACAGCCAAATGCTCAGGTCGTTCCAGGTTGGAATGGTTTCAACCAGAAGGTGTGCACGTCAAACCCACCAGTGACTGTAATGGGTCCAATGCCAATACTAAATGCACCAGCGCATGAATTCTCCACAATATGGACAGTTATGCAGAACTGTAAAGCGATGACAGAAAAGCTGAGGCAAAAGTACACCGTACTCACGTTTGATGAGCAGTTGTACTGCAAAGCGAAAATGCTGCAGTGGGACAAGCCAGAAGAATGTCGGGGCTTTGTCATCATGCTCGGAGGGTTTCATACTCAGCTGAACTTCTGCAAGGTCCTAGGCGAGTACATGGCTTCGTCGGGTCTAGAAACTCTCTGGACAGAAAGTGGCATCCTTGGAAAAGGAGCAGCAGAGAACGCCATGAGTGGAAAAGGGTGGAACCGTGCATTCTGGGTGCACAAGTTCACACTGGAAGCACTGTGGTCAGTTCTATGGGCAAGTTTTAAAGTATGGGCTGAAGAAAATGAAAGAGTGATCAGTGAAGACTTGGGAGCTGCATCAAGAAAGGTTGCCGAGGATTTCACAGGCAAAGATGACAAAGAGATCCAATCATCCGTAACAGCTCTGCTGTCAAAGACTGACGAAGTCAAAGTTTTCTTTGACGAGTTTGAAGCATCATGTAGCGAGCTAGCCACCTTTTGCTACTGGAGGAACTACATGAAACTAGTATCCATTCTTCTGAGGTTCACACGTTCTCTCCGTGATGGAGACTGGGAGCTGTTTCTGTCATTCTTTGCAGAGATGCTTCCATGGTTTGGAGCTTTTGATCACTACCATTACACTCGCTGGGAAACTGTTTTCCTGGCTGACATGAAGATGTTGCCACAGACAGCACCAGAAGTACATCATGGCTTCATGGCTTGAGACTTCGTCACAAAGGAAACCAAGCAGAAATTCAACCAGATACCTGATGATCAGGCAATAGAACACGTCAACAATGCAATTGCACATCAAGCGATCCCACTACCAAACACTTGTGTGGCGTAGAGCACTTGAATCTCATCCTCATCTACCTTCAGTTGTTGACAGTGGCTGGAAGTGTGTGATGACAGAGACTGGAACAGAAGTTCTTGAGCCCATGCTGCTGACCCAGGAGCCATCACGAATGCTTTGTCTGGAGCTAACAACATGTGGCTGTGCATCTTGTGCAACAAAACGTTGCAAGTGTGCATCCAATAATCTGGGTTGCACAAAAGCATGCCTATGCAAAAACTGTCGAAATCCAAGGACACCTACTTTTGTCGACTAAATGTGTGTTCTTTCAGTTTGATCAGACATACTGTTTAAGCATTCCTGCAAAATGGTAATATAACTACCAAACTACTGAAGACGTTACTTATGTTTAACTTGATACCAAGATACTAAGTCATTACTTTGTGTTAAGTTTTCTTTCAGTCCATAATATTTGACAAACCATGACTACAAAGCATTAATTTTGACTTTTGTTCAAGATTTGTTAATGTTATTCTGTGTTAAAGTGTTAAAAGTGTTGGGAAT
The DNA here is from genome assembly GCA_036898135.1 of Oncomelania hupensis. Classification (NCBI taxonomy): domain Eukaryota; kingdom Metazoa; phylum Mollusca; class Gastropoda; order Littorinimorpha; family Pomatiopsidae; genus Oncomelania; species Oncomelania hupensis. The sequence continues at coordinate 46,595,314 of CM072518.1, read as the reverse complement.
CAAACTTACAAAATTGCTCTTTAATTTGGAGTTAATTTTTTTTTTATTTGATAGAAACTGATTATTTCTTGACATTCCCTTTTTTCTGTTTCATATGTTCTTGTTAAACAAAAAATGCAAAGATGTATTATTTGCTAAAACAATGCCAAAATCGGTTCATATTGCTTTATTTCATTCTTTAATGGTCTCTTGTTTTCACATTATCTGATTTTTAACCATCTTTGTAATCATGCATAACATTGCCAACAAATAAAAAAAATCGCACCGCAAACCATCTTCAACGTGTCCTTTTTTAACACCTGCAATTTAAAACACCACAACACACCTATCAAAAGTTAACTTAGTTAGCATATTTGGATTCTGCATGCCAAAAACATGGGAAAAGCTACTTGGTTTGTCAATTTGCTGCTAAAAATAGGTGAAATAGGACTTATCAGATAGATTTCGGTAGCCATTTTTAAAACTGTCATGGCGGCCATACTAACCATTTCTGAAATGTCCATCCACCTAGGTTATCTTACCATGTGTCCAGACTGTCGATCTATACCAGTTGGATGCTTCTATCACGAAATATTTAACAGAGCATTTTTTTTAACAGCTACAGATTTCGGCCTCCTGACTATATAGATCTTCTTTAAAAAGTTAATGCCAAAAATACAGTGGTCAACATAATGAAAACTTTTACTGTGGTGGCCATAAATGGTCATTTACAAAGTGTAGCTTTTCCCGATTTATTCTCAAATTAAATTTCAGTAGCGGTCAAGGAAGGTCGACACTGGATCCTCAATAGCGCAAACTACTATCTTTCCCTGGTAATTGCTTTAGCCGGCAGAGGCAAAAACATTAGGTCGACCGATTTTGGTCGCCTTAAAGAAGCCCTGCAGTAAAAGTATCATTTAGGTAGACATTTTGTCGACCCAACCGCAGCTTGTACATATATATATATATATATATATATATATATATATATATATATATATATATATATATATATATATATATATATATATATATATATATATATATATAACATTTTGAAGACAAATGTGCACGTGCATGCACACATTAAAGTCTAACCACCCACAGAACAAAAAGAAGAAGGAATCTTAATCAACACTAATCTCTTCTTTCTGCTCTCTCTCTCTTTCTCCCACTCTCTCTCTTTCTCTCTCTCTCTCTCTTTCTCCCACTCTCTCTCTCTCTCTTTTTAATCCCTTTTCTAGTTGATGATCACACTTTTTTTGCTTTAGTTATCACATCTTTTTTTCATCCTTTTACTCACCTGCCCACCCACCCCATCCCTCTGCCCCTCCCCTCTCACACACCGCGCACTCCACCATCCTGTCATTGATTGAAAGTAATAAGATGTATGCATTCCACACACACATACACACACATACACACACACCAACACATCCAGTAAACAACAGTGTCGAACAGCCCCATGTCATACAGAAGGGGAGATGAAGAGACAACTCAAATTCAAAATATTTATTTTAACTGAAGTAACCCATACCCCAGCTCTCTCTCTCTCTCCCTCTCTTTCTCGTACTCTCTGTTTTTTCTCCATCCCTTTCTCAGTTGATGATCACACTTCTTTTATTAGTCAACTTCCACATAATATCTGATTGAGGCACAGATGAAAGGATAGCGGAGATATCGCTGTGTGGGATGTTAATTGGTTTTACAGATGGCATGGTAAAAAATCTTGACCAGGAGACATGCCCGCTTATATATATATTCTTTTTATGTTCTTTATATATATATATATATATATATATATATATATATATATATATATATATATATATATATATATATATATATATATATATATATATATATATATATATATATATATATATATATAATAAAGAACATTTTGAAGACAAATCAAATGTTATCACATCTTTTTTTCCATCCTTTTACTCACCTGCCCACCCACCCCATCCCTCCGCCCCTCCCCTCTCACACACCACGCACTCCATCATCCTGTCATTGATTGAAAGTAATAAGATGTATGCATTCCAGACTTTCTCTAACCGAGACACACACATACACACACACACACACCAGCCGACCATACCCTATAAACAATGGTGTCGAATAGCCACATGTTGATGATGATGATGATGATGATGAACACTTGTATAGCGCGATTCCATCCAGGCCAAGTAAGCATGCTCGGTGCGCTGGGGAAAAAAATCTGTTTTGGTCACTGATTAAAAAGATGTGTCTTCAGCTGACGCTTGAAGGCTGCTTTGGAGCTACACTGACGTAGCGAGAGAGGAAGTCTGTTCCACAGGAGAGGAGCTGCACATTCAAAAGACTTTGCTCCAAAGTTCTTTCTCTTATGTCGATCGACACTTGGCACAGAGATCTTGCACTGTGAGCTAGACCGAAGGTTTCGCTCAGGAGCATGCCAAGGGAAGAGTTCTTGCAGGTACTTGGGTGCTGATCCTTCCTTGCATCCAAACACAAGGGAAAGTATTTTATGTTCAATCCGCTTTTCAACGGGGAGCCAATGAAGTTCCTGAAGAACTGGTGTAATATGCTCATGAGTCTTAGCTTTTGTCACAATCCGAGCTGATGTGTTTTGAACTTTTTGTAGCCTCTGCAGCTGGCACTTGGGCAAGCCCCAAACACAGCCGTTGCAGAAGTCCAAGCGAGACTGGATGAGCGAAACAGCAAGTGTGTTGGCCGTTTTTCTGTCCAGATCTGGCCTAAGTTGACCCAGTGTTCGCAGACCAAGGTAGCATGATCTGACTGTGGCGCTGACCTGAGGCACCATGGTGAGGCCGCTGTCCACAAGAAGACCAAGGTCTCGTACTGTGCTGGACACCGGAATAGTCGAAGAGCCAACTTGGAGGGAGTCCACAGATACCTTTCGACGACAGGCATCTGAGCCACACAGTAACACCTCTGTTTTCTCATCATTTAATTTTAACCTGTTGGAGAACATCCAAGACTTGATCTCCCGACAACAACTTTCGAGACTCTGGATTGCCTCTGACGTGGAGGATGCGCTAGGATGAAATGCTTTGTACAGTTCACTGTCATCCACAAAGAGTTTTCGGCTGATTCCAAAGCTTTCAATGATTTTACCAAGCTGGGTAGTGTACATGGAGAATAATATTGGCCCTAGAACAGACCCTTGTGGTACACCACAAGTGAGAGGTACGTCAGGCGATGATGCCCCATCGACGATAACACGTTGTGTCCTGTCTAACAGGTAGGAGTGAATCCACTGATGAGCAGATGATGTAATTCCTATTTTAGCAGAGAGTTTCAGGAGAAGCAGGTTGTGATCAATGCAGTCAAACGCTGCACTCAAATCCAACAGAACCACAAGAACAAGATCACCATAGTCCGCACTGCACAGAATATCATTTAAAAAGCGAGTCAGTGCGGTTTCACAACTGTGACCTGGCTTATAGGCAGACTGGTATACGTCCAGCAGATCATGTTTAATCAGGTGCTGCATCAGTTGCTGACAAACTGCTCTCTCGAGCAGTTTCGATACATACGGTAGATTTGACACTGGCCTAAAATTCTTAGATTCATGTTCATCGAGTCCCTTCTTTTTCAGCAATGGTTTGATAGCTGCTGCCTTGAACGACTTGGGCACTGTGGAGGACTGAAGGCTACAATTTATGATCTTGAGCAGCACTGGCAGCAAAACATCCAAGCAGTCCAACACAAGTCTGGTTGGAGCAGGGTCCACTTCACAGGATGTGGGTCTCGACGACGAGATGATTTTTCTCAGCTGGTCCTCAGATATTGGTTCAAACGTAGTCAGCGGAGAGCCCTTAAATGATGATGGTACTTCTGGAAGACTACGACTGTCTCCAAAGCTTGTCCTAATTGTCTCAATTTTATCAGTGAAGTAGGCAGACAGACTATTTGCAGCATCTTCTCTGGACAGTTCCGGCAACACTGGGGATCTAGGTTGTTTCCCCAGGAGATCGTTGATCACTAAAAACACTTTACGTGGATCACCACTTGCAATGTCAATGAGGGTTCGTACATGCCTTGCTCGAGCTTTCTTGACTTCCTGGGAGCAGCGATTTCTTGCTTGTTGATAGATTTGACGGTCGACCTCTAAACCACTGTTACGCCACCGCTTTTCAGCTTGTCGACGAGCTTTCTTGGACCTTTTTACAGCATCGTCAAACCACGCAGTATCACGCGCACGCCTGTCAGGGATGCGCATGGCAGTCTCGGGAGCATGTTTGTTGAGAAGTTCCATCAGGGTATTGTTGTACAGAGCTGCAAGTTGTTCCACACCCTCAGGAGGAGAAGAAAGCACCTTCAGGTCATTGCGAAAAGCATCCATGTCAATATTCTTCAGATGACGCATTTTTACAGTTTTTCTGGGGGCCACAGGCCTGTCCATGTTCAGCTCACAGGACACAAGGAAGTGGTCTGACAAGAGCACGTCCTCCACCACCACAGTCTGCACAAAGACGGGCTTGTCAGACCGTGATACAATCCAATCCAGAGTGTGTCCACCGCGCTGTGTAGATTGATTCACATGCTGAGTGAGACTCGCGGAATCCAACATCTGCACTAGTTTGCGAGTAGTACTATCTTTCGGGTCATCCCAATGAATGTTGAAATCACCCACAATGAGAACATTCTTGTTTGATATGGAGTTTAATAGTGCACCAAAATCCTCATAAAACGTCGAGACTTTCAGTTTATTTTCTTGTGAAGGAGGGGGTCTGTAAATTGCAATTGTCCGCACAGAATGCTTACCACGGGACATCACAAAATCTAAACACTCAAAAGAAGAGAAGTTTCTATTTTCACATTTCCTAAGCACTAAATCTTCCCTATAGATAAGTACAATGCCACCTCCACCTTGACAAGTGGAACGAGGACAGTTCATGAAGATATAGCCAGGAGGTGTCATGACTCTGATCTTCACCTCATCACCACTCTGGTACAACCATGTCTCAGTCAATACCATCATATCTAATGACTTGTCCACAATAAGCTCATTAATATCCAAAGCTTTTTTCCTTGATGATTGTATATATTCAGAAGGGCGATAGTTATAAAGTTTGATTTTTTGGTAATACATTCTGATTCACTGGACACAGAGAGATTGATTGTTGATGACACACCCACATTATCATAGTCACACACCCCGGCAATCACAAAGGGGAAATTTTCAGACAGAGTGTCTGAAGCAGTTTCATCAGTGTTTGAAGCAGACGCTAAGTCAAGCATAGGCATAGATTCATTAGTCACAGTAGGCTCAAGCGAATTGCTATCAGACCTATCTTTCTGTTTTCTACCCCCTCTCACACCTCTGTGTGTTTTCCTTTTCACTAAACATAGTTCTCTGCAGATTTGAAGCACAATACTTGACAGCTTAGAAGTTGGGTCACTGCCAACCTCCAGTAGTTGTTGCACAGAGTAAGAGACTGTCATTATAGTTCACTGTTATAAATACTGGTGTAGCACACTGAAAAAAGTTCACTTCACAATTCTCCAATGTCTGACAAAATATTTCAGAAAAATTTATATCAGATTGACCAGTAAAACAGACTGCATAAAATAGCACCAGAAGTAAGAGAAACAAAAAAGTAATTTAGGAAATATTTAAAAAATATGAGAGCAGGTGTAATCATGCTGCACTAGGCGCCCTGAACACAACTCACATGTCCTATAGAATGGGAGATGAAGAGACAACTCAAACTCAAATTTTTTTTTTTACGGGAAGTAATCCATACCCCATCTCTCTCTCTCTCTCTCTCTCTCTCTCTCTCTCTCTCTCTCTCTCTCTCTATCTCTCTCTTCACGATTGCACGCATAAATATATTATTTTTTTTATTTAGCAATGATTATGTTTATATCCTATGTCTGAGTTAAAAACTAGTCTGAGATGATAGGATAGACGAAATCTTTTTCACGGTCACGTTCTTGACACGCCACATGTGAAATGATATCAATTCGGAGTCAGAGGATAGGATGGACAGAATCATTCTCACGATCACTAGGGATATGCCACATGTGAAAGGGTATCAATTCCGAGAAAAAGTCAAGATGTATGACTTAAGCCAAAAGAGGGAAGGAATGAACCCTCTAGTATAGTATAGGCAATATAAATGGTAGAAAATGTCATTTTGCTAACTGAAGTCAGTGAAAGATGTTGTTCTTAATAACTATAGTGTATCGTACAATGGAGGACCCCAATTTGAGGGAGGCCAGGATTGAAGGCCTCCTCGAATATATGAATTTAGCGCTGTTGAATTTTATAGTGGAGTAAGTAATTTATATATAATATAATGTTGTAAATAAAATGTAAATGATAATAATTTCAATTTTTTTTAATAGAAACTCAGAGGTGGAGATTTTGTTTGTTCGTTTCTTTTGTTTTTATTTTTATTTTTTATTTTTGTTTGATGGAAGAAGAGGTTGTAAATAAAAAATGTAAAAATAATAATAATTTTAAGATGTTATTTTAACTTTTAATGAGAGATGGAGATTAAATTTTTTTTTTTTTTTGTTTAATACAAACTCAGAGGTGGAGATTTTTGTTTGATGGAAAAAGAGGAGACCATACTATATATATAATGTTTGTTTGTTTTTCTACATAGGTACAGACACTATGATATCATAGATATTGATTTCATGGTATACCCTAGGCCCGATGAGGAAGATTGGTCACCACCACAGTGGTCATCAACACCACCACTATCACCACCATCACCATCACCACCAATGGAATTAAAAGATTGAGATAGATGTGAAAAGTAAGTAAATTTTTTTAAATAAAATGAAGAAGACGACAACAACAATTAAAAAAAAGACAACACCCAAAAATTAATAATGTATAAAATATTTTATTACTGAACATCATAAAAAAACAATAATAATAGCAATGCATATATTTTATTTGTTTCAGATGCACCCGTTTAAAATAAACAATCGGAAATTTAAAAAAGTAAGTAAATTTATATATTAACATTTTATATTAATTAAAAAATATATATATACAAATTGTTTATATAATTTTATGATAAAAATGCTTTGTTGTACATTAGCATTTTATAATGAAAAAAAAAACACATTGTTATAATAAAATGTTTTGTTTGTTTTATTTTGTTACAGGAAAAGAAAAAACGGCTTTTGTGCTATGTAATGTATATATTGTTTTCTCTCTCTCTCTCTCTGATCTCTCATCTCTCTCTCTCTCTGATCTCTCATCTCTCTCTCTCATCTCTCTCTCATCTCTTTCTAATTCTCTCTCTCTGATCTCTCATCTCTCTGATCTCTCTCTCTCTCTTTTTCTCTCTCTCTCTGAACTCTCATCTCTCTTTTATCTCTCATCTCGCATCTCTCTCTCTCTCTCATGCATTTTAAGTAAATGTGTAATGATAGTTGGAGTTAAAACAGTGACCAACTCTTCTTTAATAAATGTAGATAAAATCTCATGAGTATAATGTAATATAAATTGGTGCACATGCACCCATGACATTTAGATATAGCATATTTATCAATTTTTTTACGTATTTTATCACAAAAATGTTTAACAACATCACTATCCATATTGATAATAATAAAACTAAGAGAATGTATTATACCAACCGCACGCACACACACACACACACAAATACACACACAATATTAAAATGTCACTTTTTGTAATTGTGTTTCAACAGTTTTTTTTTTTTAAATATATGTATAAAATATCAAAAATGTCACTTTTATTTAGTTGTGTTCCGACAGCTTTTGGAGTAGATAGTGTCTATCCAACTGCAATCTCTTGTGTGGAGTGGTTGAATACATAGGCTTTTGGATAGCAGAGCTCATCAGCTGGTGTTGTTGATTATTAAGCACAGTGGTAGTTTTTGTTGTTTCTTTCTCGTGGATTATATTTAAGAGTTCAGATGTATGAGTCAATAGTGCATCAAAAGCAGAAGTCGTCAAAGTGATTCCACGTCTAGTTGGATAAGTCTGAAGTTTTTTCTTCTTCTCCTTCTTCTTCTTCTTCTTGTCGTTCTTTTGTGGATTGTCCAGGTACAAATGCACGTATGTGGATAAACACCCATTCACTGAATGTAGTAACACATGCAAAGAGATTATTTCCTAAAGGAAATAATTTTTCACCACTAATAGATCTTTGAACAGCTGAAGACATGCTTGCGAAGTAGGTAACAATTGGCTTTTTTATATTGGATGGTGTGTGAGAGAGTTTTTTATAGCAAAAAACATGCTAGAGTTACTTCGCAGAGCCTATGAAAAAAAAAAGTCTAAACATATGCCAGCCCGCTGATGCCCGCCAACTTGTTTTAACACGTCAGCCACAATATTGCATACCCCTTGGGGTCATGAGCAATCTTGCCACTGTAGATTGTTCTAACCTATAAAGGGAAAAGTGAAAGCCCCAGTTGAAAACCTGTCTTGCCTTTGTAGGCATGACTGATTCACTGCGGCAACAGTACTCACGTTGGAGTGCCGGGGGTTTCATTAAAAAAAAGTATCCCCACTATCTGGAAATTTAGTGCTTTAAATTCCCACTGTAGCTGTCTTCCTCATTTGCTCTTTCCCATTCCTGATCTGTCCTATCACTCTGCTATACTATCTTCTTCTTTGCTAGATCAATGACCTACCTTTTTTCTTGAAAACTCTTCCTGGACAAGACTCCTTGTTTGTGTATGAGGTCTGTTGGATCAGCTTGGGAGTGTTGGACGCTTTCTGCCAGGTGGTCACTAGGGCTTCCTATGATGTTATTATTTAGCACTGTAGGCATTTTATATATATGTGTTTTGTTGATGATTTATAATGATGTTTGTATTCTATTTTGTTTTTGTAACCTGGGGTTCGAGTAATTGGGGTAAAGCCTCAGCCGTCCCCTGCGTGGGATGTCTTTATTGTAAAGTGACTGGCCGGTGGAGGGCATTCAATTTTCCCACTAGGGTTGTTTCGGCAGATCTTTTATGCGGATTGGGGGTTGAAGAGTCCGCTGGACCTAAAGCAACAATCAATCAATCAACCACAATATTGCATCAGCCGATGCCAGCAAACATGATTTTTTAAAAAAAGTTGTCACACGTCAGCATCAATATTGCATCATCACATTACATCAGCCGATGTCAGCATACCTCATACAAAACAAGTTTGAACATAAATTTTAAAAAAATAAAAAACATAATATATACACAGAAAAATCAAGTTATTTTTTTCAGCGGGTGCGATAGACGGATTAGGTAAAATATATCCTAGGCAGAAACCCAATAATGCGATCCATGTTGATAGTGACTGCCAGTGCTTGAGCAAACTGAATTTTTAATCTCATTGTACCATGTTTTATGAGTTGATTATGTTCTGAGTTAGCGGCCTGATCAGGAGTCATATCAAATACAAATAACGTGTATCCATCACCAAATTCATCATAACTGATATCATTTCCTTCATCTTGCCAAGCTTTATCTAAACCTTGAAACATAGAGAGATAAGAACAAGCATAGCGCCATCCTTCAAAATCGGCTTTAGCGGCTGAGGCGGTACGCTACATCGGCCCACATGTAAACATACATAATTCATATGAAAGTGTTGAAAGTTAAATGGGTTTAGAGTATATCGACCATTACTGATGAGACCTATTATAATGTGTGTTGGTAATTGCGCTAAAGCCGGTCCTGATTTGGCTCGGAAGAGTCCGCTGGACCTAAAGCAACAATTAATCAATCAATCAATCAATTGCCCTAAAAAACAGGTTTTCCTTATTGACTTGCATGTTTCCGTGGGGTATGGCAAATATTTTAGTAACACTTTTCTTTAGAGGATATTTGGCATTTTGAAGATGGTAGTGTTATGTTTTCACTCACTGGAACGAGTTTCATTTTGATGGCGTGTTGCATTTTTTTTCAATTGTTGTGGTTGTTGAAACAACCCACCTAGCAGTTGTGTAGCTAATGGTATCAGCAGTTGTAGAAATCCTCCTTTTTGGATTAATTTTTGTCGTTTGGCCGTGTTTGATTTAGGTTCTATCAAACGTCGAAGCTTGTGTTTATGATGAGCACATCCTTGTTTCTGACCTCGCGATAGTGTAATGTGTCCTTTAAGTACATTATGTACCATCTCACATAAACAATTAATAACACGAGGTTGTTTTAATAATTGATTTTTTTTTAGCTCGTAATAAAGGAATCAAAGGTTGAAATCGAGTCTGAGCATGCTGTGTCTTCGCCATGGTTTGTTTTTTTCATCTGAATGCATGATAAATGATGACACAGTTTTTATATATTGTTTTTAGGAAAATATACTATCGGATGTGGATCAAAAACATGAGTGCGTACACAATAGGTTTTAGGGGTTTGTTGTTTAAAATCTAAAAAGAGATATCCATAAGCCTCTCGGGTTGCATCTTTATAGGCCTCATGTAAAAAATGATGTCATTTAGGAAAAGTTTGCATAGCCAAGTGAAGAATTTGATCCGCAGATCGCGGATTTGTATCCAACCAAAGATACTGTGCATTTAATGACATTGTTCGATGATGTTTGCTAGTATGAAACATATTTTGTACCATATAAGCCATACTTATATTTCCGTGATGACATTTTTTAATAAAAAATTCAGCCACACGCTGTTCCATCACAGGATTGTCCATATGATCATCTACCACAAGTAAGGTCGGAATAGTCTCATCAAAGTCTAACCCATCTAAACTTTCTACAAAATCAATAGATACGGGACTTGTCTCTCGTAGCTGTCTAAATAAGTCTTGATATTGATGATAGACATACACCACTTTTTCAATGGATGGTTGAATGTTTGTTTTACAATGTTCAATCAGTTGTGCAATAAAAAATGTTTTACCACACCCTGAAGGACCAGCAAGAAGGAGTGAAAAGGGATGTTGTAAATAAGGTACATCCATGATTAGTCACAATCACTCAACCAAAACAATTTTTTTTTAAAGTTAGAGGTCAAGCGCTACGGTAGACACACCGTCTGATAATACCTTTCTTTTGGTATAAAGATAAGACAATCCTCTTTTGGGTTGTACATAGGTTCGCATCACATTTTGTTGATCAAGGCGAAAACCACGATTAATCACATGATGCGGCTTTTGCGAGGTTAATACTGTATGAAAGTTTGATACAGTTAAAGGGTTGCAGCGTTTTTGCACACCTTTACATGATACCTTAGTGGTTTTATGTGTGCTACACACATAGCTTTTGGGAGCCAAAGAAATAATTTTATCGGCTTTAGCTTCTAGTTTCCATAACCCTGGCTCTCGGGTTTGGTGCTTATGGGCAGCAACACAACATGGCAATAATTCTCCTAAAGGCGATGACTGCGGTGGCTACGGTGGCGGCAGCGGCGATAGTAGTGATGGTTGCGCCGGCAACAGTGGCGGTGTGCGAGCTGCGGTCGGCGTGCGGGCGGCAAGCGGCAGAGGCGGCGGCGGCGGCGAGCGGCAGAGGCGGCGGCGGCGGCGGCGATAATGATGATTGCCCCGGCAACAGCACCGGCGGAGGTAGTAGAGGTGATGGTGATGGTGATGGTAGTGGTCTGTTAGCTTTTGTTGTTTTTATGTGTTTGACAATAGTGTGTAGGCAACCATTCGTCCCGATGTTTGTTGAAATTGTCTCTTCGATCGGGACGAATAACGTCTTCTAAAGTCTCACCACTCAATGTCAAATACAAAGAGTCAGTGTCACAGGTGATGAGTTGAAAGTCACTTCGTTCAATGTAAAAGTCAATAAAATTGTAATAAAATTGAAGGAGTTTTAGTTTTGCATAACGTACACAAACAATCCAATTTGTAGAGGTAGATTATGTTTGATGGTAGTCAGTCGACACTCCACCTTATAATAATCATCTTGAACGGGCATGCATCTTTTAAAGTGAGGGTTGTGGATAGCTTTGGTGGCTCCCTTCTCATCAGTGATGTATGCCTTGGTATGGCGATCGCGTCGCATCAGAGTTCTCCCATACGAACTGTTGCCCTGTATCCAAAAAAAAAAAATTAGCCCCCAAAAATAAAAAAACACGCACACACCGCGCATACATGCACTCACAACACCTTCATCGCGCATGGGTCCGCATTTTCTTTTTCAGCGTATATATGAGTTTATTCGCGTGCAGTTGTACAAAATGTGTGTGCAGCGTATCATTACCGTGCACACACCACGCATACATGCATGCACAACACCTTCATCGCGCATGGGTCCGCGTTTTCTTTTTCAGCATAAATATGAGTTTTTTCGCGTGCAGTTGTACAAAATGCGTGTGCAGCGTATCATAACCGCGCACACACCACGCATACATGCATGCACAACACCTTCATCGTGCACGGGTCCGCGTTTTCTTTTTTAGCGTTAATATTAGTTTTTTCGCGTGCAGTTGTACAAAATGCGTGTGCAGAATATTAAAAATGCGCACACACCAGGCATACATGCATGCACAACACCTTCATCGCGCACGGGTCGGCGTTTTCTTTTTCAGCGTTAATATTAGTTTTTTCACGTGCAGTTCTTTTTAAAACACACCTAATTATTAAAAAAACTGGACTCAACAAGAGTTTGTAAGCAGCTGCAATGATAGCTTTGTCATCATCCAAATCAGCTTCACATCGGGCGTTGGTCACCTTCTCCGTAAATTTTTCAAAGCAGGGCTTTTTGTCGTACTGAATCACCTGATATATCTTTGTGACTTTCAGTCCTTGTTGTAGGTACCATTGTAGCAAGGGGGTGATTAGTAGTATTTTTTCCCCACGAAAACTGGAGATGAGCGACCGTTGCGGCTGTTTTAGAAATCCATGAGCTTCTGCAAACTCTTTCATGTGAGGACCGATGTCATTTCGTCCAACGTCGATATTTTTGAAGATTGGAGGAAATTCTTCAAATCGAGGTTTTAGATTATCTGGAACCTCAATGTCCACTTCCACAAATCCAAAAATGGCACCAGTCCTCACATGATCCAAGATGTTTTCCTCGCTCATACCTCCACTCCAAAAGGCTGGTCCATGCTCAAATCCTGGAGCCCAATATGCCACTTCTTTCTTGTTTTTATTTCTGTAGTCTTGCCACTCGCACTCCAGCATGATGCGTAGATTGACCCCTATCTTTTGTAAATAGGCGTCTTTTTCTTGTGTGTCATTGGCTCTCTTTTTTTTAAGGTCGGGATCCAAATTCCGTGTCAGTCGACAATCATGACCATGCCAATAGCAGCCATGAAACTGAAACGCCGTGTTGGACTTTTGTTCCCATCCATCCACTGGACGTTTTCTTCCCCCAAGACGTTTTTCTGTTCCTTTGTTGTATTGATGTTGGATGGCTCTCATTTCTTTAGCAGCTATATAATTTAACCACTCTAAACAAATCTTGCTCTGTCGATTCTTTTTCCAATCTAAAATAAATCCACTCTCTGCTCTTCTTCTAAAATAAAATCCTACTGGCATGGGCTCTGACATACATTTTAAATATAGACTATTAGCGTCATAGCCCTCGATAGTTTTACAGAGTTTTGGACAAGAGATGTTGGGATCAGCAGCTCTGATATATGTCACATCTTTTTCATGATAACGATAAAACACAATTGCTGGACCACCGCACACAGAATCACGCATGGTATAATACATGTCTTTGTCCTTTTCATCACATAGAGCAAAAAAATTGTTACAGCTCGAGTGTAAAAAGCGATCGGTCAGTCCCGGTAAAGTTACTCCATCATAAAACATGTCTAAATTCAAATCTTGAAAAAAAAGAGTTTGTTTTTCGATGGCTTCAAGAAAAGGTACACAGTCCATGTTGTTATAATGAATAAGCCAATCTCGCAAGTTGGTCATCTTTTGAGCTTTCCATTCAAGTTCACAGCTTTTGTATTCTTCTTTGTTATTGTACTTTTTGTGAGATCACTAAAAAAGGCCTCTCTGGGAGGTAGCTGAGGTTCATCCAACTTGTCTAGCGAGGTGATGTATTGATACAGAAAAAAAGACTTTTGCAGAGAACACTTGTAAGCTGCTAAATATTGGCGATATGAAAATCCAGGCGCCAAATAATTGGTGATGTCCAAAAATTTTAATTTAGAGTTTGATAGAATCAAAAACTGCTTGCCTTTCTTGATCATATGGTTCTCTGATGATGTTTTTGTTTTCTTTTTTAGTGTTTTTCGTATACACGGTTTTTTCTCTTTCTTCCTTCTGGAGCTGTTTCTTCTTCTTCTATATCCTCTTGATCATCCTCTTCTTCCTCTTCTTCTTCCTCTTCTCCCTCCTCATCCTCATCTTTATCTTCAGCATCATCTTCAGCATCATCCTCTTTATCTGTCTCTTTATTTAGGGTCACACCAAAGTCGGGCTCGGTCTCACAAAAATATTTGGCTAAATAGGGTTTTAAAACATTCAAGTCATATTTTCCACTAGAAAATCCAATCACGGGAATGCTCTCGATAAATGTAGATAATCGAGTCTTCAGTTCATTGAGTGGATGACATTCAACATGCTTTCGGCAATAACTTCTAAGCGTTTGTTGATTTTTTTAAAATACAGGTTTAGCTATCTTTTTTAAGATTGAATGAGAGGCTTTTTGAATGTTATATAGAGGTCTATGGTTTTACTAACCAACTCTTCAGAGTTTCCAGTGGTAATAAAACATTGAGGATTCTTAAATCCAGGCACATTGCTACAAATACTGATAAAGGCACGTGTTGTTCTAAAAATGTTAGTTGTGTTGGAATATCACTGACTTTTGGGGTGTTTGGAAAATAAGTCTCTATGTCATAAACAATCCTAAAAGGATGAAACTGTAGTTCTATCGGCAAATATATATTTTCATCGCCTAAGCACTGTCTCAGTGTGGGTGGAAGTTTATAAATTCCCCCTGGAAATTCTTCATGAGTTTGAGCACCTTTACATTTCACAAAATGATCACACAGTCCCCTTGATGCTCTAAAATGACGATCACATTTGCTGCAGCTATAAGTCTTTGCATATACATTCAAGTTCTTGATATAAGAAAAATGATTTTCAAACTGATTAATATATAATGTTTCAGAATATCTAGTTAATGAACGTCTAACCAATTGTGCTGTGGGTAAATCTGAATATTTCTGTTGTTGTAGACTAAAAATTGTCACGTTGATTTTAAAATGTTTTTCAAAACGATCAATGTCTTCTAGTTTTACACCTTCAAATGTTTTTGCATCACCCTCAGGTAAAACAACTTTTAAATAATGTCTTTGCACTTCGTTCACAATTTTTTATAGGGGCTCCTCTTTTTACCACTAAATAGCGAAATAAACACAAATTATCTTTAATAGGATAACGACGATCACAGTTCACAAGAGAAATAAGTCCTCGATTTTGAGTTAAAAATAATGGAAAATCAGCTGGTGGAGCTCCAAGAAGACAATGTTGTCGTTTAAATATAAAAAATTCAATATTCGTGATCCATTCCAGGGTCCATTCTCTGCAAAATATATTTTAAAAAAGATACTATAAGTACTTCTCATGCCTCATTATCTCAAACAAAACATAAAAATAAAACAAATAAAATACAATATAAAAAATTACTATAATAAATGTTTAATAAATCTTTTTTTTACTTACTTGTTTTCTCTCTGTAGAGTAGCAAGGTTATTGTAGTCGATATTGTCGAGGTCACTTAAAAATTGTTCCCAGTCTTCACGATTATTCACAGACACTGGATTTTCAAATATAGCAGCGTTGTTAATACATGAATACTAATATCTGACCTCATTGGTTCTTTGATTTTTCAATATCACACCCAAGCTAGCATTAATCCTAAAACAAAATGTCTGATTATGATAAATAGTGTTATTTAATTGTTCATGTGTCAATAAGCCACCTTCAAAAGAAAAATTATATCTTTCCAACACAGGGCCACGATAAATATAATTGTCAATATATCTACTATTATTCACATAACACTGTAAAAATGGATCATTGTCTTCAATAAAATGCACTTCCTCTAAAAGACTGTTAATAACGTCGTCTGAACTATTATTCACCAAAACTTGATCCAAGTCGCTATCTCCAAAATCACCCATGATAAAATGTTTGCCATTTTATAATTCTTTTCACAATAAAATGCTGCACAAACTCTGCTATAATTTTACTCTGCTACCACCTCTCTATATATAGCCTATGATCGCATCAGCTATTTTTTGGTTCTCCGAAATTGATATCATTTCACATGTGGCGTGTCAAGAGCGTGACCGTGAGAAAGATTTCGTCCATCCTATAATCTGTCATCTTTTTTCCTGATAATAAATCCACATTAGCATTCCACACACTGACCGTGAGAAAGATTTTGTCCATCCTATCATCAGAGACTATTTTGTATCTCACCCAGAGGATATAAACATAATCATTGTTAAAGATATATATTTGTGTGTCTGTGTCTGTGTGTTCACATGTGGCATATCCCTAGTGATCGTGAGAATGATTCTGGCCATCCTATCCTCTGACTCCGAATTGATATCATGATTGCATCAGCTATGTTTTGGGTCTCTTTGCTCAAAAGACTTTTTTTCTAAATTGATACCATTTCAAATGTGGCGTGTCAAGAGCGTGACCATGAAAAAGATTTCGTCCATCCTATCATCTGCCATCTTCATAAATAATAATTAATATCCCATAATCATACTTTCTTTTCTCTCATTTACATCGCCTCTCGAAATTGATACCATTTCACATGTGGCATATCCCTAGTGATCATGAAAATGATTCTGGCCATCCTATCCTCTGACT
This sequence comes from Oncomelania hupensis, assembly GCA_036898135.1. NCBI lineage: Eukaryota > Metazoa > Mollusca > Gastropoda > Littorinimorpha > Pomatiopsidae > Oncomelania > Oncomelania hupensis. The sequence continues at coordinate 46,578,578 of CM072518.1, read as the reverse complement.
CCGAATTGATACGATTTCACATGTAGCGTGTCAAGAGCGTGACCGTAAAAAAGATTTCGTCCATCCTATCATCAGAGACTATTTTTATCTCACCCAGAGGATATAACCATAATCATTGCTAAATAAAAAATAATACATTTATGTGTGCAAGTGTGTGTGTGTGTGTGTGTGTCCCACACAAGCTCAGTCTTCAGACTATTCATAAATAATAATTAATATCCCATAATCATACTTTCTTCTATAGCTTTCTACATCTATAAAATCAATTATCACCCCCTACATCAAAAGAGGCATCCAGCAGATAGCCAACATCACGGCAGCACACATGACCTCATGACCCGCACATGACCCTGACCTCACATGACCTCATATGACGTCAGCATCACGTCAGCAGCTAAAAAAAGACCCACCGCAATCGTCATGCTCCGCAGATCGTCCGCCGCCGCATCAAAATCTTCGCCGTGACAAACCTGGGTCCGCATCTCATTCGCACATGCTGTCTTCGTGTTCCCGATGTGGTGCCAAAGGCCACACAGGCTCAGAATGCCGCTGCTCCAAGAACAGTACATGCTACAAATGTAACAAACGTGGACATTTCGCATCAGTATGCCGCTCATCCCAGTCTTCGAAGAACAATAAAAATCAAGAACGCCGCAAAGCCGTTCACTATGTCTCACAAGACGAACCGACTGAATCGCAACCCAGCGAATCCGCCGCCGAACATCCTTCGTCAGATGATGATGACTATATTTTCACTCTTAGCCCCAGTGATGGTAAGATGAAAATCATCATCGAAGATTAACCCGTACTGATGATAATTGACTCTGGAGCCTCCTGCAACATCATCAACACTTCCGTAGCATCAAAATTGAAGCGCCAAGGTCTTCAGTTTGACTCCTATCACCGAATTATCCACCCCTATGGTTCCCCGCCCCTTACTGCCCGTCAGTCAGTCACCGCCGCTATCCATGTTGCTGGCCGCAATGAAACTGTCAATGCTGAATTCCTGATCATGCCTGGATCCTCCCCGCCCCTGCTAGGTAAACGCACCGCTGAAGCGTTAGGCATTCTACGCCTCAGTGTCAATCACGTCAATGACACTGATGATCTCAGTCCCTATCCTGGCATCTGTGAAGGCATCGGTAAACTTCCAGACTTCGAAGTTACCCTTCACATTGACAAATCCGTAACGCCTGTCGCACGCAAACACAGTCGTGTCCCATTCAATCTACGTCAGTAAGTAGAGCAAGAACTGAAACGCCTGAAGAACGAAGATGTAATCGAGAAAGCATCAGGTCCGACCGAATGGGTATCGAGAATCGTTGTTGCCCCCAAACCGAAAAATCCCGACGAAATACGAATCTGCGTCGACATGAGAGATGCAAACAAAGCCATTGTGAGAACAAGACACGTCACGCTTACCATCGAAGGGCTAGTAGCTGACATGCATGGAGCTACCGCCTTCAGCAAACTGGATCTCAACGCACTGTGGACTGTATCGCTATAAACGACTCGGCTTCGGCATCAACTCAGCCGCCGAAACGTTCCAGCATGCCATTCAGTCATATAGGACTTCCTGGATCGCGCAACGTCACTGATGACATCATCGTGTATGGTACCGACCACGCCAGCCATGACAAAGCCCTACACGCAACACTAAAACGTATCCACGAAGCCGGAATGACGTTGAATCAGCAGAAATGCGAATTCAGACGAAATGAAATCGAATTCTACGGTTTCATATTCTCTGCAGAAGGCCTTAAACCTGACCCCAACAAAGTATCCGCCCTGAAAGAATCCGACACTCCCACAACAAGTTCTGAACTGCGCTCATTCTTAGGCATGGCGCAATACTCAGCCCGATTCATCGACAATTTCGCTACAATCACCGAACCGCTCCGTCGACTCACTCGCCAAGACTCACCGTGGTCTTGGACAGAAGTTGAAGAAACCGCCTTCCAAAAGGTGAAAGATGCACTTTGTCACACCGCCACGCTAGCCTATTTTGACATCAACAAACATTCTAAACTCCTGGTTGTCCTGTTGGCATTGCTGCACTCCTATCACAAGAAGACAGACCAATCTGCTACGCAAGCCGCGCCCTCACTGACGTAGAACAGCGATATTCTCAAACAGAAAGAGAGGCACTCGCCGTTGTTTGGGCGTGTGAGCACTTCGACATATACGTCAGAGGTTCAAACTTTACAGTTGTGACCGACCACAGACCGCTCCTCACAATCTGGGACAAACCGTCTCCCCCATGCCCGTATATCCCGATGGTCACTCCGCCTACAGCCATATGACGTCCGCATGCAGTATAGTCCAGGTAAAGAAAACCCTGCCGACTACCTATCGCGACACCCATCTAGCTCTCCACACCCATCCTCACGAGAAGAAAAAGCCACCGAACAGTTCGTTAACTTTGTCGCAGCCTCTGCTACTCCTTCCGCCATCACCGTCGACCAAGTGAAAGCTGCCACTGCCAATGACTCGACGCTACAAACCGTCATTCAGCTCATCACCACAGGTCGCTGGCACGAAAGCAAGTTAAACAGAAAAATACATCAGAGCTTCTTCAATGTAAGAGATGAACTGTCAGTGAACGCCGAACACAACATCGTACTACGAAACCGACTGCTCGTGATTCCAAAGTCCCTTCAAGCCGACGTCATCAAGTTAGCTCGCGAAGGACATCAAGGAATCAACAAAACCAAATTGCTGTTCCGAAGTAAAGTTTGGTTTCCTGGCATAGACGCCGCTGCAGAATCCGCTGTAAGAAGTTGCATCCCCTGTCAAGCAAACAGCAATCGTCGTGAGTACGAACCACTGAACATGTCAGAATACCCAAAGGTCCCTGGCAGAAAATAAGCATGGACTTCTGTGGTCCGCTCCCCTCAGGTGAATCACTGCTCGTCATCACCGATGAGTACTTGAGATATCCTGTAGTAGAAATCCTCCGCAGCACTCAAGTTGAAACTGTCATTCCCGTCGTTGACAAAGTATTCTCAATGTTTGGATATCCCTCTGAACTCAAAACTGACAATGGTCCCCAATTCAAAAGCAATTTGTGAAAATCCTTCATGCAGTCCTGTGGAATCAAACATCGCCGCATCACCCCGCTATGGCCAAAAGCAAACGCCCAAGCTGAAAGCTTCAACAAGCCCATGATGAAAGCTATTCGCGCTGCTCACATTCAGCACAGAAGCTGGAAACAAGAACTATACAAGTTTTGCAGAATGTACAGAGCAACCCCTCACTGCACTACTCAGTTCACGCCCCACTTCCTATTGTTTGGACGAGAAGCAAAAACCAAACTCCCTGAACTTTCCCCCATTGCCACTCACCCTGCCGAAGGAAAACTCGGACAACAAGACGCTGCCGCCAAACAGGAAATGAAATTGGCTGCCGACAATCTACATCATGCTAAAAACCACAGCATTACAGTTGGTGACATTGTGTTTATAAAGCAAAGTAAAGAAAACAAACTTTCATCCAATTTTAACTCAAACCCCCTTCAAGTAACCCAAACCAAAGGCTCAATGATAATAGCACAAAAGCATGATGGCTCCACTGTAACCAGAAACTCCTTCCTCTTTCGCCGCCTGCCGCCTACAACACAACTACCCCCTGCGCCCGAACTAGAAGATGACAATCCTCCGCTTGCCCAAAGCATGCCCACCATCTCTACGCCTGCAACCATGCCGCACACACCTACCCCGTGCACGCCTACACTTACACCTGCCCCTGATGTCAACAATCCACAATTCAACCCTGAAAAACGTCCCCAAAGACTTTCCAGACCCCCCTCAAATTTGAAAGACTATGTGTGCACTCCTCTTCGCAAAATGAACACTAATTATTGTCAGTCAGTTAGTTAGTCAGTGACGCGAAAAAGTCATTTCGTCAGTCAGTGATGTGAAAGCAAATAATTTTGAACTTGTAGGTTTCAAGTTAGAAAACTCAGTTCAGTTCAGTTTTAGTTCTATGATTTGTTCGCTGCAAATTGTGTTTAATTCTAGTCTCTCACACACAGGACATGGACAATAACAGATGTGAGAATTGTTAGAATAAAAGTGAAGATACACAATTAATTTTATTTGAACAGTAAAAAGCTGTGAGAAGAAAGGAACATTTGAAAAGATGAGAAACAATGGACAGTAAAAGACAAGAAAAAAAATAGTTACAGAATAACTAAAGACTTATTTTCAGTTACAAGAATTAACAGTTATAAAGGCATTATTTTTCTTGTTCTATTTATTTATTGTCTAAAGATAAAGTACAGCAGATATTGTCCAGTGTTTCAGAAATGTTAAAAGCGCATTTTTAATGTAAGTCATTTCTTTTGAAAGTTATAATTCAATTGATCAAGGTCGAGAGGAATGTAGAGTTGTAACATGGTTACTCCGGTTCCGGTTGACGCCAACAGGCTGTAACGACCCGAGCTCTGCTGAATTTTGTGATTTTGCGGTGTTTATAGTGTTTTGTTGTGAGTTTTGTGTAGTGTTATTGTTGTCTCATGGATCGTCAAATAAGTGTTGCGTTGCTTTGATTCTCTTTTTATGTTTGTTTGTTTGCTCTATCGTTTTTTCGCTTCATTCATTGTGCTGTCTCGCACTCACGTGGTCCGCCATTTTGTGCCGACAGTAAAATTCCATCCACAAGCTACACACGCGATGAACTGTTGTCATTAAAGTCTAAATGTACACAGATCGCTCCCGACCTTGTGTTCCGATTAAAGGAGTTCTCGATCGGCCATCATTTGCCCAGAAAACGGACTAGTTGTGGAGGCAACAAAACATCTCGTTTATCCCTGTTGTACTTTTACAGAGATCATCTAAGCTTTTCAAATCTGACCCCACGCTTCACATTGCATCACACCCAGTGTGTATCACTAGGCCTAAGGCACATCGCAGTAACACAGACAATCTCATTCACATCAAACTCTCCCCTCCACATCTGTCTTCACACTTCAATAGTCACAGCCCTCTTCGCATTACATCATTCAGCGCTCAGTCATTAGGTCCCAACCAAAAACGTACCGCCCTGCATGAATTCATCTCAGACAGCAGGACTGACATTATGTTCATTCAAGAGACTTGGTTTCAGCAGACTGGTGACGAGGGTAAATGCTCTGATTTAACCCCATCTGGCTATTCTGTATGTTCGCTGCCACGCTCAAATCGCGGTGGTGGCCTTGCTATTATTTACAGAGACAGTCTGTCCCGTCACCTGGGCTTCATTACAGACTTCGCATTCGCTCACTCGTCCTTTGAAGTTGTTCACCTTAGTTTGTCCGTTCCACAGCAGAACATTCACTTCATATGCATATATCGCACCTTTCCAAGTAAGAACAATAAATTAACTGATGCAATTTTCCACCAAGAATTTCCAGTCCTGCTCGATTATTGCAACACACTGTCAGGAACATACACAAACTGTCAGGAACATACATAGTTTTAGGCTGGTCCTGATTTGGCTCGGAAGAGTCCGCTGGACCTAAAGCAATAACCTTGTATTGTATTGTACATAGTTTTAGGAGACATTAACTTTCACTTCGACCAACCCCAGCAACCTTCCACCGCAAAAATGATTGAACTTTTAGATCAGTTTAGTCTTTCTCAGTCAGTCACAGAGCCCACCCACAGCCGTGGTCACATCATAGATTGGGTTATGCATAGGCCTCAGGATAATATTGTTAGATCAACTTCAGTCACACAGGAATTAACATCTGACCATTTCTGTGTCGTGTGTGAACTAAGCGTCGCAGCCCCCCTCCTCCCCCCATGTTCAGGGAGGTTCGCAGCCTGCGTACCATGGATAGGGATGCTTTCAAGCAAGAGCTTACCGCTAAAGTGACCCCAGAACTGTGCCCCACTGTGGATCAGCTGAATAGTACACTTCATGCGTGCTTGATCGGCACGCTCCCTTGGCCCAGAAAAAGGTCAAAGCAACACGCTCAGCACCCTGGTACGGGTCTATTAAGGATGAGCTCTCCGATGCGAAGAAACACCGACGCAAAGCAGAGAAAAAGTGGCTTAAATCAGGTCAAAGAAAGTACAGCTACGCAAAGAAGGTTCATTTCAACTCTTACTGCGAAACGGAAGTTGCGAGCGCCCCCCAGCGATTCAAGTGATAAATGATTCCAAGGGCGATAATTTGTTCTTAGCGCTATGTAAACAAACCGCTTCAGTAGATTATGTTCCGGACACTCGCTTGCTTAAATCAAAGAAGAATGAAGAAATGTGTTGTTTTTTTCATAAGTGTTACTAAACTACAAAATAACAGCAGTAAGCTGCTTAATGCATTTATCAGCATTATAATGAGAAAAGCAAAGATGTTTTAGTATTTCCTTCGTGAGTTTTCTTATTTTAATACATTCCATTTCGTTGAACTTGGCGTGTACAGATGTCTTGTAAAGAAAAACTATAAAAAAAAGAAGTAATTTTTAAGCAAATAATTCTTCATAACTGCATCTAAGAATAAAAATCCAAGAGCAAAAACTATTAATTATTATCCTTTTAATGTATAATGCTACTAGTTAATTGTCTAGTATTATCAGATTTTGTTGTTATTGTTGCATGTGAAATGTATGCAGAAAAAAATACCAAATGTGATTTTTTAAATCTTTCAAATGTAAAATACCATTTTCTGTGTGACTGTATTCCCTTTCCATTACATTTGGTTTTTTGATTGATTGATTGATTTATTGTTGCTTTAGGTCCAGCGGACTCTTCCGAGCCAAATCAGGACCGGACAACCCCCGATCCGCATATAAGATCTGTTGAAACAACCCCAGTGGGAAAATTGAATGCCCTCCACCGGCCAGTCACTTTACAATAAAGACATCCCACGCGAGGGACGGCTGAGGGTTGACCTCAACTACGCGAACTCCCCGATTACAAAAACAAAATAGAATACAAACATCATTATAAATCATCAACAAAAAACATACATATAAAATGCCTATAGTGCGAAATAGTACATTCATAGGAAGCCCTAGTGACCACCCGGCAGAAAGCGTCCAACACTCCCAAGCTGATCCAACAGACCTCATACACAAACAAGGAGTCTTGTCCAGGAAGAGTTTTCAAGAAAAAAGGTAGGTCATTGATCTAGCGAAGAAGAAGATAGTATAGCAGAGTGTTAGGACAGATCGGGAATGGGAAAGAGCAAATGAGGAAGACAGCGACAGTGGGAATTTAAAGCACTAAATTTCCAGAAAGTGGGGATACTATTTATACTGAAACCCCCGGCACTCCAACGGGGGGAACTGTTGCCGCAGTTAATTTGTCATGCCTACAAAGGCAAGACAGGTTTCAACTGGGGCTTTCACTGTACCCTTTATAGGTTAGAACAATCTACAGTGGCAAGATTGCTCATGACCCCAAGGGGTTACATTTGGTTTAAGCAGACAGGAAAAGGGTTAATTGTATTTGTTTTGTCTTGCAAAACTTCTGTTTCTTTGTAGGTATGTCTTAATCTTGCTAAACAAAAAGTAAACAACAGATTTAATTATAAAAACCTAACATTCTTACCCTTTTCATTATTTTAAACATACATTTATTGAGATGACAGTGCTTTACAAAAATGATAATTGCTGAAGTTTCCTCTATATGAGAGAGAGAGAGAGAGAGAGAGAGAGAGAGAGAGTCATCATTGTTGCTTTTTGTTGCTATAATATTCATATTAAATGTCAGAAAAAGAAACACAAATGTTTGAAGCTATTTTTTTCAGCTTTTATAAATGCATGATGGTTTAACAATAAAGTAACATAATTGATGCAGCCTGCTGCAATGTACAGATCTAATATTATAAATGACTACAAATATTTCTTATTTGACTATTTTTATTGTTGCACTTTTTGGTCTTATCTAGGTGCAATTTCCAATGTAATGATTCATGCAAAAAAAATAATGCTTTTAAACGTTAAATGTGTTTTCTTTAAAAGCTTCACTGTTCACTCTTCTTGTTGCATTGCTTTATTTCTCTACTTCTATAGTCTTGATGTCTGTTGGTTTATATATTATTTATTTCTTCAGAATACATATAAAATATATACATCACAAGCAGCAGGGACAAGCAACAAGCATGCTTATATAAGCCTATCCCTGTGCGAGTAAATTTCAGAGTTAAATTTGGCAGAAGAATATTAACATTGTGCAATATATACATATACACATACACACACATGTCTGTTCTTTTTCTTTAGTCTATCTTAACCTATCAAATTTCCTTTTGCAACTACAGTTCTATTATAGAGATAGCCTATATTAAACCATAATGATGATGATGATGATGATGATGATGATGATGATGATGATGATGATGATGATGATGATGATGATGATGATGATGATGATGATGATGATGATGATGATGAAAATGATGATGATAAACAGTAGGCCTAATAATTTATAGGCTTATTTACACAGTTGATCGAAAGCAGTAAATATAATTTTAAGATGAGAGCCTAACAGTAGGTTAGCAGCGATTAAAATCAGAAGTGCAGTGTAAATGAGATAAACAGTAGATTGGAACACAGTTATTAACTGGAAATGCTAAATCAAGCAATGTTCAGAAAAGCTATTACCGGTATTCAAGCTTACTTTTGGGTTTGAGTTTTGACGGATCTAGGATGAGTACAGGCCGAGTACAGGCCTACTGAATCATCAGCATTGGTACGGTAATTTAATCGGCTGAATGCATAATTCAAGCAACTTGTTGGCAAGCTGTATTTACATTATTAAGGCCCTAGCTTAACTGGGCGAGACAAACCGAACCTTGTCTCGGCGAACCAAAGCAAAGAACGTACAGCTTCACAAAGAAGGATCATAACGCCACACCGCTATATAAAAAGTGATGACAGATGCGTTTGGCGCGCACCAAGCGGGTGGTCTGAACGCTCGTTGCAAGGGACGTAATCCTCTGCTTAGCAATACGTAAACAAACCTTGCCGCAGGACTTTTTTTGAACCCTAAACATTATCCTTTGTAGTTAAACGAACTCAAAAATGTTTTATTTATACATGTAAATACTTTTTTTTAATTCCCATTAATTACCAAAGCTGTTCGATTCATGATTTTATGCAGACCTATCACACAGTAACTGACCAGCAAAAAAGTGTGACATTAAAAACAAACACGGTGCTTGCCTTTATTATAGATTCATTAGTGCGCAACCACTTGGCAACAAACCTGTTAATTAATGCAATTATTCAGTATTACTGAATTGCTCTTGTTGTGCAGTTATTGCCTTGTTTTCTCCTTTATATGAAAGTGTGAATCTGCCTATTAATTGAGTGCATGACTGCGTGTGTATTAATTTGTGCTGTAGGCCTACACATGCAACAGGGTTTTTTTCTTCTGAGAAAGCTCGAGTGCATTTATAACTTTTGTCTGAACTTGTTATGAAATAACTTCATAATGCATTCCTGTGTAGCCTACTCAGGCCTGTATGTGTGCAACTGTATAATAGGCATATTTGCCGAGAAAAAGAAATCGGTGACCATTCATATAATAAGACAGGGAAAAGAAATCAGTGACCAGACAGTTAAGAAGACGGACAAGCAAGTGAAAATGAACAAAAACAGTGCATTACTGAACTTGCATGTCATTTAATTGTATCACAATACAACATGCAACAAATTGAAACATAGCCATGTAAAGTGCCAAAGCACAAAAACATGCCCAAAAGTTAATTGATAAGAATTTAGAGAAGCAATATGAATTATTAGGAAATCTACACACACACACACTTGATTCTGAAGAAACATTTTGATTTTAATAATTCACTTCACTTTTAAGATTCCTACAAACTTGATATTAGTTTGTAAACTGTTTTTAATGTTTCAATTTCACATATACACGCATTCATCAAAAGGCCTTTCTTATAGAATTACTCAAGTTAAGACAGGGAGATAAACTAGAAACACTGAAGACGCAAAAAATACACAACAGTTGGAACGCAACACCAATTTACGTTTTGCTAATTTTATGGTTCTCTTCTTCCTCACATAAGATAATAGAATAATAATTAAAACGGAATTCAAAAAAACTATATTCAAGAAAACTATAAGACTTATAGTAATAAAATAATAAGTATTAAGTAGCTGAACTTTAATATGAATTTATCTCTCTCTGAAACAACCCCGTTCCGGTCTGACAGACAATTACGTTTATGAAAATATGAAAACATTGTTACAAACTTAGTTTCAATATTATATTTTGAACAAGTAAATCATAAAAATATAAATATTCAAATTACCGTGTCTGTCATGAACAGAATCCAGAATCACCACAGTGAAAAATAGAAATAGCATACACCACAATATTTTCGAGTCGCAAAGAATAGCATTCACTCTTTTTTTTCACAGTCTATCTTTCATTCCAATTTTTCTATCCTAGCCCTACTTCATCCGCATGCTTGCAACCTCCCGCAGCTTCACACATGCTGTCCGCCATGTTATCAACACTAGCCGGCTAGCAAAGCTTCAGACCCCACGCTTGGGGGCGCTGTACTCTCGATTTTGCACGCTTTTGAGTTATGCACCTTCTTTGTAAAGCTGTACGTTCTTTGACCAAAGGTCAAAAATGCGGTTTTATTCTTAATTGGGTCTTCCCGAGACCAGCCGAGACGAGACAGGCGATCGGGCGTCACGGCGAGCTCTTTCGTTTCTGAACTGGGTCTATTTTTAGCTGCGTCGAAACTGACATACCTGACAAAGTTACGTTAGCAACAATGGCGGCCTTCGATTGTGAATTGAAAACTGCAGAAGATTTTGGCGTTGTTCTAGCGCTGTATGTCCTAAGCGAGAACGAAGGGGCAGCAGAAAGAGAAAGAAAGCAAAAGGCAACACTTCCCTATGTATGTGTTGCAAAGGCACTGGCCAGCAAGGTGCATTTCATGCACTGGTGCAAGAGTTGGCTGAACAGCTCAGTGCGAGACGAGACAGGAGATCGGCGAGCTCTTTCGTTTCTGAACTGGGTCTATTTTTAGCTGCGTCGAAACTGACATACCGTGACAAAGTTACGTTAGCAACAATGGCGGCCTTCGATCGTGAATTGAAAACTACAGAAGATTTTGGCGTTGTTCTAGCGCTGTATGTCATAAGCGAGAACGAAGGGGCAGCAGAAAGAGAAAGAAAGCAAAAGGCAACAATGCCCTATGTGTTGCAAAGGCACCAGCAAGGTGCATTTCATGCACTGGTGCAAGAGGTGGCTGAACAGGTCAATGGCTATTCAATGATTTATAATTTTTACTGATTCAGTATTTTCACTGTTCTCTAGTCTAAATTAAGTTTGGATTTGGTGCACCTACTTCTTTTAAGTGTTGTAGTATTTCTTTAGATCAGTTGTCATTGACATTGATAGATTTTTCAGCAAATCAAAATAGTTTCTCGGGCAGGTTTGCTGCGCACGAACGGCAAGACAAAAGGCCGGCCCGCGACATGGCGAGACACGTCTCGATGTTCTCGCCGATCCCGTCTCGGATTGCTCGCCGAGCCTAGTTAAGGGCAAGGATGGTTCGGGTGTCTCGCCGAGACTGTCTCGGGTGTCTCGCCGAGACAAGGTTCGGGTTTGTCTCGGCCAGTTAAGCTAGGGCTTTAGCGACAGAATTAGCAGCAGCGAAACTTGTAAACAGTTGTTCGACATTTGCAATCAGCTAAGGGGTAAGAGCAATGCAACATCACTCCCATCCATGCATCCACCATGTCAGCTCCCAGATGTAGGCCTATTTTGTAATTATTTCACACAGAAAGTGGCTGACATAAGGGCCGCTCAGGATAGCCATGAGATTCCACTCATTAACCCATTCTCACCTTCCCTCACTACCGCAAAGCTGGAAGTTCTTCAACCAATAACAGAGCAAGAAGTCAAGAAAGTCATCTTAAGCTCAAAACCAACATCTTGCTCTCTTGACCCCATTCCTACCCCCATGTTGATAGAGAATCTTGACCCTCTACTCCCGACCATTACCCACATTATCAACGAGAGTCTGTCCTCTGGTGCTGTTCCATCTGTGCTCAAAGCGGCTGTCATCAAACCCCTCCTTAAAAAAACAAGTTTAGACAAAAATAATCTAAAGAACTATAGACCTGTTTCAAACCTCTCCTTCCTGTCCAAAGTCATAGAAAAAATTGTTCTCAAACAACTGTTTGCCTACCTATATGATAACGCTTTACTTTGCCCCAACCAGTCTGCCTACCGACCCTTTCACAGCACTGAGACAGCCCTCCTAAAGGTAACCAATGATCTGTTGCTTGCCTTAGATAATGGTAACGTCTCCATTCTCACCTTACTAGACCTCTCAGCCGCCTTTGACACAGTCGACCACCACATTCTCTTTAACACTCTTCAACACTACTTTGGAATCTCTGGTCTGGTCCTGGCTTGGTTCCACTCATATCTTTCTGACAGATCACAAGCAGTCACTGTTGATGGCTGTTTTTCCAGCATAGCAGACTTGGTGTGCGGCGTGCCTCAGGGTTCCGTTTTAGGGCCGGTGTTATTTACTCTGTACACCAAGCCACTGCTTCTCCTGCTCGGAAAGCAAGCTGTTGAGAGTCAGTCATTTGCAGATGACACACAACTTTATAAATCCACTGCCCCCTCTCTCATTAGTTCCACTGTTCAGACTTTGGAGAACTGCATCACAGACATTAAGTCATGGATGACACTCAACAAGCTTAAGCTTAATGACGATAAAACTGAAGCCCTTCTCATTCACAAGCACAACACCTCCTCCTCACTCTCGCCTCTCCCAACATCGCTTACAGTAGTTACAACAAACATTCAGTTCTCATCATCAGCGAGAAATCTCGGCTACATTCTCTACGATGACCTGTCCCTCAACAACCACATCTCCAACGTCTGTCGCTCTGCATACACGGCCATCCGCCAAATCAGCTCCTTTCGCCACTATCTTACAGTCACTGCCACCAAAACCCTAGTCTGCGCTCTCGTCCTTTCTCGTCTTGACTATTGCAACTCTCTCCTCGCTGGCTCCCCAAAACACATAATTGACAAATTACAAAAAGTTCAGAACTCAGCAGCTAGACTAGTATTCCGAGCAAAGAAACGCGATCACATCACACCCCTACTACATTCCCTTCACTGGCTTCCTGTGCAAGCACGCGTAGAGTACAAACTCTGTTCTCTGTCACAGCTTATTCACAGATTCTTGTCCTTCCTACCTTGCTGATCTACTGTCTGTCTACTCCCCTTCACGCACTTTAAGATATTCTGCTGACACTCGCACACTCAAGGTTCCCGTCACCCGCACTAAGACATACGGCCAACGTGCATTCGCTTACTCCGCACCCAAGCAGTGGAATTCCCTTCCCTCCCATATCCGCAACATACAATCAACACAAACATTCAAAAAGGCCCTCAAAACCCACCTCTTCAAACTGCATTATTCAGACTGATTTGTACCCCGCTGCCATTCTCAGCTCTTTTGTCTCTGTCTGATCCGTAAGTGTATACATGGCTGTGAATATTTATAATGTTTTTCTTCCTGGGTCTAACCAGGAATATAAATAGCTGTGAATAGGTTTTTGCTAATCTATTTCTGTCTTTTTTGTCATTTATGTACATAGTTGTAAATAGTCTATTTCTGTCTTTTTTGTCATTTGTGTACATAGTTGTAAATAGTTTTTACCATTACTGTTCCGTCTTTTGGTGTATCGTAGTGCATGTATTTTTATGTAATGACTATGTAAAGCGTGGTGAGTCTGGTCATAGGCTGGAGTACCCGCTATATAAAAATCCGTTATTATTATTATAATTATTATTATCACTTCCCTCTAACTAAATCACTGTTTATGCTGTACCTATGCGCTACCGCGAATACAAATATACCGGAAGTATGATAGTACCAAGGGAGATTACTTGGGGAATAAATGTCCGTTCGAAGCAGCAAGCACGAGTTTCAACCGTCTTTGAATCTGAGTGAATGCATCCGAATGTCCCAAGCACAAGCAACCACACTCCGATAAAACCCATAAACATTATAGTAACAAATTGTGTATAGAAGAAATTTTTAATCCATTCTGGTATGATGTTCTTAGGGCGTATGAAATTCTGGGAGATGAAATTAGACTTCAATTCAATTCAATTCAATACAACTTTATTTATCCACATAGGGCAATTACAAGATTTAGAAGCAGCTCATATTATTAAAATAAATAAATACATAAAGAAGTTTTAAAAAACTGTGAAATTTAAAAGTTTATCACACGATTTCATAAGCACATGTCCTACCATACAAACATAAACCAAACACACACGCACACACACACCACGCACATCATGAGCACTCACAGCCGACAGTTAAACAGTTAACTCAAATAAAAACATGGTAAGAAAATAAGGTAAGAATATGATCAATGAATCATCAAATCAATCGGTCGATAAACAATCAATCAATCCCTGAATCGGGCCATCGTCGAGCGTTTTAAAAAAAAATTGCATTAGGGCGGTGGGGAAAATGTAAAAGCGGAAATGATCGCATCAAATTTAGCAGTCGAATTGCGCAAGGAATAAAACTGTGGGAGCGGCGATTACCCTTAGGCCTACAGGCCGGTAAGGCAAAACGACGCCCGGATGCGAACTTGTTTTTTCCAACCTAGTTCCAGTCACTTTCCCGAAAAAGGCAATTACCGAAGTCGAACGAAGCTCTCCGAGTCGAGCGAAGCTATCCGATGTTTTACGAACGAATGCTGGCAGGACTACGTGAAACCACAGGCTTGGAAGTCTCGTCTTTCGTAGGCCTAAATTACATACTGTACTGCGTACGTATTTAGGAGTTTACAAAGACAAAAGAAAAGACTTCAGAGCCTGTGGTGAAACATCCGTGCATAAAAATAGCCGCTGCTAGATCTAATTCTATTTCGATCTGCACAGCTTCAAGCTCAAGTCGAGATTTGCATTTTGAAGCAGTTAGTATTATTATTATTATTATTATTTTATGATGAATAATATACTGACACAATTAGTAATAAGGAGTAAAAGTAATACATAACACATAAAGCACACATACAACGATTTCACATCTATATCAACAATAAAACCATGACAAAACTTCAAAGCGCTATGGATACGTTGATGTCCCTTCAGCACAACAAGGCAAAGCAAGTTTATAATGGTCTCAAAAAACAGTAATATTTTTTATTGCAAGCACCAAAGCAATTATTTATTTAACTAATATTATTCTTTTTAACTGATACAGTAAATTTGTTATATATGTATTTCAATTATATGTATTGTAATGAGAAACACGTATTAAAAAAATGCTGCGTGGCGGGCGGAAATTTCTATAAATCATCTGAAAACTTTGTTAAATCTATAAGAAAAAATAACCAGTAACACCATCTGAATATTTCGGGTTACACCCAACTTCAGCAAAAACACACAAAACGTCACTGACCATATTTACACCATTGAGCACGCACAGCAGCACACTATTCTTTTATTTTTTAAAAGTAGGAATAATAATAATAATAATAATAATAATAATAATAATAATAATAATAATAAAAAGAAATAATAATAAGAAGAAATAATAATAATAATAATAATAATAATAATAATAATAATAATAATAATAATAATAATAATAATAATAATAACAACAACACACAAACAAAACAAATAAATAAATTAAAGATTTAACTAAATAACTATACTACTACTACTACTACTACTACTACTACTACTACTACTACTACTACTACTACTTGGGAAGTTGTGGTCTCGATTTTGTGGTCCTGATTCGGCTCTTTGCAGTCCGCTGGACTCTGTAAGCAATGAATAACTAATAAGCTTTTAATTTAACTCTGATCTCGAGTTGTCTTGATTTTGTGATTCTGATTCGACTCTTTGCAGTCCGATGGCCCCTGTAAGCAATGAATAACTAACTATTAATTTAACTCTGATCTCGAATTATAAAAAAAAATTCACTTAGCCTACTCGTCCTCCTCCGGAAATTTCAAGATTCGAATATTATAAAGTATAGGCCTAAATATTATCAATTAGAATAGATATAGTTTATACATTTATTTACGTATAAAACAAACAATACAGGTCTAATAATTATATTCAGCTAGTGAGCTTCTTGGCTGGGCGGAGACTGACTTATAATGTAATAATGTAGATTAAGCCTATGTATACTGTATAACAGTGTCTACTTGGTTCGAGGCAGGAAATGGGCAATGCTATTATTAGCCTTTACTGCTGAGAACTAATAAAAATAAAATGCAAATCGAGGAACGCAACTATTAAATATGGTCAATAATAATTATGCTCATATTATGATCATATTAACGAAGTATACCGTTGCGAAATGCTAAATCTGTGTAAATCGAACAGAATTAGAAGCAACAGCGATCATTTTTAATGTCAGCTAGTCGTAGTCATGCAAGCGTCATTTCGTAACACATCGGAGAGCTTCGTTCGACTTCGGTGATTGCCTTTTTGGGCGAATGACTGGAACTAGGTTGGAAAAAACAAGTTTGCCGCCCGGATGGTAGCACTGAGAATTCGCCCGCCAGAACATGCTCTGGTCTACAAATAATTCCGTTCGCCTTCTTGACGATCTGCTGATCGCAGAAAGAACCCAGGTCTCTCTGCCTGACACCTATGATCTTTGAACAGACATTGACAATGCTCGACAAGCTATTCCTATCCCTCACAGTCAGACTGTGGAACCAACAAACAAACGAAAAAGTCAGCAAGCTCTCAATGAAAGATTGATAAAACAGGCTGAGAATCTTAGAATCCACAGAGAAAGACTTCAGTTTTCTGAGAAGGTACAATCGAAAAACTGTGCCCAAATACTTATATGTGTCAACAATCTCAACATCTTCATTATGAATAACACTTGGCTGGACCACCTCTGTGACTCTCCTAAAGTCAAAAATCATCTCTTTCGTTTTAGTAACATTCATATCCAAAAAATTATCATCGCACCAATCCACGAAGTTCGTGAGGGCAAAATCATGATCTCCTCCTGGTCCTTGAAATAAAGACAACAAAGCTGAGTCATCAGAAAATTTTATCAGAAAACTATTTTCAGCAGTGCTTCTACAGCTGTCAGTATACATAATGAAAAATAATGGTGACAGAACACAACTTGACTTGACTGCGCTGAGGAAATTTTATCGGAGCCATTATTTTGTGTCAGTTTCAGTGACTAGATTATCGTTCCCGGACACATTTTTTATTTTGTAAAAATAATATTTTAGTTGAAGATAAAACAAGTTACTTTCCAGACGGGTTTGAAAAAGGTGCATATATATAATTGGAAGTTTGTTAAATAATAATGGCAATTTTTAAAGTTTTCAAGTTTTGTTAACAAATATAATATTACTACTATTTTTTGTGTGTGTATTATGGCTGTGTAGAGGCTGTTAAGAGATATGTTCGCCGGTGTGGACTGCAACTGGCTATCGCCGATGTTGCTGATTATAAAAATAGTAAAGTGTTGAGACTTATTGGTACAACTCCGAGAGGTGCGAGGATATTATATGATACATTAGTCAAAGATTGTGTAAAACCTAACTGTTGTGAAAACTGGGACGGGATAGTAGTGCGTACAGTTGAATGGAAAATAATATTTCAGAAAGCACAGGAAATTAGGGAAATCAAATTGAAGTCGCTGCAAATTAGAATAATTCATAGAATAATAGGAACCAATATAGTATTATCTAGCATTGGAGTTGAACAGAGTATTAATTGTACTTTTTGTGAAAATGAAAGGGAAAATATACAACACCTTTTCTTTAGGTGTCCTTTCGTTCAAACGTTTTGGACTGAATTTGAGAGAGCCCTAAATTCTAAGTGTTATAATGCTATTCTTTCCACTTCAGCGAACATTTCGCAATATTTGGCTGCGAAATAAATATAAGAACGGACACAATATTAGATTTTTTAATTTAAAGGAGTATGACTTTATACATGTGACATAAAGAACTAATAATTCTTCTTTTTATGTTGTAACATTTTCTTCTTATATGTCCATCTTCATTTAGCATTTGAAAATGGAAAATATATTATCTGCATGCATGTTTTGGAGAATAAAAAAGTTTTTCTTTCTCTTTCTGCGCTCCCAAGCAATGGAATTCTCTCCCATCACACATCCGCAAAATACCGACCACCCAGGCCTTCAAAAAAGCACTCAAGACCCATCTCTTAGCCTCTTACATGAAAATCAGTCTGGTTTCAGAGCTAAACACTCTTGTCACACAGCTCTTCCATCAATGATAGAACAATGGCTAAATAATGTTAACAAGGGACAATTTTCTGGAACATTATTTGTTGACTTTGCAAAACCTTTTGATGTAATAGACCATGACCTTCTTCTACGTAAACTAAAACTGTATGGCATTCATTCTGAATCTCTTGAGTTTCTTAAATCGTTTATTTCTTACATAGAACAGTGTGTTTAGGTTAATAACCAAAAGTCACAATTTGAAATTGTTACAGCTGGAGTACCGCAAGGATCTGTTTTAGGACCTTTGTTATTTTCTATCTACATAAATGATCTCCCCCTTTATATTTCTACTTCTTGTGAACTCTTCGCTTGAGTCGCTTAAATTTGCTAAACACGTGTTGCTGAATAAAAAAAATAATAAAAAAAACCAGCTGAACAGATTTTAAGATTAGTGATTCCAAGCCCAGCTGAGGCAGATTGTTTTTCTATTATTTTTATTGTGGTTGTCGTCATCGTCGTTGTTGTTGTTGTTATTAATATTATCCTCCGTTGGGGGTTTCAGTATAAATAGTATCCCCACTTTCTGGAAATTTAGTGCTTTAAATTCCCACTTTTGCTGTCTTTCTCCTTTGCTCTGTCTCATTCCTGCTCTGTTCTGTCAATCTGCTATACTATCTTCTTCTTCGCTAGACCAGTCGCCTACCTTTTTTCTTGACAACTCTTCCAGGACAAGACTCCTTATTTGTGTATGAGGTGTGTTGGATCAGCTTGGGAATATTGGACGCTTTCTGCCAGGTGGTCACTATGGCTTCCTATGATGTTATTATTTAGCAATGTAGGCATTTTATATGTATGTGTTTTGTTGATAATTTACAATGATGTTTGTATTCTCTTTTGGTTTTTGTAAACGGGAGTTCGATAAATTAGAGTACAGCCTCAGCGTCCCCTGCATGGGATGTCTTTATTGTAAAGTGACTGGCTGGTGGAGAGCTTTCAGTTTTACCACTAGGGTTGTTTCGGCAGATCTTTTATGCGGATCGGGGGTTGTCCGGTCCTGATTTGGCTCGGAAGAGTCCGCTGGACCTAAAGCAATAATAATGTAATGTTATTATTATTATTATTATTATTATTATTATTATTATTATTATTATTATTATTATTATTATTATTATTATTATTATTATTATTATTATTGATTTTAAAAATGTGATTGTGTGTTGTGAAATGTATTTATTGAGAATGTTACATTATATGTGTGTTGTAATTTTTATTGTTATTTTCCTAATACTAACTTCAATATCTGATTAGTGTAGATCAAAAGCAGGGAGCACACACAGTATTATTATATGCACGTTACCACTGACCTCTTTACTACCCCTTATTATTATGATTGGGGATTTCAATGTTTGTGACCCACATATGTACAATTAACTATGCCTGCTCTTCACCAATATGTCACTTGTACGACTGTAACAGCAGAAATATTGACGACAAACATGTAGGAAATTAGCTTAGCAAAACAGAGATACCATCGAACGAAACTGGACATTAATACAACAGTTAGCTAACAAGCAGCACACACATGGCAAATTGACTTCCTTGAAACAGTCACACCGCCGATAGCTACCGATACCATCACCAGGCTTGGCGACCAAGAATTCTAAATAGCATACTTTAGTCAAAACCTAACCATAGCGTTGTCTTCGATTAACTAACTTACTGCGCCATGAGACACTAAGTAGCTCACTCCAGCCAAAAGTTACCAAGATGATGTCACCCGTATTGAGCAGGCACCGCTTATCGTTATTGCATCTGTTCTTCACTCTATCCCTGATACTCCACTTGAAAAGTGATTATGCGTGTCCAGTGACGAGAGAGAAGGGGAGGAACTATTCAAATTAGAACCATAATTCTGTAGAGGCGAGATTAACGAAAACGAGAGCTAAAAACGATTGGCCAGAAGACTACTAGGGACTTTTGCATATCTTTGGGGACCAAACCTCAGCTGGTTAGTCGCAAAATAACTACCAAGCTGTGTGGGTCGACCAAAGGAACAAACTGCAGTGTTCGTCTATCTCCATCTCATCAAGAGGGTGCTAGAGACGTAAAAGACGATTTCACGAGTCCCAGAGTCTACAAGTAAGATAACACTAATAGTTTTGATATGTGTATGTTTATTGTATATTGATTGCCATGTATAAATAATATGTTCTTGATATATATAGTTGCAGAAACAGATTATTGTTTCTGAGACAGTATGCATGTGGTTTGATGTACCTTAGCCTTAAGATTCGAATTGAAGTGTGCATATGGGAACCCTACAGGTGTCTGATGCTATAGACACTTTGCAGAGGAGACCGCACCCTTATAGCTAACGAGAATACTGTAGCCAGAGCTCCGACTTTTACAGGTCGGGCCTGGGATCATCAAAGTTTGTGGAGACGAACGCCTGACCGTCGCTCCCGTGGAACCAAGGAGAACTACCACGATTCTACCTGACCACGTCCAAACCCCGCAGCTTCAAGAGCGACCCGACTTACCTTAGCTAAGTCACCCACAAAAACTGAGTCATACCCTCGAGAAACTAGAACCTTTGAAACTTACGAACAGTGAAAATCGTAACCGCAGGTAGCAAATGACGAAAGAAACCTGTTAAGACATTTTCCCAGCACTTGGAACTATATTACTTATTAATTTACCGATTAATGCAGAAATGTTAAAGTTTGTGTTGAATATATAAAAAGTGAAATTACATACATACGACTGGTGTCATTCTATTTGTATTGTTGTGTAGTTATTAGTTTTCTTCTCTTGAGACATAATAATCTAGTCTTTTGATTAGTCATCACCGGTTCTCAAGTTGAGCCAAATGATACTAAAATTCCCGAGAACAAATATAAATTTTATGTGACCAAAGTACCGTGATCTGTCTCTCACACCACTTTAGGACTTCTGGTAAAAGAACGATCGATAGTGGTAGCGCATCGCCCATCTATCCATAAGTCTTACCCCCTAGTAAGATAAACGTATCTTCCCCAGAATATCATCACATATGGGGGCTCGTCCGGGATAATAAATTTTTGTATCTATATCTTGAGTAACCTGAGATAATAACGAAGAGAAAACATTACCTCACTTAGGATTCGTAACAGTGGTCTAGTACAAAATCCGAGAGTTGACTCAGTTACATTGGGAAAAACTTTTTTCTTGATTTTTTGAATTGCATGATTGTATTGATTGTTGTATGCACATGTATGTATTGATTGATGTAAGATAATTGTTTCTTATGCATTGATTGAAAATTGTTGTGGATTGCTGGTAACATCTCACATAGGGATATTTTGATTGTACTTGTGTTAAACTAGAGTGACTAAGAGTAGTTAGGTTATCTTGCTTTTGGACTCTGGAAATCTAGAAATCTAGAATGGCCGATTTCGTTACGATTCGCCGGGAATTCCGACAGGAGGGGGAAGCACTAGGTTTGACAGGGCAAGATTTACTCAGGTATATAACCTCGGAGTGGGAGACACTAGAAAAATTCAGAGCTGAGCAGGAAAAAGCCAGAGCAGAGGAAAGAATCTGTGCAGAAAAAGCTAGAGCGGAAGAAAGAGATCGTGCGGACAAGGCTGCTGAAAAGTTAAAAGGCATGGAATTAGATATGGCAGAATGTCTAAAAAAGATGGAAATTGAAGCAAGGGAAAAAGAAAGGGACCAGTTGATAGCAGCTCGGGCAACTGACCCGAATATTAGCCTACTGTCAATCTCATCTGACAACCCTCCCCAACCTCCGTCCATCACTCCAGGCATGAATTTTTTTCTAAGTCCATTTGACGAGAAAGTTGATAGGATAGATGCATATCTTGATCGGTTTGAGCGCTTTGCACAGGAATTCGAACTTGACTATAACAAATGGAACATAAAATTAGCTCAAGGATTGAGAGGTACAGCCTATGACGTGTACGCGAAATTGCCCACAGGACAAAGTAACGATTACGCAGCTCTCAAGAAAGCACTCTTGATTTGGTTCGAGTTGACCTCCGAAACCTACCATAAAAAATTGCGCAACTCGCGGAGAGAGAAAGGTGAAAGCCACAGTCAGTTTGTAGACCGATTGGAAACCTACTTGCGTAAATGGTTAGCCTTATCCAACCTAGGAGAAACATTCGCCGAACTAACAGAACTAATCCTTAGCGAACAGTTACGCGAATCGATGACGCCAGAAACTAGGATGTTCACCGCGGAACAAGGTGCCGAGAACTTAGCTGATCTAATCAAACTAGCGGACCGTTACACCACCGCACATGAAAATGAAGCTAAACGCAAAGTAACAGATAAACCCAGCCGAGATGGACACAACCAGAAACTCCACCCACAACAAACACAGCAGTCTAACCAGAATCAGCAGAATTCGGATAACAAGAAAACCCAAAACTCGGTGAAACCGCCCGGTCAAGGTCAAAACCCCCGGAAATATTGTTCTAACTGCAAAAGAACTAACCATAACACCGTTGATTGCCGTAGAACAGCGAATCAAACGCACACAGTGGCTGTAAGTCAAACTAGTACCGTTGAACTGGAGACTTCAGATAAGTCTCGACCCCCAGTCAGTGAAACCGTTGTAGTGAACGGAAAAACCGCGTCATGTCTATACGACACCGGATTATCGTACGATGCAATCGTCAGTCGAACTCTAGTAGCGGCTGAGGACATCACCGACGAGACCGTCACTTTGCAAGGCCCTGATCGATCCATACCCGCTTCCACCTTACCAATCGCGATGGTCCATGTAGACTCCCGATATGTGTCAGGAAAAGTAAAAGCGGCAGTAATGGATGCACCTTTGTATGACATCATACTAGGGTGTAAATATGTGTATTTAGGGACGCCGATTGCGCCTCAAGTGCTTGCATCGGTCCAAACTAGGGCACAGACCAGACAGGACGCTGCAGATAATCTCCCTGCTAACCCGGCACCAGCCGAGATGAGGGCAGATCAACTAGCTGACCCCACACTAGCTAAATGCTACAAAAAACTCCCTCAGGCGCATAACCCACCTAAGAAAGGAGAGTTCTTTGAGAAAAACGGACTACTGTACAGACAAACAGACCACGACCACTCTCAATTAGTTGTCCCTGCCAAACATAGACCACAGGTACTAGAGGTAGGACACGCCATTGCATTTAGCGGGCACATGGGCGTGAGTGCAACAATTCAGAGAATTACCGCTCACTATCATTGGCCGGGAATAACAGGAGACATTACGCGCTTTGTCCGCTCTTGTCCCCAGTGCCAGAAGGTAGCATCAAAGAGATGGACAGTCCCAGTAACGCTAGGCGAAACGCCCGTCACCGGTACCCCATCCCACAGAGTAGCAGTAGAGATCGTAGGCCCACTGCCGCTCACAGAAAAGCGCAAACACCTACGCGACGCCGCAACATCCACCGATCATCTATTGGCTTTGTCAATAGCAGAAGAAGTCGAAGCAACAGAGGATTTAGCTATCGAGTATCCGCTGAAAAGTAGCGAGACCTACAGAGACATAGCTATCAACCCAAAACTATCGACAGACAGACAAAGACAAATAATGGAGATAGTTGCACAACACCAAGCAGTGTTGACGGACATACCTGGACAGACACCGTTAGTTGAAGTGACAATGACCTTGACTGACACTACCCCTGTCCGAGTAAAACCGTACCCTATCCCTCTTGCCAAACAAACCGCTGTCAAGCAGGAGATAGCCACCCTATTAGAGGCAGGAATAATTTCCCCCTCAACCTCCCCCTACAGCGCTGGAATAGTTCTATTACGCAAACCGAGCGGAGAGCACCGCCTATGCATCGATTACCGCCGACTCAATGCCGTGACGGAATTCCAAGCCGAACCGCTACCAGACACAGCACAACTGTTCGCGAAATTGCATAACGCAAAATACTTCTCGCGAATAGACCTAAGCAAAGGGTACTATCAGATACCAGTGCCAGAGCACCTAAGACCGTATCTAGCCTTCAGTACAGCTGATGGCCACTATGAGTTCAATGTCTTACCGTTTGGACTTAACAACGCACCCAGCATTTTCTCACGCATGATGAAACAGCTTCTCGCGCCCATTCAAGAGGAAGAACTCCATCACTTTATGGATGACATCTTAATCGCGACCCACACCTGGGATGACCATTTAAGACTTCTCTCTACCGTTCTTCAGCGACTTAGGGAAACCGGACGAACAGCCCGACCGACAAAGTGCTTGCTAGGGTACGAAGAGATAGAATTTCTCGGTCACACACTCAGACACGGCAGTCTTCTTCCGGAAGACAAGAATATCGCGAAAATGAACAAGGCACCGCGCCCGATAAACAAGAAGGATGTGCAATCGTTTCTAGGCCTATGTGGCTACTACCAGAAATTCGTTGCAAACTTCAATTCCATCGCCGCGCCATTGTCTGATCTAACCAAGAAGAAAGCGCCCGAGAAAGTAGAATGGAATGCCGAGTGCGAAGATGCGTTCCAAACCCTGAAAGCTAGACTCACCTCACAACCCATCCTGAAGTTGCCCGATGCAACCCAACCATTCGTGCTACGCACAGATGCGAGCAATCAAGGTTTAGGAGCAACCCTACTACAATCTGACCCCAATGACCCTACACTTCTCCTGCCAGTCGCGTATGCCAGCCGGAAATTAAACAAAGCTGAACACAATTACGCAACAGTAGAAAAAGAATGTTTGGCATTGGTCTGGGCCATCCAGAAATTCCAGATGTATTTGTATGGCGCTCATTTCAAGGTGCAGTGCGATCACCAACCCTTAACCTTCCTTGCGTCATCGCAGAAACTCAACGCCAGACTCATGCGTTGGTCACTCTTGCTACAGCCCTACTCATTTCATGTAGAATACATACCCGGGAAGAGTAATCATGGAGCTGACTACCTCAGCAGATACCCCGTGCCCACTGTAGACAAACCTAACCTTGCTTCCAACCCCTCACAGTTGCGGGTGGATGCACCCAGCTTTGTACCCCAGTGACCTCTTCCCCAGTACTCTATGTAAATAATGCATGTACATATTTGCGCCACCATTTCAGTACCAATTCTTACCTACGTGTAAGAATAGTTTTTGGGGGGCCTATGTAACAGCAGAAATATTGACGACAAACATGTAGGAAATTAGCTTAGCAAAACAGAGATACCATCGAACGAAACTGGACATTAATACAACAGTTAGCTAACAAGCAGCACACACATGGCAAATTGACTTCCTTGAAACAGTCACACCGCCGATAGCTACCGATACCATCACCAGGCTTGGCAACCAAGAATTCTAAATAGCATACTTTAGTCAAAACCTAACCATAGCGTTGTCTTCGATTAACTAACTTACTGCACCATGAGACACTAAGTAGCTCACTCCAGCCAAAAGTTACCAAGATGATGTCACCCGTATTGAGCAGGCACCGCTTATCGTTATTGCATCTGTTCTTCACTCTATCCCTGATACTCCACTTGAAAAGTGATTATGCGTGTCCAGTGACGAGAGAGAAGGGGAGGAACTATTCAAATTAGAACCATAATTCTGTAGAGGCGAGATTAACGAAAACGAGAGCTAAAAACGATTGGCCAGAAGACTACTAGGGACTTTTGCATATCTTTGGGGACCAAACCTCAGCTGGTTAGTCGCAAAATAACTACCAAGCTGTGTGGGTCGACCAAAGGAACAAACTGCAGTGTTCGTCTATCTCCATCTCATCAAGAGGGTGCTAGAGACGTAAAAGACGATTTCACGAGTCCCAGAGTCTACAAGTAAGATAACACTAATAGTTTTGATATGTGTATGTTTATTGTATATTGATTGCCATGTATAAATAATATGTTCTTGATATATATAGTTGCAGAAACAGATTATTGTTTCTGAGACAGTATGCATGTGGTTTGATGTACCTTAGCCTTAAGATTCGAATTGAAGTGTGCATATGGGAACCCTACAGGTGTCTGATGCTATAGACACTTTGCAGAGGAGACCGCACCCTTATAGCTAACGAGAATACTGTAGCCAGAGCTCCGACTTTTACAGGTCGGGCCTGGGATCATCAAAGTTTGTGGAGACGAACGCCTGACCGTCGCTCCCGTGGAACCAAGGAGAACTACCACGATTCTACCTGACCACGTCCAAACCCCGCAGCTTCAAGAGCGACCCGACTTACCTTAGCTAAGTCACCCACAAAAACTGAGTCATACCCTCGAGAAACTAGAACCTTTGAAACTTACGAACAGTGAAAATCGTAACCGCAGGTAGCAAATGACGAAAGAAACCTGTTAAGACATTTTCCCAGCACTTGGAACTATATTACTTATTAATTTACCGATTAATGCAGAAATGTTAAAGTTTGTGTTGAATATATAAAAAGTGAAATTACATACATACGACTGGTGTCATTCTATTTGTATTGTTGTGTAGTTATTAGTTTTCTTCTCTTGAGACATAATAATCTAGTCTTTTGATTAGTCATCACCGGTTCTCAAGTTGAGCCAAATGATACTAAAATTCCCGAGAACAAATATAAATTTTATGTGACCAAAGTACCGTGATCTGTCTCTCACACCACTTTAGGACTTCTGGTAAAAGAACGATCGATAGTGGTAGCGCATCGCCCATCTATCCATAAGTCTTACCCCCTAGTAAGATAAACGTATCTTCCCCAGAATATCATCACAACGACCTTATGGTACCATTGTTAATGCCTACAGATCCATATCAAAATCACCCACAAGTCTGTCTGATCATGATAGTGTTCTGTTATAGCCTAGCTATGTGCAGAAACTGAAAAGAGAACAGTTGCCAACCAAAAAATATCAAAGTGTGGGACAGTGGCTCTGTTGAGAAGTTGAGGACTGTTTTGCGTGTACTGACTGGGAGATGCCGGCACAGTATGCCACTGATGTAAGTGAAGTTGAGGACTGTTTTGCATGTCCTGACTGGGAGATGCTGACACAGTATGCCACTGATGTAAGTGAAGTTGAGGACTGTTTTGCATGTACTGACTGGGAGATGCTGACACAGTATGCCACTGATGTAAGTGAAGTTGAGGACTGTAATGAAATTAAGTTATTTCATTTTTGGACAAAGCACTCGAGATAATCTGGAATTATTATTCTCTTCTAAACTGAGAAATAAAGTATAATTGTAGTTGTTTATATTATTTGAAGTTACTGTATATTCAAAAAGAATGATAGTAAAAAGACAATATAGTCAAGAATCTATGACGTCACAAGGAAAGTGACGTATTCTTAGAGCAGCCTTTTTTTTTGAAGACTTTTGACGTAGTACGTACTCTTCTCATATTCGTGGGTCATAAAGTTGGCATTGACAACGAGGTACACAGGTATCTCTTCGTAGGCACATAAATGTTGTTTACCAACACTTGTGACTCAGACTTCAAAGCGAGAGGACCACACCCTCCGAGCTCTGCTCTTCAACGGTCAAAACCGTAATCCAAGATATTGAAATCTGAACGTTCAATCTAGACATCGTCTTCTTCTAGTCCTTCGTCGACGTGTTGATGATAGAATCACGGAGAACCGTTGGACACCTTTGCTGAAGAAGATGGACAAGTAACTGACGCCAGAGATGGAAGACAGCCGGGAGCAGACGATGTCGAACGTAGACCTATTGCAGCTATAGCCACTGTCTACATGTACTTCGATGTCCTTTAACTCGTCTTTGAGAGAAGAGCGCTGATCACACTGTCCACTGACGATCTGAGGGTCGAATTGCTACGAACTGAAGAGGTCTTGTAACTGGTGGGTGAAACTCTTAGGAATAAAAATAAAACGTAGAGAGTCTAGGTCTATAATTGGATACTACCATTTGCAAGAGAATTGCTTCGTTTAATTATGGGTAATTAATTTGCGGAACGATCTTTATATGTATAGGTATAATTCTGGTTGCAGAAGGTGCAACGGAAAATAAATTGTCGTTTTCTTTTCTTGCGGGAATCGCAATGAAAAAAAAAAAGTTATGAAATTTTCTAGATCATCTATAGTTACGAAATGTTGTTGTTTATATTCATTTAATTTATGCATTAAGTGAGGGATCCTTGCGTTTAATAAATGGTAATTATTCACGCAATGGCGATGATTATAAATGAAGAAGTTGTGATTGCGAGTTGCGCAATACGAACTGTTAGCCGGTTGCCATGGAGTAACCGTTCTCTTGGAGATTGCGTCTTCGCGAATGGAATTCATTTGAATGAATTATTAATGGGTTGTTTGCGCAATGCACTTGTGTTAAATCAAATGTAAATAAATAATTGTTGAGTTGAATAATTTGATAATTTAGGGCCAAGATTTTCATTTCATTATTTATCGCCAAGAGGCCGATTGTAAATAATAAAATCGCTTTCCAAACGAATAACCTGGCAAGCATTATAATGGGGGTTTTGTAATACTCACCTGTACTTTGATAATACACGTGGGACATCTTTTTCACCTTTATTCTGGAACCTGTTCCTGAAACTTCACCTTACTTCCACGGGTGTGTTGTTTACCATCCATTTGGAAAAGCCACAGTCAAGACATCTAAGAAGAACCATGACTGTGCCAGATTCGAGAGTCGAGATATAATCTACAAGAGACTATCCAGCATTTGACTCAAACGCGTACTCGGTCTTGACCTCATCGAACTCGGTTAAGTTGTCATCGTGAAATTGCCTACCTTTCGAGGAAGGTGATTTTATTATCACTAATAAATATTGTTCATTTTCTGTGACAGTATTTTATCTACTTTTTATATGTAAAAGAAGAGTTTGATAGCGAGCGGAAGTTTAGGTATTGAGCCACTACACGCATTAACATCTTGCAACATTACATCTTTAAACTTTTCTGCTTATAACAAAATAAATCAAACAATAAACGCACAACAAGGACTGTTTTGCATGTACTGACTGGGAGATGCTGAAACAGTATGCCACTGATGTAAGTGAAGTTGAGGATTGTTTTGCATGTACTGACTGGGAGATGCTGACACAGTATGCCACTGATGTAGGTAAAGTTGAGGACTGTTTTGCATGTACTGACTGGGAGATGCTGACACAGTATGCCACTGATGTAAGTGAAGTTGAGGACTGTTTTGCATGTACTGACTGGGAGATGCTGACACATTATGCCACTGATGTAAGTGAAGTTGAGGACTGTTTTGCATGTACTGACTGGGAGATGCTGACACAGTATGCCACTGATGTAAGTGAAGTTGAGGACTGTTTTGCATGTACTGACTGGGAGATGCTAACACAGTATGCCACTGATGTAAGTGAAGTTGAGGACTGTTTTGCATGTACTTACTGGGAGATGCTAACACAGTATGCCACTGATGTAAGTGAAGTTGAGGACTGTTTTGCATGTACTGACTGGGAGATGCTGACACAGTATGCCACTGATGTAAGTGAAGTTGAGCACTGTTTTGCATGTACTGACTGGGAGATGCTGACACAGTATACCACTTATGTAAGTGAAGTTGAGGACTGTTTTGCATGTACTGACTGGGAGATGCTGACACAATATGCCACTGATGTAAGTGAAGTTGAGCACAGTTTTGCATGTACTGACTGGGAGATGCTGACACAGTATGCCACTTATGTAAGTGAAGTTGAGGACTGTTTTGCATGTACTGACTGGGAGATTACATTACATGATTATTGCTTTAGGTCCAGCGGACTCTTCCGAGCCAAATCAGGACTGGACAACCCCTGATCCGCATAAAAGATCTGCTGAAACAACCCTAGTGGTAAAACTGAAAGATCTCCACCAGCCAGTCACTTTACAATAAAGACATCCCACGCAGGGAGCGCTGAGGCTGTACTCTAATTTATCGAACCCGCGTTTACAAAAACAGAATACAAAACATCATTATAAATTATCTACAAAATACATACATATAAAATGCCTACATTGCTAAATAATAACATCATAGAAAGCCATAGTGACCACCTGGCAGAAAGCGTCCAATATTCCCAAGCTGATCCAACAGACCTCATACACAAATAAGGAGTCTTGTCCCAGAAGAGTTTTCAAGAAAAAAGGTCGATGACTGGTCTAGCTAAGAAGAAGATTGTATATAGCAGATTGATAGAACAGAGCAGGAATGAGAAAGAGCAAATGAGAAAGAAAGCAACAGTGGGAATTTAAAGCACTAAATTTCCAGAAAGTGGGGATACTATTTATACTGAAACCCTCGGCACGCCAACGGGGGGGGGGGGGGGGGGGGGGGGGGGGCGGGGGGGACTGGGAGATGCTGACACAGTATGCCACTGATGTAAGTGAAGTTGAGGACTGTTTTGCATGTACTGACTGGGAGATGCTGAAACAGTATGCCACTGATGTAAGTGAAGTTGAGGACTGTTTTGCATGTACTGACTGTGAGATGCTGACGCAGTATACCACTGATGTAAGTGAAGTTGAGGACTGTTTTGCATGTACTGACTGGGAGATGCTGAAACAGTATGCCACTGATGTAAGTGAAGTTGAGGACTGTTTTGCATGTACTTACTGGGAGATGCTAACACAGTATGCCACTGATGTACGTGAAGTTGAGGACTGTTTTGCATGTACTTACTGTGAGATGCTAACACAGTATGCCACTGATGTAAGTGAAGTTGAGGACTGTTTTGCATGTACTGACTGGGAGATGCTGAAACAGTATGCCACTGATGTAAGTGAAGTTGAGGACTGTTTTGCATGTACTTACTGGGAGATGCTAACACAGTATGCCACTGATGTACGTGAAGTTGAGGACTGTTTTGCATGTACTTACTGTGAGATGCTAACACAGTATGCCACTGATGTACGTGAAGTTGAGGACTGTTTTGCATGTACTTACTGTGAGATGCTAACACAGTATGCCACTGATGTAAGTGAAGTTGAGGACTGTTTTGCATGTACTGACTGGGAGATGCTGACGCAGTATGCCACTAATGCAAGTTAAGTTGAGGACTGTTTTGCATGTACTGACTGGGAGATGCTGGCACAGTATGCCACTGATGTGAGTGAAGTTGAGGACTGTTTTGCATGTCCTGACTGGGAGATGCTGACGCAGTATGCCACTGATGTAAGTGAAGTTGAGGACTGTTTTGCATGTACTGACTGGGAGATGCTGACACAGTATGCCACTGATGTAAGTGAAGCTACTGATATTTTATCTGATTATATTAATTTCTGCGAAGACATGATCATTACCAAAGAGATGATACAAATCTATCAAAACAACAAACCTTGGATAACAAAAATCTGAAGTGTACAATCACTGAGAAAAACAAATTGTTTGCAAAAAAAAGAGAAGAAATATTCTGAAGGTAGAATTTTCAGAGGGAAATAAACAACAACAACAACAAAACTGATCACAGATGTTTATGCGAAACACATCTATAGGTGACAATTTTCGTTTGATTTATGACATGATTGATTATCTGCAAGTACATAATAAACCTGGTTTGTTGCTATGTTTAGTAGTCTCCTAAATGCTCTGTGTCGGGATACAAATCTATCCAAGCAAAGCAAAGCCATGTTTAGATTTCGAACAGGCCTTTGATTCTCTTAGCTGGAAATTTATGTTTAAGGTGCTAAAAATGTATGGATGTGGCCCTGACTTTGCAAGATGGATTGAAATGTTTATAATAATATATTAAGTTTACTGTAACTGAAGGCTTAGCAATGCGGTTTCATGTGCAGAGAGGGGCAGTAGACATGGAGATTTATTTATTATGTGCATTGAAATTCTGGCAATAATGATATGACCAAACGACGTTATTAAAGGTATAACTATAGGTGACATTGCAAATAAGATTTCTCAATACGCTGATGATACAAAAGTTATTCTTGAGGGTGATGAAAGGACCTGAAGGCAAGAGTTGTGGCCAAGTGGGCAAAGGCGGGACTAACTTGCCTTGTCCGAAAGGCCAGAAACCAATGGTGCCTCACAGGTGTGGTATCGAGCCAGCATCTGGGCGTTACGTTTCTCCGAATATTATTTACTTTCGACTCGGGCAACGTTCTCGGGGGTGTACTCCGGTTTGCTCCGCCAGCAAAATTTCAAAAGACACAACTAATGTTAGGTAGGTTGGGATTGGGCGCGCCACAGGCTGCGACTAGTCATTCACCGTGGGAGGCGGCCCAGAGTTTCCCTATAAAAAGGGACAATAAAGCATTTTTAAAAATTAGTACTCTTGAACTTTGTGGATCTGTCTCAGGTTTAGTATTAAATACCGGTAAAAGCAGTGCCATATGGTTAGGGGTTATGAAAAATTCATGACCTGTATACATGCCTCATCTACACATGGAATTAAATCCATAATATTTTAAAATATTTAGAATTTGGTTCATGAATGACCTGAAGCAAGAAAAACTTTGAAGACAAATATTTGGACATTCGAGTCCTGCACAAAATGCATACTTTATAAGTTTAAAAGTTTGTTAAAAATAAAAAGAACAAGTGCATGACTCTAACGGGTGCAGAGTCCCCTCGCGTGCAAATTCACATGCAAAAATTTGAGAAAATTTTGAAAAATGTGAGCTAATAGAGGTGGCGGCAAGCCGTGCTTCCTTTTTCACAATCATTGTTAGTTTGAGTGCCACCTCATACCCTGTGTGTGTATACCTCATACCCTGTGTGTGTATGTATCTCTCTCTCTCTCTCTCTCTCTCTCTCTCTCTCTCTCTCTCTCTCTCTCTCTCTCTCTCTCTCTCTCCTATCCTATCCTGTCCCGTAACTCGGAGGTCGTAGGGGCACCACAGATGATTGTTTAACCAGCATACTCCATCTTTCTCTGTCCTCAGCAGCCCTGATGGCTTCGCTCAGTGTCAAACCAGTCCATTCTCGAATGTTGTCCTCCAACCTCTTTTTCGGTCTCCCTCTTCTTCTGCCTCCTTGCACTGTGCCTTGCAGAATGGTCTTCGCAAGGCCTGATATCTGGTGACGTGGCCATACCATCGGAGTTTCCGTTTCTTCACCACTGTGAGCAGGTCATCGTGTTTTCCAATGGCTTGTGTGATGATCTGTCGGACTTCGTCGTTGGTGATGTGTTGGGTATAGGAACTGCCCAGAAGTCTTCTGTAGCACCTCATCTCCATGCTTTGTATTTTTCGTTGTAGATCTGCTGTGAGGGTCCATGCTTCGCAAGCATATAGCAAGATGGAGATGACAAGGGAGCGCAGCAGTCTTACTTTGGAATGTAGACCGATGGTCTTGTCTTTCCAAATGAGCTTTAACCTTGTCAGGGCAGCAGTTGTTTGTGCGATCCTGGAGAGGACTTCCTGTCGGGACCCATTGTCTGAAACAATGGCTCCTAAATATTTGAAGCTATGCACTGTGTTGAGGGATTGGCCTTGGACTTTGATGTCCGTGTTGCCATTGGTGTTGTTGGTCATCATTTTGGTCTTCTCTGCACTTATTTCCATTCCATAAGCTCTGGAGGTGGTGTCAAGCCTCTGTACCAGCTGTTCAAGTTCTTGTTCCTCTCCAGCCAATCCATCAATGTCATCCGCGAAACGAAGATTAGAGATTGCTCTACCCCCTATGATGACTGTGCCTTCGTGATCTGCAAGGGCATCTGACATGATGCGCTCAAGGAAGATGTTGAAGAGTGTTGGAGAGAGTAGGCATCCTTGACGCACACCGATTGTTGTTCTGAACCAGTTCCCGATGACGCTATTATGGAGGACTGCACGGGTAGCCTTGTCATACAGGCTTTTGATGACTTCAATAATATTAGGGGTGGTATTGTACACTTTCATTGTTGCCCATAGAGCTGCATGCCAGACTCGGTCAAACGCCTGATATAGATGTTGTTGGTGCTGTAGGTATTTGTCACAGATTATTCTAAGGTTGAAAATCTGTTCAGTGGTACTTCGCCCTGCCCTGAATCCTGCTTGTTCTTCAGCTATGATTTGTTCAGCTTGGGGTTTCAACCTGTTGAGTATTATTTTCAGGAGGCCCTTGCTGGGATGGCTGATGAGGCTGATGGTGCGGTAATTTTCACACTCCTGAAGGTTACCTTTTTTTGGGAAGAGTGATGACAAGCGACTGGGTCCATGGTGTAGGCCACTCCCCACTCTGCCAGATCTTGTTACAGATAATGGTGAGGGCGTCAATCATCGCTTCTCCTCCTGCTTGTAGCAGTTCCGCGGGTATGTTGCCCACTCCTGCTGACTTCCCTTTTTTCAGCGATTGCACTGCTGCCTCAACTTCTTCCCGGAGAATTTCTTCTTCTCTGTTCTCGGGACATGCTAGAACTGATGGGTCTCCTTTTAGTGTATGGTTGTAAAGGTCAGAGCAGTGCTCTGACCATCTGTCCAAGACTTCTTGTTCTTCTGTAAGGCATATGCCAGACTTGCTTTGGATCGTGGAGACTATGGGCTGTTCAACACTTGTCAGCCACTTCACAGTCTGGTAGGCCTTCTTGCTGTTGATCTTGTCCAGACTCTTCTCTATTTCCTGGCATTGATCTTCTATCCATTTCTCCTTTGCTGTGCGCATGCCTTTCAGATGTCATTGTTGATTTTTCGGTAGACATCAGCTCCCTGTGAGGTGTTCTTTTTTTTTTTTTTATCTCTCTTCGTTTATCACACAGATCCAAAAGTACAGGTGTGATCCACGGCTTCTTCTTTGGTCGTTGCTTGCCAAGGATCTCAGTGGCGGCATCTGTCACAGCTGAGTTGAAGGTGGTGGTCATGGTGTTGACATCTACTTCACCAGCCCCCAGAAAGAGCAGTGGTGCAAATTTCCCCCCAATTGTGGCCTGAAATAGTTCTGCCACCTACGGGTTTTGCAGTTTGTCTAGGTCGAACTTCAGTCTAGTGCACTTTGCTGTATTTACTCTCTTCAAGTGGAGGCGGAAAGACATCATCACGAGATCGTGGTCACTTCCGATGTCTGCTCCTGGAAAAGTGCGTGTCCTGCCAATGTTGATGCTTGATCTGAAGCGTTTCTTGACCATGATGTAGTCTATCTGGTTGTGATGCTCCCCGCCGGGACTGTGCCATGTCCATCGTCTGGAGTTTTTGTGGAGACCAAGCGTGTTTGCCAGTATCACATATTATATGTAGCCGTGCTGGCTACGAGTATTTCTGACCATACGATATGTAGGCCTAACTTTGTTCTGTTATGTTTAAACTAACTGTATGAAATAACTTGATATACATTTTTCAGATCCTTTAAAGCATATAACCATTAGACGCAGCGTTAAATTCTCTATTAGAATATCCTATCCTATCCTATCCTGTCCCATAACCCGAAGGTCGTAGGGGCACCACAGATGATCGCTTAACCAGCATACTCCATCTTTCTCTGTCCTCAGCAGCCCTCATGGCTTCGCTCAGTGTCAAACCAGTCCATTCTCGAATGTTGTCCTCCCACCTCTTTTTCGGTCTCCCCCTTCTTCTACCTCCTTGCACTGTGCCTTGCAGAATGGTCTTTGCAAGGCCTGATGATCTGGTGACGTGGCCATAACATCGGAGTTTCCGTTTCTTCACCACTGTGAGCAGGTCATCGTGTTGTCCAATGGCTTGTGTGATGGTCTGTCGGACTTCAATGTTGGTGATGTGTTGGGTATAGGAAATGCACAGAAGTCTTCTGTAGCACCTCATCTCCATGCTTTGTATTCTTCGTTGGAGATCTGCTGTGAGGGTCCATGCTTCGCAAGCATATAGGAAGATGGAGATGACCAGAGAGCGCAGCAGTCTTACTTTGGAATGTAGACTGATGGTTCTGTCTTTCCAAATGGGCTTCAACCTTGTCAGGGCAGCAGTTGTTTGTGCGATCCTGGAGAGGACTTCCTGTCGAGACCCATTGTCTGACACAATGGCTCCTAAATATTTGAAGCTGTGCACTGTGTTGAGGGATTGGCCTTGTACTTTGATGTCCGTGTTGATGCCATTGGTGTTGTTGGTCATCATTTTGGTCTTCTCTGCACTTATTTCCATTCCATAAGCTCTGGAGGTGGTGTCAAGCCTCTGTACAAGCTGTTCAAGTTCTTGTTCCTCTCCAGCCAATCCATCAATATCATCCGCAAAACGAAGATTGGAGATTGCTCTGCCCCCTATGCTGACTGTGCCTTCGTGATCTGCAAGAGCATCTGACATGATGCGCTCTAGGAAGATGTTGAAGAGTGTTGGAGAGAGTAGGCATCCTTGACGCACACCGATTGTTGTTCTGAACCAGTTCCCGATGACGCTGTTATGGAGGACTGCACTGGTAGCCTTGTCATACAGGCTTTTGATGACTTCTATAATTTTAGGGCTGATGTTGTAAACTTTCATGGTTGCCCATAGAGCTGCATGCCAGACTCGGTCAAATGCCTTCTTGAAGTCTATGAACACATGATATAGATGTTGTTGGTGCTGTAGGTATTTCTCACAGATTATTCTGAGGTTGAAAATCTGTTCAGTGGTACTTCGCCCTGCCATGAATCCTGCTTGTTCTTCAGCTATGATTTGTTCAGCTTGTGGTTTCAACCTGTTGAGTATTATTTTCAGGAGGACCTTGCTGGGATGGCTGATGAGGCTGATGGTGCGGTAATTTTCACACTCCTGAAGGTTACCTTTTTTGGGAAGAGTGATGACAAGCGACTGGGTCCATGGTGTAGGCCATTCCCCACTCTGCCAGATCTTGTTACAGATAATGGTGAGAGCATCAGTCATCGCTTCTCCTCCTGCTTGTAGCAGTTCCGCTGGTATGTTGTCCACTCCCGCTGACTTCCCTTTCTTCAGCGATTGCACTGCTGCCTCAACTTCTTCCCGGAGAATTGGGAGGATTTCTTCTTCTTCTCTGCTCTCGGGACATGCTAGAACTGATGGGTCTCCATTTGGTGTATGGTTGTAAAGGTCAGAGCAGTACTCTGTCCATCTGTCCAAGACTTCTTGTTCTTCTGTAAGGCAAATGCCAGACTTGCTTTGGATAGTGGAGACTTTGGGCTGTTTAACACTTGTCAGCCGCTTCACCGTCTGGTAGGCCTTCTTGCTGTTGTTCTTGTTCAGATTGTTCTCCATTTCCTGGCATTGATCTTCTATCCAGTTCTCCTTTGCTGTGCGCATGCCTTTTCGGATGTCATTGTTGATTTTTCGGTAGACATCAGCTCCCTGTGAGGTGTTCTTTTTCTTTTTTAACTCTCTTCGTTTATCACACAGATCCAAAAGTTCAGGTGTGATCCACGGCTTCTTCTTTGGTCGGTGCTTGCCAAGGATCTCAGTGGCGGCATCTGTTACAGCTGAGTTGAAGGTATTGGTCATGGTGTTGACATCTACTTCGCCTGCCCCCAAAATAAGCAGTGGTGCAAATTTCCCTCCAATTGTGGCCTGAAATATTTTTGCCACCTCCGGGTCTTGCAGTTTGTCCAGGTCGAACTTCAGCCTAGTGCACTTTGCTGTATTTACTCTCTTCAAATGGAGCCGGAAAGACATCATCACGAGATCGTGGTCACTTCCAATGTCTGCTCCTGGAAAAGTGCGTGTCCTGCCAATGTTGATGCTTGATCTGAAGCGTTTCTTGACCATGATGTAGTCGATCTGGTTGTGATGTTCCCCGCCGGGACTGTGCCATGTCCATCGTCTGGATTTTTTGTGGAGACCAAGCGTGTTTGCCTATATATATTAGAATATATAAACTTTATTTGTGATTTATGTAGCAATTTTGAATTAGAGCGCGATGTTTAGGATAGCGCGATGCATATCATGTTGATAAAGACACCGCACTGTTGTATGCCCAGATGCCGCTGAAGGCGGTTTCGCCGGCTATAACGGACCTTCCCGCTCGCCTACAAAACATGATAAGATTATAAATTGTGTATGATGCTAGTGTAGCAAAGATTCTCCACTGTAACACCTTAGTGTGATATTTTCCGATGTCTTAGTTTATTCTCTATTAATTTATAGTAGATACTTAAATAAAATATTAGTTTTATAGGGACCTACACATTGAAAGGGAAACAGTGAGAAGCTGTCAGAAGGCTATAAAGGTAACTGTAAGTTGTTGTGTTAGATGTTTTCTAGTTTAGCTCGCTATAGTCGGAACACAAAATAGTAACCATGCCATATTGTATATCATTGAAAAGAGGAGACGTTCTTTCTTTGTCATTACTATTATTATTTATAATTGTATTAAATTGAAGAGTTATTATGAGTTTAGAGTCGTGACATTCTTAGGAGCAGCAGCCAACTCCCTCTTAAATTGCGTATTATTTTTATTTTGAAGCAGATAGGTCCGACATTGTTATAACAGAAGAAAGGTTGTATTTTTGCGTTTCCGTCAATATATAATTTGCATAGTATTCGTTTGCGTTTCTAGCCTTATGCGTCAAAGTAAGTTTAGTTACTAACACAAACTTAGCCAGCGAGCCTAGATTTTGGGGTGGGTGGGAAATGCTTAAGCAGCACGGCCGCTGCGGCTGACAGTCCGTAATAAAAGCAAAACACAAACATCGGCATGGGCAGAGCACACCGCACAACGCAGCAGATAAGGGTTGTTCCACTCCAGCAATGCCTTTGCTCTTAGTAGCCTATGATGTCTTCTAAATAAAACATTTCAACGGTCATCACCGACTGGCGTTGGGGAAGAGAGAGAGAGAATGTGTGAGCCTTCACCATAGCCTCCAATCCATCACATAGCACACCATCGTCTCTCCAAAACACAACACCACTCAACACCACTACAAATATATATATATAAATAATGGTTCGGCACTTGTATTCTTTCTACATCTTGTCTCGTTTGATCGAATACTTTAAAAATCTGGCCCAAATGACCAGACCTATTCTAAAGAACTTAAAAAAATTTTTAAACTGTTAGGTTCAACAAACTTTAGCTCAAGCCCCCACTGTGGTGGGAGGTTCTTCTACACTAAACATATACGAGTACTTATGTAATAATAATAAGAAGAAGTAGTAGTAGTAGAAGTAGTAGTAGCAGCAATAGGAGTGGCAGTAGTAGTAATTTGACTAGAGCTTTTTGGTAAGTAAATCAATTAAAAGTGCATCTATTCAATTTTTGACTGCATTCAGGGTTGATTGCGCCTTGACCACACTTGCTGGTAGCTGGTTCCATTTTTTAATCACCCTCTGCAAGATGAAATTCGTTTGTTCATTTGATGTTTTAATTTGTTGAGTTCTGCATTTTAAAATTAAACCAGATTAATTTTAAGAGTGTTTTTACGGGTTACAGTTTCATTTTATGTGGATGACAACATAACTAAAAGCGTTAGAACTTTATGCATTTTATCATACCTTTACATTACATGGTTATTGCTTTAGATCCAGCGGACTCTTCCGAGCCAAATCAGGACCAAAAAATCAAGACCACAACTTCACTGGAAGACGATTCACCCCTGATCTGCATAAAAGATCTGCCAAAGCAACCCTAGTGGTAACACTGAATGCACTCCACCAGCCGGTCACTTTACAATAAAGACATCCCACGCAGGGGACGCTAAGGCTATACTCTAATTTATCGAACCCCCGTTTACAAAAACAAAATTGAATACAAACATCACTATAAATTATCAACAAAACACATACATATAAAATGCCTACATTGCCAAATAATAACATCATAGGAAGCCCCAGTGATCACCTGGCAGAAAGCGTCCAATATTCCCAAGCTGATCCACAGACCCCACACACAAATGAGGAGTTTTGTTCCCGAAGAGTTTTCAAGAAAAAAGGTAGGTGACTAGTCTGGTGAAGAAGAAGATAGTATTATATATTAGTAGAATAGATTGATAGAACAGAGTAGGAATGAGAAAGATCAAAGGAGAAAGACAACGACAGTGGGAATTTAAAGCACTACATTTCAAGAAAGTGGGGATACTATTTATACTGAAACCCCCAGCACTCCCATTGGGCAGGGAGGGGGATGGGGGGTGGGGAGATTTTTTTTTATCCTACAACAACCAAACAAAAGCTTATTGTCTCAACTAACACAGCTTTTCTTGGCACTGCACATTCTCCGTCTTTCTTCTGTCAAACATCTGCCCCATTAAGCAGTAAACTTAATTAAATGATCATTTCATCTCTCATCCTGTCAGGTTTTTTTTGTCATGTTACTTTGATCGTGTCCATGTTCTTTCTTTGTGTGTGCAATCTTCCAATTAATACTTGCAAAAAGAGATGGACAGGCAGATTAAACAAAATGATGTACTCCTCTAAAAATGTTCAAAAACATACTTTCACAAAGGCTTTCAAACATACTTTCACAAACAGAAAA
This sequence comes from Oncomelania hupensis, assembly GCA_036898135.1. Classification (NCBI taxonomy): domain Eukaryota; kingdom Metazoa; phylum Mollusca; class Gastropoda; order Littorinimorpha; family Pomatiopsidae; genus Oncomelania; species Oncomelania hupensis. Next base: position 46,538,131 of record CM072518.1, on the reverse strand, counting down.
AAGATCACCCACCCCCTCCCCTCACCCCCCAAAAAAGACAATCAATTAAATACCATTAGATATTTACTTGACATGAAATCGTAAAACAAACAACAACAAAAAACACAATGCTACAGTTTAGTGCTTGTTCTGCAAGACAATGAATGAAATATATAAAAATAATGTGCAACATGTCTGTTCTGTGTTTTTTTTTCTGAGAAGGTGAAGTTAGTTATTCATTGCTTACAGTGTCCAGCGGACTGCAAAGAGCCAAATCAGGACCACAAAATCGGGAACAAAACTTGGTTGAAAGAGTTAGGTAGTTAGTTATTCTTTGCTTACAGGGTCCAGCGGACTGCAAATCAGGACCACAACTTCGCTGAAAGAGGACTCTCCCCTGATCCGCATAAAAGATCTGTCGAATCAACCCTAGTGGTAACACTGAAGGCACTCCACCAGCCGGTCACTTTACAATAAAGGCATCCCAGGCAGGGGACGCTGAGGCTATACTCTAATTTATCGAACCCCCGTTTCCAAAAACAAAATAGAATATAAACCATCATTATAAAATATCAACAAAACACGTACATATAAAATGCCTACATTGCTAAATAATAATATCACAGGAAGCCCTAGTGACCATTTGGCAGAGAGCGTCCAATATTCCCAAGCTGACCCCACAGACCTCATACACAAATGAAGAATTTTGGAAGAGTTTTCAAGAAAAAAAGTAAGTGGCTGGTCTAGAGAAGAAGATAGTATAGTAGATTGATAGAACAGAGTGGGAATGACAAAGAACAAAGAAGAAAAACAGCAATAGTGGAAATTTAAAGCACTAAATTTCCAGAAAATGAGGATACTATTTATACAGAAACTCCCGGCATCCCTATGGTGGGAGGTGGGGAGAAGGTGAAGGTGATGATTAAATACGTCTTGCAAGAGACATTAATTCATGTTTTGAGATATGTACAAGTCGTTGCTGGTCGCAAATCTATGTTCATTTCCTAACACTGTTCTATCTAAATCTAATCCCAACCACTCTTTTTTCTCTTCCTGTGGAGCAAATTAAAATGAATGTCTAAAACAAAACAAAACCTATAATATACAATCCCTCTCCACCCACAACCATCTTTATTTTCCCTATGTAGCGAGCTAAAATTAATCTAAATAAAATAAAAAATCCCACATGCAACGTTACACTATTTCATTCCAAATTCTAAAAACATAAACCATGTCACCACTCTACCCACATATAAATATTCTATCCTTCTGTTCTCCAGCAACCACCCAAAAACAAAACAAAAAAACAAAAAAAATAAAACTGTATACAATCTAAAGACTCTTGCAAAAGTTCTGTTCACGAAAATATAAATACAACAAAAGCTAGTTTCAGTTCCACCTTTCTTTTGTCACACAACATGTTGAATGTAACAATAGTAAAAAAAAAAAAATAATAATAATAATAAATAAATAAAAAAAACTACATTGCAACGAACTATGGGATTAGCAGACATACATTAAAAAGCTTTACAGACCCTTCTAACACTAAATGAAAATGGATGATACACAATACATCACATCCCTGACAATCGGCAGTTTGTACAAGGCTGTTAAAAAATCAATGTGATGGCTTAAAAACATTTAAAATGTACACAAAATAAATTTAAAAAATCAAAAACATATGGCATATTTTAAGATGATTTGCTTTGCACATTTCGGAATTATAAAATAAAAATAAAAAAACGTAATACAGTTAACATGTTATGTCATTTTGTCACCTAAAAGCATGCACAAATATATTTCATTTCATTTAATGGAGGAAAGGACACACACAAAAACAAAAACAAACAAAAATCACAAAAGGCTGAAGACAAATGATGGCATCTGAGCAAACAAATTTAGCTAAAAAATTAATGAAAAATTGTAAAAAATTAATAATAAATGTCCACAACATTTCACACCGTCGAGCCGGTGTGACATCATCAAAGTTCCTAGTATCTTATTTGGACTGGGAGTGACTGGGAGCATTCTAATTGGTCGACACATTACAAAATTCAACGCATGAGCACAGTGCTATTGTAGTCTTAGTAAGGTTTAGGGTTAGTGTTAGGGTAAGGGTTTAGGGTTAGAGTTAGGGTTACGACGCCTAAGAACTTTGTGAAAAGGCCGGCCCGACTTGACCTGGCGCATGCGCAAAGGCGCCTGGCCAAAATACAAAACCCGGAACTTTGACGATGTTACACCGGGTTTCCATCATGAAATTGTCTCCCTTGAGAAAGGCAACACCATGTAGTCGTTTTGGGACAAGGAAAACATAATGTACTGTATTGTATTGTAAATGTCATTGTAATGTATTGAAATCAAAGCAGATACAAGAAGAAAGCAAACACCAACAAAACAAAGAACAGTGGCTGCATATCTGGAGATGTAAAATAGTGACCACCATGAAGACAATTAACTACAAACATGATACAGATTGGGTAAATTTGCGCTCAAATGCCACCAGCTGTCCCAGGTCAGAAGACGATACAGAACAAACGAGAATCATAAACAAACATCCATACGCTGGGTAGCATCCGAACGAACATGCTGCCAATCAAAATGTGCGCTGCAAGATACATCTGATACGCTACATTTTAAAATGCTCTCCTCTCGCTTGCACCAGTTTTTTTGTTTGTTTTTTTTTTTAAATTTAAAAGCATTTTTATTTTCCCAAATTTAAAAGAAAAACTACCACATCAAAATCATTGTCTTCCTTTTGCTTGAATACTAACATTGCCGTCCATCTCATCACCTCATAGCTGCATTCAAAACACAAATCTATATTGTCAGTTTTTTTCCAAGTCAACCAACATATGAGATTATTATTAAAACATAACTCTCCAGGGACTCTTTAAACAAAATAAAATTTGAACACCTACCAATGGTGCCTTATTTTCAAAGACACCAAAATGTTTCTGAGTACCTCAATAAGAATTCACTGGCTAGAGTTAATTACAAGTTCCTTGTTGACTTTGTTTTTTGTTTTGTTTTGTTTTGAGAGAGAGGACATAGCGGGTGAGGGGGATATAATATCTGTCCACAGAAGCCTGTTGTCCGAATAGTGTGTTGTGCTTTTGGTATCTCAAACACTTCAAAAGATAACGTGTCCGACTGAAAATCCTGCACATAGATAATGTGTCGGACTGAAAATCCTGCACATCTTAATTCTTTCTTTTTTTTTCACTGTGGACATTTCACCTAACTTTTCCGTTTTTATGGCTTGCCATTCAACTGTATGACTGAACATGTTCTTGAAACCAAATTGCAGAGTTTGTACCTCTGAACATTATACTCCAAAAATAACAGACGAGCAGCTGTTTTGCAAAGTAAATTAATTCACTTTTCATAACAGATCTATTAACTAGCTTTTCATTTTGAAAAGTAACAGAGAAAATCCTCAAATAAGGATTCAAATGTAATTTTCAGTAACATTCAAAATTTGGCCTTAAATGAAATGGATGAACTGTAAAATAAACTTATAACGTGTTTGCTTTTCCAGTCATGACAGCTGGTTTTTCACGGATCACACTAAAGTCAAGGCCTGCTTTAGATGTTAAAACACAAATACTTCTTATCTCCTTTTGCAGATTTCCAGTTTTCCTTGGTGATGACAACAACTACGTTGAAACTGAAGAAATCCTTGATTGACTGTTTTTGTTTCTTCTGATCAGATCACTGTTTACGAAACACCATGCTAATAATAATTGCTAGTAACTCACTTAATAGACAATACTGATGTTTGTGATATTGTACTACATAGAAACTGCAGTCTGACATTTACTTGTGAAAGGGCTCTCAAACTTTGATGCTGCTGAAACAGAATTCTCCAGTTGGATATTACTGGCCCAAAATGATCTAGTTGGATGTTTAATAGTTAAAACCTCTAGCTAGATGTTGCCAACACAAAATCTTGTGTACCTGAAGTTGCTTGCACAAAAATCTTTCTGGTTGGAAGCTGCATGCACACAAAGTCTCAGTACATAGAAGTTATCTGCACCCAATTCTCCAGGACAATGCTGCATTAAAAATTCCTTAACAAACTTGGTGCTGCTCGCAAAAAAAAAAAAAAAAAAAATTAATTTAAAAAAAAAAAAATCTACAAACTGATGCTGCTCCCACAACTCTTTTCAAAAACTTTACTGATTCCATGCATTGTGTATGCTTTTATTCTGTTTCTTGCATACCATCACTCAAAAACTGCCATTGCTTTTTTACAAATGTTGTTTTGCAATATCTGTACAGACCTTTGTTGTTTTTGGGGGAAATTCTCTCTAGTTTTCACAAAAAATACTCTATATTTTCCTATAGGAAAGTTTTCTTCTTTCTCTTCCCGGTTTTTCCAAGACTGAATACTCTTATGAAATGGCTAGATGCGATGCATGCACAATTCCATTCCATGACTGTTGTGTGTGAAGGAAGGTATAGCAGTCAGTGGGGTTAAGATTGTGTGGCCTTGTACACTGCTGAGATGTCCGCGTCTGCGCAGCCCAAACGACGTGCTTTTTTGTACAGCTGAAAGATAAAAGGAGGATCACAATAGCCCTTTTTAAAAAAAAATCAACAAACCACATTCCTTACAATAATCACTGTAACAAGCAAGAAATGCGAGTCTTATAAATCAAAAGGTTTTATTTTGTTATCATCATCATCATCATCATCATCATCATCATCATCATCATCATCATCATCATCATTATTATTATTACTATTATTATATTATTATTATTATTATTATTATTATTATTATTATTATTATTATTATTATTATTTTCACAACAGTGAATCCTAAACTACATGACTAAATCGGAATCTTTCAAAGGCTTAAAAAAAACCACAAAAACTAGAAGGGCAAAGCCCATAGGACTCACATGTTTCTTATGGAACTCTCAAGATTTAACATGAAAAACAAATGCCCAGAAAAAAAAAAAAAAGAAACGTGCAAAGTAATACCAACTTTGATCTTTCTATACTCTTGCGATGACCTTGACCTCTGGATCCAAATACTTTCATGTACTATAAAATAAAGTACAGCAAAAGTTCTTTTATGTCAACACAAAAGGTGACCTTGGGATGACCCTGACTTTCAGTGATCTTGACCTTGGGATGACTTTGACTTTCATGTGACCTCTCATGAATGTCTGATCAAATAACCCAATGTTGTTGTATACTATAGGTTAAATAAACAGTCATTCCACTGTATGATGACCTTTTGTACGTTTTTGCAAGGCCTAAAATGACCTTGTCCTTCAACTCAAAAACAGCGGACAGACGGAGGGAAAGATTTTTTTTTTTTTAATATCATTTTGGGACTATTTAGGACTCATCTTACACAGATTTGGAAAAATCTTTAAAAATATTGTTTGTGGGCGAGTGCATAGACACGCATTTGCTATGCATGTGAGTCAAAAAAAAAAAACGTTTTTATTGCAGAAAGACAGCTGTCTGCAACAAATGGTTACTGAGACAAAGCTATATCCCTTGACAAGGCAGGCCTAACAACACAAATAAAAATCATTCAGTGGAATGCTATGCAATCACAATGGAGTGTTATGCAATTAATCAAATAATAGTTTAGACCAAGAGAACAAAACTATACTAATGCTACAGAGAAGTAATATTCAAAATCCTCAAGAACCAGAGGGAGAAATAACCATGACTATTCTTCTACCAATCAAAATAATGACACTTCAGAACCCTTTGACTATTAATTCTGGAGCAATAAATGTTCACACAATATCATATGTGTTTAACCCAGATGTTTGGAAAGTTTGTGCGGCATAGGGGGGGGGGGGGGGGCAGGGGGGGGGGGGTGGGGGGGGGGGAGGGAGGAAAGGGAGAAGGTAGGAGAGGGGTGTGGAATACAAAACCAAATGTAAAAATAATATTTAAAAAAAAAAAAAAAAAAAAAAAACCTCACACCCAGGCACTGACATCCCTCACTCCACCGTTGACAAACCAAGCTAATCCTAACACTAGAACGGAACTGCACAGCACTCCACTGGAGCTGATATGAACTATAACTAGACTACGAACATACATAGTTAACTGAACTGAATTAAAATAATAATCCTAAAGGTATTTTATAAGGCGCTTTTTACTGGGCAGAGGCAGTTTGAAGTCCTCCTCTCAGGCAATGTAACTAAACAATGTAATTGAACTAAACATGCGTCTTACATAAAGTTAAACTTATACTAAACTGGCAGAACGCTGCACTAAAACTATGTAAAACCTAAACCTGAATAGGTCAAGTTTCCACTAGAGTCGACTTTTGTCTTAGTTCCGCCTAAACTGAGCGTGAGAAATCGACCAAGCTAAGGTTGCGTGTAGGCATTTGCCTCAACAACCGCTGACCCTCAGGTGAAGTCACCATTGGTAATCAGGCACGTCATGCTGACTGCCTTTAAACACCAGAATAAGTCCAGCTGTGTCCGAACCAAGCGGCAAACAATCTACTTGAACTAAACAAAGCAAAAACTAATCTCAAACAAAGTCAGCGAGAGGAGATCGTGGGTACCTCATTAGCCGCAGCTGCTAGGTACAGAGGCTGTTCCACACTGTCACCCATGCTTAGCACCAGGCGGAGGTCTTTCTGCTGATGTTGAAGGGGGAAATGGGGGTCAAATCGTTGGTTCATGATGGCTGAAACACAAGTAAACGAAAAGATCCAATGTTTGGGGGAGTTTTGATGTTCTTTCCAAAAACGTTGCAAGCAGAGATGATTCTAGCCTTTATCAATAAAAGTTCACCTTTCTGTTGTAATTTAACCCTCACCTTTGTCTTGACCTAGCCAACTCTGGAGAGAGTGTTTATTACTTAAGGGTTAAAAATGACAACTGACCTTGGCTTTTGTGGTTGACTGTGGAGCAGTTGAGAGAGCCCAGACTGAGCACCTCATGCAGATCCTCCTGGTCCAGCCCCACTTTCTCTGCCAGCGCCATGCCCTCAGCCAGGCTGGCCATCACTGTGCCCAGGATCATGTTGTGGATCAGCTTCATGCGTGTTGCTGTGCCCACCTCATCTGAAATCATAATTCAGAAGCATGTTAACCCTTTGGAGGCTGAGAGGATTATCGCACCGAAGTTTCAAACGTATTTGCCAAGGTCTAGCTCATGCTGTAAAAATAAAATAAAAATACAAAAAAACAGAAGAATCTAGCTTGAATGTAATTTATTGGCAACAATTGGGTAAAAATTATACATCTAAAAAAAAAAGCAATTTTATTCTCTACACCAGTATGCTATTTGGAAAGGCATCCAAAGGGTTAAAGACTTTTATTTAAAAACAAGAGAAAATTTAAATAACTATGTTAATCTGATCAAGATTTGGCTAGAATTTTTCGTCTCTCTTTCCCATCAAAATTTGAATCAGGTTTGAAACTGTATCCAAGTTTGTTACCTCCCTTGGTTCTTAACATTGTGTCACATTCTAATATATAGGTTTCAGCACAGCAAAAATTGTAGAATTTCTTATATGACAATGGTGCAAGCATCCACCCACTTCTTTCTTTTGTACTGATTAAACTTACAGACTTAACCCATTCAAATATTATTGGAGCATTTCTATATTGCCTAATGCAGTTGCTGAGCAGCTCAGTACAGCATCACTCAATAATGCAGAAGAGGGAGTTTTATGTGCGAGAGATGTTGATATGGTTTTCAAGATACAAACTGGCTGTGTAAAGACCGCTTTTACAGGCATGTCCAGCACTGAAAAGTTTAGACAAATTTGTCAGCACATATATCAGATCTCCTCAAGACTACTGCAGGTCCTATACTCACTGCCCAAATAGAAGGATTTCCTGCCCATGGCCTCAAAGCATGAGAAGCAATCATCATACAGCTTGCGGTCACCAGACGTCAGGATGGTCAGCTGACCTTCCAATGCAGGAACACGACTGCCACAGACAGGTGCTTCCAAGAATGTACCCCCTCTTGCCATCACAGCCTGCAGAAATAAGATTTCCCTTTATAAATAGTCTGAAGACAAGAACGTCGCATATTAGAGGATGGACAATTTGGGAAGACATATTATCTATCTCTACAATAAAATAATGTATAGGAGCCCATTCAGGGTTCATACTCAAATTGTTATAAAAAATTCAAGGAGTTTTCAAGGAGATTTCAAGGAGTTTTTTCAAAAATTCAAGGAGTTTTTAAAAATAGTAAACGCACCTAATAATTGATAAATAGTCAAAATAAAGGATAAATCTTTTACCCAGTGATATCCATAAATTGTTTGCAGTCATGAATCTGATGGTGATACTGATGTTGATATTGATTATGAAATCTACACACATAAATATTGCATGTCGATGAAGTTGCAGTTATGATGATGATGCAGATACGGAGTCTATACACAAATAATAATTGTGAAACATGTTGTCCTTAGATACAAGTTAGAGAACTGTAAAAAGTCAGAAAGAGGTACCACGACCAGCTAATAATACAGATAGACTCAATGAATTTTCAGTTATTTTAGTTTTTCCATCCCTTCATCAGTCTGACGGGAAATCTTCTCCAGCTGGATCTTTATTTCCTTAGATTTGCTCCTCAGCGCATTTGACTGGATTAAACACACAATAGGCATTTTTACCGATTCATTCAGCAAACACGCTCGGAAAAACCAAGGATGTAAGGAAACCGACAAATGAGCGTGCGCGCGCGACAGCAAGGGAATGAACAATTTCCAGTGGAGGTTACTTTCCTTATCATTAGCAGACGACAAAAGTTACGATCGTCGAACAGTTGACAACACAAATAATATTATAATTTTTGTTTTAGAAATTTTTATTTTTCAATGTTTTTTGTTGTTGAAAATTTGACAATAAAATCTCTAGGTCAAGCAATGGATAGATACAATGGTTGAAATTTCAAGGAGTTTTCAAGGAGCTGAGGCAATTTGGCATTTTTCAAGGAGATTCAAGGGCCCTTGAACAAGACATCCAAAATTCAAGGAGATTCAACTTTCAAGGAGGTTCAAGGAGCGTACGAACCCTGCCATTCCATTACAGTATCACCAATTGGTGGTACAAAATAACAGGCTGGAGAATAGATGAATGAGAAAAACATTTAAATCTGGCTGGGTCGCTGAAGCCCCAATATGGTGCATGGGTATGATTCAGAAGGCTGAAGAACAGTATTCCAGTATGGTTGGACAAAAAATGGCTATTCAAATGTGTACATATAAAACAATAAAGTTCTATTTTATAAAAGGTATGCTATTTCAAATATGAATGTTTAGATATTTGCAAATGCAACTCAAAATTAATGCTGATTTTCACCAAGGAATGTTTTTGCTGCAGAATATATGCATACAAATTCTGTAGAATTAAATTTTGTGTCAATTGTAAAAAAATCAACACACACACACAACCACAACAACAACCACCACCTAGCAATGAAAGATGTTATTTTAGTGACAAGTCCTGCCACTCTTTTCCAATGCTACTGTACTTCTCAATGTGCCTGCAATAAATGTCAAAGTTATAACTGAGCAGCTCTGTGATCTTTTGTGAGACATGCCAGAGCCAAAACTCTTTGGCAAAGGGTTTTACCCACCAAACTGAAAGTGCATCTTCAGTGAGCACTTCCAGTAAATTCCAACAAAAATGTACATCATAATAATACTCATTCATTTTTTTTAGCAATTTCACTCAGAAACCATTTTTCTTTTAACTTTAGCGTTTTTTTTTACCCCTGCCCAAATCGAGTTATCCAAATTTATGCAAACATACTATACCGACCGACTTGTGCCACTGTCACGGCACTACATCATGCAATGTCAAGGGCATAATATTCCCAAAGAAGATCTTTCCAAGGGGAAAATATATTGATCATAGTATATGAATTATAACTGTAAATGTTCCGTTAGGTTTAGCTTATCAATTTATAACGTGTAAGAATTACCAAAATTAGTTTGGATGCATTAGAAAGACATTCGCAAACTCTCAACATGCTCATGAGTCGGTCTAAACAGTATGCCTGCCAACTTCGTTAGGCCTACACCATGGAAAAGCCCAAATTCTGGGGGTCATATTAGGAGCATGTGTGTCAAATCGCGCATCGATTTGCGCATTCATAATTGTATTTAAAGATACGAAATAAAATTTTTACAGCAAATGTTTATATGTAGTATTAGATTACAGTTAGTTTGAATTTGGATTAAGGTTAAAGTTAGGGCTAGAGTTAGGGTTAACGGTAACCCTAGGCCTATACTAGACCTATTTTCACCAGCAGATTTTTGGTCTTTTCACCCTCCTACGATAAAACGAATAGAGACCGCCATTTTGTTTCTGCTTTTAGCACAGCCAATCAGAAATGAGATAACAAAAACCAGGAAGTAAAGGTCTGCTCTTTCCAATAACGAAGGCCTAGTATACAGGTAGTTATCTTTGCGTGGTTTTAAAGAAATCAACCGGCAGCATTTTAACTTTTTTCTTTGTTACATTTTCTGTTAAATTTTGCTTTTTCTGTTACATTAAAAAAAAAAAAAATTGTTTATCTGCTGAAATGCACCCACTCCCCTCTTGCTGTAACTTGAGAGAAAAATGCTGAAATCCGCAAAGAGTTCTGCCTGAAACATATCGTTATCCATTCCAAATTATACAGAAGACATGAGAAAACATGAAGGGGAAAAAGGGCTGAGGGGTATGTAAATTATTAGTACAAATTTCCTGAAACACATTGCCCTGTACCAACTTACATCTGCCACATCCTGTACCGTCTCTTCATCCACTGTAGACATTTCAACATAGCACTTGCCCTTTGCGATCCCTTGCAGCACTCCTTGGTTTCCAAACACCACCTGCAACAAGTGAACATACTTTCAAGGTATGCCAACAAATATCTTTCTTACAAATTATGCCAAACATAAAAGTTGCCCAATTGTTTTTTTTAATTCTCTTAGGCCCAAAACAAAATAGAATGTAACTGTGAACAGAATTTTTTTTTTTTAATTCTCTTACGAAATAGAAGGTACTCACATCCCTGACGGCAACAGAATCTGACACACAGGTGAAAGTGATGTCACAGGACTGCACCACATCTGCTGGGTTACTTCCCCTGAATGCGCCTGCCTTGGCAAACTCTTTTGTCTGTAACATAAAAAAAGGAAGCAATTCCAATTAGTGAATTTGAAACATCACAGGTGTGGAATTTCTTTTTAATACAATCCCACATGTATATATTTTAAACTATAACATTCTTTTTTTTTTAAAACAATTTTGCTGGCAAGCTCCACTGCAAATGCAACCTATTGAAAAGCATGTTGCTTGCTTGTGCTTGCCCATAATCTTTTCTTTACAACTAAAAGAGTGAAAAGATAAGAGAGTGGTATGTAATGTAAGAAACAAATGTAAGAAACAGGAGAGGCCAAGTATATAATGTCCATGTCAGTGGCATTGCAACATTATGAAAAAAAAAGCCTTGTCTTATTAAAAAAAACAATAACACCAACTGGTCAATATTTATCAGTGTTGATAACCCAGTAGATAAATAATTATTCATCATGTGTTCGGGGACGTTAATCTATAAAACTAAACTAAACTATTCATCAACGTTTCTGTTGCATGAAATAATCTCTTTGGGGGAAAAAAAAAAAGCAGCAAATGTATTTCCGGCCAAAATCATGCAAATAAATCGCAGAATAACAGATTTAATATTTCAAATTCAAAACGGGGTCCAACTTTCTTGGTCACATCTTGTAGGAGCACTTTCATGCCACCACGATATACAGGTGGCCCAAAAGTAGGTTTACAGTTATCACGTAGACTATTTATGTGAAAATTTGACACTACAACAGTGTGAAATTCGTTATACCTGTTAACATAAAAAATAAACAATTTAATCTCTCAGATGCTCAAAATGTCCTCCTTCAACATTGCAACATTCTTCAAATCTCTCCAGGACACTCTTGACACACAAACCATATAAAAGGTAGTTTAATAACTGTAAACCTACTTTTGGGCCACCATGTTTATAAGAAGTAATGTCACCGCTGTGATTTATTTTAAGAGGCACGACCGGTTTTCATGTGAAATAGTATCACTGTTAGTGTTAACCTAATTCACTAGGTAACAAACATATTATGTTACATCCACACTCTTTGTAGGCTATACTACCTCAATATCTGTGATGATGACCTCTTGCACTTCACCACATAATATATTCAATCAAACATTGAAGAATCATTCATTTATACTGAATCCACTTGTACAGTTAGTACCGTCTGAACTATTAGGATTTCGAGTACATAGACACACTATGCATGTGGGTCAATAAGACAGAAAAGTCCTAGCTACTAATAATCATCCAATGCTCACAGATATATCAATCAGCATTTACAAAATACAAAATTAAATAGCTAATCATAATGTCGGCAAGAGGCCTCATTTGAAAATCAAACCACAACCACAAGATATCCCTTGGGTCCCTGATTCGCACTGTGACATGTGACCAGCTAACAGACAAAAGTTCTTGGGTTTGTTTAGGTCAGGATTCTGCCGATGACCGACGCAACCTTCCTCCCTCCCTCTACCTCCTTTTTGAGTTCCCCCATCCCCTTCAACGCCTGCACATCTCCAGTTCAGTAAAAAAGTTGCACCCTGTTGCCTGGAAATTGTGGTATGTTACCTCCACACTATTGATATCCATGATGATAACATCCCTGTACATACTTTTAGTCAGACTCTGAGCAGTCAGTTGTTTATATTGAATCCACTTGTACAGTTAGTACTGTCGTAACAATAATTATTAGGATTTTCTCATTACAAAAATTAAAACTTTGTGCAGTTTGTCGTTACATGAGAGCTCACTGTGTTCTTGTAAAATCTTAAAAGTACTTCAAAGGAGTGAACAGCGACAACAGTTCAAAATGCTTTTACTTTTGGCTGGGCTGTTAATGACGACCTCATTGGGTACTTGTGTTGATGACTTCAGCCTGTCCACTCTTCAGACTATGATTGAGCAGCAAGCCAGCACCATCCAGGCACTTCAGGCCCAACTGACTGCTACAAAGAATGACCTGGCCACCACAAAGAATGAACTGACTTCAACCCAAGCCAGACTCCAGGCAGTAGAAAGCAAGTTATCGCCCACAGGTAGTCTATTGTTCACTACGTTTTGCTATTAGTTATGTTAGACATTAATTTCTATCCTATCCCATAACTGGAAGGTCGTTGGGGCACCACAGATGATCGTTTAACCAGCGTACTCCATCTTTCTCTGTCCTCAGCCACCCGCATGGCTTTGCTCAGTTTCATGCCAGTCCATTCTCGAATGTTGTCCTCCCACCTCTTTTTCTGTCTCCCTCTTCGTCTGCCTCCTTGCACCATGCCTTGCAGGATGGTCTTTGCTAAGCCCGATGCTCTGATGACGTGGCCATACCATCGCAGTTTCCATTTCTTCACCACTGTTAGCATGTCATCGTGTTGTCAAATGGCTTGTGTGATGGTCTGTCGGACTTCGTGGTTGGTGATGTGCTGGGTATAGGAAATGCCCAGAAGTCTTCTGTAGCACACCTCATCTCCATGCTTTGTATTCTTTGTTAACAAATTAAGACATTATTTAGCTATTGCTATAATTATCACTGTTGCATAATTTCCTTTTCGTGCACCTATGAACCGCCCGGAATTATTCTTATCCTTAAATCTTCGTAATTGATATTTCCATCCCTCCCACCACCTTCCTGGTCTTGAAATATTGCTCTAGTTTCCTTGCCTTTTCTAGTAGTTTCGGCAACAAACTTTAATAAGTGTTCTCATTCCAGCTGAAAAGTTCCCTTATACAAGTTATAGCTTAAAATCTTTATTATTAACATTTCTGAAGTCAAAGTTCAAAGCCAATATAGCCTTACCTCCACAATTAACTTTTAATAGTTTATACATGTACCAGTACCATTTCATTGATTAGTGTAGTGTTCTATGCCTTACTCCCTTTATTATTTTTTTAAAGGGGGGGGGGGTGGGGGGGAAGAGAAAAATGGGGGAGCTACTTATGGAAACATGCTATTATAGAATTGAAATCCTTAATTTAAAATGTAAAAGGGATTGTCAGTTATTTTTAAATGAATGTGGACATCCCTTTCCCTCCAATCCTACTGTACAGCACCTTTTCTACTTATCACTCTCCATGGAAATTATACCTCAATGCTCTCTTTTCTTTCCTCTTCGTCAATTTTTCAGTGGGATTCAGTGTCCAGTTTAACACCGACCCTGTGCAGGTGGGCAATCACGCAACGCTGAAGTTTGACCACTTTGTGACCAACTTGGGGGGTTGTTACGACGCCTTGACTGGCATCTTCACTGCTCCAGTGTCTGGTCTCTACGTCTTCTACCTCAACATCATGAGCAAGGCAACCCAGGACGTTGAGGCGAGGTTGATAAAAGTAAGTGGACCAACTTGACTTTTGTGACAGCATCATGTTTTTAGTTCACTGACTTTGACATAGGTGTTTTGTATTTAATTTTGAGTTTCCAAGCTAAAAGCATGTAAATTACGTTCTTTTTTCTTTTTTTTAAATTTATTGATTAAAAAAAAAATAAAAGTATTTCCAGACATTGGGGGAATCAGAATGAGCCCAAAGTCAATCTGTCGGTCTGCCTGTTGGATGCTATATCTCAAGAACCACTGAATGGATTTTTACCAAACTTTGTAAGAACATCACCTAAGTTAGTGGCCTTGTCTCCTGTGCCATCATATTTAGTAATTTACTCTACTGCAAAGATCAAGGTCACTGGAGGCCTTTAGTTGCTAAACACATTTTGCTCAATATCAAAACTGGCTAAATCGATTTTGTGTGCTTGAAAATACATTGGAATTGCTTGCCTTCTTGTTATTGTGTTTGTTTTTTGGTCTTCTGTAGTGCAATTGGTAGAACCAAACTTTCAACACCAATATGGACTGAACCAATATTTTCAGAGCCAAAGTTTTTAGACAAGGGACACATAATGAACCAGTGAAGATCAGTACAGAAGCTCTTTTGGTTGACACTCATTGAACACTTCAGCAAGCAAAACAAAATTTGTGGTTTTATTTGCAGGAGGGCGTGGCGCTCGATTTTGCCCATGCAAGTGGGGGCACTTCTGACCAAGGCACTCTACTGATCACTGTGCATCTGGACCATAGTCAAAGGGTCTGGATTGAGCATTGGTACGGATCAGAGTCCTTCAGAGGAGGGCCTTGGACTGTCTTTACCGGTTTCCTTTTGAAAGCCCTGTAGGTTGGACAAGAACTATCCACCATGAATGAATGGATGGAAAGCTATCATACCACTAATATCAACTATTGTCATCTACTACTAAAGTGTCAGTGTGAACACATTGGCTGTGATCAATAGCTGAATAAAATGCAAAATAAGATCCTACAACATTTTTTTATCTTTATTTTATTTTCTACATTATCACCATACACACACAAAAGCAAACCTTACCGCAACACACATCAATACACGGGCACACATTGAAACAGTGGGAAGAGGAGTGGGAGTGAGGGAGAACATTATTTGAGAGAGAGAGAGAGAGAGAGAGAGAGAGAGAGAGAGAGAGAGAGAGAGAGAGAGAGAGAGAGAGAGAGAGAGAGAGAGTTCAATGTGTGTTGAAACAATCGTGACATTTGACACTGACACTTGAGAGAGAAAATGAGAGAGAGAGAGAGGGAGAGAGAGAGAGAGAGAGAGAGAGAGAGAAATTTTTATCTTTTTATTGTTCATTTTTATTTTTAATTCATAATGCTTTTAATACAATTATGTTTTTTAAATTAAAAATCCTCGAAAATTATATGCATTTTGTATGTGCGTGCGTGCACCCTTGCATGCGCGTGTGTCCATCTGTCTGTCGCATGGCAGTTATTATTTTAGAAGAAGAAGATGAAAAAGGAAGAAGAAGAAGAAGAAGAAGAAGAAGAAGAAGAAGAAGAAGAAGAAGAAGAAGAAGAAGAAGAAGAAGAAGAAGAAGAAGGAGGAAGAGAAGAAGAAGAAGAGGAGGATGAAAGGGAGGAGGAAAACAACAACAACAACAACTACAACTACAACTACTACTTCTTCTTCTTCTTCTCCTCCTCCTTCTCTCTCTCTCTCTCTCTCTCTCTCTGTCTGTCTGTCTGTCTGTCTGTCTGTCTGTCTGTCTCTCTCTCTCTCTCTCTCTCTCTCTCTCTCTCGTTAGTGGAACACACGCGGAAGTGTTACACGCTGTAGTGCTACTCGCGGTAGTGTTTCACACGCGATAGTGTTACACACGCGGAAGTGTTACACGCGGTACTGTTACTCGCGGTACTGTTACACGCGGTACTGTTACACGCGGTTGTGACGCTCGCGGTAGTGACGCACAACCGAATCAGGACCACAAAATCAAGACCACACTTGTTTGAAAGAGGACTCACCCCTGTTCTGCATAAAAGATCTGCCGAAACAACTCCGGTAGTAACACTGAAGGCACTCCACCAGCCGGTCACTGTACAAAATAAAAGCATCCCATGCAGGGGACGCTGAGGCTATACTTAATTTATCGAACCCCCGTTTACAAAAACAAAATAGAATACAAACACCATTATAAAATATCAACAAAACACATACATTTAAAATGACTACATTTCTAAATAATATCATTATAGGATGCCCTAGTGACCATTTGGCAGAAAGCATCCAATATTCCAAAGCTGATACAACAGACCTCACACACAAATTAATGAGGAGTTTTGTCCCAGAAGAGTTTTCAAAAGAAAATGTAGGTGACTGGTCTAGCGAAGAAAAAGATAGTGTAGTAGATTGACAGAACAGAGTGGGAATGAGAAAGGAGAGAGAGAGAGAGAGAGAGAGAGGGGGGGGGAGGGAGGGAGGGAGAGAGAGAGAGAGGGAGAGGGAGAGAGAGAGAGAGAGAGAGAGAGAGAGAGAGAGAGAGAGCTCAAACAGCCACCAAACATACACTTTCAATTAACTAGATCTACAAAATGTCAGAAAGTCAACAAATCACTCACTGAGATAAGACACAAAATTTGTTGCTGATGGACTGATGGCTATACTAATTTGATTAAAATGATGTGCTGCCCTAATCATGCGAATGCATAAATAGATATGTACCTAGCATACCTGTGAATGATCATATCTTTGGTATTAGGCCGCCAACCCATTCGACAGTCAACATGTCATGATTAATGCATAAGATAATCAACGATTCATGATCAATTGATTTCTCAATCAATGAATCCTCCATAACTTTCTATTAGCCCAAGGACTGGGGAGGTTATAGGCGGTGGGTGAGGGAGGGCTTTCCTAGCTACATTAAACTATACATTAACCTTCGCAATTGGCAATGAAGGTGCGTGGTTAAACTAGAATCAGCTTGCCATTTTTGTTTGTTTTCCGCCGTTGTGCCTATAGTAACTGATTGATTTTCTAACCCTCTTTCTCTTTGCCATTATATAGCAAACGCTTCTAACGATGACAACACAAACCCTGCAGTGTACATAACCAGAACGTGTACATGGTCAGCCCTCAACAAACGAAGCATCCTGCTGTCTCTTCTCAAATAAAATAAAGAGAGAAAGAAAGAGAGAAAGAAAGGAAACGGAAAGATTGAGGCACTGGGGGAAGGGCGGGTGCTGAGAGGAGAGGGACTTGTTCCGAGTGTTGTGGACTTGGAGTGCAGCGAGTGTGGCATTGGCATGCGGAGAGGGGGGGGGGGGGGAGGGAAGAGAGAGAGAGAGAAAGAGAGAGAGCATAAATGGAAAGGAAACGTGGGAAGATAAGAGAGAGAAGCATTACTAACGATCATCCAAGATAAGATAGAGAAGCATTACTAACGATCATCCAATGCTCGCAGATACATCACAATGTCGGCAAAGTATTGAAAGTCAACAACCTTCCTTTAGATAGCTCTTGGGTCTCTTTGATTCGCAGTGTGACCTGCGAACAGACATCAGCAGTTCTTGGGTTTGCCCGAGTCAGCATTCTGCCGATGACGGCCGCCTCGCCTATCGACGCCCCCTTTCTCCACAGACTGCGCCAACCTCCCTCATACACATTCACCTATCCAACTCCCTCTTTTTCTCTTCGCTTCTTTTGACCTGTAATTCCGATAATGGCGACCCCTTCGTGATTCCTCCAGCATGATGTTGATGATTCTGTTTTCGATTCCAATTTCGCAAGCCCACATCCCCTAAACCCTTTTTGTGTGTTGCAGTGAGCGACTTAAAATCTTGTGGCTGCCAGCGTCTTCTTTTTTTTCTTGTATGGCAAGTAGAATTCCATTAGGCCTACTGACTGCACTGGTCAGACAAGCAACAACAAAATTAGTACTATCATTGCACGAGCGAGAGTAAGAGAGACACAAGAAGACTCACTCACTTTCATAAGCCGTAGTATTCAATTAGATTTACTGACTGCACTGGTCAGACAAGCAAGAATAATAGCATCCATTATTATTATTATTATTATTATTATTATTATTATTATTATTATTATTTTTATTATTATTATTATTATTATTATTAAGCAACAACAGAATTCGTAATATTATTGTACGAGAGAGCAACGACCAAGACTCACACACTCACTCTTGGCAAGACTAACAAAATTAATTTTGCATTTCTCCTCACTTCTCACCGTCCAATCAAGGAAATGATAGCCCGCGAGAAAGCGACAGACA
Source organism: Oncomelania hupensis (assembly GCA_036898135.1). NCBI lineage: Eukaryota > Metazoa > Mollusca > Gastropoda > Littorinimorpha > Pomatiopsidae > Oncomelania > Oncomelania hupensis. Next base: position 46,519,473 of record CM072518.1, on the reverse strand, counting down.
CGAGGAAAACAAAGGCCACCGGGCGGAAGGACTAACCCTGGTTTGGATGGGAGGTACAGAGTTTTAATCAAAGAACATGCAAACGAATCAAAGAACGTGCAAACGCTCGCTCTGTCTGGTGGAACAGGAGAAAAAAATAAAATATACTATTCTGTCTCACATACACCGTCTATAGAAGCAGGCGTCTTAAAAATTACACATTTCTAGAACACTAGTTACATAGTTCCTATAGTTATCATCTTCGATGGTAACTGTTTATGAGGTAACACACGATGAAGACCTCAAAAATGCGACCATCCAACTAGTTCCAAGAGAGAAAGAGAGAGATCAACATTCTCTTAATAAATTAATAAATAAACAATGCGCTCTTCAGTTCAAACAGCTGCTCAAGGTGGATAGCCACCAAGATTCAGTTGGCCAAAGTCACTATCGAACTAACGTTGCTCACGACACGCAGAGGCGCGCCCTTGCTACAAAACCAACCGTGCTGACCAGAACCGTAAAACATCGGGAGTGCCTGGAGACAATCTGACAGGACATGGCATAAATTACACGAGTATCGATTATACTCTTACACAGAGGTAATTTAACCTCCTCGGCTTTTTTTGTTTTGTTGTGGGAGGTGGAGTGGATGGGGGGAGAGGTGAGAGAGGGGTAGGTGGGGGTGAGGTGGAGAGAGACGGGTGTGTGGGGGGTAAGACGCAAGAACTATTCACGACCTGAACACGATATCTGTTCAACAAAACTCATATTGTTGCCTTCTTCAGTATTGCCATAGTAAAGTTTATACTTAAGCTATAGAAAAAAAGTGCTATATTATGAAATATTGTTTGGAATCGCCATGGAAGCTGTGTTTAGCAAAATCTTGCTATTTAATCAACATCTTATCTATTTCTAGTCGAAAATGTAAGAGATTTTCCACTCTAGCGAAAACGAGACGAAGTGGATGGAGGTCTTACTGTCTGAGACTTCCTGCTGCGAGACGTCAGTGCCAGACTCCCACAGAAATAGAAAAACCGCACTGCGCATGCTATTTCAATGTGGATGTGAAATGGTCCAAATTAAGATCCCGACCAATGAATCGGATCAGATGCTACAAATCTGTAGGACTCTGAGCATTCACTCATGCAAGTTCGAAGTGTGTGGTTAAATAGACTTAGTAAAGTCTGAGCAATGTTGAGGGGCCGGGTTAGCTCAGTTGGTAGAGCGTCTTACTAGTAACCGAAAGGTACCTGGTTCGAATCCCGGATTGGCCAATGTTTGACCATATTACTTTCCCCTTACCATCAACTGGTTCGCTGGTGTCAGAATAATGTGACCAGTAGTCGCCTATACGCTTCGGTGTCGTGTGACTATAATCTACAGTTACTGAGCAATTCTCAGTTAAAAAAAAAAAAGGTTTAATCTTAATCTAACTTAGCACGCGTACATAATCTCAAAGAGCCGCTCGGGCGTTGGCCAATGATCTAAGCTACCTACAATTAATAAAAACGTGGTGCTCTTATCTAGTGCGTTAACCAGCTCAAATAACGTACTCAAGAGATTGAGGGTGACCACACAATGTGTTTGCTGAATCCACAGTGTCCAAGACGAACACTTAAGCGCCGTGGACCACTTCTGCCCAATATGAAATGATGATCCGAAGGAAGGTGAGAACTTATGGCATAAGAGTACAGAAAACCCAACTCTGCTTGCATCCATTCATTTTAGTCCCCTTCTTTTTTCTGATTATCAATGTGCACCCGCATTCTCATTTATAGAGAATGCAGCATAATTATTGTCGGTCATTTGTAATAAGGCTTGTGTAGCATGCAGTATCAAATGCTAAAGAAAAAGTAGAACAAATCAAAAGAAAACCCTTTTAAAGATCGCGGAGTTACACTTTATATCGCGGACTCACTCAGTCTTTATAACGACGACGGTTGCTTTGTTATTGAGTGAACGGGCTGCGTAGATACGAATCCGAGTTTTTACAGAGTCCAGTATCGGAGTTGTGAATGGGCGTTCTAGATTATGGTGGGAGTGAAAATAGACCCAATTTTTTTTATTTTTGTTTTCCTTCTCCAAACGTATCCTGGCGCTTGCGTGATCTAGAATATTAGCAAAACTAATATAATATATGCGTATTATACAGAGATCGCGTTTTACCCTTACATAACAGAACACTCAAGAGTGCCATTTAGGAAGGAAGTTCGAGATTATGGAGGAAGTAGAAATAGAACTGGTTAGGGTGACAATTTTAATTCGGTATTCTTCTTTCTTTATGACATGTGTGAACTGTAAGATTATTATTTATATAAAAAATAAAAATAATAATAAGCCCAAACAACAAGTTATATAGATAGCATTTACCCCTTACATAACCGACCCACTCTGGCGCTGTGAACGGAAGTTCCGGATTTTGGGGGAGTGAGAATCAGACATGTTTAGGGTGACAATTTCTTTCTTTTTTCTTCTTACTCCAGACACGACTGTCCGAAAAACAAGTCGTACCCAATTTACCCAGGATTCCCTTGAGCTGAAATCGATCTACTTTTCCTCCCACTAGTTCTTTTTTTATTCCTTCTTTCCACCCCTCTGTCTGTCTGTCTGTCTGTCTGTATGTCTCTCTCTCTCTCTCTCTCTCTCTCTCTCTCTCTCTCTCTCTCTCTCTCTCTCTCTCTCTCTCTCTCTCTCTCTCTCTCTCTCTCTCTCTCTCTCTCTCTCTCTCTCTCTCTCTGACAAAACATTTTCTTCTTCTGGCAACCTACTCTGCATTTCTACAAAAACCTTCTCTTGTAAACCTTCTTCACTTCTTCCTTTTCACAATCTTTTTCTTCTGCTCTTCCTCCTCCTTCTTTCCCCTTCTCCTGGCCTTCTTTCTTCTGCAAACAACTTCCCTACAGCCTTCTCAAACTGACAGCACCGCCGAGTCATCCCTAGAAATTAATAGTGTGACGTCATGAGGCTTAAAATCGATGCCATCATCTAATAACACAGTTCATCGCACAACAAATCATCTCCCTCCTCTTCTCTTGCCCACCCACCCGTCACCCCCCCTCCTCCCCTTTCCCTTCTCCCCTATCTCTCTCCCTCCATCCCCTCCTTGACCATTCTACACGATTAATTCCTTAATCTCTGGAACTTTTTAAAGTAAATCACCTCGGAACAGCCTTCAAAAACGTTCCAAGATCAACTGTTTCTTGTATTCCAAAACTCCAGTTTTAAAGCCATCAAGATATTACTTTTCTTTATACCTTACGAGAAGACAGAGAAATCCTCCCCCCTCCCCCATTCTTCCCACTTACAAGGTTGGTTTGCATTTTTTAAATGATTAAAATGAACATCCTAAACCCTAATAATAGCCTTCTCATTATTAATTTAGATTATTCACAGTAATCATCCCTACCCACAGCCCCACTATATTTACGTTAAAGATTATCTTCTCTTTCACTTAGAATAATAAGCCTCACTGCCGCAGCTCAAGTGGTAGAGCGTTCGCCTGGCGCATCGATGACCCAGGTTCGAATCCCGTAGTGGGCGAAATAAAAAGTCAATTTTACTTTCTATTTTAGCAATATGACTGCTCTGATGGTTCAATGTTGATTTCGGTCCCTACCCCTTGTTCCCTGGGATCATTATCCCCGCTTGCCATATCGCCAATGGTGGGAGTAGACGTCAATCCTCAAGGTCCATTCATTCAATAAGCCTCAGGCATTCTTTCAGCATTGGAAGATCGACAATTTCTTCGCTTTGTACTGTTCGGAGTGTAACAACTTCCTTTTTTATACCTGAAGATCTGTAGTTTCTTCACCTCTTCTATTACTTTAAAGTAATACAAAAATACCCCTCCTACGCATCTACAGTAATACGAATACCAAGATTTACTTCTTAAATATCAACATTATATGTATAAACTAAATGGTTTCCCATCATACATGTTCTTTTTCAAAGTAATACCCACCCCCATCCTCGCAGCTTTGAATTGAAAACCAACATTAAGTTGTTGTTGTTTTTTTTTTTTTTTTTACTACTTTCAATGTTTTAGAATACTACCCCTTTCATTATTTTAGAATAATATCCAAGTCTAAAACTTAAAAAAAAAAAAACTTCAGGGTCAATAGCTTTTTTCATCTATTCCGCATAATTAAATATTCTAACTCCGTGTGTCTTTCTTACAAAACTTCGCAAAGTGAACAAACGACCTGTTTAATAACATTTGCCACATTTCTTCTTCTTCCATTTAATAAAAATATTTCCCCCACCCCATACCTCCATCCACACACCCTGTCTGTCTATCTGTCTCTCTCTCTCTCTCTAGTAGCTCTCTAGTGCAGTGAGCATGACACTGTTTCTGTGAAGACCTGCGCTATAAAGACTACATCATCATCATCATCATCATCATCATCATCATCATCATCATCATCATCATCATCATCATCATCATCATCATCATCATCATCATCTCTCTCTCTCAATAACATTTCACACATTATTACTCTTATGTGATACACTATCATAATCTTAATCATGATCCTGTTCTTCTAACAAAAACGCGAATTTCTCAAAACATTCGACAACCGAAATCTTAACAGAACACACATTCTGTAACTGTGCACACAATAAAAGAGTTGAAGTAAACGGAAAAGAGGTCTTTCACCCCTTAGAGTATAGCAAATAGGCCATACCAGTCCTCAGACCAACAGTATATCAACCCGATCAATACGATCGAGTCCACTGCGAGCGGAAGGGGCGTCAGTTCGGCGTAAAGCGAAGATGCAGTGCAGAGAAGTGCCAGACCAAAGTAAAGAGTGAACAGCCTCTAGCAAACAGTTTTTTGTGTAATGCGAACACATCTGTGTCCGTGTGAATGATGGATCGTAAGAATAGAAAGGAGGGTCATATGCTACAAAAACGAATTGGGATCCTTGTGAGTGAGTAAGCTATCATCATAATGGCTTCAGTGTGATAATATCAAGAAGGAATTTCCACCCTGTACATCAGGGCTGCAGGTGGATGGAAGGAGCGCTAGGGACTGTGCATATAGTGAGTGTGTGAGAAAGAACCCCCCCCCCAAAGCTGTGTAGTGTTGTAAAGTGATGGAGCCGAGTTGCTGATACGACGAGCCGGCTAGCATAGCAAAGCTTCAGTCAGCAGCAGCAGCTAGCTAGCCTAGTACAAACAACACAACAACAAGGGGCCAAGTAAACACAAGAGTGGTAGCAGCAAGGTTTTCCAGTCAATACTGGGGGGAAAAAAAGTACCAGGCTGTTATTTTTCTCACAAAGCTGTCGTGGTTTGCCTCCAAAGGCTGTCTGGTGTTCTTCTCCAGTAAAACCGTACAGTAGTGACAGTTCTTCTAGCACTTTCACTTTCTCACAGTAAGTTCGGCTCCATAACCGCATTTTCTTTCTTATAGCGTCTTCGCGATAGGTTTTGTCAAGGTCTTCGTAATAATTGCATGTAATCAAAATTCTAACTAAACTGTCAAAAGTGTGTATTGTTAAACTTGTGATGGTTCTCAGACTATAACTATTAACATTCGTACTGCGGCACCTCAATAGGTATATAAAGTTTAGAATTACTGCACTGATGCTTACCATTTTGTCAGAAGTAGCCTGTCTCACTCTATTGTTTGTAATAAAACTACTGTTGCCTTTGAGAAAGAGCTGCGCTGAAGTACTGTCAACTTTCTCAGTGCGACTTCTTTATTACAGGCTTGACAAGATCATAGGTGTAATTTCTTTGTAGTGCCATTGCAACTGTTCACAGGACCAAGAGAAGATGTGAACGATGGCAGAGCTTGCGGTAGACATCGACCATAACAGACAGGAAGAGTATCCAGTTTAAACGAACGTGTAATGTCTTCTTGACCTCATAAACATCCATAAGCTCACTGTAACCGAAAGTAGTACACTACCAGAAAGTGCAAATATGGCGATCAAAATATTGTGTGTTGTCAATAGTGCTGAAACTTGTTAGAAAGCAGCCCATGAGAGACAGGAAGAGAGCAATCGTCCCACGGTGGCGTGGGTGGTGATGTTGGGTCGGCGAGTGCGTTCCAACCACAACACAAACAGGTGAGCTCAATAATGAACTATTCGGTACATTGATTGGGAATAAAATACCTGTGTGAATGCTCTCTCTCTCTCTCTCTCTCTCTCTCTCTCTCTCTCTCTCTCTCTCTCTCTCTCAACATTTCACCATTCCACACTGCTGTAGTTCGTTTCAATAAAACACAGATCATGTAACATTATACGCAAACTCAAGAACTTTTGATAACATGCAGGCTTGACAGACTAAGGAAACATAAAACCTAAACTGTTATTATTTCTCAAGTACCTTATTATTACAGTTACTTACACAATGTAGACACTGCTTCACTCTGACCTTCAGTTAATTGCTTCATCTTGATATTTTAGTATTCATCTTGACTTTGAGCTGAGCTAAATGTCAAGACCAAGAAAACTAATGCAATCTTTCTGAGCACAAACTGCAAAACAAGTTAGAAGTCATGCATACAAACAGGAAACGTCACTGTTATTCTGAAAGGTAACGTCGCTTTTTGTATGTAAGTTTTGTTGTTGTTTTTTTAAAAGGTAAATTCTGTGAAGAAAAAGTTTTATTCCATTATTTAAGGCATGTGCACATTGGGATTTTAGACCCCAAGAAATTATGATAATTTAATTATTGACCCGATTAGACACCAAGAAATTATGATAATATAATTATTGACCTGATAGACCAAGACTAAACAATCCACTGAAAGCAAAGACATTGCTACAAGTTAATTGTATAAATAACAACAATAATTTATTATAATTATAACTCCTCCTCCTCCTCCAAGAAAAAGAACAAGAATTTAGTCCACGTCAAAAGTCGACTTGGTTTCTTGTCAACACGCCAGCAGCGGTAAAAACAATAGACGTAATAAAAGCCCGCTGGAAAAGGGAAGGAGTGAGGGTTGGGTGCGGAAGGATACGCTGCGAGAGAGGGGAAACAGACGGTGTTGTTTTGACGGCTGACAACCCCCTCAGTCTCTCGCTGCTGATGGTGATGATGATTGAACACACATGCACCACGGCTGGTGCCGAAGCACGCTCAACAGCAATATTTACACGCACAAAGCCCCACGAAGATTGGATGCTGAGTGCAAGGAAGGGTGGGGTAGAGGTGAGGAGGTGGTTGAAGTGTTCAGAGAGTGAGCTAGTGCGCATAGGGGTGGGAAAGCCTGGTTGCATGGAAAGAAACTAAATCGGTGAGGAACATAAATGGGAGAAATATTTCAATTTTTAAAGTTTAGTGACAGAATACTACTACTACCTCGTTGAATTGGAATGAAAAATCGGAATGAGAATCAGTCGCACGGAAAACTTTCTCTCCAATGTCAAAAACTATGCATTGAGAACGCTATTCTCCAGTGTCAAATAGTACATTATTTCTCCAGTTTAATCGATATTCCATTTATATATCCTGATCAAAGAACATAAAAGTAACTTCCATAACCATTTTAACAGTGTCGTAGCCAAAGAATTGGCTGTTAGTATAAAAAGTGTTATGAATTTTGAATCTTCTCTGCGGTTTCTATAAGATTTCTATCTCTGTTAACTTTACCTCCATCAAGCATTCGATTCCATTTCGTTATTCAATATTTTTCTTGTTGTAGTTGTTGCGTTGGAAACAGAATGCATGATCACGACGAAATGTTTTATAAGCTATCATAAAAAAACCTGTAAAGGTGTTCCCGTAACCTTTTTGGTCGTTGAGGAGAGAAGTCTTTGACATATCTATTTTCTCTGGGCCAGCTTAATGAGGGCGGTGCTTATCTCTTTACCTTCCCCGGTTCTAAACAGATCCAGGTATCCATTAACAGCTGTGTCTTGGTCACCCATCCAAGTACTAACTCGTCCCAACGTCGCTTAATCTGAAATATTGCTAGCGCGTGACCACACCACTACACTACTTCGCCCTCTATTTAATGATCAATCATACACTTACAGTAATAACTCTCTTTAGAATAATGCGAGAATGCAGGGGAAATAAACCAAAACAAACGTGCTTGCCGATTCAAGCAGCAATTAGTGTCGTTATTTCATTGCTCCTTTTTATGGATTTATCCCTCCTATTTCAATAATGGAAAATTCGATCAAAATTGATATTCCATTGCCACTATGCTCTATTCACATCCTTCACTTTCGACAAAAATGACCGAGAGAAAGTAAAACACTGTAGAAAGAGTCATTACAGACGGGAAAGGCTGTAAGTAGTTTTAATAATAATAATAATAATAATAATAATAATAATAATAATAATAATAATAATAATAATAATAATACTCCATTACTTCTTTTTCTCCAGGCTGGGAGGAAGTCAAACAGCCGTTTCCCCAACGTTGTAATATTAATATTGCGTCTCCATAAACCGCTCAATAATGACGCCTTAACTGGCTTGTGTGGTAACAGGACTGAAGTGTTTCCCACTCAGCAAAAAAACGAGGTATCGATTAAAACTGTGTCCACTTGAAGGGTGAATGGTACGGCGAGAATGATATTGATTACAAGCTGCCGCCGTCTCCGGCAGGCCCCATCGCTGTTCTGGCGCCTTCTCGTCATTACTTCTCGCACCACCCCGCTCTTCTGCTAGAAAACCTTCGTACAAAGATAGGCTAACGTTTAGTTTTCTTAGTGTACATGTCACTGCCTTAATGTGCGTAGTTGGGTGTTGGTCCTTTTTGACTGCTCATGATGCCTTACCTTTATTGCTTCTCGCACCCGGCTCTGTTGCTACCAACTACAACAAAAACAACAACAACAACAACAACACACACACTCACCCATCGTATACAAAGCCATGCTACATTTCAGTTAATTGCACCACCCATTAATCGCTCTCTTAAGTTTGTTTACGGGGGTGTGCGCGCTGGTTCTGTTGGCTGTTCCGACGACTTCCCATGATTTATTCTCGTAGCCCGCTCTGCTACAAGACTAGAAACCCTTCCTCAGCTTGAAACAAAGCTATGCTAAATCCCAGCTAGTTGCACAGTCTCTCTCTCTCTCTCTCTCTCCCTCTCTCTCCCCCTCTCCCTCTCTCTCTCCCCCTCTCTCTCTCTCTCTGCCCTCAACTCTCTTATCTTTCAACACGAACTCGTCGCCTTGTGATAGAGGTACAGACATCTTTTTCTTTTCATTTGGGTCGCCGCCTTGAGCATCTTGAAGATTCTGCAGTGTTCAGAGCAACATAATATTTATCCATTGGTCTGTAAGGCAAAGTCTTTCGCTGTGGCTACAACATGTTTGTAAACAAATGATAAAAACAGTTTGCCAGAGCGAGACACTTTAAAAAAGAGGAGAAAAACGACATTTAGTAAAAGAAGCAGTTTATGATGCTGAGAAGATTTTATTATTATTATTATTATTATTATTATTATTATTATTATTATTATTATTATTATTATTAGAGCACGTACTGACGAGGAGGATGCTCAGTTGAAAAAAAAAATGCAAGAATGAAAAATCATCTTCCCGCAAATAAATAAATAATTCACGACATTCAGCAAAAACTTTCGCGACATTCTACACAATCTAACTCGGCAGTCAACAAAAACATCCGCTATATAAAACAGGCAAACACTAACATTCGCGGCAATAAACATAGGCTCAGTTTATACAAAAAATGCAAGAATGAAAAATCATCTTCCCGCAATTAAATAAATAATTCACGACATTCAGCAAAAACTTTCGCGACATTCTACAAAATCTAACTCGGCAGTCAACAAAAACATCAGCTATATAAAACAGGCAAACACTTATAACATAAAAAAAAGAAAGGTAAAGGTAGTCCCATAGCCTTGTGGCCGTAGGGGAGCGTGATGTTGGAGATCACACTTATCTTGGGCCAGCGTAATGAGGGTGATGCCCAACTCTCTCCCTCGCTGCTTTACCTTCCCCACCCTCAAGAGAGTAGGTACTCAATCACAGTTGAGTCAACTGGGGGCGTTGTTGTTTGTCGCTTCACACCTTAGCGGTCACCCATCCAAGTGCTAACCGCACCGGACGGTGCTTCACTTTCGACACAGTAGCGAGTGCTCCAACCACTGCACTATCCGACATTCGCGGCAATAAACACATTCACAGTATTAAACAAAACATTCTCAGTATCGGCAAAAAATGGGAATAGTCGCGGCCGTGAAACCAAGACACTCGCGACATGCAGCCAAAAACATCCAGCCAGGTTAGCGGTATTTCAACAAAATAATTTTTTCGGGTGTTTCAAGAAAACCTTCGCGACATATTAAATGACAATATTAGCGACATTCAACAAACGATAGCATCTATTATTTTTTTTTTAAAAATAAATAAAAGAAAAAAAAAGAACACACACAAAACATTAACGGCGTAAAACAAAACATTAAGGGATATTTCAATGTTGTTGGAACCCCAGCCTCCCTGGCTGAAATAAATGTGGGAAAAAGCTGAAAAGCATTGCCGCTATGAATTGAAAACGTTGGCGGCATAACATAACGTTTAATGTTGTGGGAACCCTAAAATCCCTGCCTTTAAATAAACGTTGACGATGCCAGTAAGCAGGCTATTTTCAACGTGCCCGATAAAGGGTGCTCTCTGTTCGACTCCGCAAAATTAACTGATAATGATGCCTACCACAGAATTAGTATTACAGATAGCCCTTAACCACGACTCTTCAGTTCAGAGTATCTGTCTTTTTCTTTCGATCCAAATTCTCGTGTCACTTTTGCTTTCTATGCAAATGTCAAGTTCGTTTTTCTTTCTATAAAATTCTCTATTTCCTCCAAATCTTGTAGAAGTGCCCAGCTCGCAGATTCGACAACAGACCCATTGACCGCATCGAAAAGCGTATTTTCCAAAGTTAAGCTAAATTAAATAAACGCGTCGGATAACAAGAGTGCTGCCGATTCGTCAACTTTCTAGAAGATGCAAAGTGATAACATTTTCCCCAATGTGCAAAGCCCGGCTTACGAAAATAGAATTACTATTATTAGTACTATTGACTTGGGATTTATATTACAGAGCTGGTACTTGCTGATTCGGCAATTTTTTAAAATGATTCTTTATAACCAACAGCAGATGTATCACTGTTTCAAAGCACTATTAGGCCAAAAAGGCAGATGCTAAATGTGCAGAGAAATCACTAGTAAAAGTAATAGCATCAATAGTATTAACATGATTGATTATTTTGGGTTTATCTAGGGATGTTGCCTGCTGATTCAGCACAGTTTCTGGAGGACCCCCTTTGGGGTGGCGGGGGTTTCAGTATAAATAGTATCCCACTTTCTGGAAATTTTGTGCTTTAAATTCCCACTGTCGCTGTCTTTCTCATTTGCTCTTTCTCATTCCTGCTCTGTTCTATCAATCTGCTATACTGTCTTCTTCTTTGCTAGACCAGTCACCTACCCTTTGTCTTGAAAACTCTTTTTGGACAAGACTCCTTATTTGTGTATGAGGTATGTTGGATTAGCTTGGGGATATTGGACGCTTTCTGCCAGGTGGTCACTAGGGCTTCCTATGATGTTATTATTTAGCAATGTAGGCATTTTATATGTATGTGTTTTGTTGATAATTATAATGATGTTTGTATTATATTTTGTTTTTGTAAACGGGAGTTCGATAAATTAGAGTACAGCCTCGGCGTCCCCTGCGTGGGATGTCTTTATTGTAAAATGACTGGCTGGTGGAGAGCTTTCAGTTTTACCACTAGGGTTGTTTCAGCAGATCTTTTATGCGGATCAGGGGTTGTCCGGTCCTGATTTGGCTCGGAAGAGTCCGCTGTGCCTAAAGCAATAATCATGTAATGTAATGTTTCTGGAAGATGCACCGGCTAAAATCGTAAGGCACAAAGCTAAACTAATATACTGTTTGTACTATTGACCTGGATTAGTCGAAGCTGCTGTTTGCTGATTCGTCAGCTTTTCAACAAGATGTATTGCGCGGAGCCATGGTGAGGCCAAGTCACTTTGTATGCTGTGTGCACCTCGCAGCCGGCCATCGACCTATGCGAAATCGGTAAACACTAAGGAAGACATTACATGGGTCTCCTTTTATATTCCGTCCTCTTCATTCTTATCAGCATCGTCCTCTTTCTTCTCCTTCTTCTCTTGCCGACACCGACATCAACCATCGGAAAATCGGCACACAGTAGGACAAACAGAAAGAACCAAATTTGTTTTTAATTTTTTTTTCTTAATTTTCTCACTTCTCTCCCTCCCCCATAATTCATTCTCTCTCTCTCTCTCTCTCTCTCTCTCTCTCTCTCTCTCTCTCTCTCTCTCTCTCTCTCTCTCTCTCTCCATCCTTCTTTTTTTTTAATTTTCTTTTTCTTTACCCTCGTCCTATTTTCATTGCATTTTCAAAGTCAACCCTTCCACCTCAAATTTTGCGACACAAATGAAAGCTATAGCTAAGAAATGTCGACCATGCTAAACAAGAATGATACATAATATTATTAATCCATCCCACTGTGATGATTTAATAACGCATGAAGCCAAGAAAGAAAGACAAATTAAAAAAAAGAAAGAAAGAAAGAAAGAAAGAAAGAAGGAAGAAAGAAAGAAAGATTAGAAAACTACATTCACCAACCCCCACCCCTCCCAATCTACTTAATCAAAAATCAATAATGGCAGAGAATTTTTTTTTTAATTGTCTTGACCCCCTCTAGCGACAAAAGGGTGACAGCTGACTTCTTGTTCTACTCATTACCACGGGCTTACCAGCCCCGGGCACACATACGGAGTGCAACAGCATTCACACAGTTGGAAGCTGAAGACACGAGAAGGCAAGAGAAGACGGGGGTCGAAAAGTCGCGGAGGTGATGCTGAAGTTGACCTGGCTATACAGTCTGGACCGACACTGAAGAGGTGAAAACACTTCGGGAGTGGTGCGAGACGTGGAGACGAGAAAAGGGGTGGAAGTGTTCTCGGAAAACGAGAGGTGGACAGAAGAGTCTAATATTTAGAGGAGGGCTCATTACATTAATATGATTATTATTGCTTTAGGTCCAGCGGACTCTTCCGAGCCAAATCAGGACCGGACAACCCCCGATCCGCATAAAAGATCTGCTGAAACAACCCTAGTGGTAAAACCGAAAGCTCTCCACCAGCCAGTCACTTTACAATAAAGACATCCCACGCAGGGGAAGGCTGAGGCTTCACCCCAACTTATCGAACCCCCGTTTACAAAAACAAAATAGAATACAAACATCATTATAAATTATCAAAACACATACATATAAAATGCCTACATTGCTAAATAATAACATCATAGGAAGCCCTAGTGACCACCTGGCAGAAAGCGTCCAATATTCCCAAGCTGATCCAACAGACCTCATACACAAGCAAGGAGTCTTGTCCCGGAAGAGTTTTCAAGAAAAAAGGTAGGAGACTGGGCTAGCGAAGAAGACGATAGTATAGAAGATTGATAGAACAGAGCAGGAATGAGAAAGAGCAAATGAGAAAGACAGCGACAGTGGGAATTTAAAGCACTAAATTTCCAGAAAATGGGGATACTATTTATACTGAAACCCCCGGCACCCCAACGGGGGTAGAGGAGGGCTCAAGGCATGAAGGATTGACAAATGCATACTTTTATCGGATAAATGACGCTGGTCCGACAGCAATAGGGTAAGCTGACAGGATCAAACGCAATCACGCTCAGTGCCCCAATACCGCGGTATTGCGAATTGCAACCATGCTGAGTACTGGGCATACTTCGTGAGGACTCGGCGAGTTCGACCCGAGTGTGACGTCCGCCTCGGAACTCGGTCGAGCTGTGAAACACAGGCTTACTTCCGTTCCATGCCTTGTTGTTGCTTTCAGCGGATTTTACCAACAATCACAATGAAAGTATGAAGTATATATATTGTTAAGCATTAATGTAGTGGCTATTTGCTGGTTTTGAACGATCGATCTATTTTGTAGTCTATGCAACATCAGAACTCAAATCTAGCTTGCCACTTTGCCGTTTATGAGCTGCAGTTTCAATTTCAAATTGTGAGTGTATGTAAACACTAAAATAGATTCATAACTTGTAATTATTTTGTGTAGTAGATTTATAAAATACTGTCAGATAAACTCTCTCTCTCTCTCTCTCTCTCTCTCTCTCTCTCTCTCTCTCTCTCTCACACACACACACACACACACAGGTTTGTATACGCCATACACTGAGGTCCATGTCATTATGCAACATAAATGAGGTCCACATGAATAAAATTAAAGTTTGCAAAAAACACATACAATTCAAAGAGAGGGCCTAAATATGTCCCTAAAAATCGGTTTGAGTTAGACAACAACTGTGTGGATCCTAAGATAAAGAGTATGTTTCGGAAGTGGGGTCCGTTGTCAAAAAGCGTTAATTTGGGGTCCAAGTGGGGAGAAGTGGGGTCTCTCATATAGTTATAATAAACAAATGAGATTTGACCTAATACAACAATTTCTTAGCTTTGTGTATCTTATGTTGTACGTTTACTAATATATTATTTGTTTCTGTTTATTGTTTTATTTTTTTTACTTTTTCATGTCTTGGGGGTATGAATTTGAAAGAGATAATATATATATATTTTTTTAAAAGTATATAATTTTTATTTTTTTATTTTTATATATATTTATTTTTAAAATATTTTATCTCTTTCAAATTCATACCCCCCAAGACATGTTTGAAAAGTGCATTAATTATTGAAAGCTTAATTATTCTTTTTCCTATGTATTTGAGAAATGGATTAAAACTGTGATTAAAATTTACACCTTTTACCTATGTGCATTTTGAAAGAAAGTCAAATATAATTCATGCTATTACAGAAATGTGTGTAATATAGGCTTTCTATTGTATTTAATTATTTATAAACATATTTATTTCATTATGTGTGTGGAGAGAGTGGGTGATTGTGTTTCTAGAGTATTTTATCACCAAGTGCCTATAGTCTGTATAAACATGAAATCAAAATCAAGTGAGAGAGCAAGAATCATCAGAAGTGAGAGAGAGAGAGAGAGAGAGAGAGAGAGAGAGAGAGAGAGAGAGAGCCAGCCAGCAAGTGATACAGAGAGAGAGAGAGAGAGAGACAGCCAGCCAGCAAGTGATACAGAGAGAGAGAGAGAGAGAGACAGCCAGCCAGCAAGTGATACAGAGAGAGAGAGACTCAAGTCAATTGGTCTTGTTTCAAAGTGTATTTAACACAAAACTTCCATATGAGGTGTGCTCATAATTAAGTAACATCCGTTATGTTTGAAGAAGTGAAGAACTAAAAGTAACAATTCATTGCTTTGTAATTTAATATTTGCTTTCATTTATAGATTTTATCAACATATTGGCTTATTTGTATTTGTCCAATTACAATTTAATTACTCATAACATCTTATTTTGGAACGGTTGTAAATAATAGTACCAATGAGTTGCAATTAAAATCGAACATCTATTTTCCAAAGCAAGCACACAAAAAAACTTAAGTATTTTTAAACAACAGCTACATATACGAAATAATTAGTTCTTTGCGAAGTTCGAGGGCATATGCCACATCAGTCTCTTCACTATGGGCTCTCTCAAGGTGGTGTGCCATCTTGATGATCAATCTTTGGCAATAGAAGCAACAATGTTGCTTGTCCCATTTCCTTCTGCAAAGAAAATCAAATACAAACTAAACCTAGCATCTATAATAAAAATTTAGAAATATAATAATAATAATAATAATAATAATAATAATAATAATAATAATAATAATAATAATAATAATAATAATAATAATAGTGGATGCTATTTACGCGCTTTTCCCCAAATCACCACTTAGGCTCAAAGCGCGGCGATCTGTACTAACATACATGCACATAATATTATGTTTCACCCACTCTCACACACTCAACAAACACACATATATCACTCAAACATGTGGTGTAAAGGCACGGAGATCACTATTAGAAGATTGAAAGGAAATTCGATTTTATTTTTGAAATACCATTATTGAAGAGAGGGATGAAACCGGAGTACCCGGAGAAAACCCTCGGTGACTTCAATAGTCTGGTACCTAAGTCACATACGTTCATTCTTTGCGGAAATCGAACCCGCTACCTTCGGCATAGAAAACCGACGACTAACCCCCTTTACGTAGCATTATCATACATTGTTTCATAATAAACCATATTTTAACTGCCCATTTATTGATTGTATATTTCTGTCTCTCCTCACATAAGAAAACAGTCTTCATGGTATTTGTAATAAGGACAACAAAGCATGCAAATAAACAAGTAAAGTAATGAATTTCGTTTAAAACATAAGAACAATGATTACGAATAATCATACATTATAATTATAAACACATTTCTTAATAACAAACTAGAAGGGCAAAGCCCACAAGACTCACATGCTCCTTATGGAACTTATATTTTTAACATGGAAATGAGTGCCCATAAGAAGAAACAAGAAACGGTGGCATTAAAATGCAAAGTAATAGCGACTTTGATCTTTCTATACTCTTGGCTTTGAGATTACCTTGACCTTCAGCTCCAAATATACTCATGTACTATGAAATAAACTATAGCAAAAGTGGCATTATGTCCACTCCTCCTCCTCACCTCCCTCCCACCCCCACCCACCCACCCCCCCAAAAAAAAGTTACCTTGGGATCACCATGACAATTACGTGATGAATAAATAATCATTCCACTGATTACCCATTTTTTATGATTTTGTCAGGTCTAAAATGAACTTGACCCTTCAAAAATAAACGCAAAATTGAAACGTACATGAACAATCAATCTGTCATCTCTAACTACAAGTTTGGACTTTATATCTCAGGGTCGAGGTCACTTCAAAGTACCTATACTAACCGACTTTTGACATATCCAGTGACCTTGACGATGGAGTGAGGTTGACCAAATTTGCCTAGTATGTGTGTCTCATTGATATTCATCATGCATAAAAGAATCATAAGTTCAATAATAATAACTTGGAGAAAAAAAATTGTGAAAATTGTCTTTTTTTTTTGTCAAAAATAACATTTGTTTACCTTGTGACCTTGGCTTTGAAGTGAAGTCATCCACTGATCACTATGGAGGTCTAATGAATATACACCATCTTACCAAGGTTGGAAATGGTTGTAGTTCTGAGATATTAATTCACTTGCAAGTTTTGCACAGACGGACGGCTGACGGTGGACAGACCGACGGATGGATGCCATAAAAAAAATAATGTCAATTTTGGACTATTTAGGACTTATCACGCATGGATTTGCAAACATTTTGATTTTTTTACAAAAATTTGAGGGTGGGGGTGGGGGAGATGAGTGGTGGTGAGTACATAGACTCACACTGCCATGCATGTGAGTCAAAAAGTTTATAGCATCAGTTAATTTTGCTAAAATAACCAATTAATTTTTGGATTGTTATTATTTAAGGAATAATTTGAGGGAAACTTAACTGTAGTGGCCTGATAACACAGTTGGTTTAGGGTGCTGGTTTCCTTTGCTAATAGGTAGGGAATTCGAACCCCCAAATATAGCATGTGCCCAAACCACTACGCTACTAGGCCACACCATTAACAGATATCTAGTCGTTTCTTATCTTCACTGACTTGCACAAAGTAAATACATTTTATATTTATATCTACTACTCACCTATTACCTTTGCTTGAAGTGTAAGCATGAACACTTGCGTCAGAGTCCACGGCTTTATTATAATACTTAACACAGCTTGCATTTTACCACCCATACATTTTCAATGCTGGTCCATCCAGCATATTGTGTAGTTGTTTTTTTCTGACATGATCTGCACAAAAGGACATCAATCTAATTCTTTTTTTTCACTGACTCGATCTGCACAAAAGGACATCAGTCTACATTTCAAGGTAAGGCTGCTGCGCTCCATCTTCCTATATGCTTGCGAAACATGGACCCTCACAGCAGATCTCCAACGAAGAATACAAAGCATGGAGATGAGGTGCTACAGAAGACTTCTGGGCATTTCCTATACCCAGCACATCACCAACGAGGAGGTCCGACAGACCATCACAGAAGCCATTGGACAGCACAATGACCTGCTCACATTAGTGAAAAAACGAAAACTCCGATGGTATGGCCACGTCACCAGATCATCAGGTCTTGCAAAGACCATCCTGCAAGGCACTGTGCAAGGAGGTAGAAGAAGAGGAAAACCGAAAAAGAGGTGGGAGGACAACATTCGAGAATGGACTGGTTTGACACTGAGCAAAACAATCAGGGTTGCTGAGGACAGGGAAAGATGGAGTACGCTGTTTAAACAATCATCTGTGGTGCCCCTACGACCTCCGAGTTACGGGATGGGATGGGATAGGATAGGATAGGATCAAACTAAATAAAATCAAAGCATAGAAATTATTATATAAATAAGTGTAACTACTCACCTTTTAACTGGGATTGAACGGCGAGCAGGAACACGTACACTGACGTCAGACTCATGTTCACTGTAACAAACACAATTCAACATCACAATGCACCAAATGTTTTCTTATAATAAATGTTTCATCTATGTTAAACAGTTATACAAAATAACTCGTATTTGGCTTGCAGTTCTCTGCACTGACTTCATCAACAAAACAAAACAATAATTAAAAAAAAAGAAAAAAAAGCTTGCCTTCGTTTTGTTTTACACTGTAATTTATACCAGTAAAGTGAGGTCCCAACAACACTTCATATAATCTGACATTTCTTTGTACCTCAAAGTGAGGTCCAACTTATACTTTACTTATACTGAATGTTTTGCCATTTAGACGTTTACGTTTTGTTGTTGTTAAGTGGGATTTAACTTAGCAATACACTGAATTGCAAATATAAGCGCAAATAAAAGCGCTATATACAAAGTGATGATATAATAATAATAATAATAATAATAATAATAATAATAATAATAATAATAATAATAATAATAATAATAATACTTTTGATTTTATTCTGCATGGCCTAATAATTTATTGCAATAACAAGTACAAATTGCAATTTACATCTACTTATATGACTGGAGATAGCTGTTAACTAAAACAAATCAATCGTTCACAAACTCCCTATGGTTCTCACCTGTCACTGGCTGTTTCCTGCATTTGTAGTTTCGTTTGCAGCATCCTGTACGACAGCAAAGGGAACTCAGATTAGAAGACTGCGCACTCATAGCTTTTACCGATACATTATTTGCTTGAATAAAGATGCTACCAGAAAACACGTCCTGTACTTTCTTGCATGCACTGACTGTTTTTAGTAATCTCATCACATGTAATGGTTACCAGCTTATATATATACCTTGTCTTTAATAACTTGATTAACATTAAACGTAGTGAAGTTTATAATAGATCTTGGCTGGTTTGATCATCTTCGTTGACTTGAGCATCATTAAGTAAGATCCACATATTCTTTATCTCCACTGACTTGATCAACATACTGTCAGCTCACCATATAATTTATCTCTACTGACGTGATCAAGAAAGGTCAACTTAAACTTTATTTTAGCAGACTTGACCATCATAAAGTCACCAATGTAATTGAAATTTTACTAATAATATACATTATTATAGGGAAATGTGTAATGAAACAGACGAAATGGTCTGTTATATTAATAAGTAAATAAAGTACTACATCTATAAACAAGAATAACAACTCACTTTTCACTGGACCTTTGGCTTGAAGTGCAATGTGGAACACTTGTGTCAGACTCAGGGTTACTGTAACAAACGCAATGCAACATCAGAGAACACCAGTTGCTTTCTTATAATACTTGGCACAGCTCGTATTTTATCATCCATTTATTTCCAATGTAAATTAAGGTCAATCCAGCATATTGTTTTTCTTTCCTGACATGGTCTGCAGAAAATTATTTCAATCTTAATCTTTATTTTCACGGAATTGATTGCAATAAATAAATATCGAGCTATTTCTAAACCTGTACTAACTTGAATGAAGTTGATCGGAGTAAATAAATTACTAACTAAATCAAGCTAAATAAAATCAAAGCACACAAATTACTATATAAATAAGTGTAAATACTACCTTTCTATTGGGCTTGAACCACAAGCAGTAACACTGCCTTCAGACTCAGGGTCACTGTAACAAACACCATTCAACATCAGAGTGCACCAACAGCTTTCTTATAAGTGGTACCGCTGTGTCCAACACATATACAAAATAACATGTATGTATCTAATCTGCAGTTCTTTGCACTGACTTCACCAACATACCAACAACAACAATAAATAAATATATCAATAAAAAAACACACTTTCCTACATTTTGTTTTACATTGTAATGTATACAACTAAAGTGGGGTCCCAACAAAACTTCATGTAATCTGACTTTTCATTGTATCTCAAAGTGAGGTCCAACTTATACTTTACCTACACTTAATGTATTGCCAGTTAATGAGTTATACTGTACGTTTACATTTCATTGTTGTTGAAGTGGGTTTTAACTCACCATGTACCAATACACTGACATTATCAACATAACAAAACATTTTATATTTGTTTAAAAACAAAAAAGCCAAAAACAAAAAAACTAAATTAAAAAAAAATCTTTCATACATGTTGTTCTACACGGTATTTTAAACAGGTAAAGTGGGGTCCCAACAGCACTTCAAGTACTCTGACTTTCATTGTAGCTTAAAGTGAGGTCCAGCATACACTTTACATACAATGAATAGTTTGCTATTCAGACGTTTACGTTTTGTTGTTTATTAAGTGTATTTTAACTTACCAATAAACTGAATTGCAAGATTTCTACTAGGCTACATTTACCACTTGCTTGCAAACGACACTTTAAATGTCATTGCAGCAAGGCCAAATAAAGCATTGTCATGGCAAATGAAAATTGCAATTTAAAACTACCTACTTCTATGACTGGAAATATGTCTACTAACTAAACAAATCAATCATTCAGTAATTCTGTGTGTTTCTCACCTGTCACAGGCGATTTCCTGCATTTGTTACATTGTAGTTTAGTGGGCAGCATCCTGTTCAACAGCAAAGAGAAATCAGATTAGAAGACTGCACACTCACAGCTTTTATAGATACATATTTGCTTGTGTAAAGATGCTACAATAAAAACATGTCCTGTACTTTCTTGTCTGCACTGATAGAATCAACGTAAAGCAGAGCCCAGCCTATTTTATCCACACTGGATTTCACAGTGTGAAGTGGGGTCCGTCTTATACTTTGTGTTTAGTAATCTCATCACAACATACAATGGTTTCCAGCTTATACCTTGTCTTTAATAACACAGTCAACATTAAATGTGATGAAGCTTATATCTTTGCTGGCTTGATCAACCTAAGTGGTGGTCTAGTTAATTTTTTTTTCAACATCAGAGTGCACCAACAGCTTTTTTTATAAGTGGTACAGCTGTGTTAAACACTTATACAAAATAGCATTTAGCTAATCTGCAGTTCTTTGCACTGACTTCATCAACATAACAACAACAACAATAAATACATCAATAAAAAAACACTTTCATACATTTTGTTTTACATTGTATTGTATACAACTAAAGTGGGGTCCCAACAACACTTCATGTAATCTGACTTTTCATTGTATCGCAAAATGAGGTTCAACTTACACTTTACCTACACTAAATGTTTTGCCATTTAGGCGTTGTGGCAGCATGGTCTAAGGCAGGGCTAACTTGCATTGTCGACAGGCTAGAAACCAATGGTGTCTGATAGATGTGGGATCGATCCCGCCTCTGGGCGTTATGTTTCTCCGAATATTATTTACTTTCGACTCGGACGTCTCGGGTTTTTTTCTGGGTACTTTGGTTTGTTCCCCCAGCACAATTTGCTGCGGCTACGCCTTCCCAAGGGGAGGCAGCCCAGACTTTCCCGATAAAAATGGACAATAAAGTGTAAAAAGGAAAAAAAAAATTAAAAATGACCTTTTTGTTGAAGTGGGTTATAACTTACCAACTATCAACTTATATGACTGGAGATAATTACTAACTAAATCAAATCAATCATTCAGTAACACTGTATGGTTCCCACCTGTCACTGGCTCTTTCCTGCATTTGTAGTGATCAAGAAACTATCAGGTCAGCTTAAACTTTACCTTAGCAGTATTGACCATCATAAAGTCACCAATATAATTGAAAGTTCAATTATAATACACATTTCTACAGGAAAATGTGGAAGAAAACAGACGAAAACGACTATTACTACCAATAAGTAAATAAAGTACTAAATCTATAAACAAGAATAACAACTCACTTTTCACTGGACCTTACGCTTGAACTGTATAGTGTAAGACTTGTTTCAGACTCAGGTTACTGTAACAAACAGAATGCAACATCAGAGTGCACCAACAGCTTTCTTATAATAAGTGTTACATCTGTGTCAAACAGAAAACAAAATAACATGTATTTGGCTTGCAGATCTCTGCACTGGCTTCATTTCATCAACACAACAAAACATTTTTTAAAAACTTACATTGAAAAAAAACACCCGCTTTTATACATTTTGTTCTATTATTTTATACACCTAAAGTGGGGTCCCAACAACACTTGATGTACTCTGACTTTTCATTGTAGCTCAAAGTGAGGTCCAACTTACACTTTACCTAAAACTGAATGTTTTGCCATTTAGGCGTTGTGGCCGCGTGGTCTAAGGCGGGACTGACTTGCCTTGTTGACAGGCCGAAACCAATGGCGCCTGATAAGTGTGGGATCGATCATAGGTTCAACGACCACGTGCTCGGGGAAAAGGCGAGCCATGATGAAAAGAACTTCTCACTCCATTCCGAACCGGTTGTCGACAAGGTCATCAAGGACCGCGCCATCCGTTGTCCACCAGGATGGACAACTTAGCAAGATCCGCACAAGTCACACATTTGTCATAGGAATCTGGAATGTAAGGACCCTAACTGGGGAAGATAAATCAGAAGAGTTGGCACACGAGCTGGACCGCTATCGATGGAAGATTTTATGTATCAGCAAACTGCGCTGGAAAGGCTTAGGTGAAGCAACGACCGATATAAAGGCTTCAAGCCTTATTTCAGCAGGAGAGAAGACAAATACGAACATGGCGTTGGATTCTTGGTCCACAAAGACATTCTGGCCACTGTCATGGGTTGAGGCCCAGTCTTCAGTAGACTCAATTACTATCCGTCTAAGGGCATCCCCTTTCAACATCACCATCATCCAGGCCTATGCCACAACATTGGAAAATGACGACAACGAAGTCAAAGATTTCTATGAACCTCTACAGGCTGTCCTTGACAAAGTGCCGGAAAAGGACATAATCATAATGCAAAGCATCTGGAATGCCAAGGTTTCCCAAGATGCGTACCACATAATGGTTTAGTGTATTAAGTAATTCGGATGAGAGTATAAACCGAGTTATAGTCTGTGCACGCACGCATTCCATCGCATGGACTTTAAAGATCCTGGCGCTCATGTCCTAGACGGGCGAGTGCTGGCTACACAAATACATCCAGCATGCTCTAGGTCCCTTCTCCCCATCCCCGATCGCCCAGGATTGAGCTCAGTCGTCTGGGAGTCAGACTATGTGCCAAAAGGCTGCAAGTGGGCGCCTCGGGCGGCTTGAGTTAGATCCTGTATCGACCAGCGCCTTGAGCAGCTCTTGAGCTGGTAAAGCGCTATATAAAATGTGATTAAATTAAATTTAAACATCTGGGGAGACACATGTGGACCCCATTGCAACAACGAGACAAATAACAGAGGTCTTAGACTCTTGGAGTTTGCCAGATACAATAATCTGATACTGGCAAACATGCTTGGTCCCCACAAAAAATCCAGACGATGGACCTGGCACAGTCCCAGCGGGGAGCATCACAACCAGATCGACTACATTATGGTCAAAAACCGCTTCAGATCAAGCGTCAACATTGGCAATACACGCACTTTTCCAGGAGCACACATCGGAAGCGACCACGACCTCCTGATGATGTCCTTCTGGCACCACTTAAAGAGAGTAAACAAAGTACAGTGCACCAGGCTAAAGTTCAACCAGGACAAACTGCAAAATCTGAAGGTGGCAGAAAAATTCCAAGCCACAATTGGAGGGAATTTGCACCACTGCTCGTTTTAGGAACTGGTGAAGTAGATGTCAACACCATGACCACCTCATTCAACTCAGCAGTGGCAGATGCAGATGCCGCCATCGAGATCCTTGGCAAGCACCGCCCAAAGAAGAAACCGTATAACACACTGCACTTTTGGACCTGTGTGACAAACGAAGAGAGATGAAAAGGAAAAAGAACACCTTGCAGGGAGCTGATGCCTACCGAAAATATACAGTGGCATCTGAAGAGGCCATGCGGGGGGCTGCTGAGGACGGAGAACGATGGAGTGCACTGGTTAAACAATCATCTGTGGTGCCCCAACGACTTCCGAGTTATGAGATAGGATAGGATTAGTACCTTTTACTCAAGCGCCCTCACCTACCCATCATCACACACACACACAGAAGGAACCAAGTGATTGTTTAAAAAACGTGTAACATTTACGGTTATTTTAAACTCTAAAAAAAGCTGCTTTTAAAAGACATGACAAAAATGTAATTTAGCTTTCAGTTCATAGATGGGACCAAGTGCCAACAGTTTGTCAAAAGCAGGAACTTTTAGCGACAGACCAAATGCAGTTCTCTGCACAGAAATCTATTTAAAATGTACTCAAGAGGAGGATGGGTAAGGCCGGAGTTGTGCTGTGATAGTCTTCGTCATGACAGTACAGGGACCAACAAAGTACTTTGCTACCTTGCGCAAAAGCCAACAAAACTCCAAAGTGAAACATCCGGACCGCTCGGATTTTCTCCGGACAGTTTATGTCAACCTTCGAGAACAATCCAATTAGGATATCTTGCACTTACGCTAAAACTTTCACCGATATAATGTAAAAGTTTGAAAATTTAACATCAGACACACTTTAAAAACTATAAATGATAAAGCTTATTATTTATAACAGAAAGTAAAAGACCACACTGATGCAATTAAACCACACAAACAATAGGATTTGTGAACAGCACACATCAAAATCAGATAATTACCTTTCTTTCAAGAAAGTAAAAACATCCTGGTCTGAGATGAATTTTATCTTTTCTTTAGGCGTGGAACCAGCCATCTGCTGATTCCTGCAAATTTTAAAAGCAATTATATTTTCAAATGTTCATTAGGCCATAAAACACAGGCCCAGCGTAAGTTACGTTAATGCTAAGCGATAAAATGTAAAAGGAAAAGAGTGAAAAAAATCCGGGTCGGTATGGTTATGCATACATATTTTCCCTGGGTAATTATATCCTCTTCCAAATATTTTATCATATCTAAACCACATACAATATGTAAAATTGTATATGTTTGTAGTTCAAAAACGACAAATACACACAACAGTATTTGTGATATAAGTCACTCTGTAGACAAGAATAAAATTGGTGGTAACGTATAAAACAAAGAGAACGTGAATAAATAATGCAAATCAGTTTAATCATGTATTATCATCTTCAATAACTAGATCTAGGTGTATACGATCTATGTATGGTTTCATTTCAAACGATAATGTTATGAAACTGTTCTAGTTCTACGGCATAACATTTGCACAGTTTCGGGGATCTAGCAAAGAGCTTATAAATCTTCCACACACCACTCCACCCCCACCCTCCTCCACCCCCACCCTCTGTCAGTTTTGATTACCCACATCTTACTAATAAAGAAATACGATGAACCAACACTGCAACAAACAAACAAAACTCTGATTCCATAGTTGTCACCATTTTAAACACATAGAAGAACGTCTAGCACTACAGATCACGACGAGACATTGCAAAAGGTAAGGCGCCAACATGCTTTGAAGTCTCTTTTTTCGTCTGTGTAAAATCGTAGGCCTCAATTACTATAATATACTATAATATTACTATAATATATAATGTATCATAGTAATTGAGACCTACGAGTTTACAAAGACAAAAGAACTGGTTCAGAGCCTGTGTCAGCGTCTGTGGGCAAAGGGCCAGGCATCATTCCCTCTCCCTCAATTTTAGAACTAGATCTAAATATCTTGTTTCAATATACAAACGGTTAGCCATGCTTAGCTAACTTCTGACTTAAACAAACTTGTGTGCAATCAATGATAAATCATAATTACCTTCTGATCTCTGTAGACAAAGACAATTATGGCTCCTTCTGGCTGCAACTTTAGCGGCGGGCCCGCGAACAAGGGAGATACGTGAAATAACTTTATCGAATTATGTCCCTTTACACACACGCATGCTCCACACTCTGCTTGTAATTCTTGGAGCAAACGCAAAATCCACACTTCGCAGTTACTACTGAAAATGGGGCCCGGTCTGAAATTTCGTCAGAAGGCAAATTTTGCCTCGGGAATCTTGAATATGCAATAAAAAAAGTGAGGTCCGGGGATCGGACCCCACTTCAAAATTGGACCCCCATTTCAATGCAGTGTTTTAGGCCCTGGACCCCCAAGTCGTGCTTATACAACCACACACACACACACACACTATTTGCTGGTTTTGTACGATCGATCTATTTTGTAGTCTATGCAACATCAGAACTCAAATCTAGCTTGCCACTTAGCCGTTTATGAGCTGCAGTTTCAATTTCAAATTGTGAGTGTATGTAAACACTAAAACAGATTCATAACTTGTAATTATTTTGTGTAGCAGACAGCTTTTCACGCGCTCTGCAGTAAAGTTACCTAGATACTTTAAGGTTCAGAGACTGACGTCATATGTTCGTTCACAGCTCGACCGAGTTCCGAGGCTGACGTCACACTCGGGTCGAACTCGCCGAGTCCTCACGAAGTATGCCCAGTACTCAGCATGGTTGCAATTCGCAATACCGCGAACCGGCAAGCCACTGTCTAATCAGAATTTTGTTTAAATGTGGTGTGTTTTTTTTTTTATGGCACTGCCGCGGAATCTTGTAAAATTGCTACAATTAACTTCAATCACGCATTGAAGCCACTGCACAATCATGGCATTTTAATGGGTAATCGTGGATTGTGAGACACATTCGCTTTATACGGAAATGGCGGAAATCATGGATGCGCAATCCCATCGGGTCATTTGGAAATCGTGAAATCGTATACATTTACAGCTATTAACTTCAATCACTGCTGAGCGACACCTTAGTCGTGTTGGAGATCAGAATCTTGTAAAATGTGCAGCCCGATTATTTGTGTGTAATCTCACCGTTTTATTGGAAATTCTTGTTAATCTTCCGCACATAACCCTAGATCAGTCCCCAAACAGATTATCGAGGATGGACACTGGACGAAGATACCATCGGCAACTTTGGTCTGCCAATGACTCAACATCACGCTGACAATGGCAGAGGGAGAGACGTGTTAGCTTGGTAGTTAGCTGGGCAATAATAGCTTGGTAGACTTGTGGTTCGCTGGGAGGTTGACACTCACAAGAGACACAACTTCATCAACTGCTAGCCCTGTACATACAATGGGAAAGGTCAAACGGACATGACAGGCTCCTGCTCCAGCGACCTGTATATGTCAGGAACGGCCTTCACTTTTGAGGTTGCATGCATTTGGATAATGGGATAGTGAGAATGTGAAAGAGATGGAAAATGTGAGAAAAGAAGAAGAAGAAGAAGAAGAAGAAGAAGAAGAAGAAGAAGAAGAAGAAGGAAAATCAAACGACAGATTACTTATTTAGTTCAAGTTCAATTCAGTTCACTTCAGCTAATTTGTCTGTAGACTTGATCTAAAAGTTGCGTCACAAGAGGCTAGTTTATCCCAGCACTAAGGCTTCTTGCCTCCAATTTTCATTCTGCTTTGGCCTTTGTAACTTAAAGTCGCTGCCTAGGGGACGACAGAAATTAAGGAAGGTTGTTCTAAGTATGTGTAGGCTAAATCTTCACTAGATAAGACATGAAATCATCCAGCTGACCTACATCCAGCAGCCTCCGCACGCCAACACAAAGGATCTTGTGATATTGCGCTCTTTAGCTGACCACAGCGTTAAGATATGTCAGTCTTTGTTAGAACCTCACCGGAGAAAGACGCACACGCTGAACGATCTCTCTCAGACGACTACGCAGGTGACGGGTGAAATTCATTCATCGCAGTCTAGCCAGAGCCTGACATTGTTAAAAAGGTAAATGATCGATCTTTTGTCTCACCGCGATTTATTGATATGATTATTGGATTATCTTTATGAAGTCTTGCCATGTTTTAGAATTGTGAATGTTAGTAAAACTTTGCTTGACCACTTGGCTGACGCACGCGACCGGTTTTCGAAACCACGAGGTAGCTCCACTGGCCAACTGTTGTTTCTCCTATTTGTATTATTGCAGACCAGTGGCTGTACCGGAGAAAGTGTATATTACTTCTCCCTGTGTTTATTTTAGCCATGATACATGTATATGTGTGTAGGAATTATGTTGGAGATTCCAGTGGACCACGGACTTAGAAAATTTTTAGTCTCTTATCTATATAAGTGGAGATGATCTCACTGAGGGCTGTTTCTGCCAACAGTGAGACGCTCTGCACACCCTTTGTAAACAAGGCATTGCAGAAACTCTCGTCTTATATTTTGCAGATGAGCAGGCTTGGTCCGCTGCAGGAAAAAGACCCCACAGATAGTCAACCCTGACACGCGACCTGCAAACTTGAGCAGAGAGCATTGTGCTCCAATAGCTCAGTAGTCTACAAACAAGACGAGGAGACAACAACGCCGCACATCGACGATACAGCTAAGTGCGCACGAACACTGATCAATAGGGACTGTGTGAAAAAAAAAGAACAGTAGGACAAAAAGAACAAATAGCCCAAATGACGAGACAGTAGCAAATATCGAGAACAGTAGCAGCATAAACCCCCATCAAGAAGCGAACTATTCGAAGTGAACTTTGGATTGTTAAGTTAATCCTAGTTATATTACGTTTTGGACATTTAAGTTAGTGTAGTGAATAGAGAATTAGATATAGAGTAGACTAGAGGAAATAAATGTGTGATATTTACTGTTAACAAGTGGCTGGACTATCTATGTTTCATAGCCGTGCGAGAGCTAGTGTGTCAGTGAATCTTTACACTTTTCTCCCTATCTCTGTAATCCCATCCTCACACAGACCGGGCAAAACTTATAAATGTATTAAGATTAGTCAAAGGGCAATTTAACTAGCCGATCACCGCAGACGAAAGACGAGTGGGTAATAGCATTCCATTGTGCAGAGCCCAGCAACAATAGACCCACCGTCACATCGACGATCGTATAACATGGATTAGGGTGTACTTACAGGGGGATGAGATGATGGGGCGACAGAAGTTGTCGGGGGGAGGAGGAGGGTGGGGGAGGGGGGGGGAAGAGAGAGAGAGAGAAAGAGAGAAGAGATTTTGTTTCCAAAGGAAAGGTACAAGTGAAAGCTATCGACAATCGGCAGTTCCTGTACTTTGTAAGGATGGGGTCTGTTTACCCTACAAGCCGAAGAATCCGCAAGTGGAGAGCTTTATCCAGGATAAGTGGACAACCAGAACAAACAATCACTTCTAAACCTATTTTTATCAACTTCCGATACCTGGGCCTGCGTCTAGGCCTACCTCAGATATTTCGTTTCAAAGAAATAACACAAAACACCTATTTCTTGTATCCCCAATTAGCAAGCTAACTAAATTATAACTAAAGATGTCAACGTTTTTTGTTATATAAAGTGTGAATTGTCTGTACCACCAACTTGATGACAAATCACCTTTATCTCCTAACTTAAGCACCAGTATTTACGTGAACCTCACAAAATCTGATACAGATGAAAAGGTCGCACCAGTTTCCAATCTATAGAGAGATACATGTTCGTGATAGCCATTGCTAGCCATTATCTGGACTGTTAATCAGTTTATCATTTAGGGCAGCACACTGATGAATCTAGCTTGTTATGGTGCGCGTTTATCGTTATCTATACTGCTCGCGCTTTACTGGTGATTCCTGCCCTTCAGCGTAAAGACAAGGACACTGCGGATAACGAGTAAACATTCAGCCTCACGAAAGAGACATTTCAACCGAAGGAAAAAAAAATGACCTTGTATATTAACCGAAAAACAACTTAGCATTGTAACACAAAAATAACC
The DNA here is from genome assembly GCA_036898135.1 of Oncomelania hupensis. Classification (NCBI taxonomy): domain Eukaryota; kingdom Metazoa; phylum Mollusca; class Gastropoda; order Littorinimorpha; family Pomatiopsidae; genus Oncomelania; species Oncomelania hupensis. The sequence goes on along the minus strand of CM072518.1, from coordinate 46,489,426 downwards.
TAGTAATTTATTCGTCAAACATAGAAAGGTTGTGTACAGAAAAACATTCTACATCTACACAGGCAGAGGGAGAAAAAAAAATCTGCCGATTAACAATCAGACTTTTTAGGGTATTTAAATAATTTACCAAATTAAAAAAAAAAACACACACCAAAGATTAATAATATGTGCAAAACCTCTTAAATATTTGACTAATTACCGCACTGAGAATGCAATTGCAGTGTGGCTGACAGCGTTATATAAGACCGCATTCATTTTTTTACTGAAATCAAATGGTTCAATTACGTTTACTTTCGCTAACATCTTCTAACATTCAAGTCAAAACCAACACGGTGGAAAACATCCAAATCATTATCGCTATATGGTGGTTATACGTATTCACGATGGCATACAAAGCCTGTCAAAATCACCTTGTTTACATTCCAGTGCTATGAATTAGTATGTGCTACTGTGTGCAACAACAACAAACGACAAAAACAAGATAACTATCGAGAGTATTAAATTAAGTAACAATCCAGTTTGACCTCCAACAGCATAATTTTGACCCAAGTATATTTTAAAGGAAACTATATTTATCTGTTTATGGGCCACATAAATACATTCATTTACTCTGGTAGGGAAAAAAAACTAAACCTTTCGACTACAGTGTATGCATCAACAACCCTCCACCCCAACCCACTCTCCCCTTCCTAGTTTCTTCGACTTTTTCTCTGAACCCTAACATCCGTAACCCCCCTTGTTTTGCAGGAAACATCGGAAACCCGCGGCTCAAAGTGCAGCATGCTCTTTTTTCTATGGAAGTTGGCTGCCTACATCAAAGAAGGAGGAGAAAGAGGAAAAGGGGGATGAGGACTTATATCAGTCTGTTAAGTCATGAACCTCACTGCCTGCACTTGTTTGGAAATAAAGACAAAACTGCACTTTTAATCCACTACAATGAATGCATCATCAGTCGGTTTACAAAACAAAACACACGCTGCAAGATTATTTACACATATTGATTAATTAACCAGTGCTCTTAACATCCTGAAACTACTGCATTGACCCAGTCGCTGGTCAACACTTCCCAAAAAGGGTAATTTTTAGGAGGGGTCGTTATTTTCTCCGAAATCCCCCGAAATTCCCCGAAATCTACCGAAATCCCCCGAAATCTACCGAAATCTACCGAAATCCCCCGAATATTTTCTCCGAAATCCCCCGAAATCCCCCAAAATCTACCGAAATCCCCCAAAATCTACCGAAATCCCCCAAAATCTACCGAAATCCCCCGAATATTTTCTCCGAACTCCCCCGAAATCTACCGAAATCCCCTGAAATCCCCCAAAATCTACCGAAATCTACCGAAATCCCCCAAAATCTACCGAAATCCCCCAAAATCTACCGAAATCTACCGAAATCCCCCAAAATCTAACGAAATCCACCGATTTTTTCTCCGAAATCCCCCGTTATTTATTGCATTATTATTATGATGCAGAGGCGGATCAGTTCATATTGTGCGTGTGTCTGTGTGTGTGGGAAAGGGGGGTTCGAATTTTGACAAGTCCTTATTAATGGAAAAATCCTTTCTTCTAGGGGATTTTGAAAACGTATATTAAAATCTGTGCAATCTGGTGCATTTTGGAGAGAAACGTAAGTAGCAGTTTAACCACATAAAAATTTTTGCTTTTTTGTGTGCATCTCTTTTTTTTTTCATTATTTATTTTTTTAGGTTTAAAAGTATGCAAAACATATTCAACAAAACATATACCTCTCCTCTTCCTTTCTTTTACTTTTTTTTTCTTCTTCACTTCAGCCCCTCTTTGAGTCTTTCTTGTAACTAGCGCTTTGTTAGACTTGGTCACTGAACATCGCTCTCCCCCGACTCGTTCCTGGAGGTCAGTAGGCTATCTTTCCGTCACTTCCCTATGTACCTTTTTTCTCTCTCTTTATTGTGTGTGTGTGTGTGTGTGTGTGTGTGAGAGAGAGAGAGAGAGAGAGAGAGAGAGAGAGAGAGAGAGACAGAGAGAGAGAGAGAGAGCTCTGGTTTGGAAGTGTATGACGCTTTCACATTTTTTTTCTTGAGTGTTTTTTTTTTCTTTCCCTTTTTTTTGCTTTTTATGTGCGAGATACACATGAGCATGTGACAAAAGGTCGTTTTTATTTTTCCAATAAATGCCACATTTAAGATATTGGAAAAAAAACTGTCCAAAATGCGTATAGGTTGCCTGATGCATCAGTTACAGTGCATCACTATAAAAAAAAAAGATAGTTTGAAACATGACAGTTAAAAGACAGGCATAGTTTTATGCTTGTTAATGTGGGAGTCACACTGGACATACATTACAATATGATTCAGTTATCAAATGCACTTTGCAGTAAACCATTATAGTATAATTGCCTTTATAGTTAGTTAATCTACTATATTTCTAGTGTAAGGAATTGACTTACATAAAAGTCTGTTCAACTTTCGATTCTAGTGAAAATTGATTTACGTCATTATAGTACTGCATGATGACGCACATTTCGCCATTCCCGGTATTCGTTATAATGATCTGAAGAAAATGGGTGTGTGAATGTAGTGCTGTGTGTTTCTTAATGTAAAAGTCGTGTCCAGCCCTCTTTGGAGGGTTTTTATGTGGATGTAATCAGGGGACAATAATGCGGTAAATCAATCAACATTGGGAAGCTGATTATCATCATCGTGCCATAGCCATAGGACTGCCATCTTCATTGAACATCGACTGTGCCATTGAAACAAGATCATCTGCCATCTATTAAAAAAAAAATTATTTATCATCCTGACAATTTATAATGTGATTAATTCTAGTTCAACGTCGTCTTTGTGAGGAATAAATGAGTGTGAATGAAAGTATTCAATCAAAAACAAAAGTCTTCTTTTATTTTATCATTCCAGTTTATTTATTATTATGAAATAGAATTTTAATGAACGCTGCTTCGTTACATCTAGATTCAAACGAATTTTTGTGTGAAGGGTATTGACAATTTTAATAAAATGTAGGTATGTCCACTGTGACAACCAACACTAATTCTCACCACTCCATTTATTCTGTATCAAAACTAAAGGTAATGAGCAGGTTCAATCTAATTATTTTGTATACAGCCATTTAGGTGATCCAATCTCAACAAAAAGAAACATTCTAAAATTATTGCATAAATAAAAAACATACTATTTGGTGATGGTTGTCACAAGAACTGGGAGGACATACATCTCATCCAAGATAAAAACATCATTACAGAACATTATAATATTAGTAATAAGCAGTTTACTTTTATTCATTTACTCCTTCAAGCTGGTGATATATTCTGACCAGTAAAATATATTAGAAATCAATTAGTACAGGAATAATTACCCAAATATCAGTTTTGGTGTTGGTTGTCATGGTACATTGCTGGACATCTGAATTTTATCACAAAACATATGAACTAAAATAAGCAAAATTAAAAACAGCAACCAAGACTAGAGAAAGTTTTATAGGCGTTACATATCTCCTTACCTGTCTCATACACCCTCATACACCCTCACACACACAACAAATACACATCCGTCACTCAAGCAGGTGGTGTAAAGGCAGGGAGATCGCTGTAACAAGTCAGACAGAAAATCTTTTTTTTTTTTTTTAGTCCTGTATAGTCCTCGCCATTTTATGTAGTGGACTAGTATAGTCCTTGCCATATCATTAAATAGACTAGTATGGTCATCGCCATTTCATGTAGTAGACTAGTATAGTCCTCGCCAATTTATATAGTACACTAGTATGGTCCTTGCCATTTTTTGTAGAAGACTTTATGGTCCTTGCCATTTCATGTAGCAGTCCTGTATGTTCCTCGCCATTTCATGTAGTAGACTAGTATGGTCCTCGCCATTTCATGTAGTAGACTAGTATGGTCCTCGCCATTTCATGTAGCAGTCCTGGCTGACCTGTATGGTCCTCACCATTTCATGTAGTAGACTAGTATGGTCCTCACCATTTCATGTAGTAGACTAGTATGGTCCTCACCATTTCATGTAGTAGACTAGTATGGTCCTCGTCATTTCATGTAGCAGTCCTGTATGGTCCTCACCATTTCATGTAGTATAGACTAGTACGGTCCTCACCATTTCATGTAATAGACTAGTATGGTCCTCGCCATTTCATGTATCAGTATAAGACTAGTATGGTCCTCACCATTTCATGTAGGAGACTAGTATGGTCCTCGCCATTTCATGTAGCAGTTCTATATGGTCCTCACCATTTCATGTAGGAGGCTAGTATGGTCCTCGCCATTTCATGTAGCAGTCCTGTATGGTCCTCACCATTTCATGTAGGAGACTAGTATGGTCCTTGCCATTTTATGCATCAGAGTTGTTGTCACTGATTGATTAACATGTTTATTTCAATGTTGAAACTGTTTTGATAGTAATAATACAACCACTTTTAATTCATTATTTTATGGAACTTAATTAATTTAATAAATAAAAATTGAAATAAGAAACAAAGAAAACTTAAAAAAAAAACCTTTCTTATCCTTGTTGTGTCTTTAATTTTTTTGTAGACTTAATCACTGTTTATGTCTGTTTTGTGTGCATTGACTTGTTGCGTGTGCTTGGTAGTAATAAAAAGAAACGAGTACCCTTTTCCCCAAAGAACAAAAACAAAACAAAACACTAAAAGAAAACACACACACACATGTATATAAAGACATTGATTGTTCTAAAAAAATTAACTTAACCATGTTTTTGTTTTACATCACAGAGCTCTTCTGGGAACAAAACAAACGAGCCTAGCTTATAAATGCTCAACATGCACACACTCACGTTAAGTATCAAAACAATGAAATTATAATTCAATAAAAACACATATTTAAAAACAAACACACACATACACAATCAGCAGCATTTGCAATGACACACTCAAAATGAAATGCTACTATTAAACAGTGTAAAACATAAATCAAAACAATGACTAAAAAAAATCAATCTATGGATTTTTAAAAAAGTCAATTCACTTTATTCTTGACCCTATAAAGAATGCTGGGTATATAGAATTTATAATTAGAATATAATATATCCCTCACCAAGAGATGGATTACAAGTTTACATTATTATTGACAACCAAGCACAAAATAAAAAAAAAAAATAAAAAGGTAAATAAATAAATAGATAAAAGAAATAAAAATAAAATAATAAAGTAAATTTAAATATAAGTAAATAAATAAATTAAAAGGATAAATCAACATGCTATCTAGTACAAATAGAACAAAATTTAATCATCTAAAATAAAATAAAAAACAATCAAATTGTTTTCAGTTCTGATAAATATACATTTAATAAGCTAATTTTCTATATATTAAACAAAATAATCATTGCTTTAATGATAAATATAAACAATCGCAAATACAGTATTACAGCATGCGTGTAAAATAAATGTACAACTCAACTTTGCTTAGGTGCGTAGGAGAAGGACTTTAGGCCTACTACAGCATTCCCGCGAGTTGAGTTTCCCAGCAGCAATCTAATTTTAGACACGCGAAGGGTTTTCCTATCTAATTATGAGAGAACGCAACGTCACTTCCACATGAAAAGGCGAGAGCCGCTCAATCGGAGGATTTCGGGAGATTTTGGAGAAAATAACGGGGGATTTCGGTAGAATTCGGGGGATTTCGGAGAAAATAAAGGTAGATTTCGGGGGATTTCGGAGAAAATAACGGGGGATTTCGGTAGATTTCGGGGGATTTCGATAGATTTCGGTAGATTTCGGGGGATTTCGGTAGATTTCGGGGGATTTTGGAGAAAATAACAACCGTCTTTAGGAGTGTCAAAACTACCGCACCATCAGCATCATCAGCCATTCGCAACAGGTTAAAACCCTAAGCTGAACAAATCATATCTGAAGAACAAGAATCATGACAGGACGACGTACCACTAAGCAGATTTTCAAACTCAGAATAATCTGCGAGAAATACTTACAGCACCAACAACACCTATATCATCTGTTTGTAGACTTCAAGAAAGCGTTTTGACCGAGTCTGGCATGCAGCTCTGTTGGCAACCATGAAAGTGTACAACATAAGCTCTAACATTATTGAAATAATCAAAAGACTGTATGACAAGGCTACCAGTGCAGTCCACAATAGCGTCTTCAGGCACTGGTTCAGAACAACAAACCGGCGTGAGTCAAGGATGCCTACTCTCCCCAACACTCTTCAACATTTTTCTGGAGCGCATCATGCCAGATGCCCTTGCAGATCACGAAGGCACAGTCAGGGTAGAGCAATCCCCAACCTCCGTTTTGCGGACGACATTGATGGATTGGCTGGAGAGGAACAAGAACATGAACAGCTGTTACAGAGGTTTGACACGACCTCCAGAGCCTTTGGAATGGAAATAAGGGCAGAGAATAACAAAATGATGACCAATACGATCAATGGCATCAACACGGTCATCAAAGTCCACGACCAATCCCTCAACACGGGACACAGCTTCAAATATTTAGGAACAATAGTGTCAGACAATTGGTCCCGACAGGAAGTCCTCTCCAGGACAGCACAAACAACTGCTGCCCTGACAAGGTTGAAGGCCATTTGGAAAGACAGGACCATCAGTCTACATTCCAAGGTAAGACTGCTGCGCCCCCTTGTCATCTCCATCTTCCTATACGCTTGCAAAACATGGACCCTCACAGTGGACCTACAACGAAAAATACAAAGCATGGAGGAATCCTAAAGAAGACATTTCCTATACCCAGCATATCACCAACGACGACGTTCGACAGACCATCACACAAGCCATTGGACAACATGACGACATGCTCACCGTGATGAAGAAACGGAAATTCCGATAGTATGGCCACGGTGCAAGGAGGCAGAAGAAGAAGGAGACAGAAAAAGGTGGAGGGACAACATTCGAGAATGGACTGGCTTGACACTGAGCGAAGCCATCAGGGTTGCTGAGGACAGAGAAAATTTGAGTACGATGGTTAAACGATCATCTGTGATGCCCCAACGACTTTCAAGTTACGGGATAGGATAGGATAGGATAGGATAGAATAGGATAGGATAGGACTACTGCAAGTAATGGATGTTTATTGTCGTTAGCACGGTTGACGGATGATTCGTAATAATCATCACCGACCTGCTAGAAAGGGTGATGCGGGGTGCGGTCACTTATAGTTACAACAAGGTGAGGTCAAACCTTGCATAGTTAACCCAAGCATTATCGCTAGCCCTGGTAATGACTGAACTGCCCTGAACACTAGCATCAATTGTTAATAATGAATGGTGTTGATTCCAATCAAACGCCAATTGTTAACAACGAAACCGTGCTGATCCCTAAACATCTCTTTGTAATAGAAAAAATCGTCCTGAAAACGTGCAAGCACCACATGTTAAGCTGTCGCGAGCTGATCCCAAAGCATCATTTGTTAACGACGGAAGTGACCTGGAACTACGGCCATGCATCACTTACGAATAGGCGGGGTATGCAGCAATAATAAATAAATAAATATTGGACAGAGACAGTTCACGGTCTCTTGGCACGAGCAGTTCTGACAGTTTGATGGATTTCCTCATGACTGATAAATGCGAAGCCTGCATTTTGCTGCTCTCTCCTCGGTGGTCTCTTAATAGAATGGAGAGCGAGTGTGCAAACAATAATTATTAAATATAATAAACAGAGAGAGTTGAAACCCAGTTCACGAGACGTTCTGACAGATGTGTATTGTCTAATGATCGATTGTAGTGAACCTTCCTTTCGACTACAATTTTGAAAAAACAAAGTTTGCACTGTATCGGTGAAAGATTTATAGTCGGTCGGACAGTATTTTTTGTCATTGACATCTTTGTGTGTCAACGACAGCCATCTCCTCAACCCCATCCTCGATACTTTCGCCCTTTCACCGAATGACTATTCAGACCGTTGTACGAGTTCTCTCCATTTTTCCCAATCTCGTCTCATCTTTCTTTTTTTTTTCTTTTTTTTTTTAAATTGGAGGATCTAGCGAAGCTGCGTTCAATTGCACTTTCCTTCTGCAAGTTCAACTCCGATCCGTTTAGAATGGGTTTCAGTTGGTTTTCCATTGCTGATTGATCTAGTTTCTCAATCCAATCACCTGAATGCTCTTTTAAACACTTTGCAGGCGTGATAAGTATTTAGCCATTACATTTGCAGTGAAAATTTAGAATATTCAAGTTTGCTGTTAATGGAAAACCGTTTATGATGAAACTATATCACGGCCTTTATTCTCTCCCTTTGTTTTCCCCTGATACAGATAATTGAATTGCCCTCTTAAAACATTTCGTACAATGTACTATCTATCTTCTCAAACTATTGGTTTAAAGGTCGTTTAACGTTGCAATTAGATGCTCAAACGTTTGCCTAACAGCGCAAGTTGACTCTTATTGTTTACGTTTATAGTCTAACTATACCCAAAAGGTTATTGATATCGCAAATTCCACGCTACAGGGGTGGGTAAACACTGGAGACAGGTATTTTGTGTGCAATGTATAAATAGACTATTGGTGCAGCGTACAAATTAACTACTGATAATGAGTTGCCTAACATGCCAATCGATAAAGCAATCGGCCGGCTGACAGATCTGATTAGATAAGCAAACTCACTGTAACTTTTTGACTGATTCTTTGATCGAAAGCGTATCATTAAGCCCACACACACACACACACACACAATCATTTTCAGCATATATGAAATGGATTTGGGGTGGGTGGGTTGCGGGGTGCGCTGATTAGGGTCACTATAACCGCAGAATGCCAGCATTTTCTTCTTACGATGCCGACTGCAAGGGTTATTAACAACAGATTGCATTCCCTCCTCACTCCTCTATCCCCTCCCTTCCTTAAGTAAAGCATCATGTAAACACGCCCTAAACGATTTAGAACCAAAGAATGGAAGAACTAACATTGCATCGAGCACCTTCAGCTGACCTTGCCGAGGTCAGAAAGGCTCGTGAAAAATTAAAATAAGCAAACATCCGTCATCGCATAGACATACGGTAGTTGCTCTCCCATGAAGTTAGCCTTTTCGATTGTTCCATGGTTAAGTAGTGTTTCGCTGTCGTTCTGACCACACACTGTCCTGCTGAGTACTAAAAATTGTCAATGAAATAACCAGTACACTGACCATGCGGTTCAGTACTACTACTAGGGTTACAGTTGCATGCCAACAGACCAGAGTCAATAAGAGTTCACACTGTACCGCTATCTTTCAACTTAAAGGAAAAAATATATTGTTCGTCTCAAAAACTGGTTTCCGGACTAGTTCTACTGTGTGGTCTGCTGACAAGATATTGCCATTCCACACCCCCCCCCCCCACCTTTCTCTTTCTTCTTCTCTCTACCCATCCATGTCCCCCCACCTCCCCTTTTCTCCCTCCTACCGCTTCCACCTCCCCCCCGGCCCCCCTTCCCCGCCCTCCCCAGCGTAAATGTATTGCTTTCTATAATTCTATAGTCCTATTTTGTGTCGTCAAGTAGCAGTAAGACAGATGCGTTGAACCTAATACTAATATCCAGTTCGACCTCTCTTCCAATGACAATGTTTATTGCATATATGTGCGTCTGTCTACCTTTCAATAGCGATGACGCAGAGCGCGGGATGTGGCGATACATTTACTTCAGAAACATATGTGGCAAGGTGGACGAAATGCGTTCAGTGACGTATTTTAGTACGTTTCTGATCTAGTTTAGTGATAATACTGTAGTCAATACTATCTTCTGAGCTATCTGTTCCTTTTGTGGCATTTCAATCCAGCTTTAATGACACATCTCTGACCATTAACAAGTTCAACGATTATTTTCAATAAGCATCTGTTTTCTTTAAATCTTTATATGGTACTACTTCTACTCACCAAGTTCATAGATCCACGGTATGCAATCATGCTATACTCCTAATCAAGAAATGTAATATGGCTTGTACCGTTTCTACAATAAAAATGTCACCGTAAATATTACCGTAAGTAGTCATTTATATCTGATGACTATCTGCAATGAACAGATAGTTTAACATATTATAACTCAGTGCTTCAGATTGTTGGAGCGCCCGCGCCATTGGCGCATATTTTATCAGAATGGCGCGTAACAGTCAACGTGAATGCGCCAGCCTGGCGTGTCATAAAAATCAAGAAGGACTAGGTGAACATACGATACGAATACCTTCGATTGTCAATGACCCATCTTTTTCAAAATTGACCCATCATTTTGCATGGCCATGGGTCATTGGGCCCATGATGTCTGAAAACAATCTGAAGCACTGATAACTGTAAATAATCGTGTGACCCACTATTCATTCATCTTGATTAATCAACATACACAAACCCATAAGATTAATGCACTCCATACCTATTATTTTGGCTGATAAAATAGTATACTAATCAATATGGGTTCTTTAACCAATCCTATCCCGTAAATCGAAAGTCGCTGGGGCACCACAGATGGTCGTTTAACCAGCGTACTCCATCTTTCTCTGTCCTCATCCACCCTCATGGCTTCACTCAGTGTCAAGCTAGTCCATTCTCGATTGTTGTCCTCCCACCTCCTTTTGTCTCCATCTCCTTCTGCCTCCTTGCACCGTGCCTTGCAGGATGGTCTGTGCATGGCCCTGATGCTCTGGTGACGTAGCCATACCATCGGAGTTTTCCTTTCTTCACTACTGTGAGCATGTCATCGTGTTGTCCAATGGCTTGTGTGAAGGTCTGTCGGACTTCGTCGTTGGTGATGTGCTGGGTATAGGTATCTGTACGTTATTACATAATTTATATTCATAGATCTCAGTCAGTCTATAAAGACGCTCCACAGTCATTATTCGTCCACTTGAACCGATCACATAATCCATAATTAAACTGTCAGCCACAATCTCTCTCTCTCTCTCTCTCTCTCTCTCTCTCTCTCTCTCTCTCTCTCTCTCTCTCTCTCTCCTCCACATTCATAAACTGTGGCCAATCCAAAAAAATTAAATAAAAATTAAAATCTTCATTATCTGCGAATCATGAGTTTCCTTAATAGCACTTACAGAAGAAAGCAGAAGGGATACTTCAGTAGCTCTAGAAAAACGACAGAGAGATTAGCCGGTGTGACATCGTCACAGTTCCTAGTATCTTAGCTGGGCTGGGAGCGAATGGGAGCAATCTGATTGGTCGACGCGTTACAAAATTCGACGCATGCGCACAGTGCTATCATGGTCTTCGTAAGGGTTAGGGTTAGGGTTTGGGTTAGAGTTAAGAGTTTAGGGTTAGGGTTAGGGTTTGGGTTAGGGTTATGATGCCTAAGAACTTCGTGAAAAAGCCGGCCCGACATGACCTGGCGCATGCGCAAATGCGCTCGGATAAACTAGGAGACCCGGAACTTGAAGGATGTGACACCGGAACGACCTCCATCTCCCCCCGCTTCCCCTCCCCCTTCTCTAAAATTTGAAGAGAGAAAGAGAGAGAGAGAGAGAGAGAGAGAGAGAGAGAGAGAGAGAGAGAGAGAGAGAGAGAGAGAGAGAGAGAGATTGGGTCCTCCAGCTGTGTCCTCCAACTGTCCTAGTCAGCTATGTGTATTAGTCCCAGTCCTGCCTAAGTACGTTAGGACGACCGAAATAGCATACCCTCAAAGTCTCAACTGTAGCTTCAGTTCGCTCAGCCTTCCGGGACTTTGTACCGTCTTGACAGTTGTACAATAAGAACACTTGTTCTAGTCTTTTTATTCATAATACTACAGAAAACTGTCTTAGCTTTATTTTATTTAAAACTTTTTTTTTTTAACTTTCATTATCAGAACCTGTCTTGGTAATCGTAAAACCATCTCCTGTGTCAGACATTGTTTTGGTCTCAAGCAGTCATAAATAATAAACACTTCGTCCTCAACTTCACTACTGCTAATACTACTACCAGGTTATATTTAAATGCGCTTCGTCTCGCTCTGGGAGTACACTCTTCAAAAGTCGTAACTCTTGCACCCGTTCTAACATCAGTGACAGTGTACAGTAAAACTCGGTATAAATGCTTATTGCATATTTCTAAATAAATGACTAAACAAACTGTGCAGAGAGTAAGATCAAACTGTATTAGTAACTAGGAGACGGATTGTGGATATCTTCTAACAACACCGTTGTTCTTTGCAAGATCGGCAACAAAAACAAAAAATGTTTAAAAACAAAAATGTTTTTCTTATTTCAGAAACACTGAATTTATCTCGCGAGAACTGCTTCCCAACAACAATAACACAAACGTTTTTGACAAGGGTACGTACGGTCGGGGAAAACACTGGTCTTATTCATCTTGTGTCTGTGGTGGTGACCTTGGCGCTCTCACTTCAAAGGTACCAAATGATGTTACAACTTGTTAACAGTGAGGTGAAAAAACATTATTTCGTTCCGCGATGTCCACAACAGCATAGTATATCGATTCTATATTGGTTGTGGGAGGAACTATTACATTAAATATCATCTTATGGAAAATTCTTTTAACTGAAATCGTAAACTTAACTTTTAACGATTGCTTGCATAAAAAAAAGTGTTTAGGTCGGAATACAGTGTTGCACTTTTCAAGAATTGTCTTCAAAGCTAAGCTGTTGAATTTGGTTAAATCCTCTGTAGGTTTAGGACGAATATTTTCATCATTTATTAAGCATCAAGTTTATCCGCACTGAAATGGGCTTGCAACCATCTGGTCCTTGTGTGCGTACAATTGGTATTTTCTCTTTTTAGTTCTTTTCTCTCAGTACATGTAATAGAGCTCTTCAACAAACAACCCTAACAAGTAGAAATTGTACAAAACAGTTTAGAGAAACCGCTATTATGTGCTTCTAGATGCCCTCGCTATATATAGTTTAGCCGTTGTGTGGTCAACTAAGGGCGGGTTTTTGTTTGTCCAGTCTCTGTTTAGCGGATGCTGTGTCCAGTTTGCTCGTTCCTACTGCAGCTGCTTTGTGTTAAACCGCGGAACTGTCCAGCTCAGGATACTTTTGTTTCTACTCGAAATAAATCTATTTGAAAACAAACTGTGACTAGAACGAGGAAATTAACCATTACGGTGCATGTAAGTAACTATCGGTAAGTTTGCATGACTCCATCTCTCTCTCTCTCTCTCTCTCTCTCTCTCTCCACCCCCTTCTCTTCTTCTTCTCCCTCCTCCTTCTCCACCACCTTTCCCTCACCCTTTTGTTGGTGGCTACCCTTTCCAATTCCTTTTCATTTTAGACTCGCTTGAACTTAATGTGACAAGATTATAATGACTGTGACTTTCGTTTATACTCAGAATGTTTTATGAACTTTGGAACTTTGCGCACCACATGATAAAAGGACCATTAAATCACCTTCATTAGCTATGCTTGATGTTTTGAAGGTTTTCATTTTAAACACGAATTTGTATCCATTTTGGTCTCCGACCTATCACTCAACTTTCTGTTTCAAAGCCTTTTCGCCGTTCATCTCATATTGCTTGTATACGTCACTGAACTTTCCATTTCAATACGTTTTCATCTCTCTTCATTATAGTTGGCTGATATTCAATGTAAACTCGATAAATCTATATCCCTGACCCACAACATTCAGTTACTAGTTAAAAACAGCTCCGACTTGACAAAATATAGAACAAAGCCAACCATTCTATGAAGTAAATAAAACAAACTGGAAGAGCTATGTGATTCCCATGCCCCTTAGGGAATTAATTCCCAACATGAAAATGAGAGCCTAGTATAAAACAGGTTTTATAAAACTGAAATGAACATGCTTGTACTAAAAAAACCACAAAGTAATATTGATTGATCTTGCGATGACCTTAAACTCCGATTTCACACGAACACTCGTGCATGATCAAACTACAGCAGAAGTTCTATTCTGTCAAAAACAACACTGACCTTGCAAATAATTTTTTTTTTTTTATCTTCCAGATATTTCTGAATTTTCTTCTATTAGCCAACCCTGAGCGTATTGTCTAAAATGACTGTGGTATAATTATGGTGTTAGAGCACGCTGAGCAAAATCAAATACTAAAACTGAACTGTAGCGCAGTGAGGTAATGTTTCGTAAAACAACGTCGGGACCAGTTAATACTTGGCTGGGTGACCATGCTGCCTCAAAGGCATCTTTCCCCAACGACCGAAAGGTTACGGGAACACTTTATCTTTTTTTTTTCTTCTTTTTCTTAACTGATTTATCACAAGCCGAGTGGCTTTGCTCTGTGCATTACAGACTAAGCAGAATAATTATACAGGTGGAAACTGAAATATTCATTTGGCGGACCGCCAAAAAGCAGCAGCATTTTAAAACAATCGGTGTGTAAATAAAAGATGTTTCCTTAAACGCGTAACGGTAGCGGTGCGTAATGCTTCATTAATTTTGTTAGTGCACGTTTTCATCGTTCCGTTGGATACATAGCTTTTAAGCTAAGTAACGTCTACTGCAATTCTTTAGTCTTTAGATCCTCAATAATATTATTCCTGTCATCGTGTCACACTATTGCGGAAGCGACCGTCAAGATTCATACGGACGTGTCATTTTATTGACTGGTAATTAAAATAAGAAAAGCAGCAACAATGTACGTCTGTCGTCACTTGTTTGACCAGCATAATATAATGTAAAGAGAAAGATATGAAAGCCTACTAGCGCCAAAACCCAGAGATACTAGTATCACTTGAAATTAACAAGTGTTCTGTGTAAATTACAGAGACACTGGTAATCCACAGTGTTAATATCAGTATGACTATGTGCCACGCCTTCCTAGCGCCAAACCTGATAATTACAATTTTCGCGTTATAATAACAATTATCGTGAGATAATTACAATTATTATAAAACAACTACAACTATCACTAAAAATGACAAATATCTTTGTGCGTGATCATGTTTACTTTTCAGTTTGGCTCTAATCTCTATCAATCCATTTGGAAATGCGCCAAAACCGAAAATTTTAATTTTCACCTATTTCATGTTAGTGTTAGTCGTAAATATGTAGTGCTCCACGGAACTGTTCGCCAAGTTCTGGCCCTATTAAAGCGTGGCCAAAAACTAAAAATTAGTAATTAATACTGTAAATTACCGGTATCTTTGTGAATTATACAGAACACGTGTTAATTACCATTATCATCACTGATACCTTAACTGCAGGTGTTGGCGCTAGTAAGCCGCATTAGCCAGAATTAAGCATGATCACGTAAAAATTGTCATTATGAAGTGAAAATTGTAATTATTATGTGATAATTACAATTTCCGGTTTGGGCGTATTTCCAGGCGGATGACTAGAGCCCAAACTGAAAATTAAACAGGATCGCGCAAAAACATATGATAATTTTATTATCCCTTGATACTTATAATTATTTCATGATACTTGTAATTATCCCATGATATTTGTAATTATCAGGTTTTGGCGCAAGTAGGCCGTCAATGTTAGTCCATCCAGTCTGTCACATGGGTTTTCAATATCATACTCCATCAACACCCGTGGGGTGGAGGAGTAGGGGGTGGGGGGGGGAGTTAGTTATTCATTGCTTACAGGGTCCAGCGGACTGCAAAGAGCCGAATCAGGACCACAAAATCAAGACCACAACTTCGCTGAAAGAGGACTCACCCCTGATTCTCATAAAAGATCCGCCGAAACAACACTAGTGGTAACACTGAAGGCACTCCACCAGCCGGTCACTTACAATGAAGACATCCCATGCAGGGGACACTGAAACTATACTCTAATTTATCGAACCCCCGTTTACAAAAACAAAATAGAATACAAAGATCATTATTTAAAAATATTAATAAAACACATACATATAACATCATAGGAAGCCCCAGTGACCACCCGGCAGAAAGCGTCCAATATTCCCAAGCTGATCCAACAGACCTCACACACAAATGAGGAGTCTTGTCCCAGAAGAGTTTTCAAAAGAAAATGTAGGTGACTGGTCTAGCGAAGAAAAAGATAGTGTAGTAGATTGACAGAACAGAGTGGGAATGAGAAAGGGGAGAGAGAGAGAGAGAGAGAGAGAGAGAGAGAGAGAGAGAGAGAGAGAGAGAGAGAGAGAGAGAGAGAGAGACAGACAGACAGACAGACAGAGAGAGAGAGAGAGAGAGAGAGAGAGAGAGAGAGAGAGAGAGAGAGGGTGGTCACAAGTTCACTTGGGAAGGCAGGGAAACGGTTCTTAGTCCTAAGAAGCTGGAATTGTTCCAATCAATCACCACTGTTAATTTCATGTTTTTCCTAACACGGCGTTATTTTGCCATTTTCTTCCAGACTTTTCCTCGCTTTGTGTTCAGAATGGGTAATTCAATCCTTCTGTCTCTCTTGAAAAAAAAAATCCGGATGCTATTCGAACAAAGCGTGGCATTAAATTTCGTGATTGTCTTGTCGGGAACAAAGAAAAAACGACTGCCATTAAATCGGGTAGGGGAACGCGTGCATCACTGCCTTCGAACCGGTGTTGTATCGTTTGTGTACGTATCACTTTCAGAAAATAACTATAGGTATACTGTGAAATCAATGCCTATACTAGTGTGGTTGCGGTTGCGAAGATAGAGTACAGTGGTATGCGCAGGATATAAGTTTACTTGGATAGCATGGCAAGCTTCCGTTAAGTTCAAAACCTGGCAAGACTCTCTCTCTCTCTCTCTCTCTCTCTCTCTCTCTCTCTCCCCACCCTTTCCCTTTCCTCCCCAAATACCCTCATTTAAATGAAGAGTGCCCGGAAAGGTTAAAACAGAATAACATCAGTAATACTAAAGCCAATTTGTCCTCTAATGACAGCGCGCAAGATCAGACATACAGGAGGGCATGAATTGTATAAACGCCTGCCGCACGGATAAATTACAAAACGCTAAGGCTATCTAAAGAGGAAACTACCGAGAAAAAAAAAAGGGAGGGGGGGGGGAGAAGGGAGGAGGGAGGGGACGTCTGCATGATTGTGGAAACTAAATTGCAATCTTGGGTCGTATTCCAAATAGAAACCTTAGAAGCCAGTGCAAACTACGTGAGGGAAGGATAGGGAGTAGAGGGGTGGAATGAAACAAGAAGCTAACAACCTCTTTGGCTATAATACCAATAGACAGCTAAAAGAGGAAACTACGCCGGCCACAGGAGGTAAGGGAACCCGCTGATGGGGGCGTGTCTATTGAAAAAGGAAGGTAAAATAATTGCACGGGGTAGTGAAACCCCATTGATAGGGTCTGGGTACAACCAAAAATAGTATTTGGTACAACTAAAACTGGAAGCTGGACTATTGCCCCAAAAAAACCCGGGGAGTGAGGGGATAAAGAAACCCACCCACCCATTGATGGGTACCGTCGAGTTGGGAAGAAAAGATTGACACGCGTCGCGGGTGATCAATAGTACGCTTACTGATGCCACTTAATCGCATCACTATCTACCAGAACATACCTCAGGGTAAACAGACGCCATCCTTCTTTACCAATACCTCATAGTACGGCCTAACAGATCTAGACAACACAGTAATAGTAAGGGCATTGGTCCTCTATAATGACACACAGCATGGCCCAAACGTTTGAAGCTAGTAGCATGTAGTCTTGGGGGATACTGAGGTAAATATATATTAGTCTGTGTTTGCTATTGTATGACATATACTATTGTAACGACCGTGCAAAAGCAAAATACTTATGCTCCCGTGCAAAGTAGAAAAAAAAGTCTTTCGAACTTAAGAACTAGGCACAGGGTCCTCGGTGCTAACGGAGGCAACCAAGCTTTAAAAATTGCAACTGGGACTGGACTGGCCCGACACACCATTGGTCACGGAATGTCTAGCGTTTCGATTTTCTTGCCGAACGTCCAGAGATCTATCTATCAGGACTTAATAAGTTCAGGGGTTGCCTCAGTGGTGTTAAACAGACACGAAATGGCGAATAGTTTTAGTTTTATACTTTCAATCTGGAACCAAAAACACGAGGAGGAAAATATAACCACAATAATGCTTCACTTGATTCTCATTTCTTTCCCATTTATTTTTCTCCATCGATTTATTGGTGGCTCCACATGCACAGTTTGTCACTACAAAAGGCGTCATAAATCTAAAGGTCTCCTCGCCACTGGATCTTGGCACGAAACTGTTGATGGTTTCATAAGATCTTCTTTCTTTCTTTAGGTAGATTAACGTCCCCGGACACGTCAGCATATAGGGGACTTCTTCATAAGATTGGCACGAAACTCGAGGAAATACTCATGGCATTTACTCTTTTCCGGTTGGCTTAGGATGCTCGGTCGCGTCGCTATAAAACGAGTCGTAAGAACACCAAGCCAGACCAGACCAAATGGTCTGGTAAATATGTATGATGAGGGCTTTTTAGCCCAATTTTATTGTCCTTAACGCTCATGCAATAGGACGTTAAGCATCGTTTTTCGTTCGTTCTCTCCCCAACTAATATCCCCAGATCCTGAAAATTAGTTGTTGGAGATATTATATCCGAGTCGTGAGATAAGGTAAGGAGAATAAGTCTCACTCGGCAAAATAAGCAAGGTAAACGCCAATTTATTTCAATCGAAGACTAAGACTGTGGTCCAATCAAAGAAATATCCGATTCAAATCTATCAATTTTATGAAGGAACACAACCGGTTCACTGTAAAGCAAAACAAACACAAAACTGCCTTCGTTTCAATTCAGATAAATGTATTTACTTTAATCATACAAGCTATACATTTGGCTCAATTCTATTCATTTATTAAATTGATCGCTGGAAGTGGAACCAAAGAAGACACATCAAGTGTTTCCACAGTCTCTCTCTCTCTGTGCAAAGCCATGAGGAACATCAGGGGCACGTAATAATGCATCTCGCTATTGGCATTCCCTGAACCTCTTGATCACGTATCTTTCGTTGGCTAACTCGATAAAACCCCTTTTTAGCCTCCCTACTCGTTTAAAGATATTCCGCTGCCGCCGGCTGGTTTGAGCTTTCCCAACTTTGGAAGGGGAGTAGCAGAAAAAAAGAGAACTAATGCGTTTTCCTATTTGATCATGAAAGTTTGCTATATCGAGCGATACAGAAGGCACTAGCCTATCATGCACACATCACTATGGGGTCATTACTGCACTTGAGACTTCTTGGTTCATTAGGTCAACAGTACTTGTGCCGCAAAGACACTCAAACCCCACCCCTACCACCTCCCATCCACCATCCCTTTTCCCTTATGATTTTAGTCAAATAATACCGCTCTAGACAAACAGGTTACTAACTCTAAAGGTAAACTTACTATTCCAAAGAATCCCCAGCCACTCCACCGCAGCTATGACTCTAAGACTATGTGCTGCTTTATTTTTTATTTTTTTTTAAAGAGGTGTCACAAATGTACGTTTGAATATTGTTGTTGCTTTTTCATTCAGTGTATATGTTATTGTTTGCAGTTAGAGGCTGCTGTGTCTTGTAATAGATTGCCGTTCTTGTTGTCATTATGTATATATTGTGTATCCCTATCCCCCATCAGTACTACTTGCGTCTGTATTATACCCCTCATCCTTGTATTCCACTTCTTCCTCAGTATCAACACTCGCAAACCGAATGACCTTGAACGATCACGAGTGTCTTGGCCATCAATCGCGTTTGAATAACTTTACTCCTACTGCCTAGTGCCAAGGGTCACGAGCTATGATGCTACTAAAACCAAATCAGCATCATGACTCGCTCTTTTTTTCTGTGCGAGTTTCGTGGGGACGGTGCCTTTTTCGGAACTTTCGAAGGTCACATCATAGTACTCACCAGGAGGGTTTTTGCTTATCCTTTCCAAAACATGAACGCAGGCCCAAATTACTACTCCGTCGCACCACTGCACTCAGGATTATATATATTTCGTAAATTGCCTGGAAGCGGGAAACTAAGAAGAAGCAAGAAGGACGGACTGGCAAAGCCCATTTGACTCACACGCTCCTTATGAAACTTGCAATGTTTAACATGAAAATGAGTGTCCAGAAAAAAAATGAAATAGTGGCACTAAAATGCAAAATAATACCGACTTTGATCTGTCTGTGCGCTTGACCTGGAGATGACCTTGACCTCCGGCTCCAAATACACTCATATACTATAAAATAAACTATAGCAAAAGTTGTAATAAAACAGTGACGTTGGGATGGTCTTGATCTTCAGTGACCATGACCTTGGGCTGACCTAGACCTTCACATGACGTCTCATGCTCATGTATGATCAAATAACCATATGTTGTTGCATACTATGGGTTAAATAGAGTCATTCCACTGTACGATGACCTACGGTTAGAATGTTTTTGCAAGGCCTAAAATGACCTTGAAATGACCGTCAAGATCAACGTAAAAAAACATAAACAAATATGAAAGATCAATATGTCATCTCTAAATACAACACGTTTGGACTTTATATTTCTCATAGTTTAGGGTCAAGGTCACTTTAAAGTACCTATACTCACTATTTTGGAAAGGCAAGTGACCTTGACCATGGAATGAGGTTGACCAAATGTGCATAGGATGTGTGTCTCATTGATATCTATCATGCATCAAAGAATCATGTCCAATATTAACAACTTAGAAAAAAGTGAAATTTTGTGGGAAAATTTTCATTTTTGACGAACATTGGTTGAGCCTGTGACCTCATGGATATACGCCATCTTACCAAGATTGGTTGTGATAGTTAAAATAGATTCTGAGATATTAGGGAGTTCCAGACGGCGGACAGAGGGACAAAGGGAACTTTTTTGAACGTTATTTTTAGACTATTTTATTGTATAACTTCGCACAGATTTGCAAAAATCTTGAAAAAAATTTTGGAGGGGTGGGATGGGGGAAGAGGGGGAGGGGTAAATACATAGACTATGCATGTGAGTAAAAAAAAAATCGTACTGGCTTTGGGAATAAATAGATTTCGGTTAATTAAGATAGCTTTCCGTTAATTAAGAAATAAACTATGTAGTTCTGCTAATTAAGAAATGACGTGTCCGTTAACCTCGCGACCTCTTGAGAATAGCAACTGGTAATGAATGCGCAAGAAAAAAGATAGATGTCCGCGGCCTTCGTCAATCATGAACGAACACGCGCTGTGGGGAGACCCGAGTTTCCAACTGACGAAGACGAACCCTTGCAGGTCTTACAGAAGAATACAGGACTAGGCGCAACCTAAGCAGAAATACAGAAGACTGCATTCATCGTGTTGGGCTTGGCGGTTTATACAGTACAATATTTGAAGCAGACGAGATGGTGTGGTCGCGAACAATGACGTGACAAAATATTTGCCAAGCGTGGAGAAGCGGGTTGAGAGATGGGTCAGGATTGAGATGATGATAATACTACATCCGACTTCATTATCCCATCATGCGTTGCCAATTAGATGTTTTCATCGTCCGCTGCAAACTGCTTAAAGACACGCGAGGTAGTGAAATGCAAAGCTTTTCTACCAAGTATACATTAAAGTATCGTTCATTACACTTCTATGCAAACGCAAACAATCCCATCAGCTAATGGAATGCGTATTTTGTGCAGATTCGATTTCTGCTTGCTCTAGCATTGGTTGGCATGACGCGGAAATAATGCCATCTGGCTGAGCAACAAATTGCGCGGTTGGTTATTGCTAAGAAGCAAGTAAAACAAAAACAATACTGCCAACAGCACCACCAATCAAGAAGGCAAATAACTTCTAGAAGCAATCTGTAATTACATGATGACACAGGAATATGAGGGGGTGGGGGAAGGGAGGGGGGGGGGTAAAGAAAAAAAGTACAGTAGCCGATGATAGGTGGCAACATGTGGAAATGAAAGTAGTACAATTATTATAATGCCACAAACAGTATCAATCTGAGAGAGGACAAGAAACCTTTTCTGTCCAATCCGCCGTGACATTAGTATACCGGAACAGTTGCCGGCAGCACACAAGACCGATGAATGTTCTTCTGCAACACATAACTTGCACTAACCTAGAGCTAACATAGAGCTTATTTGCGCTCGCACTGAAGATGCTTGCCTAGATGGAGACGGAAGTTAGTTAGTTATTCTTTGCTTACAGGGCCTAGGGTCCAGCGGACTGCAAATAGCCGAATCAGGACCACAAAATCAAGACCACAACTTCGCTAAAAGAGGACGTCCCTGATCCGCATAAAAGATCTGCCGAAACAACCGTAGTGGTAACACTGAGGGCACTCCACTAGCGGTTAGTTTACAATAAAGACATCCCACGCAGGGGACGATGAGTCTATACTCTAATTTATCGAACCCCCGTTTACAAAAACAAAATAGAATATAAACATCATTATAAAATATCAACAAAACACATACATATAAATGCAAACATTGCCAAATAATAACATCAATATTCCTAAGCTGATCCAACAGACCTCACACACAAATGAGGAGTTTTGTTCCGGAAGAGTTTTCAAGGAAAAAGGTAGATGACCGGTCTAGCGAAGAAGAAGATAGTAAAGCACAGAATAGGAATGAGAAAGAACAAAGGACAAAGACAAGGACAGTGGGAATTTAAAGCACTAAATTTCCAGAAAGTGGGGATACTATTTCTACTTTAAAAAAAACCGTGGAATGGAGACGGAAGTGTTATTTAAAAATAAACAAACAATTTCATGCTAGATAAGAATATCGAGGTTCCAAACTCCGATTTGCGGATGACATTGATGGATTGGCTGGAGAGGAACAAGAAACAGCTGGAACAGAGGCCTGACACTACCTCCAGTCTTTGGAATGGAAATAAGTGCAGAGAAGACCAAAATGATGACCAACAACACCAATGGCATCAGCACAGACATCAAAGTCCAAGGCAAATCCCTCAAAACGGTGCAGCACTTCAAATATTTAGGAGCCATTGTATCAGACAATGGGTCCCGACAGGAAGTCCTTTCCAGGATGGCACAAACACCTGCTGCCCTGACAAAGTTGAAGCCCTTTGAAAGACATGACCATCAGTTTACACTTCAAGGTAAGGGTCATCTCCATCTTCTTATACGCTTGCGAAACATGGACGCTCACAACAGACCTACAAAGCATGGAGATGAGGTGCTACAGAAGACTTCTGGGCATTTCCTATACCCAGCCCATCACCAATGACGAAGTCCGACAGACCATCACACTAGCCATTGGACAACACAATGACATGTTCACAGTGGTGAAGAAACGTAAACTCCGATGGTATTGCCACGCAATCAGAGCATCAGGCCTTGTAAAGATTATCCTCAAGGCACGGTGCAGGGAGGCAGAAGAAGATGGAGAAAGAAAAAGGGGTGGGAGGACAACATTCGCGAATGGACTGGTTTGACATTGAGCAAAGCCATGAGGGTTGCTGAGGACAAAGAAAGATGGAGTACGCTGGTTAAACGATCATCTGTGGTGCCCCAAAGACTTTCGAGTTACGGGACGGGATAGGATAGGATAGGAAATATCCAATCAAAGGAAAATGTTCAAATTTTTGTTCCCGCCACTATCAGACAACAAAATTCTAAACATTCACTTCCCTCAAACAAACATGCCCCAATGTTACGCTGTCACCCCGAACGTCTACATAAAAAGGACCTTAAATAATGCTTGCGAGCAACCTGTTTTGCGCACACACACACACACAAAAAGAAAAAAAAGAAGTGCTAGCTGTGCTTAATCAGAAAACCACACCACAAACACTCCAATCCCCAGATGGGATGCCACAGTAAACAGATTATGCATGCTTGTTTGTCTTAGTTCACTGTTATTGGCACAGCAAACTAAGTCTGCAAGCTGATTTTCTTAGTGCTGACAAAACATTCGTGAAGGGTGTCTTGTTAAACAAAACGCCAACTCTGACTTAATGCAATACCAGATCCTCCTGCACATTGTGTGTGTGTGTGTGTGTGTGTGTGTGTCCTCTATTTGGGGTTTGATGCACCAACCCACCATTTGCAAACATCCCCCTCTACTCCTCCCAGGCTTACCTCATATCCTCTGTCACTCTTCCCCCTCCACAGCCTCTAACACGTATAGTCTCTTCTTCTTCGATATTTAACCACGTTTCTCTGGACAGTGAAGAACCATCATCATACTCCTCTTCTTCTTCTAAAATTCTTCTACTGGAAGCGGAAGGCATGGAAGCATACAAGCAAGCACAACGACAGAGCCCTGCTGAGTTGACATTAACATTTCTCCTTAAAGTTTAAAAGTTTACATACGTAAAAAAGAAAGTTAACGGCGAGTTTCCAAAACAAATTACATTATAAACTTCGTCTTCTCTGCAGGATTACGCAATTGTATTCTTTCTCTCCAGAAGGAAAGGGTCTTTTCTGCTTTTAAGCAAATTGAAGTATTAACTCTCTCTCCCGCTCTCAAAATATTTCTTGAAAAGTGATATTTTTTCCCCTTCCTTTTATAATCTGATTTATTTCACCAATCTCTAAAACGTTTTTTCTTCTTCAACAATCCCCCACCCCACCCCCTCCAACCCCTATCCACCTTCCCATAATTTGACTTCTTTTTTTATTTTTTAACGTTTCCATAAATATCTCAACAGCGTTGCTGTTCTTCGTCTGCGGACCTTCTTTTGCTTCATCTCTTCTACTCCCTTCTATTTCATCATCTGTTTTATAAAATAATTAGATGCTTCAGCGGAGGAAGAAAAGAGAAAATAAACATGCCAGGGCTCCAGCAGGACAGGGCTTGCGTAGAGGAATGATTATGTTGCTATGGAAACTTGCGCTGACACCGTTCCGTGTGAGAGAGGACCACCGAATTGTGTAGAGGGGCGAATTGATATTTTTTTTAAATGAAGCAGCATTAGCAACTCTTTCAAACAAGCCTATTGTACGAATGGCTCATCCTCCTTGAACATTCAGCTACGTCTGCAAACTATCGTTGCTGCGATTGATTTGAACCCCATATGCCGTAATGCCCATTCTAGCACAGCATGCTCAGAGTGGATAATGCTTGGGTTATTGATGTTTTTATTCGCTTAAGAACCCGTACTGTGTTCCACACAGAGATGCACTCATACAGCTTCACGTGCACGCATTGGGCAAGGTTTGCTAAATTGACCTAGGATGCGCGTAAAGGAGATGATGTGCCAACAATCCGACAGACAAAAGAACAAAGCGTGTTCCAAAATAGAATCTACAGAGACCACGTGTGGCGACCACAGCTATCATGACAGACGAGAACATAATCTTAATGTTTACACATATCCTCTATTACCTGGGTTCGTCGTGATATCTGTGATAATGTGAAGATTTAATACTTTCAACTCCGCTTCTGTAAGCCGTACAAGACTTCGCTCCATAGTTTTTCGTTTATTACGACACACCTCGCCTCCTCTCAACCTTCACACCCAATCCCACCCACACCAAAATCATTCCATCATCCAAAATATCTTGTCAATGTGTGTGTGTCATTGTGGTTTGTGCTGGTTCTGTCAAAGATGTGCAGGTTCGCCTGGAGGCCACCACTATTAGAAACGAAAATGCGAGGAATAAGCTGGCGATTAATATTTCTGCCAGTAATGCCCGTACTTGCACGGAATGCGGTGCAATAAAGGCACGTGTATCTTGTATTACGTTACGATATTCACATTAGTATCAGAGCCTGCGCATAAAACAAAAAGGCTTTTAAGCACAGTAGATTTCAGTTGGTATAAGCTGAATTTACTGCTAGTATACGCTGAAAATGTTTTCGATCTATATAATACGTCTCTTAACTTGAGACGCGCATTCAACTCTGCCAAACTCCGCCAACAAAACGCCTGCAAGAGCAAGATGTGTATACAAGAGTTAGGATTCACCCATTGAGATGCGGCGCATTTGGCTGCTGTCATAAATAATTATCACTCAGTATGAGTCCCGCAAGCTGCAAAATAACATATATTCTGACTTTGACCCAAGATCAGAGAAGGATTCTCTCCACTCCGACGCCGCAGAGAACGCAGTAGCCTACTTTATAGGTTAACATAACAATTACCACAAAGGGATTTTAACCCCCCAAAGCTTTTACAGCTAAAGACATGTTTCGAGAATTTGTGTAGTTTAGTCTGCTTCGTTTGATCTGGTTTATCTTCTATTATCTCATCTGACCTCTTTGAGCTGGTAAGTGCACTAAAGAAGAACGCTTCAATTCCATTTCATTTTCTCGTCATCTGGAATAACCAAGAGATTAATACATTTGTTTTCTGCCCTTTTTTTTTTTTTTTCACACGGCGTGTTTTGTTGTTGCTATTCTTTCAACTATAAAGAAACTCGGCCACCAAAGGCAGAGAACACTACGCATTCTAGATTCTATTTAACCATGAACTCATCTAAAGTGGTCCTGATTCGGCTCGTTGCAGTCCGCTGCACCATATAAACAATGACTAACTAACTAATTCACTAACTCATCTAAAGAGTGCAGTCATGTAGGCCAAAAAACCAATAAACAACCAGCCACGCAAAGCCACTGTAAAGGTATGAAAGTACAAAAGAACAACACCGAAAAGGTTTACGGGACTGTGAAACGTGCTAAGTCAGCAACTTATGTTATAAACTCCGCCATTTCCCGCAATTCACTTAACAGACGAACGCAGGCAGACCGACAGAGACAGAGAATGTCTTGCTCTCCTTAAAACGGACAATCAACGATGAACAATCTAATTTATTTATTGCAGCTTCTGGATGTTGTCATTTATAAACTCAAAATGCTCGATTTTCCATTGTTATAATTCTTCCTTCTTGAATGTTCTCGTACTTTCGAAGTCTGCCAGTGTCCTCAATAAACGACTTGACCTCTCCCGGTTTACGCTCAGTAGATAATGGCAGAAGATGTACTTTGACTTACTATAGTAATAGACTTCTGTTAAATGGCTATGCGACTCCATGTAACCAGGTTCTACGGGCACAATCCACGGACAAGAGGAGGTGATAAGATTGTAATACAAGCATTATTATTATTATTATTATTATTATTATTATTATTATTATTATTATTATTATTATTATTATTATTATAGTGAGTTGTGGAGGGGGAGTGGGGGCTTTCACTTTAACATACAGTTAAACCAAAGAGCTCTTTGGTTAAACTACTGTGAGAAGTAAGCAGTGAAAGAATATAATCATGATGGCCTATCGCATTCATGACGTGCTTTCTCATGCCTGTGTCAAATTCATTAGGCCAACTGTTGGAATGTTATTGCATAACAAAAAGCCAAACAGGTAAAGGAGAAAACAATAGGGGAAGCTGTGTCATCAGTCATTAGTAGGGCTGAATAATGGTCGCACGTGACAGCGGATCGATTATCACCATCAGCTCGCACTGGTTGACAGCTGACTACTGCATACCATGCTACAAATACATAGCAATCAATTTACCACGGACACTACTAGCTCCTCTGCGCAAGCGAATTTTGTTTATTGTTTGAAAACTGTTTTACTTCTCGAGTTCGCCTTCAGCTACATAATATATTATGTTCTCTGCTCTGCTTTACAAGTATGACTACAAAACGTGAATACATTGCAAGCTGTCTGCTGTGACAGACCTTCACAGACTAGTAATACTATATCTTTGGCGGCGGAAGTGAAGAAATCCGTACACTCCAACGGCGATCTAAAGATCCAGTATATATACATGATGACCGCTTTCTTATTTATGACAAGAGTTGTTCTCCATTTTAACCGACTTATATATCTTCGACATTTCACTCGCTGTCTCCGGGCAATAAGTGCATCACACGAAAGAGAGAGAGATAGAGAGAGAGAGAGATAGAGAGATAGAGAGATAGAGAGAGAGAGAGAGAGAGAGAGAGAGAGAGAGAGAGAGAGAGAGAGAGAGAGAGAGAGAGAGAGAGAGTTATTTATACTTATTACTGACGATTGTAGTTGCCAATGTACTGCAAAAAATTTGTATCGCATCATCATACTTAGCTATATTTCAGCTTCAAACCAAGCGAGTTTTTTTCCCCTGTCATACAATGTTTAGGTAAGTATGCTGACGCGGTAGCATGAGTAATTTTGTATGGAATAATGTAATGAATTTATTGTGGTTTTATATACCTCTCGTGTATACGTTACTGTTGCACGCTCAGAGCACTTTCAACTTAATTACACTGTCTTTTATCAAACTATCGTATGCACTACAACCACATCACAGAACAAATACATCATAACAACAAAGCAGTTTTGAACTCGATACTGTGGTTACTAATGTACCGCCATTATATTTGAATCATAACATTCTCATATCGCTCCTAATAGAGTTGCTGCTCAGCAGAGAGAGAGAGAGAGAGAGAGAGAGAGAGAGAGAGAGAGAGAGAGAGAGAGAGAGAGAGAATTAATGTACTGCAATAGTATATTTTTGTCATAGTTTGTATCACTACTTTTTTTTACTGCAATAGTATATTTTTCTATCATTGTACCAACACTTATCAAAGACTGCGAGCACTTAGCTTATATAGCTGGGTAAATTGATGCATGCTGGGCGGAGCTGATCTGTGTTCACGTAAAGGTAAAGAGCTAATGCTGATTATTGCTTGACAAGGTGACAAAAGAAAATGTCGCAGCACCGCAGTGCAGTAGTCTTGACTATAACATAATAATACTGGATGCTGCCACTGGCATACTCTGTACAGTACAGGTTTCTGCCGCATTTTCTCCATGATCCACACGATCCCGTTTCTGCTGAAAAGTTAATAATTGCCGTTTTGTCTCCTCTGTGCAATAATGTTCTCTCTCAGTGACTTCTTCGTCGTGACACTATAGTCTGGAAATAAAACAAGGTAACGGCTAGCTTGTAGTGCTACTGTACTGAAATAAAAGCAACGGCGAATGGAAAGCTCACATTACAAAACTCACTGGGATTACCCAGGTATATTCTGTCTCTGCACGTGCAAGAGGAGCTGACTGACGCTCGCTGTTCAGCAAAGAGAACAACAACCCGGCAAAAGTTATTTCTTTTAGTTTCAGAGGTGAGAGAACGGCCGCCAAGAAAGAAGAGCCCCAAAAACGCAGGAAATTATTGCCAGAGCGCTCAGTAAGTAGAGAATTGGCTAGAAGAAGGAATGAAGGAAATAGGAGGAAGGGTGTTGGGGGAGGGATTTGTACCGTAACGAGCTCTTGAAAGGCTGCTAGTTCACGACAGTTCGTTAAATGCTGCTTCTCCCTCCCTCTCTCTCTCTCTCTCTCTCGCTTGACTGTCTCGCTCTCTCTCAAGCCTTTCGGCCAGCTCATGGAAGATCCATCGGCCAGCTCATGGAAGATCCATGGGCCAGCTAGTTTCACAGTCAGCGCTTTTATTCGCGAGTGCCGCGCGATTGTGAAATGTGACGTTCGGTATCTGAGACTTCATGCTTTCTTGTGCCATTCTTGACACCTTGTTTTCTTGTGCCATTGGTATGTCTGTACGGAAGCTTCGTTACACACGTTAGAGAGTGTTTTTTTTTTTTTGTTTGTTGTTGTTTTTTTTAAAGCCAGTTCTTCCGGAAACGATGTTAAAAGTTATTGCTTCTGCCATAACTAACCTATCCCCTTTCACGTGTGATGTCTGCATCGCTAAACGAAGATGTGTATGAATTTCGACACGACTGTGCGTGATTGATTTTTGTATTCTTGGGCTTAACCTTTTCTCGTCGATTTTGTTAACACATTTTGTGTTCCCCTTAAAGAGGATTCAGCTCCAGTTTGGACTTTATTTAGACCTACGCTACAATACTCATAGTTTAGAAATTATTAATTTCTATTTTGTTTCTCTAGGATAAAGCTGAGCCATAACACCACCGCGAAAATTGACTTTTGACTTGCAGATTTTCAGCTATGCATGTCTGAAAAATACATTTGAATAGCTTGCCAACTTTTTATAGATTTTCTGTCTATATAAGACTATATAATATTCCAATGCGTGTAAGTAGGACACGATTTAAGTTGGGTGTGGTAATTTTCTTGTGACATCTCCTCCTACCTTTTCCTCCAGTTAAAATTACGAGAGAGAGAGAGAGAGAGAGAGAGAGAGAGAGAGAGAGAGAGAAAGAGAGAGAAAGAGAGAGAGAGAGAGAGAGAGAGAGAGAGAGAGAGAGAGAGAGAGAGGGAGGGAGAGGGAGGTTATATATCTTTCTCTCAAATCTGACCTGGTATATTTATTAACGGATTCTGTGTGGCTCCAATGACTTCTGTAAAATGTCTGATAGATGTTTTGTGAAACGTTTCCTTCAATGAAAGACTACAAAATAAACGCTATGAGATATAAACGTTGGTTTATTTCCATCAATCTAAGACGGTTTTGCAAAGGAATTTGCACTTTCTTTGCCTTTCTCGTATAATAAATGAATAAATAAAAATCTTGATAACAATAGCGGTATGCAATAGCTTGCTGAGAATTCTAAAATCATAATTTATGATTAATAACAATTCCACGTATTTGAACTAACATGCCAAGACATTAATTCTAAAACCTGTGGGCTTTATTAAAACATGCCCAACACCTCCGATTCTGGTACTGAACTGGAAGTAGTTACCAATAAAATTCACATTCCACAAATAATTGTGAACAAGCCTATAAAAATGGTGCATATTGATTTTCTCTGTTGACTTTTGCGAACAATTTGTTGCCTATAAAATTCAATCAAAACTCAACATTGCGCATCTCTTGTACAAAACAGTCTAATGACTAAGCGAGAATGAGGGAGAGAGAGAGTTGTCTCTTGTGCAAATGTCAAAGATTCTCACAGTGTTGTTGACCTCGTATTAAAATGTCCTACTTTTTGTGTACGTTTCAGATCTTAGCCATGCCACAGCCCCACCCCGGTTTCAGATGACAGCGGCCTCCAAAAGCTGAACTGCGAGCAGCACCAGAAAAGACAGCTGACGGTCTGCCAGGGGGAATTGCTCTCGGTGGAGACTCAACCACGTCCGAGGCCAGCGTGAGATGGAACAAGGACCAGCATGGCTCAGTCCATCACGGTCCCCTTACCTAACCCCTCTCCAGCGGCATCATTATCGTCGCCATGTAACCGGTTCCACCACAGCCTGCCTGTCTATCGTCATCATCTCCCTGCCCCTGGCTTGCCTAGCCTTCCCCAAAGCCACAGACCCCGGATCCCTCGCCCTTTCTTGCCCCGACCGCTGCTCCTGCCCTCCACCCCCAAACAACAGTACCGGAGTACAAGGCGTCACGTGCGCTTCAAGCGGGCTAAGCACCTTCCCCGCTGGCCTGCCCCTTTCTCTCCTCTTCCTCAACCTTAGCCACAACACCATAGAACATTTGAACGTCTCCCGTCTGAGGTTGATGCAAGTGTTCGACTTGTCCAGTAACGCTTTGACCACTCTGCCGGCAGGTAGCCTTGACAACCTGTTCCAGCTGACAAGTCTCGATCTCAGCCGCAACAACATAACCACTATAGAGGACCGCGTGTTCGGCGCCCTGGCCTCTGTAAAAACACTCAATCTAGCGCACAACAATCTAGACGCAGTGACGGAAAGCCAGCTCTTTGGTCTGCATATTCTCAAGGAGCTCAATCTGTCAAGCAACGTCATCGGGGAATTGGGTAACGCCACTTTCCTCTACCTCACCAACCTTGAGGTATTAGACCTGACCAACAACCACCTCCACTACCTTGACCCTGATGCCTTTCAAGGACTCTCGTCCTTGCAAACGTTGCTGCTCGAACATAACCACCTCCTGACCATCACCGGTATCTTCAATGGTCTGCAGCAGCTAAGCACCCTAGACCTGGCCCACAACAGGCTGCGAGAGCTGGAGATCAACACCTTCACTGACCTACCCCGTCTCACCACCCTACAATTGTCTTTCAACAACATCTCGCAGACCTCGCCACACTTCTGCGGAGCCGTGTCTTCGGTGCAAACTCTGGATCTACGTGGCAACACCATGCAGCAGTTGGAAAGTAGAGTGTTTCTTGGAATGCACGATCTACAAACGCTCGACTTGAGTCAGATGCCTTATTTGGGGTCAGTGAGTCACGCTGCTTTTGACAGCCTGCACTCGCTGAGCCTACTCAACCTCAGCTTCAATCCCCAGTTGTCTTTCCTCCATCCTGACGCCTTGGCCTCCCTGAATGTGCTGTCGGTGCTGGATCTCCGCTGGTGCCAGCTGCAAACCCTTTCCCATGTTACATTCCATGCTAACCCACACCTAGCCAAGCTCTACCTGTCCCACAACCCTTTCAGCTGTGATTGTGGGTTGCTTTGGATGCTGGGACCCCACTCTTACAACACTCGCCCTACCAATGACAGTCTTGTGGCTGACCTGAACCAAACTACGTGTCAGCTGCAGTCTAATGTGTCTGTGCCAGTGCCGCAGTTGTCCACACTGCCCGTGCAGTGCAGTGAAGTGGAGCTGCACAACGTGGTGGGTGAAGCAAAAGTGAGGATCGGGGGGTCACTGTTGTTGACCTGTAACTACAGCATGAGCGACAACGACACTGGAGTACTGACGTGGATAACCCCACGAGGTCTCGTCTTCCACTACCATTCTTTCCATCCTGAGACCACCACACACCTTGTCAGTAGAGAGGATGCTACCAACCTCACTAGTCCATTCCATCACTACCACACGTGGCACCGAGACACGTACTATGACTCTAACCTTCACCAGCAACCTGACCACATTGTTTTGTTATCTGATGGCTCTCTCTTTGTGGACTACATGCTGCGATCCGATGCTGGTCCATACACGTGCGTCGTGCACAACAGTCAGTATCGAAAGGAGCAAGTACACTGGGTGCACTTGAACTGCATCCTGTTTGAGGTAAAAATAATGAGCATTCTGGTGGGTCTCGGTTGCGCCGCATCCTCCTTTGCGCTCAACACAGTCTGCGTCATCATCATGTGGATTGCCAGGAAGCTAATCAACAAGCGACGACGCGAGCGCATTCACAAGGCACTTGTAAGTGTGGACGAGTATCGTGCGGCCCAGCTATCGCGCATCCGCGCCAATTACAACTTCCAGATCGGCCGCATCAGGGACCACTACCACTGCCAGTCCACGCGCCTCAGGGACAACTACAACACGCAGCTGACGCGTGTGAGACGTGGCTGTTCAAACCAGGTGGAAAGGATCCGTGACAACTATAACCTGCGCCTGTGCCACCTCAAGGACTACAGCTCCCACCAAATCCAGCAGATCCGCGATGCCACCAACAATCAGATTGCACGAATGAGGGATTATGGATCCTCGCAAATGGACAAACTGCGGGAGACCTACAAGTTGCAGTCCAAGCACGTCATGAAGATGATGGAAGCCATGAACCTTGACAACTGCAAGACGGTCATGGAAGCAGAGTGCATGCACACTGAGTCCATGTTTGACCTCCACTTCCCAGACTTTCCTGACGTAGAGGTGGATGAAGCAGAAGATGTTTGTTCCCAGAGTGAGAGCATTTATGTTACGGCTCTCAACACAGACGAGTCCAGCCAAGAGAGCCTCGCTACAGTGGTGCATGCCAACCATGTCATTTCTGTACAAGATGTCACTATTGAGGTACCTTTTGATGCTCCCATGGACCTGGATAGTGAAAATGAGCAGTCAGAAATTGAAGCTCTGCCCTCAGATGTCTATATATGCATAAACGATGGAGGGGGAGATGTGAATAACGGCACAGTCAGTTCTGAGAGCACAGCGATAAAAGAGACCATCGTTTGATGTGACCAAATAATAATGCCTAATGCCATTACAAATGTAATGTGACAATTGAAGGGAAACAAAAAAGCTTCAAACTTTTAAACCTCAAATTACATCAAGAATGATAATATTGACAAAACAATCAAGGACGATTCCAATTTAATATAAAACTGTGAAATAAAGTGTGATATTTACTGCAAAGCAATGCTACCCATGTGCTAAAAGTGAGGTGACAAAACTGTTTCTTTGTTCAACATTGAATGTGATAGCTTTAATGCCGAAAGTGTCAAAAAACGAATATGCGATGTATTCTGAAAACATGGGATGGATCAAGTTATTGATCAGATATCATGAACTGTCAGTCTTTCAGAATACTGCAATTGATATTGCATTCATTGTGTGCAATGAAACATGTGATGAACGTAAAATTTTGTCAAAGAGTTAAACATTAGTGTGTAAACTACAGCGAAGTTAAAATCAAAAGGCGTAATTTTCTTCTTCCAGTAACACTTTGTTCAATAAGGTCAAATAAATTCGTGAAATAGGCACGGTAAATATTCGCTGCTTAGTCTTACCACAGCCAACCAATACAAGACTATACAGCCAACCAGTACGAGACTTATTAAATAAATAATGGAATAAAGAAAAAGAAACCATTTTCTTTCAGGTCTCAAAAAAAAAAAATGGTGGAACAGATCTGCAATCCTATAACTAAATACTTTGTTATTTTAATTTAATGATGTTCAAATCTTGATATAATACTGATCAATCTGTGCTGGAAGAAGAAAATAAAATAAACTGCTGCTCGCTGCATCAAAGAGCATAACCTGTGCCCTATGTATACTGGTTACAGTTTATCTACATATCCCAGAGTACCACAAAAATCTATTTTGTTTGAATCGATCAATGCCTATCCACACACTGAATATTTGATCCTTTATAAGACACTCAGTGCTTTATGTTGGATGCGCAGTAATACTATTTTGTATTGAGCTTAGGTCTATAAGGGATCTAATACTCAATGTGTGTGCCTATACACAGGATTCCAACTTGAAACCAGGACCATATTAAAATGTTTTTTAATAGCATAAAGTCCCAATTTGGTTTGTATTGTATTTGCAAAATGACTTATTTTTCCATTTTCATGTTGAGTTTCATTTGTAACTCTCTCACACCAGATTTTTGTTTCATTTGAAGTTAGCTTCGATGATGTTGACAATCTGTAATGGAATTAATTGAAATAATGAAAGAAGAAACAGAGTTATTCAGACTAGATTTGAAAAGTATTCAGCTTTACAATACAGTGTCACTGTTTTACAAAGCATGTGTTAAAGAGGATGCATACAATATGAACAACTAATACACGGACTCTTCAAATAATACTGACTCTCAAGCCCATGTATGCATAAGCACGTTGACACAAAACTTACTGAAACTACCAGTGAACCGTGTATAATTTCTAAACACCAGTTAGTTAATTATTCATTGCTTACAAGGTCCGTCTGTGGTGCCCCAATGACTTCATATACGGGATAGGATAGGATAGGATAGGATAGGACAGAGTCCAGCGGATGGCAAAGAGTCGAATCAGGACCACAACTTGGTTGAAAGAGGACTCACCCTTGATCCATATAAAAGATCTGCTGAAACAACCCTAGTGGTAACACTGAAGGAACTCCACCAACCAGTCACATTACAATAAAAGCATCCCACGCAGGGGACACTGAGGCTATCAAACCTCCGTTTACAAAAACAAAATAGAATATAAACATCATTATAAAATATTAACAAAACACATACATATAAAATGCCTACATTGCTAAATAATAATATCATAGGAAGCCCCAGTAACCATTTGGCAGAAAGCATCCAATATTCCCAAGCTGACCCAACAGACCTCGAAAACAAATGAGGAGTTTTGGAAGAGTTTTCAAGGAAAAAGGTAGGTGACTGGTCCAGCGAAGAAGATAGTATAGTAGATTGATAGAACAGAGTAGGAATGAGAAAGAACAAAGGAGAAAGACAGCGACAGTGGGAATTTAAAGCACTAAATTTCCAGAAAGTGGGGATACTATTTATACAGAAACCCCCAGTATCCCCACGGGGGGAAACACCAGTTACATGCATGAGCTCAAGAAAAATAAACACATTACATGCTCATTATTCAGATTATATAACCCTGTATGCACCAACTAAAATAAACACATCATTCAAATAATTATATGTATGCCAACAGACACCACAAAATCAATTGGTCATATGATGTGTTCTATTGTGTGTACTCAGAAACACTTATCCACAATTTCCTAATTATTAATTATAGCAAACTGCACTGGATTGGCATCTAAGTTTGCTTCTAGTGACAAAAGGGACATCGGTAATACTAGACTATTTCTTTATCAACACATTCTTAATGTGATGGTGTTGGAATGGTACAAAGATATACCAGTAAACTGCAGTACACCAACCCCCTCAGTTCAGTATGCTGGTACCTGTTTCACGTACCAATACACTCTGCGAATTCAGACCTGCATCCAAAGCTCTAATTCTTAAAAAAAAAGAATCTGATAAAAACCTACATGTTGTTTATTTGCTGAAGTTACTCTTTGTTGAACTGAAAGGACCTAAACAGTTTTCCTCTATCAGTAGTTACAGGCATTAATAATATATGTATATATTACAACTTACTGGCTAGTAACATCGGTAAAATAAAAGTAAGGTTGTTGTGATTCCAATAATTCGTACACAAATAACCCGTTTTCCATTTTACAAATTTGAAATAAACTCTCATTTTCTGCTATTATTCACCTTTTTGTTGCAACAACAAGAAAAATCTATGGTCAAAGGTCTCCTCTGTAAGTTCTACTACTTAGAGTGGCTACAGTACAATTAGTCCCTTTGTCAGTTTGTGTGCATTACAAACCTAGTGTGTGACCCAAGTGCAATTCCACTGGTATTGTTATTGTTTCAATTTTCTTTACACATGTATTAACTTTGCACTCATTTTCAGTGAAATATGCACTGGCAAGAAAGTTGATTCTTTAAGCGTGTTTATCACACTAACTTGCACATGTTTGTTTCCAATACACTATTATTATATAGAGATAATATACTATTCTATAAATAGCGTGTTCAGAATAATACACTGTTAAACCCTAGACCTGTTTTGTTGCTGTTCTCTTCTTTTTAATACAGAAATATTAACACACAAAGTCAAAATGCCTGGCCATTCACAACATTATAAATATGTGCATTTACACTGGGGATCCCGTCGCCAAAGCTCAAATGGTAGAGTGTTAGCCTGGCACACCGATGACCCAAGTTCGAATTCCATGATGGGCAAGATAAAAGTGGTCATTTTTTTAGTATAACTGCTCTGGTGGTTCAGTGTGGATTTAGGTCCCTTCTCCTTGTTCCCTGGTTATCCCCGGTTAGGATGGTTATCCCTATCTGCCATTCACCAATGGTGGGTGTGGATGTTAAATTTCAATTTTCATTCATTAATTCACACTGGGACTATAGGCAGGTTAGTTTGCGACTGTATAAGTAATAAACAACCCCATGTTTGATGGTGAGACCTTTTACACCTTTGTTAAACACACCTTTTTGTTCCCCCTCCCCCCCCCCATCCCCTTCATAGTGAAGAGTCCAGAGAATGTGTTCAATCTAGACTGAGCAACCACTGCGGATGTGTACACAAAGGTAGAAAGGAATACCTTTATCTAGTCATTCAAGCATAGCCAGGAATCCAGTAGCCAAGAAAATGTGTTCAAAACATAGACTGTACAAAGATCGATTGTATTCTAATCAAGAAAAAGCTTAAACATAACCTTTCTTACACCTTGTTCGTTTTGTTTGTGTATCATTGCGTATCTGTAGAAAATATGGCATGAAGGCATACAAGACCAGCTAAATTGGTTGGTTGGTTGTGACTAAATGAGTTAAGTGTCAGCTTACAGTTGTTTTAGTGTGTGCATTATTTCATTTCATTCTTGATTTATTGTTGGTTTAGTGCCCTTTGTGTTCATTTTCTACATCAGTTGTTTTGTGTGGCGCGTATCTGAATTGTGAACACAAATCTTTCTACAATAGGAACACGTTTTGTGAGTTT
Organism: Oncomelania hupensis; assembly: GCA_036898135.1. Taxonomy (NCBI): domain Eukaryota; kingdom Metazoa; phylum Mollusca; class Gastropoda; order Littorinimorpha; family Pomatiopsidae; genus Oncomelania; species Oncomelania hupensis. The sequence continues at coordinate 46,451,841 of CM072518.1, read as the reverse complement.
GGTATGTGGATGTGTATATTTTTTACATTGTAATTTAGGACAAAATAAAAGTGAATGCATATGTTCGTATGTGATTTATTTACAATAAAACTGTATAAATAATGTGCAAAACAATTGAGATAGCACAGTTTGAACTAGTCTTTACATTTTGTGATGGAGTCACTGAAAAACGCACCATACTTTCATTTATTATAAAAGTTCTAATAACTCGTTCATTGCCACATAAAGATTGTATATAAAAAACTGAATATCTGATTTGAAATGTAGGTTCAGAGATTACCATTTTGAGTTTGTATCTTTTATTTTATGATGATGCAACTATGTTTACAAAACTGCATAGTTCATTTAAAATCAAAATGTATGTTCAGTGATGTGAGATATATTTTGCATTGTTGTTTGTATTTGGTGTGTTGGTTATAGTTTCCGAGTGATCAGTGACTGTCCTAGTGTTTGTTAAATGTAGTTGTGCAGTTGTTGGGAAAACAAATCACTTCAGAAATGAGAAAAATAAATTAATCTGTAACACAATCAACTGCCTTGTGCCATGCGAGTGATTAAGACTGCATGTTTCTGTTGTGACATGTTCATAATTTTTCGCATCCACAGACCTGATAGTGAGTGATCTATGAGGTTTCCGCAGAACGTGCGACTATGTCACGCCTTGTGACAGACATTTTGAAGTCCAATGAGTCTGATGACGTCCACAAATCCACAACTTGAACGACGAAAATATATACACAGAAACAGTCAACGCTGCACCACTATTCCAAAACAAAGTATGGCGCCGCAAAACTGGAAGCGAGTAAAGCAACTCTTCCAATACAAAACAACAACAAAAAAACAAAAAAAACAAAAAGTGATGCGTCCGCGGATTGTTTCGCATTTCCTTTTTTTTTTCTTTTTTCCTCCGTTTTCGTTTTCGCGGATTTCCGCGATTTCTCGGAGAACTATCAGGTCTGCATCCAAAAGAATTAACAGCATAGAGAACACACACTCGTGTCCTAATCAGGGTGGAGAACAACTGAATCAAGAAATCTCTGAAATCCGGCCGGGGCCCAGGGGCCAAGCCCCGGTATTCGCCCCCCTGGAAGAAAATGAATTTAGGCAATTTTGAAAGTAATTTAGGGCCTCTCCTGAATTCAAAAAGCACAAAGTAAACATCAATAGAAACAACAACCAAAAAAAAAAGAGAACGTTTTATGCACATGTCTTTCAAAAAAGTTAAGAATCTTGATTTGTAGGCCTAACAAAGTTTGAGGTCCACCACTGTTACACACAAACTCCACATTTCCAATTTTACTGGGCACACGTTTGTCTATTTTTTAGCTGTAAACAGGCAAGAATTTTTATAATTTTAGAGATATTTAGGGGTACGTTAGTAAAAACACCACATCTTAGGTATTAGTGACTAGTGTATAGATTTAAATGAAATAAAATGCAAAATGAACAGAAATAAATTCTCTTTTGATTATCTACCTTTTTATACTTCTCTTGTCATGTCTTGTTTTTTATTACTCCATGTGTATAAAAAAAAAAAAGCTTTAAAAAGTCCAAACAAGCCCCCTCCTCTTCTTCAGTGCACTTTCATGCCAGTCTGACACTACTGACACTAATTGTCTAACTTTAATGTCAGTACCGATCTCTTCCTCCGACTCCAAGTCCATTTCTCTCACTTTAATGTCTAATAAATGGAAGCCTGTAAACTCCCCTTCATCAGTCGAAGAATCCAAACCATCCATTTTAGACACACACACAAGAAAATTAGGGGGAAAAAAATCGAAAAAACGAACGCATTTCACAACAGGAAAACCGGAAGTCAATTGCCGGAAGTCTCGCAATCTTTCAAACAACGCGAGAATATAACCACATGGTTGATACGGACCCTTTTGGACGTTTTGCCTGTTTAGAACTTCGGCCGCTTTTGGCCGCTATGCCCAATAAACAGTAGCCCCTCAGCTTCTCACACTCGGAACTCAATATTTTTTTCTCGGAAATGCAAATGCCTTCCGCGGAAATCCGCGGATTCGCGGAAAGTTCTCCACCCTGCCTAATCTTCAACCCCATCTTGTAACTCAGCAGCAATAACCACTCTTCTAAAACATGGCGTGTGTTAGGAAAGCAGTCAATTTTGATATAATAGTCATAAAGCAGAGGGATAATGTGTATTTGACACTGAACACTGGTACATTGATTTATAAACCGGACCTTCAGAACAACAGAGGGAGAAAGCTATACCTGGACTAAATTATTCATATCAACATCAGTTAAGGGAGGTAAAAGGCGAACACACTTTTAGTAATCTAACTTACAACAACTTGCCTCTATACAAGTGAATATTTTGTTAATTCATCACATTGCATCAGCAGAATCCACAACTTCCTATCACACCCACATTAACGCAGAAAGAATGAAAAAAAAAAAAGCGTTTCCAGTATAAAAATCACACCACTATAATCTTGTTTTGTTTCTAAATGAAAGTACAGAGTAATCACATCAAACTGGATGGACGGATGTATCAAAATGATACATCTCAGGCTTAGGGATCTTTTAGAGACAGGCTACACTCAGTCTCACACTACCAGCTGTCTACACATTAAATGACATTGGCAAAATGGACAAACAGGTGCTGACTGTACAAACCAAAAAAAAACAACAAGATATTAAAAATATAATTGGAAGATTAGCATTTAATGCTGTTGTATGAAACCGTGACACTGAAAACACAACTTACACAAAAGCGACATAACCGAAGCAACAGACAGAAACTTTGTCTAACCTGTAAACAACCCAAATGTGAAACAAAAATAAAATGGGGCTTTGAAACAGTATAGCAACACTGAAGTGGACCATACAGACAGCACTGTACAAATGAACAGTTGAACATATACACAACATTTCTGACAAATCAGACAACATTAACAGTTGAATACTGCAACAAAACGAGAATAACACTATTGCCAAAGGCTGCAAAGCTAAAATGCACTAACAAAATAATCATATTTGTCTTCTTTTTGTATCCCAGTTAGAACTCTGGAGAATCAATCACCACAGGGATGAGATTTTTCAGTATGTGATGAAATGTTGTCTATGTAGGCAAAAATAAATCTGAGAAAGTGGTAGCTTCTGGAAATTTCACATTATATATATATATTTTTTAATAAGAAAAGCAAATCTCAGAACATGATTATTGAACGACAATGGCCATATTATTTTCAAGAAACCACAAAGGGACAGTATTCCACTACCCGTAGCAATGTTGAAGAAAAAATGTATACCCTCAAACCAAAATTAAGAAGATAGAGCAACATAAATAAAACATTATACACATCAAAATAAAACTAGGCAAACAAAACAAAACACAACAAAATTAGAAAAATAAACTAACCTTTGCTGTAGTTCTGTTCCATACAGTGACCTCATGACCTGATCTGAGAAGGTTCATGACCATGCCTTGACCCATGATACCCAGCCCCAAGAACCCAATACGCAGAGGGGTGGGGATTACCGCTCTGGTCGGCATCTTGTTGCCAAATGCATCTGTGCCAGTCTGTAACAGAAAACATACTAACTGTGCTGTCTACATATTCAATATGCATGAAAAACGAATACTCATACAATTCACAGGTCACTACAGCACTTCCCAGTTTTGCATTCCTGCATGCAGTCCTACCCACTCAAATTGCAAACACAACCACTTGCTTACATGGAAAATGAATTGCACAACAAAATTATATGCAACACTGTAAGCGCCTTCCTTAAAAACAGTGCCATCAAGGCACAGATGCAACAATACATTTAAATGCTGATAGGTGATCGTCACTCAGAAAGTTACCACAACCCAATAACTATTTTCAGTGATCCAGGAATTCTCAAAAGCAGAATCACTAATTTCAGAATAAACACTACTTCTTACAAATCTATGTAATGCAGCAAGACCTAACTAAAATAACATTAATACAGATATTTGCCTACTATCAAAGTTTCAAAATAAAATGAGTAGAGATATTATCTGACTATTTTTATCGTATAATCCCCTGTATCAATGCCGCATTACCTTTTCATCGCCGGTCATGTCAAATTCATCATCATCGCCTGGGATGCGGGAGTCTTCTGGGGACAGTCTAGCTTCTGATGCTTCATCCTTGTACCTATTTGACGAACTGATTTACATCAGTGTTAGACATAAAGATCAATAAAATATGTCCTACAAATGATTCCATACAACTAGTATAACCAGGCTGGAGAAAAGCTGAAAAACACTTAAATCTGGCCTGGAGTACTGAGGCCCCAGTATGGTGTTGAGGTAGCTCCCCATTCAAAACACTGAACAATAAACCTTTTTTTTTGAAAATAAATTTGTACCCTCTCATGGCACACAAGTGTTTAATCCATACCTTGCCTAGTTTGAGACCTGCCAAAATTGCATGTGTGAGCCAAGGCTACCAAGCCCAAACTCACTGTGGGAACAAGGAGTGAAGTAGTTTATTTCGAAGGGGCTGTAATACTGATAGTTGCTTTAAAAATATTCTGTTTAATTGACCAATAAAGTATATCGAAATATATACCAGGATGTTTGGAAAAGAAGTATCTATTCAAATGTGTAACTATAAAACAGCCAAGTTTTTGTTAACGAACGGTGTATGAATTTTCAGATACTAGCACACGCAACTCAAATTCAATGCCAATGTTTACAAAATTCTGCAAAAATCAAACTTCCTTCAATTAAAAAAAAAATAAATAAAATTCCCACACAAAATAAACAGCAATAAAAAAATATTATGCCAGGGACAAGTTCCGCTACTTTTTCTGATGCTACCATACTTCTCAATGCGTCTGCAATGAAAGAAGAAGTTGTAACATGATCTTTGATGAGACATGTCAAGGGGTACCAAACTTCTGAAAATATCTTTCTTGCTGAAAGAAACATACATAATAACTGACGTTTGTAATGATAAGTTAGCTTTATTATGTGAAAAAACAACAGCTCACATGTAACAATTGGATCTTTGGTGAGCACTTCCAGTGAATTCCAACATGAATATATTGTAATAGTCATTATTCCTTTCAATTTTCTGCATAGTTTCACTCAGAAACCATTCTTCCTTTACCGTAAGCAATTTTTTTCTCCCAATCAAGTTATTAATCGTTATTTACATCAACAATAAAGCCCTTTTTAAGCCTACAAAAAAACAGATCCAGACTTTTGTTTCGGATTTGAGCAAAGTCAATTAGAAACGATACAACAAAAACTACAAAGTGGAAGGAATTAAAAGTCAGCACTTTCCAATTTCGTAGGACAAGTACACTCATTAAGTGTGGGTGGTTTTGTACAAATCAACTGGTAGTGTCAGCGGAAAATTTAAGGGTTTTATTTGTTACAAATTTTCCCCACTAAAACTTGCAAGAAAAATGCTGTGAGTTCTCCAACCTGATAATATTAGTGTTTCTATCTCCAAACTAAATTTTACTACATCAATGCTTGGGATTCCATTTCAAACCTATTTATATACATGTGCAAAAATACTTGCACAAAAACACTTGCATGTTATATACATGTGCAAAAATACTTGCACAAAAACACTTGCATGTTTAGGAGCATGTCTTGTGACAATGGTACCTGAACTGTCAAACCAGTGCTCCGGGTAAGCTCATGCAGCATTTAAATTTTTGCCAGTAAACATCACGTCCTTTTCTGTGTCATCTGCTAGACCTAATAAACTACCGCTCACATGCATCTATGCATGATAAATTTTCTAATTATGTATATACCAATACAGTTTCAATTTACTGCTCGCAATTTCACTTGCAAATGTTCTTTCCACCATCTCGTTGGCCCATACAATAATCAATTTGTTACATTTTTATCAATGGTCGATTCAGACCCGAGGCTTAAATCTTTTGTAACTCAAATTCGTTTATCCATGCAGCCTGTTTACTCAGCAACAAGGCAGGAGTCATCGTATAAAGTTTTTCAACTTTATTCAGCAGACACCAACAATTTCATACAAGATCACTTTCCGAAAATCACTTTTTGCAAACAGACAGTGCATTACTTATACAGCTTCTCAACCAAAGTGAAAAGCTAAGAGCATTCCAAAATGATGCAGTAACACCCAATCGAAATTAAACTTGTCACCGGAACTACGCACTGTCTTACGTCATAGAATATTCTACAGTTTAGAAGATTTGACTAGCTATTGCCAGATAGATCTGGATTATTCGATAGATAATAACAAATAATTACAGAAAGTTCTCAATGCCACCATAACAATTTCGACCGACGATAACTACCAACTTCTCTAGCAACAGCACAGAATTAAATCAAAGGTTTGCATGCTTTCCAAAACAAAATGTTCGGAGCCATCGTGAATGTCTCAATCGTAACACAACTGTTCACACTGATATTCCGGCATATAGATTTTCTATCTCAAAATTAACACTGAGGTGTCTTTCCATTTATGAAATCAAATGTACCATTACCTTTTCTATCACAAGACACAGACTTCAAACCTATTCCATCTCTGCTGGTGAACTTAACTTAAGTTATACAAAAACTTTAACCCAGCTCTACTGCAACATTAACTTCCTATCTATGAATCAATATCCGTGAACTGAAGACTACTGATCATGATGACATTCAATTGCTTTTGTAAAATGTGCAATGTTTTGAAATTCTCCTTTGCTTTAAATAAACTAAAGTGAAGCATTCATCTCAGTGCAAAATGCAATAAAACAATTTATTACTGCCCTTACATACTATAAAAGTATACAATATTGTTTTGTCCTCCCAAGCAGCACACTATTACTGTATACGTTTTCTGTCTCTAAATGAATATAATTAATTTTTCTATAGGAAGACAATAAAAATCTTAACAGTCATCAATGACTAATCTGAGCGACATTTGGATGGGAGATAATCCTGTGAAAGTTCAACTCCAATTTAGCCATGGGAAGTAAAACAGAGGCAAAGGACCTTATATGGCAGCAACGTGAAATTTGGGCAAGAGATAATCCCCTGCAAGAGTTCACGCCTAATGCAGTGAGTAGTTAAATCAACCTGAACATGCCAACTTTTGCAAGGCCTACCTCGGTGTTGCCATAAATTCGCCGTCTGTGGAGGCCGTTGCCTTGGATGTGAAGAATTTGGGAGTCTTGGGGGAGAAATCACCATGACCAGCTGGAAGAGGGGTAGCACGCTTCAATGGCAAGCTCTTCTTTGCTGTTGGGGTAGCTTTTGGCTGTTAGTGAAGGAAAACAAAAATACTAGTACATTTTATAAATGACTGCACAGTTTTAATGATTTCAAATAATAATCAAACCATTGTACAGACAGATCAAAATTAAATTTTAGGGAAAGTAAATTAAAATGATAAAATTATGAAAGTGGGCAAAAATACAAACACAAAAAAACAAAGCAATTTCTTTCTATCTCTACTAGAACCAGAGATACAGACATTTAAATATGGTACATATTCAGCAGTTTTTGTCAAATTTCACGACAAGCTGATTTTAAGAAGTGGTAAGAAGCCACCATTTCCATAAAACATGTTCAAATTAATACAATTTGTTGCATTGTTTATGTACATTAACCCTTTTTCTTTTTTAAGGCCATAATACCCATACGCCTGACCACTGGCATGACCTAAAAGTTGCAGTTTCTGCAAATTTCAGCTGCTTTTTGTAAGGGCAATTTGTGTAAACTTAAATAGCTGTAGAACGTAACATTATTGCTCGATTTTCAAATTTCAAAGTGTTCTCTGTGTGTTTTTTAGAGACTTTTAAAATAAAATGCAGCATAACAATATTCCTATCTATATTAGGAAATAACATTTGCCCTCCCCCCTCTACCCCCACAACTTGCAAATGACACATTTCCAACGTTGACTGGTTTATTCAGCAAGATTTACTTTAGGCAACAAAGTACAGGAGCTTCTTTGCATTAGTTTCTAGCGCCTAGATCCGTAGGGTAGGCGCCTTACAAATGCTAATTATTATTATTGGCAGTTTTGAAGATCATATTATTCATACTGGCCTTTATCTTGGGTGTGTACATTTATAATAATACTATTAACATTTCCAAATGCATTATTTTGGGGTAAGAAGAGTAAACAAGGATGTAAACTTTCACTTTTGCTGATTTACATTTAGTGTAATAACATTTTCACAGTCTGTGTTACGTGTTTCCCACACTACTGTACTGTTTATCGGGCGGATTACCTCCCTTGGAGATTTGTTATGAAACTTTTGCAATGGCTATCTTGTTAAAAGTTGAACATTCACCGCTACAATTCAATCAGCAGTTGTCTGAACTACTTATTGACACGTCTGATATTTTATGTTCCTTGTATTTATTGATTAAAACACGCAGTGAACTTTTTCATCGAGCCAGTCAATGCCACGTTTACATTTTCTCAACAGGTCAAAGGCAAGAGTGCCTCGGCGCCTTGATTGTGAAAAATACAAAATTTTTAGTGCAACTATTGCTGTCACAGTTTATATATAACCTTCTAACAACATTTACAGCAAAAATACATCGAAGTATGTTTGATTTTCTACCAAAATCGCGTCTAATCTGACTCCAAATCTCCCAAGTCGACTCATTCATGTTCGCTGCCATTTTCACACAGATTGAGAAGAACAACCAATGGCTGTGCTTGTTTCATACAAAAGCGACGAGACCCTGCTGACGTCTCAATTATACAGCGTAGACCATTAGAAAGAGCAAAAATCAACGTTTTCAAAAAGTATATGTTTTGCATGGTTATTTGTGCGCTTTTTGGTCGAAAATGACCCCTAAAAAAAATTTTCTTCTAAATTTAGACTTTTTTTTTTAATTACAGGCAAAATTAATATCAGTTTGAAGGGAATTATCTGCACTCTCTTTCTGTGCTATTATTAGCTGTGTACATCGAATGGGGAGATGTAGCCAGCGCAGGGAACACACCGTGTGTTTTTGTATCACTCGGCAAGCCACACTCACAGCGAGAAGTAACCACCCAGAGCCTTTTTTAAAAACACTGTCACTGTCACTCATTCAACATACAGCAAACAGAAATACATCATTGGAAAGGGTAAAACGTCAACTTTTGTTGCGTACAAATAATGTGGTAGTGCATGCACAATATGTTTCATAACATTCGTCGGAATGCAACTGAAAAACAGCTGCTGAAGCTTTTGTCTTACCGTTCAAGACATAGCCTGCCTGTACCTACCATTAACTTTAAACTGAGAGACGTGTGTGCAAACTGACAAGAGACCTTTTCTCCAGACTTGCAGCCTATATCTATAAAAGCTATGAAAGAAACAGTATTTTACAATAATTATCTTGTTCTTAGCAGTACTAAAACAGAGATTTATGTTCCTGCAGAAATTGTAATCAATCAATAAAAAAACAAAGAACAGCAGCAAATGCAACTAAATAAGAATCAATAAACTTTTTTTTTCAACAAAAATCTAACAAAATTGCAATAACTTTGCTGTAAAACTGCTCCTGCTCAAAAGATTTTAAAAATGCAATGAACAAATTAATGTTACAATCCAGTCATCAAAAATCACAGGTTGACGACACTTACAAAATCAAAATTTCAATCCAAAAATCTAAATCAAACAAACAAAAACTTCCTGCTGACTTTATGAACTGTTTATCTTTGCTCACCACTTTCATCCTTAACTCTCAAAATTAAAACAGAACATAGCATATAGTTGATCAGAGTTCTGTTGAAGACTACAACAAATCCCTTAGACGACGTCTCTTCATCCCACCCCTCTCCATGCATCCTTAAAAAAAAAAGGTCCTCCATCGTTGCGCTTACCCCTGAATCTCCAAACTCATCATCATCGTCATCTGGCATGTCGTAAGGGTCATAACCCTTATGGTTGCTGGATCCTTCCAGTTTCGGACGTTTGACTTTACTGCTACCGGGCGTAGCGCTACTGCGGGGTTTGGGGCTCTTCTTGGCCCCCGTGGACTTTCGCTCCTATGAGGGAAAAATTCCTGTTAGAAAAAGTCTTTATATTCCTGTGAACTTTCTACTCCAGTGAGGGAAAAATTCCCATTAGAACAAGTCTTCAGGTTTCTTTGGACATTTTGTGTGACGAAAACTGGGTATTATAGTAGGTACTCCAAGCCCTTCATTGGCTCTTGTCCGCTCGGCAGTTTTGACTCAGTTTTCACTTCACTTTCAACACTTATTATTAATGTAAAACTGCATCAAAACGAACAGTGGCTGTATTCAAATAAAAATTGAAAGCTTTATCTTTACATCTGTGTTGTTTTTAATGCATGTTTAGGCGAAAGATTCCGAGAAAACAGCTTTTGAATACGCCCCTATCCGAACGCTGAATGCCGCTGCGAAAAAATTGTCACCGTCGTTTGCTGAGAGGTGACTCGTTTCAAAGTCTAAGCGCTTTGCGATACTTCATTGGATGGCCTAAAAATAAGAACCAATGAGAAGTTCGGATACTTAGCTTCATTTACATATAAGTATGGTGGGCTCTCGTGTGTAAACGTTTTGTTACGAGCCGAACAAAGTGGATAAAGCGGTTTTGATGTAAGTTTGATTTTAACTAAAAAAGGTAAAGGTAAAGGTAGTCCCATAGCCTTGTGGCCGTAGGGGAGCGTGATGTTGGAGATCACACTTATCTTGGGCCAGCGTAATGAGGGTGATGCCCAACTCTCTCCCTCGCTGCTTTACCTTCCCCACCCTCAAGAGAGTAGGTACTCAATCACAGTTGAGTCAACTGGGGGCGTTGTTGTTTGTCGCTTCACACCTTAGCGGTCACCCATCCAAGTGCTAACCGCACCGGACGGTGCTTCACTTTCGACACAGTAGCGAGTGCTCCAACCACTGCACTATCCGACACCCCAGTTTAAAACTTAGCAAGAAATAAAGAGCAGACTTTCCTTTATAAAACTAGGGTATTTATTAATTTGTGCATTACTGTATCGCGGAGCGCTTTGCCGTAGAAAAGTCTACCCAAACGGTGTTCGGGTTTTCTTCCGGCCATGGCCAACTCGTAGGCCTATTCAGCGACACGAGTGCTGAGCGTAGTAGCACACCATTTGCCGGCACGCACTGCGAATTTGATGATTTCCCAACTTTGAAGCACCAAAACGGCTGAACATTACATGGGATAGGCCTGAAGAAAATTGGGCTTGGAGTATAACATATGAAGGGGTTACCTGTCAAAAATCAGCTTTCTGGTATCAATATTGGCTTCACTTTGAGACTCCAAAGTTGTCAATTTCTTCAATTCCAAAACGTTGCCAAAAAAACACCAACATTCGGCATTTTCAAACATTAATAACTTTTTACCAATTTGTCCTATGGGGAAAAAAATATACCACTGTGTTCAGAATGAAAAGCTCTTTAAATCTATGTCAGTTTTGTGATGAGGAAATCATTTTTTAAAAATGGCTTTTGACTACCTAATTATAGCAAATCTGAACTCTTGTGAACAAACATGCTCCTGGAAAAGTCACATTCTTAGGACTCTCTCCCTCCATTCTTCAGTTGCAGCAACCGCGATCACCCCCTAACACCCACCCACCCACCTGTTAGCTCACATATCAATTATAAATCTTATTTACTTCGCAAACATTCTCAAAGACTATTCTGCAAGGCACAGTGCAAGGAGGTAGAAGAAGAGGGAGACCAAAAAAGAGGTGGGAGGACAACATTCGAGAATGGACTGGTTTGACACTGAGCGAAGCCATCAGGGCTGCTGAGGACAGAGAAAATGGAGTATGCTGATTAAACGATCAGCTGTGGTGCCCCTACGACCTCCGGGTTACGGGACAGGATAGGATAGGAAACATTCTCAGGATTATAATTACAATTTCAGCAATTTATTGAACCCTGATCCACATCTATTTATTCCACACAAATCTTCAGAATCTATCAGTTGGCTTTCAAAAAGTTTAAGACTGGACGTTCTGCCTCTTTTTACTCCTTTGGACCTTTTTACCACCTCAAGATTTAACATTTTACTTCAAGGCTCCACCAGTCACCCTCCATTTTACCTTGTGCAAATCAATGCAAAAACTGGGATCTTCAAAACAATTCCACAACGCCATACAAAATGTAATAATCGCATTTTTTAACAGAAGAGCCATACCTTGACTCACGTATCAATACAAACAAAACTACAACCACAAACAAATCAGAAAAAAGAATACAGGGCAAACTTAGACCTTCTTGCGAACAGGTGTATCTTCATCTCCAGAGAAGCGTTCAGGGTGCATCATCGCTAGTTCCTCTTCCACAGAGGGAAGAGTTCGAGTTTTGTCAGAATCCTGAGACAAACGAGAAGCAAATATTTAATTTTAACACAACTCACAAGTCAATTAGCAATTGTAATAAAACAAACAAACTTACTATATCCTATCCTATCCCGTACCTCGAAGGTCTTTGAGATAATAATTTAGCCAGCGTATTCCATCTTTCTGTCCTCCGCAACCCTCATGGCTTCGCTCAGTGTCAAACCAGTCCATTCTCAAATGTTGTCCTCCCACATCTTTTTCTCCCTCTTCTTCTGCCTCCTTGTGCCTTGCCTTGCAGGATGGTCTTTGCAAGACCTGATGCTCTGGTGACATCAGAGTTTCCATTTCTTCACAACTGAGCATGTCATCATGTTGTCCAATGCCTTGTGTGATGGTCTGTTGGACTTCGTAATTGGTGATGTGCTGAGTATTGGAAATGCCCAGAAGTCTTCAGTAGTACCACATCTCCATGCTTTGTATTCTTCGTTGTAGATCTGCTCTGAGGGTCCATGTTACGCAAGCGTATAGGAAGATGGAGATGACAAGGGAGTGTAGCATCCTTACCTTGGAATCTAGGCTGAGGGTCCTGTCTTTCCAAATGGGCTTTAAATATGTCAGGGCAGCAGTTGTTTGTGAGATCCTGGAGAAGACTTCCTGTCGGGACCCATTGTTTGATACAATGGCTCCTAAATATTCTAAGCTATGCTCTCTGTTGGGGGATTGGACTTGGTCATCATTCTGGTCTTCTCCGCACTTTTTTCCATTTTAAAGGTTCTGGAGGTGGTGTCAAGTCTCCGTACCAGCCGTTCAATATCACTTGCAAAACGGAGGTTGGAGATTGCACTATCCCCTATGCTGACTGTGCCTTCATGATCTGCAAGTGCATCTGACATGATGAGCTCCAGAAAGATGTTGAAGAGTGTTGGGGAGAGTAGGCATCCTTGATGCACGCCGGTTTGTTGCTTTGAACCAGTTTCCGATGGCACCGTTGCGGTGGACTGCACTGGTAGCCTCATCATACAGGCTTTTGACGACTTCTAATAATTTTAGGGCCGATGTTGTACACTCTCATGGTTGCCCACAGAGCTGCATGCCAGACTCAGTCAAAAGCTTTCTTCAAGTCTACAAATACATGATACAGATGTTGTTGGTGCTGTAGGTATTTCTTGCAGATTATTCTGAGATTGAAAATCTGTTTAGTGGTATTTCTCCCTGCCCTGAATCCTGCTTGTTCTTCAGCTATGATTTGTTCAGCTTGGGGTTTCAACCTGTTGAGTATTATTTTCAGGTGTTGTTAGTGCTGTAGGTATTTCTCGCAGTTTATTGTGAGGTTAAAAATCTGGTACTTCATTCTGCCCCGAATTCTGCTTGTTCTTCAGATATGATTTGTTCAGCTTGAAGTTTCAACCTGTTGAATATTATATTTAGGAGGACCTTGCTGGTAAGGCTGATGGTGTGGTAATTTTCACACTCATGAAGTTGACCCTTTTGGGAAGAGTGATGACAAGCGCCTCGGTTCATAGTGTAGGACATTCCACACTCTGCCAGATCCTGTTACAGATAATGGTGAGGGGGTCAGTCATCACTTTTCCTCCTGCTTGAAGCAATTCCGCTGGTCACTCCCGCTGACTTCCCCTTCTTCAGCGATTGCACTGCTGCCTCAACTTCTCGGAGAATTGGGAGGATTTCTTCTTCTTTTCTGTTCACTGGACATGCTAGAACTGATGGGTCCCTCATTTCGTGTGTGGTTGTAAAGGTCAGAGCAGTACTCTGTCCATCTATCCAATACTTCTTATTCTTCTGTAAGGCATATGCCAGACTTGCTATGGATCGTGGAGACCTTGAGCTGCAACACTTGTCAGCCGCTTCACAGTTTGGTAGGCATTCTTGCTGTTGTTCTTGCTCAGACCATTCTCTATTTCCTGGCAGTGATCTTCTATCCAGTTTTCCTTTGCTGTGCGCATGCATTTTCGGATGTCACTGTTGATTTTTCGGAAGGCATCAGCTCCATGTGAGATTTTTTTTTTTCATCTCTCTTCATTTATCACACAGGTCCAAAAGTTCAAGTGTTTCTTCTTTAGTTGGTGCTTGCCAAGGATCTCAGTGGCAGCATCTGTCACAGTTGAGTTGAAGGTGGTGGTCATGGTGTTCCTGTCTACTTCACTACCTCCCAAAATGAGCAGTGGTGCAAATTTTCCTACAATTGTGGCTTGGAATATTTCTGCCACCTCTGGGTCTTGCAGTTTGTCCAGGTCGAACTTCAGTCTGGTGCACTTTGCTGTGTTTATTGTCTTCAAGTGGAGCCGGAAGGACATCATCACTAGATCGTGGTCATTTTCAATGTCGCTCTTGGAAAAGTGCATGTCCTGCCAATCTTTATGCTTGATCTGAAGCGTGTCTTGACCATGATGTAGTCAATCTGGTTGTGATGCTCCCCTCAGTCACTGTGCCATGTCCATCGTCTGGATTTTTTGTGGAGACCAAGCGTATTTGCCAGTATCAGATTGTTGTATCTGGCAAACTCCAAGAGTTTCAGACCTCTGTCATTTGTCTCGTTGTTGCAATGTGTCTCCCCAGTTGTAGTATGCATCTTGGCCAACCTTGGCATTCCAGTCGCCTTGCACTATGGCTATGTTCTTCTTCAGCACTTGGTCAAGGACACCCTGCAGATGTTCAAAGAAATCCTCGACTTCGCTGTCGTCATAGTCGGATGTTGGGGCATAGGCCTGGATGATGGTGATGTTAAAAGAGGCTGCTCTCAGGCGGATGGTAACGAGTCTACTGGAGACTGTGCAGCAACCCAAGACAGTGGCTAGAATATCTTTGTGGACCAAGAATCCAATGCCGTGTTCGTGCCTGTCATCTCTACCACTGAAATAAAGCTTGTGGCCTCTGTCGGTCGTTGTTTCACCTAGGCCTTTCCAGCGCAGTTTACCGATACCTAAAACGCTCCATTGATAGTGGTCCAGCCCGTGGGCCATTTCTTCTAATTTTCCATCCGCGGTTAGGGTCCTGACAATCCAGGGTCCTATGATAATGTTGTCTTGTTAGGATCTTGACAAGTTGTCCATCAGTAGCACAAATATCACCTCCGTCCTGGTGACCAACGGAAGGTGCGGTCCTTGGTGACCTGGGCGACGACTGATCCGGTATGGAATGAGTGGTTCTTTTCATCATACAATGTGTTTTGGGCAAGAAAGACCTGGCAGACCCAATCTTCTCCAGGCTGTTGGTCACACTCACAGCCAAAATCCACGAGTACAATGTGGATCACCTTGGCTCCAAGCACGTGATCGTTGAACCTGTAGTAACGGTCCTGTGGGTTCGGACACTGAATAGAATAGACCCAACATTTCCCGTCGTGTCATAAGAGGTGACTAACGGTTAATGTAAGCACAGCATCTCTGGGCGAAAGTCTTTTACACAAAAGTCACTGGCCAGGACGGAACAAACTTACTGCCATATCTAACTCAAATGAGTTGAGTCAAATAGTTTCCCAGCAGTTTCATAACTTGTCAATCATATAGTGTCTAAAGCATATTTTCAATACATTGGTATTATTGCAGAACAAACAAACAATCACAATGGTATATTTGCTCAGTAGCCAAACAAAAACAAAGGACAATAACTGTACAATCACTATTTAGTATTTACACTAAAACAGCTTTGCTCAAGTCCTTAGACCTTTATTCACTCTGCTTACATTACAATGAAGATCAGATAAGTAATTTTTTTTTAAATCTTGACCGAGAATTGACCATACTATTATATATTGGGGACAATGGCAGAGACAGAACTTAGTATTTGAATACTTGCAAACTTGAAAATCTGCTACAGTATCACAAATTCAAATTGATGCTCATCTCATCACGCATATTCTCATATAACTTTTTAAGAAATGTGATACAGAAACACAATGTTACATCCAGCTACTTTGACCTGACTTAAGTAACAAAATATACAGGGACAACTCCAAATTTTTCTAAACTGGTATGACAAGACTGTCTGACACACCATCGCTCACAAACTGGCAATGTTATCAATAATAGCCTGACAATATTTATTTTCTAATCTACCTACCAGTTGCCATTGTTCTATCTGTAAATACCACCAATATTTCTTATCCAACCCACCCTACCAGTTGCCACTGCTCTATCTGAAAATACCAAATGTCAATATTTTAACGCAAGGTTCTGGCTCGGATATATTGCTACTAGTGTATCAAAACAATCCGTGCAGCATGCCCGAAAAGCGATGGTGGTCTCAGTCTGAATGTCAGAGGAGGCATATGCCTACACATCAACCTGTGCTTGATAAGATCTCTTGACACTCAGTAGTTGTGGAGCCAAGGGGGAAGTCGACTATAGTGGAAACTGGCCTATTGGCAAAACATGGAAAATATTGTAGTGTACTGCACTGTAGGGAGAGCTGTACTACAGTGTAGTCTACTTACAGGTAGCGATTGCCAGGCACTTTCAATAGCCTCCAAAGCCTCCTTGAAAGGTTTGGAAAGTCGTGACTGGTTTTGATACTTCTCTCGCAGCTTGGCATAAGGGGTGATGCTTTCCTCTGGGATCCAGGCACTACAAACAAAGGAAATATGTTCAGTTATAGTTCAACATAATCCAGCTACATTGCATTAGTAGTAGTAATAGTAGTAATGGGCAAGAATAGAAAGTGAAGCATTCCAGCATCCCACTTATCTATGTTTGAGATGAACTGTACAGTAGTTGTTTCTTACAATTACACACCAAAGGCAGAACATTTTAATAAACTAATTGACTTCTTACAATGGTACTTTTATGCGTACATTTTAGGTGTTTATATCTAAAGCTACTAAATCTTCAATAATAATAATCAGGTGGAACCTGACCTTTTTATTAGTACCACTTATGTTAATCTGATAAATAAAAATTGATATAACAACAATAATAATAATAACAAAACATCATCAAACAAACCCCTAAATAGAATAATACAAAGGGACTGCAATAACCAACCACCGCCTGTAAAACGTTTTAAATTGCAACATTTCAAAAAAAAATCAAGCCGCCTGTATCAAGGACTGGTAGATTAACTTTTAAATATTAATTATTATTATTATAACTGTAACCTGTTGGGAGGCTGAATCTTCTCGCAAGAAAGGGGAATTTAATTCTACAAAATGTGTCGTGCTGTTCCTTTATCAAGTTTATGTCAAGTGTAAGAAAAAAAAAATAATAAATTCTCTCCCTTTCTTACTCCCACACTCATGTGTTTACTTTTATGCATGCATTTCTGGTGTTTACATCTAACAGCTATAATTATAGCCGATTCTTCTTTTCATCTTATACACACTTATATTACCACATTATTATCGCAATTGTGGAAAGGGTAGGGATGGATGTGATTATTAGTAAATGTTTACCCATACCAAAAGCCTTGTCAACAGTCAGTTACAACTTACATCAGTGATGGAGATCACGTACAATCGTACGTGTTTCACGTACTGAGTTGGGAAATCACGTAACGAAAATGTAATGAAAGGGTATAAACACGCACAAAGTCAGTGTCAAAGGGGTATGAAAACGTAAAGCTAAGTTGCTGGGAGGTATCATCAGGTACAATTATTTCGGTCGTGCATATGCATGATAATATTCACTATTTTTTCTCGACGCTTTTGATTGGCTATATAAGACTGACAACAACCCAACATTAAACATGGCCGACAAGCAGCGATCTGAGGGGAAGCCGAAGAAAAGGAAAAATAAAGCAGACAAAACTAATTGCTCCAAAAAATTAAAACAAGATGAAGGAAAAGAAAAACAAACTTTTTTGTCAGCCTTTGGCTTTGAGTGCTCAGTAAGAGAAGAAAAAGGTGAGCCGCAACCGGGCCCGGCTGAAGAAACTCAAACTGATGAAAAGACTTTCCAGGAGTAATGGCTCCTGGAATTTCCGTGGCTAACACTGAAAGAAAATGTTGGTGTACCCCCTAAAAAACTGAAAGGGGGTATTAAAAAACCCTTATGTTTGCAATGAGGGTATGAAAACCCCCACATGTTTTGGTTGAGGGTATAAATACCCCTAGCTTAAAAACTTTCTCCATCACTGACTTACATTCATAGGCAGTTCCAGCTGGTAAAATTGCTAGTGTGATCACTGGCTACACAACATAAATAGAAACTAAACAAACAAATGAAAAATTAATCCTAACAAATACTCAAATGTTGAACACTTTACAAAATTTAAAAGTGAACAATACGGGTACACACAGTAATACTAACAGACATAATGATGCAATAAAGCAACACACAATTACAGAAAATACACATAAAAGCAAAATGACACATACAAGTAAAACCACTTACAAGTTTTCTGATCCATAGAAGAAGACAAACTGATGTGGTGATTTCTTCGAAGGGCGTTTGACGTCAGGCTTTGGCTCAATGCACTGAAATCAGGCAATAAACTAAGTAACATAACTAACAACTATTCTAAGAAAACCGCTTTTCGTTTTAAAACATAACAATTGAACAGAACATTGAATCAGAAACAACTAGATCTACTTAAAAAGAACCTACACACAAAAACAAAGAAGATCTACACTGAAAATCAATACAAATACTCCACAAAATTCAATGAAATGAGCCATTTGAAAGATAGCTTTGTACAAATGTATTCGACACAAACTGTAACGTTTTATCAACTCTTTAACCGCTCTTAACAAAATAAAAAATCAGAAAATTTACTTGTAGTTGTACAGCATACAATATAAGCTGTACTAAAGTTTTGATGTTTTCATACTGTTACGGGAGACAACTGTGCACGGACATCGGCCCTTGTGCCGGGTTTTCACCAGTTGAAGAAAACCAGCCCGCCAACGCCTGATAATGTAATTGATCGTTTTATTTTGTTACTACTCCGCAAAACATAATCTACCGTAACTGCAAAACTCACGTTCCTCAACATATAACCTAGTTACATCGTCAAAAATCAAAATGTTCAAATAAGAGCGAGCTTCCGTAGACAAACCAAAGATGGCATCGAAGCTAGTAACTTACCTTCCCAGGCCAAGCCGAGAAGCCTTTCATCTTTGCCCTGCAATCAAAAATAAAAGAATTAAATCCAAAATCTATTGCATATAATTTCAGGATCATTCGCGATCGACAGAAACGACAAAAGACAATTTTCTTACCACACAAGATCTCCAACTTTGAACTTGGCCGCCATCTTGCAAAGCTACACATGTAGTAATGCATTGTGGGAAAATCGGTAGCGTCGTCTGCGGCTGGTAGAGGGGTCAAGGTCATAATGCTTTTGAGTAGGCGGTCCTATGACTGAAATTGCAAGTTTTCTAAAAGAAATCGACAGATTTTGCACCCGATATAAACAATTTATTATAAATGTGTTATTGCAAAAATGTTTCATTTTGTTTTTCTGCATGGATGAATGACAAGAAGTTGTTTTCAATATAAAATTATACGTACAGGAATGCATAGTTGCATGTATGTATGTACTTTCACTTTCAACGGACTGCGCGCGTAAGTATGATTTCATTTGAGGTTCACCGACTTTCCCTACTGCATGCAACGACAACTTAACTCGTCTTTTGTAGGCCTCAATTACAATACTATGTATGTAGGAGGCCCACGAGTTTACAAAGACAAAAGAAAAGACTTCAGAGCCTGTTGACCTAGTTTATATTTCTATTGATAGATCTTTCTCAACTTTCGATTAAAATACTAGCTGGGAAATATTTGAAATAGCAATAAAGAATGTTAGGAAAACTAAATTTTCTTTGCAAATAGCACAGTGACACCTATAAAATAAAGTGTTTAGGTGGATAATCAACTAAAAATTGCTTTAGATGTTAACAAATACAAATTAATTTGAAAAACAAAATAATAATAATAATAATAATAATAATAATAATAATAATAATAATAATAATAATAATAATAATAATAATAATAATAATAACATTATTATTATTATTCCTGAAACACTCGCTAACACTGCTTCAAGTGAGTGTTTCCTGGATCGAGTCATTTCATACACGTACCATCCCCCACCAACATTCTTAAAACAAAGTGTTACGTTTCGTAACGCTCAGATGTTAATGATGAGAATAAATTAAAGTATCCTTTCATAAGACATAAGTCAAAGACATTTTATTGTTCAAAATCATGGGTACATGCTTTCCGACAGAGAACCTTAAAAAAAATTCTAGTAACATTTTCACATAAAATAGTAAGAACTAGAGCTAGCCGGGTACCGTGGGTCAAAGTCGTGCCGGTATTACCGCGGTATTTTTAGGTCGCATCGGTATTTCGTACCGGTATACCGCGATTTTAAGTGTTACAACCAAATGGGATATAGCACTGACAGTAGTGACCGACGCAAAAGAATTATTGTCATACACTTCAAAACAGTTTAAAAGAACCACATTTCCATAGAAACTGAAGCTTTATTATTGCTTAAACGCCTTCAAAACAAATTATGATGAATCACTGTTTAGAACATCAGCAAACTTTAAACCACAAAATGAAAGTAAAACAAAAACATTCAACGGAAAAGGGCTTTACGAGTTCAGAAGGATTGGCGACTGGTACTGTGCTCAAAGTTTTTTTAGGCCAAGAGTTTCAATTTTTTAACATTGTTTTTAAAACATTGCAGTTTTTAGTCACTTTTGGTCCAAAGTACAAAGAGTTATTTATAGTCAATTCAACGGAAATCCATTTCAAGGGATCCGTTGAAACGTCCAAAGCGTTTTCCCGTTGAAACGACCAAGTAACCTAACCCCTAAGCCTAAATTAGTAAATGCAGCCATATTTTCTTGTTCTGGCCGCAAGCCTCTTCCAGCACCTTCACCTTGATACTGCCCTAATCCACCAAAAACGACTTTTTAGAAATATTAATTAAGATGCTAAGTTGATAAGTATGACAATTCGTTGTAACGAAAATCCATTGAAACGACCATCGCTGAATCGTCCAAAAACATCGTTGAAATGGAAACCCTTGACAGTGAAGCTGCAGAAAAGAACAAAAGATGTTTTCGATGCCTACAGGGAAATCAAAGAGGTCAGTAACTGCATGTCTTCTATTAGAAGAGATGTCCAAACAGCGTTCATTGCCTGGTTTAGTGAAGTCAGCAAAATGGCAAATGCTTTGACCACTGGTGGTATTGTTCCTCGTCAAGCATCCCGACAGACTCTCCGTGACAATCAACCTGCGGCCACTCCAGAAGAATATTTTAAGATTAGCATTGCCATTCCTTTCTTGGAACACCTGTCAACCGAATTGGACTCGAGGTTCAAAAATGCTGTCCTAGCAGTTGATGGTATCTGTCTGGTGCCAAGCCCTTTAATAGACAACCAGGATGGTTTCATGCAGGTTCCAGAAGGGGTGAAGACACTGGCAATGTTGTGGGAGTCTGACATACCAGACAACGCTACCGTTGATGCAGAATACCAATGGTGGGTTTGCAAATGGCGAAGTGCTGCTGAGAATGCGACAGCTATCATCCCATCCACGGCATCAGAAGCACTGAAACATTGTGACATGGATTTTTATCCCAACCTGTTCATCATGCTAAAGAACCTTTGCACCCTGCCTTTCACTACTGCCGAGTGTGAGCGTTCAAACAGTCAACCTGAAAAACTACCTGCGCTCTACAATGGGGCAACAGAGACTCATTGGACTTGCTTTACTGAAAGTGCACAAGGATGTTGATATTGACTTCAAAGAGGCAGTGAACTGTTTTTCCAGAAGATACAATTCACAAATGGTACTAATGCCGAGGAACCTAGTGCAGCAAGACTAAATTAAGTGAAAGTGATGTTCATAAACTACAAGGTAAAGCTTTATACCGTTAACGATCAACAAAAAGTAGTGAATAATAAAAGTATATACAACATCTCTGCTGGTAAATAAATGTTTGTGTGTGAGTGTGTGTTTGGTTTTTTTTAAGGGAGGGGCAGAGGATAATTTTTGTACCCCAGAGTTTGTCAGTTCAATTGTTCAAAAAGCTCAAGTTCCAGACCATCACAAATGGCTTTTTCAAGGTTCCGATTGCACCAGATTGCACCATTTTGCATCCTTGAAAAAAAAATGTCCGGGGGGTCATGCCCCCGGACCCCCCTAGAAGGCTTGTCGCTTCGCGCCTTCGCAGAATCTGTGACCCCCCCTCGACTTTTCCCAGGTCCGGCCTTGATGTCAGTGAATAAAATGTGTGTGCCCCTCCCCCCCCCCCCCCAATCCTGAGCAGCTTCCGCCGCCTGTGTTTATTATTATTATTATTATTATTATTATTATTATTATTATTATTATTATTATTATTATTATTCAGGTCTTGCAAAGACCATCCTGCAAGGCACAGTGCAAGGAGGCAGAAGAAGAGGGAGACCGAAAAAGAGGTGGGAGGACAACATTCGAGAAATGGACTGGTTTGACACTGAGCGAAACAGTCAGGGTTGCTGAGGACAGGGAAAGATGGAGTACGCTGGTTAAGCGATCATCTGTGGTGCCCCTACGATCTCCGAGTTATGGGATAGGATAGGAAAGGATTATTATTATTATTATTATTATTATTATTATTATTATTATTATTATTATTATTATTATTATTATTATTATTATTATTATCGTCGTCATCATTATCATCACAATTATTATTTTTGCTGTTGTTTTGTTTTTGTCATCGTCGTACGTCGTCATCATCATCATCACCATAATCAATATCATCATCATCATCATCATCAGAAGCAGCAGCAAAAGCATTATCATCACGGAACCCCATTTTATAAATCTGTCAATCCTGCTGTAAGTTTTGTGCTTACTCTGGCTCTCATGGACCACTTTGCCCTGAATTTCCCCAATGCAGTTAAAAGGAGTCAAGTCCATATTGGCTTAATTTTTTGTTCTCCAATTTGAAAGTCAAGTGCGCTTGCCGGTTAAGCGTATCGTGACACATCTACCCCCGCACTGTTTCAGCTGACAGCCTAATGACCAAGTAAGATATAAATCCATTGGCTTGTTGGCCAAACGCTGATGCTAAATGTAGGGTAAATCAGCATTACTAAACAAAGCAAGTTGTAAAAACACTAGGCAATCATCGCCTGTTACGTGACTTGGTTATTGTATATAACACTTTTTAAAAGAGAGAAACAGAGAACAGACAGACAGGGAAACAAGCAGAGAAACCTACAGACAGACAAAAGCTATTATTTCCTGTGCCCCCACCATCTATCCAAATAATGGCTTAAAAATGGCTGTGGTGCTCTGTTAGCACACTTGATATGGTGCTGTTCGCCTATGCCGAATTTCGCGGGTTCGAAGCCGGCATGGGTCAAACTTACGTGACTTATGTAGGAGACTTTTCAGGACACCGATGGTTTTCTCCGAGTACTCCGGTTTCCTCCTGTCTTCCATAATGGAATTGGATGCGGTGAATCTAAAATTTAATAATAAGCATTGACTCCTCTGCCGCCTTCTGTAAAAGCGATCTCTTCAGATGGCCGCGCTTTGAGTTCGATGGAAGAAAAAGCGCGTGATAGCATCCTGTATTGTTAATCTTATTGTTATCATCATCATCATCATCATCATCATCATCATCATCATCATCATCATCATCATCATCATCATCATCATTAGTAGTAGTAGTAGTAGTAGTAGTAGTAGTAGTAGTAAGCCTAGTAGTAGTTGTAGTAGTATAAAATAACTATAGTCAGTATCTCTGTCTCTGTCTGTCTGTCTCTCTCTCTCTCTCTCTCTCTCCTTATAACAATTCTGAAGGTTAATAAAAGGTGTTCTGATCTGAATACATTTCTATGCAATAAATGCGGACACCTTTTGCATGCACACACTAAAAACACAGCGAAGCACCTTACAAGCTTTACCTTGGGACCATCATGTGACGGACTCTGGGCATACATGTGACTGAAAATTCAGATGCTTTTTTTTCTTCTATTCTTTAATTAAATTCTCAAATTCTGTCAACATTTCTGTTTTTTGGTGGTTGTATTCCCGACTTCCCATCTGATTTAGTGTGTTGCGCAGAGGCCATTGTGGAAACCTACCCACAAGTGGTCGCTAGCTTTTGGGTCATTGAGGGAACAACACCAACTTATTTTTTGACAAAATTATTGATCTTCAGCAACATCAACAATATTATTTCAATAGTTCAAAATTAGAAGAAATAAAAAAAAGCTACGAGTCTGTTCATTATTTATTGTGAAGTGGACGCCAAAAATCATGCAGCGCTTCAATACCCAGTCGTGTTTTTGGACTCTCTTGTGTACTGTGGTCATCCTCCGAGTGACCACAGGTCAAGATGCAGATAAATTGTACAGCAAAGTTGGGAATGGTGGCGGCCTAGAGAATGGAGATAAGAGACCGCTACCACAGTCATCGTCATCACCGCAATTTCTGCATTCGACTAAACTACTACCATCTTTTTCACAACAGCAGCAGCAGCAGCAGCAGCAGCAGCAGCAGCAGCAGCAGCACGAGCAACCACAATTTCCAGGGTGGTACTACATCATGAACCCGAATGATTCTAGCAGTGGTCAGAATAAATCACCATCTTCGACTCTACAACCTCAGAACAATCCACCACCACCACCGCCTCCTCCACAACCTCAGAACGATACACCCCCACCTCCACAACCCCCACACCCTCGACCCCCACAACCTCTTGCACCACCATTCGCACCACTGTCACCTCCACTCCAAGGCATACCGGCATGGTACAACAACATCAGAGTTCAAGCCGGCGATACCGACCGTTCACTACGCCGACAACAATCAATTCCAGGTGTGTGTTATGTTATGATGTTTAGCTCTGTTTACCTTTAATTTCTTATTCATTTGCAATTTGCATTTATAATGGATGTGTTTGTGTGGGTGTGTGTGTGTGTGTTGGGTGCGAGACCTGAGGGAGGAGTTAAATGCGTGTTTCAAAAGGAGGCTAGCTCATAATGTTCTAGACTGGATGACGATAACGTTGACGAAGATGACGATAATGACAATGAAGCTGATGGTGATGGTGGTGAAGGCGGTGGTTATAATAATAATAATTATTATTATTATTATTATTATTTTTATTATTATTATTTCTGTAGCGTATAGGGCTATGAAAATGCAGAAAGCGTCCAGTATTCCCAAGCTGATCCAACAGACCTCATACACAAATAAGGAGTCTTGTCCCGGAAGAGTTTTCAAGAAAAAAGGTAGGAGATTGGTCTAGCGAAGAAGAAGATAGTATAGCAGATTGATAGAACAGAGCAGGAATGAGAAAGAGCAAATGAGAAAGACAGCGACAGTGGGAATTTAAAGCACTACATTTCCAGAAAGTGGGGATACTATTTATACTGAAACCCCCGGCATCCAAACGGGGGTAAACATTGATCTAAATACAAAAAAGAAGAAGAAATACATTTAAAAAATGAAAAAAAAAACAGGAGGGTTTGTAGCAGGGTATTTGTAGCATGGGGGTGTCAGAGAATGAACGAAGATTTCTAGATGGCTTGTAGAAGTGAATGTTCTGGATGAGGTAGGAAGGGGCTAATCCATGCACGCACTTGAAAGTACAGATTTTATAGGTAATCCTGTGAGATACATGAAGCCAGTGGAGAGATTGTAGGAGGGGTGTGATATGATCAGATTTTTTTTTCATTTTAAGAACCAGCAGCTTAGTTTCGAACACGTTGGAGAAGATGAATAGCAGAGGAAGGAAGTCCAGCCAGAAGAGAGTTACAGTAGTCTAAGCGTGACAGGACAAGCGAGGAAATAAGTTTGCCTTTAGCGTCAGTGGTCAGATGCTTGCGTGCAAGGACTATTCTACGGAGCTGAAAATTGCATGTTTGACAGGTTTTGCGGAGAGGGTGTTTTCACGCCAAGATTTTTGACAGAATATGACATTGGAATAATGGTTTGGCCAAGAGTGAGAGTGTCTACAGGAAAAGAAGACAGGTTGTGAAAAACAAGGTTGTGTTTTGTACTCTGAAGCACAACTTCAGTTTTGTTAGCGTTGAGCTGGGGTTTGTTGGCAGTCTTCAAGTTAGAAATGTTTAAATAATGTATATCTTCTCTTAACGGCGTGGCGGATTTCATTAGTTAACCAGGCAGCATCTCTGCTACGTATAGTGACAGCTTTCACAGGCATACATTTACAGGCTATATCAAAGAAGCACGCAGCGAAATCTTCGGCGCATTTATGTATCTGCTGTGATCTTTTTGTGCCAATCTATTTCTGAAAGCATATTACAGAATTGGTCAGAGTCTAGTTTATCATAGTTATATATAGTTCTTGTATATGAATATTTCATGTGATACTGTTGATAACTGTAACACATGGTACACAACGATCACTTCGAATTTCAGGAAGTACTTGTACGTTACCCCCGTTGGAGTGCCGGGGGTTTCAGTATAAATAGTATCCCCACTTTCTGGAAATTTATTGCTTTAAATTCCCACTGTCGCTGTCTTTCTCATTTGCTCTTTCTCATTCCTGCTCTGTTCTATTAATCTGCTATACTATCTTCTTCTTCGCTAGACCAGTCATCTACCCTTTTTCTTGAAAACTCTTCCGGGACAAGACTCCTTATTTGTGTATGAGGTCTGTTGGATCAGCTTGGGAATATTGGACACTTTCTGCCAGGTGGTCACTAGGGCTTCCTATGATGTTATTATTTAGCAATGTAAGCATTTTATATGTATGTGTTTTGTTGATAAAATATAATGATGTTTGTATTCTATTTTGTTTTTGTAAACGGGGGTTCGATAAATTAGAGTACAGCCTCAGCGTCCCCTGCGTGGGGTGTCTTTATTGTAAAGTGACTGTCTGGTGGAGAGCTTTCAGTTTTACCACTAGGATTGTTTCAGCACATCTTTTATGCGGATCAGGGGTTGTCCGGTCCTGATTTGGCTCGGAAGAGTCCGCTGGACCTAAAGCAATAATGATGTAATGTAATGTAATGTAATGTAATGTAATGTACTTGTACGTTTTTAGTTCCAGTTTCTGAGTTTGGAAGCTTATTTAAACAAAATATAGTGAAGTTATCTAACAAGTGTTTAGAGGAAGAGTTGAAGTCTCACTGAAGTTGTTTAATATTATGAATTTGCAGCTTGTGTTGTTGGCTTTCCGAAGGCCTTCTTGAACTAAATTCCAGTACTCAACCGGCAGACTAAGTTGACGGTAAAAGGATCCTATTAGTAATGGTTCTCTGTTAAGCTGCGTTTCTATCCAGATTGTTTCGAAGTTAGGCACATAGATGTCTGGTCTAGGTTTACAAACGAGATGACATTTAACTTAAATAGCAACACCATTCCAACCGTGGTTGACTCTGTCTAATCTAACTGGGGGATGGAAATTCTGCAGGTCACTTTCATTACTTGTGTGGGAAGGATTAAATAGCTTCAGAACAAGTAAATGATATCAAACTTTTGACTTTTAGCTTCAATTAAACTTGTATTTTTTGGAAAACGTCTACGGTTCAAATGAATAATTTAAGTTCATGATGTGGGTTATGCCCTGAATTGAGTTCTATATCTCAACAGACCAGCAAAAGTAGCAGAGTTAAAGCAAGCAAACAGTCTAAAGAGGGTAAACTTGGTGTTTGAGAAGTCGTTGGCTAGGGATTACAGCATGTCCTACATGGCTGAGAACTGACGTAATGTAAGTAAATAAGTACTGTTGGAGAGGGGAAAAAATAAAGAGGGATAAAGATATGCCTCTTTGGTTAAAATTAAACAAGAAAATGAGGAAAGCTGTGACATCAAACTTAATATAAAATATCTTACTATTACAACTGACCGCTTGAGAGTTAAACGTATCCAACCCTGCCTCTGTAAGTACACAAGTCGCAGGTCATTTAAGTTATTGTACTCGAGAGTATGTGGAAGTTGGCCAGGAATGAAAAACAAAACTTTGTCTTGGTAGTGTAAATAGTTTTTTCTCTTCACAAAATCTCTCTCAGAGCGGGGTTAGGAAATAACATCGCTAAGAGAAAAACAACAATGGAAAAGGAACCAATAAACAAAAACTAATATACTTTAGACTAATAGACTGTATAAACACTTATTACCTACTTTAATGTTTTGATTATAGAAAATTGGTTCACCTAAAAACTTGTCTTGTTTTATCACGTGTACATTACATTACATGATTATTGCTTTAGGTCCAGCGGACTCCTCCGAGCCAAATCAGGACCGGTTATCACGTGTATACGTTTACCAAATAAGCTATAAGAATAAAAACGTCTTTCCAGAATTGATACAAATTAGTAACATCTTGTGGCAAACCTGACCCAAGCGTTTTTAGCTTATTAACTAAAGAAAAAGATACCAAGAATAACCGATTTCCATTTATGATCACTTAAATGAATCTTTTTGATCCAGGTTAGCTTTAAACTGTAAACATATTGACGGATGTTAGGAATGCCAATTCCTCCTTCTCCAACGCTTCTCTTGGATATTTTTCTACTAATTCTATCCCTTTTCCGTCCCCATTCAAATTTAAAACTAGTTGTTTGAAGTGATTGCAAAATATGGTCAGGTGGGTTTTGGTAGAAGAAGCCAAAGGTAAGTCAATTTAGAAAGTATCAACGATTTCAACCTAGTGACTTTACCAAGGGGTGTAATCTGCATCTTTCGCCAAATGCCATACAGGCTTTTAACGTCTTCAAATTTATTATTAACATTAATATCGATTATATCCTTAAGATCCTTTCATTACCAAGAATCTTAAAATGTCGTGTGTTTCAGTGTATGTTTAAATGCTGCGTGTATTTAACTGGTGAATTGCGTCTATTCCCTAACCATACTGCGTTCGTTTTACTTGCAGTTAAGAATAGTCCTGAATAATTTCCAAATTTGTTGATTGTTATTATTGTTTCCTCAAAAGAAATGTTATTTCCTTCTAAAACGATTTCTGTATCGTCAGCGTACTGTGATAACTTGTGTTCTGTTTCGTGTATTTTGATACCCTTAATATTATTACTTTCCCGAATCATGATACCTAGAATTTCAGCAAATAAAATAGAGGTATAAGGTGACACGAGGTCTCCTTGCCTGCAGCCTCTAAAGACTGGAAACTAGCCAGAAACTTCCTGTTTGCAGAAATACATGATTTAAAGTCAAAATATGGTGGTTTTATCCAGCGACATGTCCTCACCAATTCCAAAGGCTTTTAAGATCTTAGGTTTTAACAATTCCAGTCTAAACTGTCGAAAGCCTTCTCAAAGTCACAGCAAAGAAGCAATCCGGGTGTATTTATTTATCTATACAACCGTAGCTTTGACAATTATAACATCTATAACGATGATTATGATGATTATAACGATAAAAAAAGGCTACGATGATAGTGATACTTGGACAACGATGACTATGATGATGATGATGATGATGATGATGATGATGATGATGATGATGATGATGATGATGATGATGGTTGTAAAGGTTTTAAAGATAATAATGACAATTTTATTTTTCTAAAGAACACGAGGACCATAACGATGATGATGATGATGATGATGATGATGATGATGATGATGATGATGATGATGATGATGATGATGATGATAATGATAATTGCTGGTTCATACTGCCACATGTAGGCTTATGAAAATATGTTTACTGCAAGTCAAATCTAGTCAATCCATCTTGATTCCACCTAAAAGGAACAATGTTTTTGCATCTTCTCGGTACATTTTCAGACAACTCTGCTCTGCAAAATCAGCTTCCAAGCAGACCAGGGAATCAGCACTCACTCCGGCTAGTTGACTCGCAGAAGCCCTATGCACAAAACTCTAACCAGTTTCCGCTAAACCTTGCCCAACAGTCGACTCCACATAACTTAATGTACGGAGGCAGCGATAATCCACATCAACAACCATATCCGGAAGAGAGTTCGTTCCGCTACCATCCTAGTACTGATCAAGAGTCTGCAGTGACGAAAGTCGCATTTCCTTTTCTCGTTCCTGTCCACGATCAACAGCATCTCTTCGTATTTCTGCTGCAACTGGATGATAACAGAGAGGACCAGGGCGACGCGAACAAGCCTCATCCACCCGAGCAAGAGTCGTCTAATGAAGAATTCCCTAGTGCCGTGTACCCACCGAAACCCAACAGCCAGCCTGAACCTTCTGTAAACGTGGACTCGTATTTGGAACGTGTGGCAAATTTTCAGCCCATTTTGCAACAGATCTTTAAGCCGGCTGAGAGTCAAAACTCACAGGTTGCGCACCTTCCACACGGGAATCAAAAACCAGAGGTTATGATCGCAAAAGACGACGTCATTATATACAGGAAAGGTATCGCTGACGTCAATAACCACGACGACGGAGGTGGCCAAGCTTTTACTGACGTCAAAGGAACTGTTCATGACAAAGTCCAAGCTTTGGATGTCTTCGCTGTCTACGGTGACGCAAATGATGTCAATGACGCCATAAATGACATCATCCTCGGTGAAGTCAACATTGCTGACAAAAAACCGCTTCCACCTCTTCCTCAAAGCCTCAGAGCTCTCCAAGTCGACAAGTTGAAGTACCTGATTCGTGCCATAATCAACGAAGTCATTCAAGCTGCACAAGGGCGTTAACAACTTCAAATGATAACGTTTAAACTTGTCGGCTCCTCAAACGCTATGATGAAAATGCTGTGTTTATGCTTGTAGTTGTAGGCTACTTGTAGCGAATACGTATCTTGGACACCGTGGATCCCAATCTCACATGAACAGGCAAATTATTTTTTTAAATGCGCTATACAAATAATTACTTTATTTTTAAGTTTTGGAGAAAAAAATTAAAATTACTTATAAAATTGCACGACCGTTTATTCAAAAGCTTTACTTCATTATCAACGTGCAACATCAGGAGTTGAATTAGGTATGCCATATTTAAGATATCTCTCTATGCTGTATGACTATTATGTGTAAAGGCAGAAATCAGGTTATCCAAAAGCTAAACCTTTAACATAATGCATTATCAAGTCTTTACCTCTTTACTCTTTAGGTGGGCTACACTACAGTCATGGAAGAATGAAATATTCTATTTCCGGCTGAATGCAACCCATTTGTCAAATATGAAATGATTTGAATTAAAAAGTTCCAAGAAGCAAAGTCAAAATTGAAGCATGAAATAAGTTGTCTGTCTTATATGTATTATGAGTGTGATAGCCTTCTCGTTTGTCTGTGTCTGGTAGCTTTCCATCTGTTCGATTGTCACTTCTACTTCTCTGCCTGTCTGTCTCTGTCTGTCTTACTGTCTGCCTCTGTATATCACTCTCTCAGTCTCTTCCTCTGTCTGTGTCTTTCTCTCTGTCTGCCTGTCTGTATCTCTCTCTCTCTCTCTCTCTCTCTCTCTCTCTCTCTCTCTCTCTCTCTCTCTCTCTCTCTCTCTCTTGTGCCCTTCTCATGACAATACATTAATTGGAGTTATTATTACCTATTACACTCTAGGCTAATTCAATGTATTATATATTAATATTACTGTTATTTAGGATTGGCGTAGATTTCCATCGGTACTGCAGAACAGAGAGCACCGCCAATATTTTCCACCACCCTTACAAGATGACATGTCATTGAAATGTAATTCCATAAGCACACTTACCCAAAAATTAATTTTCCAAAAGTGTTCATTTCGTGGAGTTATTCTGTTTCGGTCTAATCATAGAGAATCAAAATAAAACGATAATAAGGAATAATATTTAAGCTAGATGCTGCAATATATAGAATTACAAAAATTAACAATGTAATTAACTGAAATCGAGCGGATAAAAGAAATAAAGTAAGAACAAATTTATACAAACACCAAAACTACTAAATGATTTAGTAAATAATAATAATAATGACTATGATGGTGATGATGATGACGATGATGATGATGATCATAATAATAAAAATAATATTACAAGAATTTGTAATGCGCACGCATCTTACACGATATAGTGATTCGAGACTCGTCTATGTATACAAATAAAAAATTTGTTTTGGGATTAATAATGCAACTGAAATCGGGCAGGTAACAATTTAAATTAAAAATACGAGTATAATAAACGCTAACTTGTTTATCTATCGGTTTACTGAATAATAATAATAATAATAATAATAATAATAATAATAATAATAATAATAATAATAATAATAATAATAATAATAGTAAAATACAGTCTACATCTATGCAATGGATGTTTTTGGATTCAAACGTTGTGTGTGCGAGAGAGAGCGCGCGCGCGTGTGTGTGTGTGTGAGTGTGTGTGAAAACAACAGAAAAACCCCACTAGGCTAAAATGCAACAATAATACATCTACATCTCTACATTGGTTATTCTTGGATATTAAAATAAAAAAAATCTTTTTACAACTCAGCAAAAAATCTCCATTATGCAGCAACTAAGATGTGTGACACGTTACTTTCAAAACAATGAATAAAGTTTACAATTATTATCATTCAACGCAATCAAAACCCACAAAGCAAACCACACACACACACGCGCGCGCGCGCGCGCCAACTACACATACATGGGAGGTGTTTATGCAGATGTAGTGTTAGGGAGGATTAAGTTGACATCAGAGGGAAAATTGACTTTTCCTACCTCTAATCCTTCCCGTGTTCGGCACGTTTGCTTTGGGGCAGTCCCCGCAACACCGCACCTCGGTGGCAAATGTCTAGCTGCTGCCATCTACCGGCACGTGGTGTTTGACGTCAGCTAGCCTAGCTACTGCCCTATCTGTATTTAGTTTGAAATGGTTACTGACGTAGAAAACTTTGCAGTTTATAGAGTGTAAGCTAAATAGTAGGCCCCCTTCTTGTTCTGTTATTCTTCGTGTTTCCTCGCCTTGGTTGTTTTTTTATCATCATCATCATCATCATCATCATCATCATCATCATCATCATCATCATCATCATCATCATCATCATCATCATCATCATCATCATCTTCTTCTTCTTCTTCTTCTCCTTCTTCTTCTTTTTCTTCTTCTTCCTATTGCTTCGGCTGCAACTGTTACTACTACTACTATTACTACTACTACTACTAATAATAATTATTACTACGACTACTACTACTGCCACTACTACTACTGCTACTACTACTACTACTACTACTACTACTACTACTACTACTACTAAATGGTGATTAACACTTTTTGAAAAATCAGGTTTAAAGCGGCAATATGTAACAACATAGGCCTATATGGTAACATGTTACACTTTACACATACATATACAACAAACGCACATTCATCACTCGAACTAGGGGTATAAAGGCAATTGTTGTTGTGGATTTTTTTCTTCTTTCTCTTGTTGCCTTCTTCTTCTTCTTCTTTTTTACATTTACTATGTTTGTGCAGCCAAAAGGTACAATTCTATGTAAATTTCATAGACTAATAAAATCTCAATCTCAGTCTCTTCTTCTTCTTCTTCTTCTTCTTCTTCTTCTTCTTCTTCTTCTTCTTCTTCATGGTACTGTGGAAATCCCTTGTCCAAGGAAATTTGTCTACAATACTGCCTATCCTATCCTATCCCGTAACTCAAAGGTCGTTGAGGCACCACATATAATTGTTTAACCAGCATACTCCACCTTTCTCTGTTCTCGGTTACCCTCATGGCTTCGTTCAGTGTCAAACCAGTCCATTCTCGAATGTTGTCCTCCCACCACTTTTTCTGTCTCCCTCTTCCTCTGCCTCCTTGCACCGTGCCTTGCAGGACGGTCTTTGCAAGGCCTGATGCTCTGGTGACGTGACCATTTCCGTTTTTCACCACAGTGAGCATGAAATCGTTGCCCAATGCCTTGTGTGCTTGACTGTCGGACTTCGTTGTTGGTGATGTGCTGGGTATAGGAAATGCCCAGAAGTCTTCTGTAGCACCTCATCTCCATGCTTTGTATTCTTCGTTGGAGATCTGATGTGAGGGTCCATGTTTCCCTAGCGTATAGGAAGATGGAGATGACAATTAGGGAGCGCAGCAGCCTTACCTTCAAATGTTGACTGATGGTCCTGTCTTTCCAAATGGGCTTCAATCTTGTCAGGGCAGCAGTTGTTTGTGCGATCCTGGAGAGGACTTCCTGTCGTGACCCATTGTCTGATATAATGGCTCATAAATAGTTGAAGCTATGCACTGTGTTGAGGGATTGCCCTTGGACTTTGATGTTCATGTTGATGTTTTTGGTGGTGTTGGTCATCATTTTGGTCTTATCTGCACTTATTTCCATTCCATAGGCACTGGAGGTGGTGTCAAGCCTCTGTACCAGCTGTTCAAGTTCTTGTTCCTCTCCAGCCAATTCATCAATGTCATTCGCAAAACGGAGGTTGGGGATTGCTCTACTCCCTATGCTGACTGTGCCTTCGTGATCTGCAAGGGCATCTTACATGATGCGCACCAGGAAGATGTTGAAGAGTGTTGGTGAGCGTAGGCATCCTTGACGCACATCGATTGTTGTACTGAACCAGTTCCCGATGTTGTGGAGTACTGCACTGGTAGCCTTGTCATACAGGTTTTTGATGACTTCAATAATGTTAGGGCTGATGTTGTACACTCTCATGGTTGCCCACAGAGCTGCATGCCAGACTCCGTCGAACGCTTTCTTGAAGTCTACAAACACATGATACAGATGTTGTTGGTGCTGTAGGTATTTCTCGCAGATTATTCTGAGATTGAAAATCTGTTTAGTGGTATTTCTCCCTGCCCTGAATCCTGCTTGTTCTTCAGCTATGATTTGTTCAGCTTGGGGTTTCAACCTGTTGAGTATTATTTTCAGGAGGATTTTGCTGGGATGGCTGATGAGGCTGATGGTGCGGTAATTTTCACAATGCTGAAGGTTATCATTTTTTAGAAGGGTGATGACAAGCGACTGGGTCCATGGTGTAAGCCACTCCCCACTCTGCCAGATCTTGTTACAGATAATGGTGAGGGCGTCAACCTTCGCTTCCCCTCCGACTTGCAGCAATTCCGCGGGTACGTTGTCCACTCCCGCTGACTTCCCCTTCTTTAGTGATTGCACTGCTGCCTCAACTTCTTATCGGAGAATTGGGAGGGTTTCTTCCTCTTCTCTGTTCTGGGGATATGCTAGAACTGATGTGTTTCCGTTTGGTGTGTGGTTGTAAGGGTCAGAGCAGTACTCTGTCCAAAACCACCCCCAAGCTCTCCCAGGGGATTTGGGAAGAATATAATGGTATGACGACTCCTGTGCTGTGTTTACGTTATTGTTGTTTTTTTTCCCCTAAGAACTTACAACAACAACTGAACCAAACCAAACAGTTTAAATATTGAGTCAGAATGGAAATAAATAGACCTACGCAAGAACGCATGAAGTGGCTAAAACTGTCTCTTGAGTAATATTTGCTTGTTGACTAACCAGATAAACCTTTTGATAATAATAATAATAATAATAATAATAATAATAATAATAATAATAATAATAATAATAATAATAATAATAATAATAATAATAATAATAATAATAATCATAATATTAATAATAATAATAATAATAATAATAATAATAATAATTATTATTATTATTATTATTATTATTATTATTATTATTATTACTATTATTGTTGTTCTTGTTGTTTTTAGTTGTTTAAGACAAGATCATCAATATTTAGGACTAATTAAAAAAAAACACTATTACTGTTAAAAGTGATATTGATTAAGTAAACTTGGTTTTGCAATATTTAGCATAGTGGGCAACCATTTCACAACCGACTTCAGACAAGGCCAAAATAAAATGCCTGTTTACGGTAACATAGGGAGAAAAAAAATAAAGTCGGTAGGTCGGCTTCTGTTCCTCTTTTTTTTTCAACCTTTTCCACCTTAAGTGCGATTTTTTTTGGCTTTTTTTTTTTTCAAATTTTCCAGACGATCCCAAAAGGAGTTTGGGGTTGGACCACAAAATTAGGGTCGGGCGGGATACCGTAAACAGACTTTTTTTTGGCCTAATGGGGTGCATACGAAACTTTTACTGTAAAATTACAATTTTTTTACAATTATTTTGCGCTACTGACACTGCCGAGTTCCAAACTAACACTTTATAGCAAATAACCAGCTCCAGGTTAAACATTCTTATTGGAAAAGCTTCATACAAAAATAGCACTTAAAAGAATTGAAACCATGAAACCGTAATGGAGTGTACGTGATCATGAAATGGATTTTAGACCACTTGAATGCGAAAGATTGATTAGGCCTATATATACTTAATTTGGCAAAGTTTGGTATAAATAATGAAGCAACAATTTTCCAACCGACTTCAAATAAAGAGGTGCATACGAAACCGTTAGTTATAAAAATTGCGAAGAATCAAAGAAAGGTATACGAAACTATTTAGTACAATAGATCGACGTTTCTGTAAAGTGTGAAACTAAAAGTAAACTTTGACAATCTCGTTCACAAAAAATAAAACAAAAGTAATAACGATAGTGGGAGAGGGGAAGAAAAAAATTCGAAAACAAACGAAACAGGTGTCAACATGTTTAATTAGAATGCTATTTGACGCCAATTTTGACACTAACGCGTCACTCGCTGCATTCCCAATCTAAGAGTGTCTAGTCTTCATCTCCAGCAGTGTTAAAGGCGTGTCCGGTCTAGAATTTAAACGACTAGTTCCGTGCACACGAAGTGTCAGAGACTGCTGAGGCATAATCTTCAATACAATTGAATTCAACTCAACAAATCTTTATTGTCCATCACAACAATTAGGTCTACATACAACCATTTTCGTGGCAATAAAAAAGAAACCGAATACACTCAAACCTGGGACTCATGTATACAATGAAGACTATACAAATTAAGAAACGATCCCATTCAGTCACGTTATTAAATTGTTTTATTCTTCAGGTAGGCCTAGTTTTACATATATCTACGTCATTCGCCAGCACGACCTTGGGCTCTACATACAACCCATGCATACGAGATCACAGTTAACATAATGTACAAAACAACAACAACAACAACAACAACAACAACAACAACAACAACAACAACAACAATAGTCTGATGCCGGCGTATGCCTCAACAGTCCCCGATATTCCTATTCCTATACGCCACTTTTACAAGAGTTCGTTTTGCGTAGGCGTCATTCGTTATTTCCGAATGCAAACAAAATGCAAAATACGGGAACTGGACCGCACGTAACCGTAATATGAGTTTCAGGAAACCATACGTGCACACACATTACACACGCACACACATAGACACGCACACGTACACACACACACATTGAGCACTCACCAAAACCTACTAACCCTCCCCTCATTCCCCTTTCCCCATCCCTAAACACACACTAAATGTCACTCACTTTTTTGCAAATGAACCTTGGCTCATCGCGGTCAAGCAGAAATGCGCACACGGGGCTTACACTGACACTCCCACCCGTAATGCTTTTTTTTCTCCAAAAGGGTACTATAAAAGCACGAGCGAATACCCTGGCTGTCTGATCTCCCAGGCTCTGCAACCGTCCTCTGGTCAGCTAAACGGGTAGCTTGGTCAAGAAAAGTTCCCTTAGAATCCAGAGTGGAAGTAGACCCTATTCTCAAACTTCTATCTACCATGAAGCAACTTTTCATCGCCTTTGCTGTGTGCATCGTTACAGCGCGTGCTGGGGCGCCGGTGAGTTGTTTTTAGGTTTTTAGTTTACCCATCTGGACCTAAGCTCATTTGATTATAGATGTTGGTTTTGTTATCTTTTATCAAAGCCTGTCGCTACTGAGAAGGCCTATGCGGTTATACTCTTATTTCTTCTGGGCAGAGTCTGAATTGATAAGAGATGCAGGCCATGGAATTTTAGCCTCGTTTCACCTTGAGAAAGAGTTTAAACTCATTTTAATAAATTGATTTCAATCTGAAGACTCATGGGATTATTTTTGTCTTCTCTTTCTACCCTTTTCTGTCTTTGTCTTCTTTCTGTCTCCATCGCTCTTTTAATCACAGCACTAGTAAGTTTCAGAAAGTTTCCAATTTATTTCATATCGATAGAATGTATGTAGCAAGAGGTTTACAGATCTTTGACGTGTAGCGCACTTAACAACTCATCTCAACTTTTTAAATGTAAATTTAAGTCACCAGTTTATTTCAATGTTCGCAAATTGTAATTGTTTTATAATGTATTCTACCATTTGCCGGTTGCTCCCTTCCATAACTTTTGTTTTCTTCCAGTCGATTACTGTCAGATGACAGTCCGCTTGACCCTATAAACAATGATTAACTAGCTACCTATAACTATCAGTAAAATATTTTTCTTTGTAATATCTCACTCCCCTCCCCCACTCCTTCCATCATGTACCCATTTTTATTAATTTTGTATAGCGCTTTTTTTTTTTTTTTTTTTGGGGGGGGGGGGGTGTCAATGGGTGAGAATTTCGCTTTGAACCGAGTCCTAGGAAAATGTGCTATAATAATAATAATAATAACAACAACAACATTATCATCATCATCATCATCATCATCATCATCATCATCATCATCATCATCATCATCATCATCATCATTATTATTATTATTATTATTATTATTATTATTATTATTATTATTATTATGTTGTTGTTGTTGTTGTTGTTGTTGTTGTTACCTAAATAAAGTTGCTTATATGTCTATTATTAACATCTACTTTGGTTCCAAAAATAGCAGCACCGAGGTACATGTGTTTGTTTACTAAACAAGAAAGAGATGCCTAAAATTCAAATCTTTTGGTTTAAACAATGGTTTATTCAGTTAAATTTCGGATCTGACAAATACATAAATACAGTAACA
Source organism: Oncomelania hupensis (assembly GCA_036898135.1). Taxonomy (NCBI): domain Eukaryota; kingdom Metazoa; phylum Mollusca; class Gastropoda; order Littorinimorpha; family Pomatiopsidae; genus Oncomelania; species Oncomelania hupensis. The sequence continues at coordinate 46,412,857 of CM072518.1, read as the reverse complement.
GGAATACACAAAAGGCAAAGCTTAAGTGAGTGCATACCTGGATGAGTTACAATAATCTGTGTCAGTTTAGGCGGAATAGTTACATCATTGAGATACAAAATACATTGCCATCAACACAAGAACAATAACAATGATAAGGTAAACATAATCATAAGCAACATACAAGTGAATTAAAAAAGATATACACAAATGTAATAACAAATAAAAACAAAACAATTAGAAAAAGATAATGAAATAATAACAAAATAATAGCGAGAGATTCACTAGGAAACAGTTGCAGCAAGGAGTTTGCTAAAGGTAGGTAGGTACCACGGAAGAAACAAAAACACACAAAAAAAATTATCTTAAATATACCAGCCAAAAATGCAAGTTAACTAGTTACTATTAGTGAAAACGGCCTGACAGTCGCAAAAATTCGTGAACAACAGCCACTATAATACTATTCTCCTGCACGGACAAACATTCGTTGCCATGAAGTAATATTATAACATTTTGAGATTCAAGATTCAGAGTATGTATTGTCTGTGTTCTTGCATTAATAAATAGTGGACAGGAGAGAAGAAAGTGTTCTGATGTCTCGGCTGGATAATTACAGTTACAAGTTGGATCGTCCAATAAATGGCGGCGGAACAAGTCGTAATTAAGGTCGCTCATTCCGAGCCTCATTCTACAGTGCAGAGCCTGTTGGTCGCGTTGACCATAATAATAATGAAGTGGGACTACAGGATCATCTCTTGACAAAAATCTTTTCAAACTACTAGTTGATTGACTCGATTGGAGATTTTCAGGCAATTCGTTGAATAAGATGGTTGCAGAAGGTATAAATGATTTCTTGTACATTTCGGTTTTATGAGTGGGAATTTTTCTTTCAAATGGTCTTCTACGGTGATATGGATTAGTACTTCTTACAAGCGGAGGTAGCAGGGCACATAGGTGTTCTGGGCAATTATCATTTATCATTTTATGGTAAAGTATCAGTTTGTGTCTCTTTCTGCGTTCTTTAAGACTACAAAAACCAGATTCCTGGTAAAGCAGTTCATGAATAGTACCCTTTACTGCTCCTATAATGGTTCTGACAGCCTCTAGATGAATTTTTTCAAGAGAATATGAAAGTAGTTCGGTACAGTTGTCCCACACAACATCAGCGTAATCAAAGTGAGGAAGGATAAAAGATTTATACATAGTTTCAAGAGCTTTTCGACTTAATTTATGTTTATATGACCGCAGACATGAAGATAACAAGGTAACCTTACGAATAACAGACCTAACTTTTGGTTTGAGCACGATCGTTTGCCCATTATATCATATTTTAATTTTACAACATTAAAATAATAATAATAATAATAATAATCATAATCATCATCATCATCATCATCATCATCATCATCATCATCATCATCATCATCATCATAATCATCATTACCATCATCATAATTATCATCTATTAACAAGTGTCAAAATCCCTGTGTTGACAGCCGTCGGGGGCATTCAGCGGTTACGGCGGAACACCCACCCGTAAGTGCAAACTTTAAACTTCTTAAGTATCAACAACAAGAGTTATAATGTTAGTAAGAAATGAAGAAAAAAAAAAGACGTATGGAGCTCTCTATGTTATGAGTTTTCCGTGTGTTGGAAGTAAACTATACAATACGATGATATTTGTTTCCTTTTTTTATTTCCACCTATTGATGACGAAAAGTAGTGCTCTTGTTATATATTATATATTATCTATATGTATATGATACTATATCGGACTTTTTGTGCGCTTCGAGAGATGGAATAAATGAAAGTTGGAGAACAGTCAAACAATAACAATTTAAAAAGAGCCAAAAAGCGTATTACTTCTTCAGTTTTGTATTTTTATTTTGATGAATAAACGGGGGTGGACATAGTTTTAAAATAGAATGATCAGTGGGTTCAATTCCACCTTAAACTGAATGGCACTGCATTGTAGCTGCCGTGCTTTTGTGGAGAAAGCGATCTAAATTTATCTAAAATGGAGGTGGGAGGTGAAGGTGGAGGGGTGTGTGACAATTGTTTTATTAAAGTAAGTCTGTGAGATAATATCTGACCTATCAAAATGTCCGCGTTACCGACCCAAAACAAGTATCGGAAGCTTGTAGGTACTCTTGCTGTTCGAGAGGGACTGTAATTTGACCTGTGTTTCAGAGTTTAATCAGTTTTCGCCACCAGCGTCAGACCCATGGCCTGCTCAGACCAACAACGGACGTCAGACTGGCCAGACTGGAGCAGATCCCTGGCCATCCACCAATACCGGTACTAAGACCAACACCGGAGCTAGCGACCCATGGATCAACGGTAATGTCGGTACTAAGACCAATACCGGCGCTAGCGACCCATGGATCAACGGTAATGCCGGTACTAATACCAATACCGGCGCTAGCGACCCATGGATCAACGGTAATGTCGGTACTAAGACCAATACCGGCGCTAGCGACCCATGGATCAACGGTAATGCCGGTACTAAGACCAACAACGGACGTCACACTGGCCAGACTGGAGCAGATCCCTGGCCATCCACCAATACCGGTACTAACACCAACACCGGTGCTAGCGACCCATGGATCAACGGTAATGTCGGTACTAAGACCAACACCGGCGCTAGCGACCCTTGGATCAAGGGTAATACCGGTACTAACACCAACACCGGTGTCGACCCATGGGTCAACAGCAACACCGGGACCAACAACGGACCACGCACTGGTGCCTCGGATCCATGGCCCGGCACCCAAGGCAACAGCAAGACAGGAGGTAACGGCAGAGTCTCTGGACAAAGCATGACTGTACACAACAACAAACGACCAAGCAATAAACAGGGCAGCAAAAACATACCACATAGTAATAAACAAGGCAAGAACTCTCAGTCAAACAGCTCGGCTTTCAATCACAACAAAGAAAATAATGCTAACACTAGGAACGAAGCTTTCTCTACAGATCTTACTAAACCACACACCAGCCAAACTCAGTACAATACCCAAGACAGGCAGAATGCTCAAGAGACCGCCCCAATAGCAGTTTCAAGCATTGAGCAGATTCCGCCGGCTGGTCCTCAATATCAAACAGGCACAATCGTCTTACAAAAAAGTCCAGGGAATTCATTCCAAGTAAGTAACAATCATCAATTTTCAAACACTTTACGGAATCTAACACAACAATTGAGCAACAACTATACTAAAATACTCGAAGAACAATTTGCAAGGCAGGTCCAAAACGGGGCACCCAGTTTGCAAGTGAATGCTCAACCACAGATTAGGCTGCATGATAAAAGCACTAGCTCAAGTTCAAACTATGAAACTAAACATTCAGAGCAAACACAGCAGTCTGTTTCGCAACAGGCGTCTTCACTGGCTGAACACAACAACCAACAGCAAGCAAAAACTGCCAATTCAGAAGCAACAAGAATAAGCGCTACCTCACAAATTCCGACATTTGTATCGGCGCAGGTTATTACCGTAGTGTTGCCAACACTAAATGACAAGTTCAATGTCGAACGGGAAGACATATTACCTAATCTGGATATAAGTCGAACAATAGTTCAGGGCTCGCAGCAAAGACAACAACAAACCCAAACCGGGAACTTCAATACTGATTCTCAGTTTTTGAGTTCTCAAAGTACTCGATTTGATAGTTCTGCCAATGCACAGAGTACCGTATCACAAAGTAACCAAGTTTTTGGCCAGCAATCATTTCAGGGCCAGGACACCAATGGTCAAGCTGGTAATCCTAACAGATTCGGGGCTCAAGAAGCAAATGGCGTTAATCCATCCCAGGTCGATGTCAACACGCTATATCGAAGCCTGTTTAACGGCAACTCACCGCCTGGTCCTCAGCAGGCTGGTTTCTCTCAAAATTCTATTGGATTTCAGCCACTTCCAAAACCATCTGCTTATTCATCCCAGAGCTTTGGTTCGGCTATAAACCCTTCACTCGACGCCCCTGGTTATAACCAACCCCAATCTTATGCACCACAAGCGTACACCGAGGGTGAAAATTCGCATCAAGGGTTAGGAAGTTATGAACAAAATCAAAACCTAGGGCCAAGCGGTTCCTGGTTTCATAATCTTGAAAGGGACACTATTAGACCGTCTCCGATTGCCCCGCAATATGACAAAAATCCTAACTCACCAAATCTATCCATTAATGATAATTCCTTTCAAACCTACCAACCTCTAGGCGGTAACTCGCGCTATGAAACGTTTCCTACAGGCTCCACTGGCGGTCAGACTCAGAACGGATACCCACAAGGGTACACTGGCGGCAGCTCCAGCTATCCCAGCGGCAACTCTGGCTCCAGCTATCCTTCCTCCAACACCGGCAACTCTGGTACCAGGTATCCTAGCTCAGGATATCCTAGTTCCAACAGCGGATCCAAATCTCCTTCGTCTTCCAGCCCCAGCAATGGTTATCCAAGCTCCAACACTGGATACTCGGGATATCCTAGCACCAACACCAACACTGGTTACCCCAGCTCCAATACTGGCTACCCTAGCTCCAACACTGGTAACCCCAGCTCCAACACTGGTTACCCCAGCTCCAACACTGGTTACCCCAGCTCCAATACTGGTTACCCCAGCTCCAACACTGGTTACCCCAGCTCCAACACTGGTTACCCCAGCTCCAATACTGGTTACCCCAGCTCCAACACTGGTTACCCCAGCTCCAACACTGGTTACCCCAGCTCCAACACTGGTTACCCCAGCTCCAACACTGGTTATCCCAGCTCCAACACGGGTTACCCAAGCTCCAACACTGGTTACCCCAGCTCTAACACTGGTTACCCCAGCTCCAATACTGGTTACCCCAGCTCCAATACTGGCTACCCTAGCACCCAGGGCAACAGTGGATCGCAAGGTGAGTCCAAAGCTGTGTCTATATTTGCTACCCAGTACACTGAATATATAGCTTATTTTCTCCATATCAAACATGTTAGTCTTCGTGGAAATGTTCAATGAGATTTGCATAAAGTCAAGCTAATGTTTCGGAAAATTTTGTCAATTTGGTACAGATTAGTACATAATCATTGTGGGTTTAATTAACAGTCAATCTTATACATGTCTGCAGCTTAGAGGGATCTTTCGGTTGTCCTAAGCCATATGTTTTAAATACGCACGAGGATGTTTGATGTTCTAAAGAAACATGAGAAGTTGCACCACTAACAGGTGTGGGTATCCTAACGACAAGAACCACTAGGTTGAAGTTTTAAATCTTTTTTAATGGTATTATTTACCTCCAGTCGACTCCAGATGCCAGCTGCAGTCCAGTGGCCAGTGTCCTGCGGTGGAATACGCTCAGCAGTACTGCACTAAGGGTGTCCAGAATCAACAGGTTTGTGATTATGTTTATCATTCATTAATGGGTTTCTGATAGATAGTTTGGTTTACAGGATCTAGCCGACTTCGCTGAGCTCTGTTACTGGTACGAAGCATACTCAAGCATACCTAAATAGACCGGTGGGGTCGCCTCAGTTCATTCTTGCTATCCAAAAAATCTCAGTCGTAATCCAAAATCAAAACTAAATCCAAAATATTTGATGACGTTTCAAGCCGCAGCAAGCTAAGTCTGACTGGTCCGGACTCAAAACTGAGTTATTTTCAATCAACTTGGTCTAGTCTTGATTCTCGGCCGGAACACTTTAACAAATTTAAATAAAAATTACAAGAACAAATTTGTTAATTGGACTACATACATTCGGTTGGATCTTAATAATGATAATGATAATGATGATGAGTAGGAGGAGGAGGAGGAGCATGATGTAGATGAGAATGAGAAGAAAGAGGAGGAGGAGGAAGATAAAAACTGCATCCTTTTGCTCCTGATTCGGCTCTTGGCAGTCCGCTGGACCCTATAAGCACTATCTATCTATCTATCTATCTATCTATCTATCTATCTATCTATCTATCTATCTATCTATCTATCTATCTATCTATCTATCTATCTATCTATCTATCTATCTATCTATCTATCTATCTATCTATCTATCTATCTATCTATCTATCTATCTATCTATCTATCTATCTATCTATCTATCTATCTATCTATCTATCTATCTATCTATCTATCTATCTATCTATCTATCTATCTATCTATCTATCTATCTATCTATCTATCTATCTATCTATCTATCTATCTATCTATCTATCTATCTATCTATCTATCTATCTATCTATCTATCTATCTATCTATCTATCTATCTATCTATCTATCTATCTATCTATCTATCTATCTATCTATCTATCCTTTTGCTTACCTCAATCACGAATTGACTGATTAATTTACATACGGATCGATTTATTGATTGATTGATAACAACCACGTTCTTCTTGTAACAGGTCCAGCAGTACTACGCCGCGCTGTTTTCGTGCGTCAAGAAAACGGTGAGTAACGCAGGCAGCTGCCCTGCCCAGGAATCTGCTCTGGGCAGAACCTTGTTTGAGGATGCCCCAGCTGAGAACTGCCTGTACCAGGGAGGACTTCTGTGCCAGAGCAAGCAGGCCATCCAGAACTTCAACTCGGGAGTCTTTGTGCAGATCAACCTGCAGGACACCTCCGGCTTCCAGAACAGGTAAGCAGAGTCGATTTCTTTTCCGTCTTCTAATAGCGAATTCTCTGCGATGAAATTGTACACCACCGGTTTGTAAAAAAATATGTTTGTTCATATGTAAGAAAAATATGTATTTGTGCTGAAGAGTACGTGAAGATTTTTGGTGCAGATCGGCGCGTTTTGAGCCTTGATTTAAACTCTCATGGTTTGGATTTGGAAATTCATTTTTTATTTGTGTAAAACATAGTTAACTTGGCCAATGTACTGTTGTAGTGGTTTCTAAATTAAATGTATTATTTTTGCTTGTGCTGTCTTAATTATTTGTTAATGGCATTATTTGGCTTGTCTGTTTTTTCTATGATCAGTCCTTTCAAACTCTCTCTCTCTCCTGCTTTATTTCACGATATTTGAGTGAGGAATAAATACGGTAATCACTAAAATCTTGTATTGTCGGGTAGAAAGCAACGGAAATGATGCATGACCGAGGTTTGGTTATCCAATCTCCATTAAAATAGCGTTTGAATGCGTGAATGAGTTTGTCCCATTGTATCCCCTATGGGACAATTTGTCTGTATGCAAATACACCATTCGTTCGTTCGTTCTCTCTCTCTCTCTCTCTCTCTCTCTCTCTCTCTCTCTCTCTCTCTCTCTCTCTCTCTCTCTCTCTCTCTCTCTCTCTCTCTCTCTCTCTCTCTCTCTCCCCCCTCTCTTGTCTATTAGAAACATTGCATATTTCTAATGTTGCCTAATTTACTTACGTCTCTGCCTCTGAGCATCAATTCGTCTCCATTCGGATTATTTCCTATGTTTCAGAATCCAGAGCGCGATCAACAGGGTTCTTCCATACTGCAACTCCTAATTAAAAGACGGAAAATTCTTCCACCGTTACCTGGTTGCATGAATTCCGCAGACTTTTCATGTATTTTAAATGTAACTCGTATGGAATGTACAGCATGTAACTTATCCCAAAATGCTAAGCAACGGCTAATAGTGCTGGCAACTATGGCGTTTTTGTATCTTTGTGTCAGACAAAATTCCCTTCCACGCAAAAACTGAAAAACCGCCAGTTCTTGCTTTCATCTTGACTAGTGTCTAATTATACGAAATAACACAAAACAATAAAAAAAAATTGTGTGTCTAATAACCTGGAACAAAATATAAAATATATAACTAAAGGACACACGTGTCTAATTACTCAAAACAAAACAAAAAGTAATAACGTTACAAACGACTAAATACCGAACATTATTCAGTTACATATCTAATAAGCTACTCGAAGTAACTATAAGTTGAACTGATTGACCTGTTCAAGGACGTTCGTAGTATATTAATGGACGGACTACGATCTATTTACAAATTAAATTGACCACGAATGCTTGTGATTGTTAAAACATTTGAAATCCACTAACATCTCTGGAAAAACGATCACCTGGCCATGGCAGGAGGTTTTCTAGTCGTAAAATGTGGAATTGAAGATCTGAAGAAAAACGACCTCATCCTGAAGTTATAAATGTGCTCGCAAGAAAAACGACCCGACCTCGTCTTTGTACTAAAGTTCCCTGGTCGTAGAATATCATGACGTTGAAGATAGCTAGAAGGAAAAGAAAAAAAAAAGATATTGTCTTTCTAATCACTGTAAGAGATCGAGCGTGGACGTTGAAACAGAATACCACACAACAGAACAGAACAGAGTAACACAATAAAATGCAAGAACTGATCATGTACTTAGATTTTTGCTAAACATGTATACTGTTACATAACATGCGACCCATAACGCTGTTCGCCAAAGACAATAAAATGTGATTATTTTCTATCTATGGTTGGCTGTTTGTTTGTTGATTTATTTCCTTCTCCTTCCACCCATTACCCCTCCCCCCCCCCCAAATAAAAAAAAATTTAAATTTATATAAAAAGTATATTGCGTAGTAAAATGTGTCTGTCTTTAACCTGAACTCTGTCGGTCTTTATAAATGTTATAACATTTTTACTGTCTGTCTTCTTGATCTTTCTGCCTGTCTGTCGGTGTTTTTTTTCTGATCTAGTTAATTTATCTGCTTTTGGTCGTCTAACCTTTTTGTCTGTCTCGTTTGTCTGCCTTCCATCTGCACTTTTATCTCATTTGTCTGCATGCCCGTTTGCCTATCTGACCGTTTGCTGCCCATCTGCTCTTTTATCCACTATGTCTCACACCTGCTCTTGCATATATTATGTCTGCTTTGTATCTGCTCGTTTGTCTTCTACATAATTATGTTCTCTCGTTTGCTGCCTATCTGCTCTTTTATACATTACATATGCGTTATGCCTTATACTGTTTCTTTGATCCACTACATCTGCCTTATATCTGCTCTTATCTATGATGTCTGCCTTACATATGTTCTGGGATCTATTATTTCTGCCTTGTATCTGCTCTTTCGTCTCCTGGATGTGCACTTTTGTTTGTTTCGTTTGCAGCATATCTGCTCTTTTATCTATTATGTCTGACTTATATCTGCTCTTTTGTCTAGTTTGTCCGCCTGCATTTGTTCCTGCATGTTTGACTCTTTCGCCTGCCTTAAGTTATTGTCTGCACTTCTGACTTTCTATCATATCCGTTTCTATCCGCACTTTTGTCCGTCTTTCATGTCAGTGTGCTGTTTACTCTTTTGTCTCGTTTGTCTATCAAATATGTTAATTCGTCTATTAAAATCTTTCTTATTTCTGCTCTTTCGTCTGTGTATTATCTCTGTCTTCTAGGCTATCTGTCACATAGTCTTCCATCTGCTTGCCTTCATGTTCTTCGTCGTAGACCGCTTCCTCTGACTGTCTGAATTTTCACAAATCCCTCTTACTAAACATCCGCGCAATCTACAACAACAAAAACAATAACAATAACAAAAACACAGCATAACATAAAAGACATTTGACATAATATTACATATCAGTTTCCTACTCCTTCGGATGAGAGTATAAACCGAGGTCTAGTCTGTGTCGCATACATTCCATCATAACGGACTTTAAAGATCCTGACGCTCATGTCCTAGACAGGTGAGTGCCGGTGACAAGAACACACCCAGCATGCACTTAGGTCCTTCTCCCCCATCCCTGGCTGCCCAGGATTGTGCTAAGTTGTCTGGAGCGTTATTACGATGCGCCCAAAGGCTGCAAGTTGGCGCCTCGGTCGGCTTGAGTTAGATCCTGTATCGGCCAGCGCCTTGAGCAGCTCTTGAGCTGGAAAAGCGCTATATAAGAACGATTAAATAAAAATTAAATAATATCAGCAATACCCAACCAACCAACCCACAAACTTTCAGCTTGGAATTGTGTCTTAGGTACGACATCTTGATTTTTAATTTTTAATATTTTTTAATTTTTTGTTGCTTTGCCAGACTGATCGGATTCTTTAACGCGCCGCTGAGATGAAGAGGAATCTTTTGAAAGTTTAGTTCATTTACTTCTGGACAAGAGGTGTAAGACAATCGGCGTAGCGGAAGTAGAATCCACTTCCGTTGCTACTATGTGCAAACTGATTGCAGAGCTTGGACTAACTTCCGGGATGGCTTAAAGTGTAGTCTGTGGTCCTCACACGTCTTCGCTCTCGGTGAAGGCTGGGTTATTCGCCAATGGCGCCTCGTCATCCTGCTTCCGCTGCGCCTTTCCCTGGCAGTTAATCACCTTTCTCTATGATTGGACATAACAGGAACCATTGTGGAGAGTGGCGCCTCCGGACGCCTTCGTTTCCTCGTGACTGCATGTCTCCCCTCTCTCTACACGGCCTTCTTGCTGGATCCATGAGCTACAAGTCAATTTTTCATCGACCTATCTTCATCACTTGGAACATTTTAGCTCATCATCGAGTGAGCTTCTTTCTTCCCTTTGCGCGTCTGCTTCTTCACCTGGATAGTTCTTTTCATGTCTTGGGCAAGACAGACCTGGTGGGGCCCAATCCTCTCCAGGCTGTTGGTCACAGCCGAAATCCACGAGTATAGTGTGGTTCGCGTTGGCCCCGAGCACGGTGTCGTTGAACCTATAGTAACGTGATATTCCTTGGCTCTGGCCGGTGACTGCTGTGTAGAAGACTTTCGCCCAGTGATGCCGTGCTGACATCACCCGTGTTAGTCGCCTCTTACGGCCGGGAAACGTTGGGTCTATTCTATTCAATGCCCGAAACCACAGGCGCTGACCGAAGTAAGGATTAAATCCAAATTATGTAAGATACTCATTCGATGATGGCGAAAAAGAGCTCAGCCTAAAATTCGCATAAAGCGTGTTTTCGTTGCTTCAATCAACAACTAAAGTTTACATTGTCCATTTCTTTTCGGAAGTATTGATTTCCTCTGTATAACGCAGGCCTGAAAATGGCGACTAATTTAGTCGCCATGGCTAGTGAAAAAAAAAAAATTGGCAACTAAAAAAAAAACTTTAGTCGCCAAATGCGAGTGCGCTAAAATGAACTTTTTTTTAGTTTGGCTAGTAAATTTTTTAGTTTGGCTAGTAAAATTTTTAAGTTACTAGCCAAAGGCTAGTGGGACCTTTTTTTTTTCATTTTCAGGGCTGTAACGGTACACTATATCCATGGGCTCTACGATCTACTAAGGCTTATATAGCGCTTGTCCAGCTTAAGAGCTGCTCAAGTCTGGTCAATACCTGCCGGTTTAAGACATTGTACAGACCTTGTCTCCTTTAAGAGCTGCTTAAAAACGCACTTGTTCCGCAAGGCGTTTCCTGTGTAAATAGTATGAACAGTAATAATACTTTCCCAATGATGCTGTACATGATGTAGTGCGAATGTTGTGATGATGCGTACGAATGATAAGCGCATTGAGTTGTTATTCTAATGAAAAATGCGTTGTATAAATGCAATTTATTATTATTATTATTATTATTATTATTATTATTATTAGTCTATTATTATTATTATTATTATTATTATTATTATTATTATTATTATTATTATTATTATTATCAAACCCAAGCCGCCCAAATATCTCCTTGTTAGGCGCATCAGATTGTGACTGGAATAGAGAAGAAGAGAAACCTACAGTAGTGCTTGCTGGTTGGATTTGTCACAGGCGCACGTATCGGCATGTGAGCGAAGTAGAGTCTGCATTATTAGTAAACCTTACTTTGCTCCCATCCCGAGACGGGTGCCTGTTATATGTGTGTAGCTGCCACTCATCCGCATAGGACATGAGCGTCAGGATCTCTAAAGTCTGTGTTATGGAATGCGTGCGTGCACAGACTAGAGCTCCGTTTGTTGCACTCTCCGTCTGTACTGAAGTAGACTCTCAGGCCGAACTTGGGTAAGAAATTGATCGGTTGACGTCACGCTTTCTTGCCACCTCTGACGTCCTTTTCATGCGGAAGTCACGTAACGAAAGATACGAAGGTTCGCGTGGAAAGAAACAATTCAGTGAATCTAAACCTAAAAGAGCTTGCCTTGATCTGTGAAGTGTTATGAAATGTTATTCAGGCGACTTCGTAGTGTAGCTGAGGCCACATTTTTGTCACACAAATAATGAACGCTAGTGTGGACTTGGTCGCAGCGGCTCTTTTGCTGTGGTTGAGCTTGCAAGGGCAGCAAAGTGTTGTCCATTCAGCAAACCTATTCTCTTGTGTCTCCAACCACAGCATCAAGATCTGCCCCGAGGTCTTGACCACATTGGGCAACAGAACAGCCAAGATGATCATCGTCTGCAAAAATGACATTTTGCCTGGCACACGGAGTTCCGACAACACCGTTGACCTGATTAGGGAGAACCGATATCTCAGCGTTCCGGTAACAGAGAAAATAGCCAATCACATCTTCAGATACGAAGCGTCTGGTCCCGTTGTAGGTAGGTTAGTGAGGAAGTTGAGAATTCTTTCAACGATTACTGTTGATGTTTCCTTGTGCTCTTTCTCTCGCTGTGTTCAGAAATGTACACATTTTACTGAGACGGTTTTGAAGTAGAATAACAGGAACAGAAGAAGAAGAACAACAAGAAAAAGGTTGTTATTTCTCTCGCTGTGTTAAGAAATTTAGACATTCCTCAGAGACGATGTTGAACAAGAAAAAGAAGGGGAAAATGATGATGATGATGATGATGAGGAGGAGGAGGAGGAGGAGGAGAAGGAGGAGGAAGAGAAGGAAAAGGATGATTTAGGTCGAAGATATGGCCATTGACGAACGTGAAATGGGTGGTGATTTGGAACGGGACGATACTAAAGAGCAGACGAAAGAAAATGATGATGATGATGATGATGATGATGATGATGATGATGATGATGATGATGATGATGATGATGATGATGATGAACTGGACTGAGGACGAAAGAGAATCACGACGACGATGATGATAATGATAATAATGATGATGATGGTAGTAGTGATGGCGATGATGATTGTGATGATTGTGATTTGTAGTGGACTGAATAAAGACTTAAACACCACAAAATACGTCCATGGTACTTTATTAGGCTTAAATCCAAAGTCCACTTTTTAAGTTATTTATAGCGCACAACTTAATTCCATGGCACAAGGCATCTGAATGAAGTAATAGCCACGTTTAAACTTTCTTTTCAAAGACAAGCAGGGATTTTACGTGAATGTAATTGTTACATTAAAAATTTGTTTTTGCTCTACTTTTGTTTCCGTTTATCACAGAGAACGCGTTCGAAAACCGGACCGCCGCAGTAGGTACCAGCGATAAATTATATGTCAAGCTCACTAACGTCACATGCGCTGACGTCATTTATACCTACTACTGCAAGCACCTCACCATGCGAGGGAATTTCATCGTTAGATACCACTACGAAACCAGCGTCTCTATAGTCTCCACCAAACCTTTCCTCACAGTGCCAGAACTTCAGGTTAGCATACTAGTAATATTAAACGTTGTGGAGCTGCTCTTCGACCGTCGGAGATCCACAGTATCAAGAAAAAGAACCACAACAACAAAAGCAAGAACAAGTTTCTTTCTTTAGCTGCGACCTCTCTTCCCTCTCCCTATCCACATCCTATTTATTTACACTGGCCACCGAGAGCGATCCACCAGCACAAAATAGTTTGTTGAAGTTCAAACTGAACCCACTGCCTTGGGTGGGCAGAACAGTTCAGTAAGGGAGAATTCGCTCTCTCGACAGTGTACGCGACTTAATCGGTGCCATCCTGAATGGCCCCAGGAGGCGTTTCTCTCAGCTCACAAGAGTCGACGTCCTGTATAAGAAATGACCTTATATACGGTGTTTCGCATATAAAATGACTCTGTATACAGTATTCCGCTTTCCCGCATATACCCACGAACTGCGGTCGCCCGAGTATGACTTTAACTTTAAAGTTAGCCCGGCGAATGTGACAGTGGGCTCGTAGCTTGGAAGTTGATGCTTTGTGCATCTTGAGTTCAATAACACATGTTTCCGGAATGCCACTTGAGCAGCTCTTTGAGCTGTTCTGCGGTGCCATGTAAGAGCAGTAACTTTACTTTATTAAATTTTGGTTTACCGCCTCCCACCAACCCCTGTACGCACCTTGGTGTCTTGTCACAATGTTTAGTTGCGTGTGAATTCGTGCGAGAGTCTTGGGTTTTCTATGTATCGCGTTTTTCAAGAGCTGTTATTATTATCACAAAAGCTATTATTTTTATTATTGTTATCATTGTCATTACTATTATTATTCTTAACATTTTTTTTAACCTTTGCAGGTAAAACCAAATTACAGATTAGGGGACACTATAGACCAGACCTGCACGGCGTCCATCGGGCAGGCCAAGAAGGAAGGTGCGGCTAAACCTGGCGCTAGCCTGATGACTATTCACTGGGAAATGAAAGACGATAAGTCCATCAGCTGGGTGCCAGTGCCTGATGGACCCTGCGTCACTGGACAGACCGAAGTGAAGGAAGAGCAAGGTGACATCTCTGTCTATCTCAAGCTATCTTTGGGTCTGTTTATCTGTCTGTCTGGAAAAGAACAAGACTGGGGAACACTAACATGACCCTCTCTTTCTCAGTCTCTCTCTCTCTCTCTGCCTCTCTTTCTCTCTGTCTCTGTCTCTGTCTCTCACTCTCTCTCGGATTCATTATCCCGGCCTTTGGCGGGCATAAATAAAATAATTTGTTTATATATAACAATTTTTATAAAATTATATATAGTTTATTAACAGAATCAACGTAGACACTGAAACTTTGAAACTTTAATACAATAATTTTATGAGAATACGATGTTTCAGTGAAGTCGAAGCCAACCTGAATTTTGTCAGCTTTGAAAGTATCAAATTTGGAATCAAAACAGAACTGATGATCGGCAAAGTTTTGTTTGTTGTTTGTTTTATTTTGTTTTGTTTATATAAGACCACCCACTCTTCCCCCACTCCCTCACTCCCCAAAAAAATTTCTGTTTATGATATCCCGACCGACCCTAATGTTTTGGCCCGACCTTAAACCTTTTCTAGGGATCGTCTGGAAAAATAATTGAATGAAGCCAAAAAAATCGTACCGACGGTAAAATTGGTGTAAAAAAAAAAGTTGACTACCGACCCTATTTTTTGTCCGTTACCGTAAAAAAAAAATTGAATTAACCTCCCCCCCCCCCCCCCCCCCCCCAAAAAAAAAAAATAGCACCGAAGCGAAAAAAAGGTTTTAAAAAAAAAAGTTGACCTACCGACCCTATTTTTGTTCTTATGTTACCGTTAACGGATATATTATTTTGGGGGGCCTAAAATGTATTCTATACAATTCAGTTAATAATCACATTTTCTCGGATATAATAACAGGCAAAGCTGAGATCTGTACCAAGTTGTTTGAGTGCACCCGTTCTATAAAGTTGGAAGACGTCAATGGGTGCAGCCGTACTTTCCGTTGCTATGCCAACAGGCACCATCGTCGCCTGTCCACCAACCTTCACATCACAATGAAGGTGAGATTTTTCCTCCAACAATTACTTTTCTTTTTCCTTTTTCGTTCAGTCTTTTTTCCTTTTCCCGCTCAATATTTTCTCTTTTTTTTTCTTTCCTCGCGTCCCTCTTTCCTTCCGCTTCGGTTTGTTTCTTTCCTTCTTCCTCTCCTCTCCTCAGTCCATAATTATGTCTTTCCTGATTTCCTATTTGAATTTGTTCTTTCATTTACTTTCATTCTTTTGTCTTTCGTCATCCAGTTCCTGCATCATCGCCATCATCATCATCATCATCATCATCATCATCATCATCATGGTCATCATCCTCACCATCATCATCCTAAATCATTATCATCATCATCATCATCATCATCATAATTATCGTGCATAGATGTAGATGTTTTCTGAAGCAGAGACTGCTACCCTGGAGATTTCTGCCCATCGATTCGTACGATTGACTGGAGGATTCAGGAAAAAACTTCTGTCAACCATCATTGTAAAACGGTCTGTATTTAGCCTAGTGTTTGGCAACTTGACAAATGAGAAAGCCCTTGCAATGGATGGCGTACGCCATTGATTTTAAACGGATCGAGGTCACTGTGGCTTCAATATGTTTAGATGAAAGAAAAGACTGGTCTATGTTTGATCAGTTAATCCACAAAGCTAACATTGTTTGAACAAATGGAAGATATCTTCCACGCAGCCGTCACGATCCATTGCAAGGGCTTTCTCATTGGTCAATATACCTTTTACCGCTAGTTACTTCCCTTGACATCTTCGCGCGCGGATGAGTTCAGTTCCCATAACATGGCGCTGAAACAGTACCTTGACAAGCTTGACTATGTTAAGTCTAAATGTGCGTTCGCCTTGCAGTGTCATTGCAGGAGCTTGTGCATAGTGTCATATTCACTAACAATGTTGTATGAAATACCTTTTTGACAAACAAGTACCGTGCTGTTGATTTATAAATTGTCTTAGTTAATTATTGTATTTGAAGAGCCTATTGTACATGAAGAGCCTATTGTGTAAAGTGTAGCTAATTATGTGTGCTTTCTCCACTATTAACTGTCACAATGACATGCATGCACTTTTGAAACTAGAGAGAGAGGGAGAGAGAGAGAGAGGGCGAGAGAGATAGAGGGGGAGGAGAGAGAGAGAGAGAGAGAGAGAGAGAGAGAGAGAGAGAGAGAGAGAGGGGTGGGGGGAGGGAGGGAGAGAGGCTTTTTGACTTTGACAATTTTATTAGTATTTTGATAATCAAAAATAAAATGCATATATTCTGATAGAGAATTTAATGCAAAGTATTATGGCGATGTTCTTTAAGGGATCCGAAAAGTATATCTCAAGTAATTGCACATAGTTTATAACCTAACAGAGACAGAGTAAGGCCTATGATTCGTATGGTCAGAAATTCTTGTAGTCAACATGGCTACATTTATTCACAATGTCTTCAAATATTTACAGTATTGTTCATACTCAGAAATGCCCCACCAGCAACGGCTTGCCAGCAATTGCGTAACGATACGCAACCTGAAACTGGCTGCGTCCAACGGTCGCAATACAGTATGCTACAGCTCTTTGTGCTGTGGCATAACGCTTTACCTGGGGGCCAAGTTCAAGGTCCTTTTAGAGGAAACCGGCCTATTGCCAAAACACTGAATACAGTTTAGCCCTGAAAGCTGAAAGAAGTCTCTCCCAGGCCGGATATTCGAGTCAGCCATCCGAATGCACGAAAGGTATTTCTCAGTTAGACATCGCTGCTTCAGAAAACATCATCATCATCATCATCATCATCATCATCATCATCATCATCATCATCATCATCATCATCATCATCATCATCATCATCATCATCATCATCACCACCACCACCTCCACCACAACTATCATCTCCATCATTGATTTGATTGTGCTGACAGATCGGGGAAGGGAACTGTACAGGAGTCGGAACAGAAGAGCCATTGCTAGGGGGATACACCGCTACCATTGCCGTTCTCTCCATCGTCATCGTTTTCATCGCCATCGCCCTCATCGCTGTCCTCATCCTCCACTGCCGGAACGCCCGCGGCGATCCCAGCGCTAATTACCTCGCTTTTGTACCCCTATCAACGCAAAATCGAGGGGAAGAAGCAGGAAGAGCAGGAGGAGAAGTAGCAGATCAGAATCTCTCCCGTAATAGGACACCCGTAATATATATCGACCACGACGAACCACCTGATCATCCACAACAGCAGTATATCCGCACAATACCACAGCCGCGTAACTTTGGTGTACCGTTGCTATACAAGACTTTCGGTCGTGATTCCAGTCTCACTTGGGCACAAATGCGCCGAATGGCAAAACCTCCCATCATATACAGAGACCTTTCTACAATCGACGAAAAAACTGAGCCTCCTTCCCTCACGACCGGCCACGAAGATTTCCGCGCCGCGATGGCCGCAATCTTCTCCCCCGAAGAGTCCAGTGTGGATCTAGGGGCGGATTTGAGGCAAACGAGAAGCGAGGGCGTGGATCAGAAGCCAGGTGTGAATGTGGGTCCTAATGTTGATGTGGATCACCAGAGTGGTGAGAGAGTAGGTCAAAGTGCCAAGTGACCAGAACACTAGTAGAGAGTCCTTGTTGCAAAAAGCAATTGCTGGATGGTTTTTTTCCTAAGATCATATTATAGACCCTGCCCAGGCATACTGCTGTTTGTTTTATAATGTCACTATTGGATAAATGTATTAATGCTAAGCCTGTGGTATATGGGGCGGATTATAGGCGGGTCCCAGGGTGCACGAAACCCCCCCCCCCCTTCCCCCCCCATCGGGTAAAAATAAAAAAATTAAATGAAAATAATAATAATTGGGCCTAATAATTTTGAAAAGTAATAAACACACACACACACCACACACACACGCATGCAGGCATACACACACACATACATACATACAAACACTCAGCAACATTACAACGAAACACACGTTTTCCTTCTCCGCCCCCCTCAAACCCTCAATGCCATTATGGCATACACTCTGGACTTAATTAATGTTTTATTGGCCGGAGTCCGCATGTGTTCAACAAGATCGCGGTAAACCTTGAGGATATTAGGGTTCTGTTCATTCACATTGCACATTTGTATGTGTTCAATGACGTCAAATTTTGTATTAATTTGGATTATCTTATTGGATTGGATTGGATTCAAGCTTATCGTAGTTTCGATACCCAGTTAGCCTATTAGTTAGTTATTGTTTATAGGGTCAAGCGGACTGCAAAGAGCGGAATCAGGACCACAACTTGGTTGAAAGAGGATTCACACCCGATCCGTATAAAAGAACAGCTAAAACGACCCTAATGGTAACACTGAAGGCACTCCACCAGTCGGTCGCTTTACAATAAAACCCATCCCATGCAGTGGACGCTGAGGCTGTACTCGAATTTATCGAACCCCCGTTTGCAAAAATAAAATAGAATATCATTGGCTATACGCCCCCCCTGGGCTAGGAGCCTAACTTGATATTTGCTGTTTTATCATTTGTTTGTTTAATAAAAGGACAAAGTTCCAAAGTCCCAAAGTTCCAAAAATATTAACAAAACACATACATATAAAATGCCTACATTGCTAAATAATAATACCATAGAAAAGCCCTTGTGACATTTGGCAAAAAGCGTCCAGTTAGCTGACCCAGCAGACCCCAAACACAAACGACAAGTTTTGGGAGAATTTTCAAGAAAAAAAGGTTAGTGACTGGTCGAGCAAAGATAGTAGATTAATAGAACAGATTAGGAACGAGAAAGAACAAATGATAGTGACAGAAATAGTGGTAATTTAAAGCACTAAATATCCACAAAGTGGGGATACTGTTTATACAGAAACCCTTGATACCCCAACGGGGGTAGTTAGCCTATTGACCAAAGATGTAGGTTTGCTATGACTGACATGGATCTTTTTCTCTCTGATGACGTAATCGAATGGGAGGCGACTGGTTTAAGCTTAGGAGAGAGGTTGGTCCACCTTGCATTTCTTGGTTAGACTAGTCTTGGGTGGCTCCTGCTGTGCAGAATCCTTTGGAGAGGCCATTGGGTTATGCGGGTCAACGAAACGTTGTTGTCCTTATCGACGATCAACTGCCATACACGCAGCACAAATTGGAATTGCGGAAGTTCTTTCCCTTGTTTTTAAAACTGTGGTTGCACTCGTTTTCTATTCATGCGAGCTCAGCCGCCACGTGACCGGGCTAAGCCGCCACGTGATCGGGTCATATTCCTTTGCAACCCCGCATATCGCGAAGGTAAAACAAGTGATGTGCACTGCGGTAGTGCCGACATTGAAACCTTTATGCCTCTCTCCCCCACCCACTCACCCACACTTTTTTGTGTAGACCGCTAAGTGGTCTTGGATGTACGATTTGTGGCCTTGCACATTCTTTCTTACCTTGTTTTTTTTCGTCACCATTGCGTGACGTGCATCAACACACCCATCCATGTGACGTACAATTTTTGAGGACGAGTCTCTTAACTATGATGCTGAATACATATTTAAACAGTTTTGTGATACATTAAACTCGCCCTACATAATGATAATGTGAACCTAATTATGTATTTAATCTTATATATGTATTTAATTTAATCGTTCTTATTTACCACTTTTCCAGCTCAAGGCACGTACTGGTCTATACAGGATCTAAATCAAGCTGCCCGGGCCACCCACTTGCAATCTTTGAATTGAAAGTGTAGTGAGTTCTTAATTGCTTACAGGGTCCAGGGGACTGCAAAGAGCCGACCACAAAATCAGGAAAGATATATCTCTTATATAGCGCACTTATAAGCTCAGAGAGCTTCTCAAAGCGCTGGCCACTACTAGCCAGCAATCACAAAATAGTTTGCTGAAGTCAGAATTCGAACCCACGTCGCCCGAGACGCGCCTACACAAGTCTAGCGCTCTGACGACTGAGCTATCCAATCAGACCACAACTTGGTTGAAAGATCTGATGAAACAAGCCTATAGTGGTAACACTGAAAGCACTCCACTGGTCACTTTACAATAAAAGCATACGCACGCAGGCTATAGATATATATAGATATATATATATCTATATATACACACACATTTTCGCTGGAATTTTTTCCCTTCTTACGATATTGTGTGTGTGGTGTGTGTGTGTGTGAGAGAGAGAGGGGGAGAGCATGAGCATTTCCACTAGTACATAGTTACACGTACAACATCAAAAAGGAATATCATCTTAGCACAAATGGCGATGAGGATGTAGATGACGACTATGATGTTGACGGTGAGATTTATGTAGGCAACATGGTCACAGAAAAGCTGTCAGTTCATGCTGTTCACATTCTATAATAATAACATTAACACCATCATTTGTAGTTCGCTTGTTTTATTGAAAGCATAAAATTCAAACAACAGATGTAAACACTGGAACGGAGCAAGAAAGTCAGTGTAAAAAAAAAAAAAGTCAAATGTAGCGCACACAATATTATTGTTTCAGGCAACTTACTGTGGGAAATGAATAAAACAAACATGACCAAAAAAATATTAAAAAACACAGAAATAAAGACGCTGTTACAAATACAAGGCATTAATATTTGACTTTGAGCTCAATCATTCAAACCAAGAAGTTTTAGCTTTTGTAAACTAATATATATCTACATGTATGCACTAACATAAAATGTCCACTAGTGTTCTACAATACCTCAGGCTTTATCCTAAACTTGAGACACGCTACCACTACTGAATTCCATGTCAGTCTCCAACAATGAAAGCTTCTGTATTTTATGTTAATAATTTATGTCAGTAATTACTGTTTATATAGTTCATGGTCTTTGGAGATGGAAAAGATTTAAGTGTGTATTTCCCTCTGGCAATGGTGTTTGGCTGATGCTAATAGGCTGCTCATCATAAATAACTCTATAGTGGGTTTTACCCCTCCCCCCCCCCCCCTCCACCCCTCCTCCCCCCCCAAAAAAAAAAAACAAACAACAAAAAAAAAACTATAAAAACAAAAAACAACAGCATGGCACTATTCAAAAACTGTTTTATCGAAATGCAGTGTTATGTTCTCTCTTTAATTATTTTTCATCTCTTTTAATTCTGACTTCCCAGTCCTAGAAATAACATTACTTAATAATAATAATAATAATAACGGGTTTTTATATAGCGGGTACTCCAGCCTATGACCAGACTCACCACGCTTTACATAGTCATTACATAACAA
Source organism: Oncomelania hupensis (assembly GCA_036898135.1). Classification (NCBI taxonomy): domain Eukaryota; kingdom Metazoa; phylum Mollusca; class Gastropoda; order Littorinimorpha; family Pomatiopsidae; genus Oncomelania; species Oncomelania hupensis. Next base: position 46,391,241 of record CM072518.1, on the reverse strand, counting down.
TACATGCACTCTGTGTTCTACAAGATTTTATATAACAACGTTTTGCCTCAAGTTAACAATAAAATACTGTTTGCAAAACCAAGAACACACAGAAAAATGTGGTAAACAGCTGGTCCTAAGGATTGGTATTAAGTTCGTTTAGGTGCGATATTTTTGTTCTTATGTTTTATTTGTCCAGTTCTATCTGCATAAACAAACAGATACTTTCGTCTGCTATGATCAATGTCACCAGTTTTGCTGAAAGATATCAGTGTTGGCCTTGGATACTGGGTGAAAATGGCAGTAGTCTAGTCAATGACACTTTAGGCAGCAAGAAAATTTGGTGACTGCTTTTCAAAATTCTCTAATATGACCACTGCATATTAAGCAATTGTATAACGTTATCTACAAGACTTGGGAACCTTTTTCAAATATTCTTCAAAGAAAGTTACCGCTTAATTACCTCTGTGTGAGAAAGACATTTTGGAAAGCCGTTCCACAAAACAAACTGCACAGAAAGGCGGGGGTTAAAAAAAAAGGTTTTTCCCTACCATAGCAGTTAAAGGTGAAGAACTTCCCTTTTCTCAGGGACAACTTTGTGAGGATGGTGCCCATCTCCTTTCAACCATTGCTTTACCCTCCCAAGTTCTACACTCACTCATTGAAAGAGTTAGTTTACACTGCAAACCCATTCTATTTGTTTTTAAAACAACGTGAACTGCAAATGGCTAAATATATCAGGTAATGTGAGAAAAGATGTACCTTGCATTATATTTTGAATACATAAAAAAAAAAACTTGCTGGTTGTCTGGACCAATATGATTGGCTCATGGAAAGTCACGCAGCCAATCACACTGTGTGAGACATTTGCAACAGCCCAAGAAGCATCACAAGCCAAGAAAACAGGATGATGTATCAGCTTACAGAACATACAAGGCATCAAGCTGGATTACTTAACATCTCCTCTCAGATGCCCAACAATGAGTTCACTAAATTAGACAACAATTCATGAATATTCAGGTTTGAAATGGATGAAAAAAAAAAGTCTTACCAGTATTTCAATTACTATACCTGGAACAATTAGCTCCTTTTACATTACAGGAAACAATTTTTAACAGAAACTGTAAAAGTCTGATGCTAAGAAAAAGTAATTATAACAAACAAAGTCTTTTTTTGTTTTGTTTTGAGGTTCATAAACAGACTCACTGCTGCATGCCTATGATGGTTTACTAACCAAAAATTAAACACAGCCCCCACATATCCTTTTCCCTAAATCAAACTGCTTGACAAGACAATAAAAGACAAGACAAACGATGAGAGAAATGACAAGTTGGTATGATGACATGGTTTGGGATAACAATAATCTCCCATATAAAAACAATACAATATATGCGAGAGTCTAAACCCTGTGACACACATAAACACTCGAACATTTTTTCATCACATCACACATTCACTCAGTTTCTCCCTCCACCCTTATTCTCCCCCCCCCCCACTTCATTACATTACATTACATGATTATTGCTTTAGGTCCAGTGGACTCTTCCGAGCCAAATCAGGACCATCCCCCCCCCCCACCCCTTCCCACTCTAAGGAAAAAAAAGGACAAATTGACAAAAACTACACATTATATCCGACAAATCTGACCATTCCAATCCAGGTTTTGATACTCAGAATTTATTTTTCTTCTTGGCCATCCATTACATTATGCACAGTTTTTCATGTTCGTTGAGAATGATAGCACTCAATCTTTATTATTATTATTTATCATTCTTATATAGCGCTTTTTCAGCTCAATAGCTGCTCAAGGCGCTGGACGATATAGGATCTAACTCAAGCCGCCCGAAGAGCCCACGTGCTGCCTTGGGCGCACAGTCTGACGTTCAGACCACTGAGCACAATCCTAGGCCACCGGGGAAGGGGGAGAATAGAAAACTATACATTGAAACAACCATCAGACTAATAGCAATAGTAAGATGGCCAATGCTTACAGCCAAAGTTTATGTCCGGGACACCGGGAGTCGAACCCGCAACCTTTGTAACACGAGCTCGCCGCTCTATCAACTGAGCTATCCTGTTACCCATCAGCATCATATGCAGAAAATCTTCAAATTTACAAAGCACTGTTGCTCTGCCTTAAATTGTAATATAGGTATTGGATCTAATGGGTGACATTACCTGATTTCTAGCATGACCCTTGCTGGAAAGTATTCAGGAAGAGACACTAAATGGACAGCGTGGCCTAAAAAATGAAGCCTCAAACTACTTAATTGAACTTGATTAAAACACCAGTTGCTCTCTTTTTACCATTTTTTTTAAAAATTCTAGAGTCTCTATTATTTCCAAGGTAACTTTTTTGCATAACAATGAACAGCAGAAGAGGACGCTTGTCCTTTGTCCATCGTTTTGACCCATATTATTTTCTTCTTCGTGAAAATTCTGGGTCCAATCTGACAAATCTTTACCTCAACTGGCTCAAGCAAGTTCTCTTAACTACTTGCATAGTGAAAGTTAAGCCGCAATGGGAGAATCGATACACTAACAAGACTCTTCCTGTGAGCGAAGGCTGCAGATACACCTTGGACACGATGCATTCACCTGGGATCCCCCAGCCGCTTAAATCAAAGAACTGCTGCAGTTCCCTACCCCTTCATCCCCAAAAATCTTTTTGTCCAATTCTTAAAATTATTAGAGATGTGTTTGTACTGTCTTGTTTGTCTCTTTTAAGTTGAGGCTGGACATTACCTTAATAATAATAATAATAATAATAATAATAATAATAATAATAATAATAATAATAATAATAATAATAATAATAATAATAATAATAAAAAGAAGAAGAAGCTTCTGTAACACATGATTTCCCAAAGCCTGGGATCAAAACGCCTGCTGCAACCTGATATACTAAAACTGTGATGAAGAGGAACAAGAGTTACAATGTCAAAAAGATGTTATTTTTAATTTATTTTCAACAAAGAATAAAGACTATTCTGCTAAAACTGACTAGGTTTATGAAAATAATAATGGATTGTTTCAGAACGTAATAGAACGGGTGATACGAGTTATAATAATAATGATAGTAATCCTATCCTATCCCGTAACTTGTAGGTCATTAGGGCACTACAGATGAACCAGCATACTCCATACTCAGCAACCCTTATGGCTTCGTTCAGTGTCAAGCTAGTCCATTCTCGAATGTTGTCCGCCCATCTCTTTTTCCGTCTCCCTCTTCTTCTGCCTCCTTGCACCATGCCTTTCAGGATGGTCTTTGCAAGGCCTGATGCTCTGGTGACATATCCATACCATCGGAGTTTCCATTTTTTCACCACTGTGAGCATGTCATCGTGTTGTCCAATGGCTTGTGTGATGGTCTGTCGGACTTTGTTGTTGGTAATGTCCTGGGTATAAGAAATGCCCAGAAGTCTTCTGTAGCACCTCATCTACATGCTTTGTATTCTTCGTTGTAGATCTGCTGTGAGGGTCCATGTTTCTCTAACGTATAGGAAGATGGAGATGACAAAGGAGCGCAGCAACCTTACCTTGAAGTGTAGATTGATGGTCCTGTCTTTCCAAATTGGCTTCAACCTTGTCAGAGCAGCAGTTGTTTGTGCAATCCTGGAGAGGACTTTCTATCGGGACCCATTGTCTGATACAATAGCTCCTAAATATTTGAAGCTATGCACTGTGTTGAGGGATTGGCCTTGGACTTCGATGTCCATACTGATGCCATTGGTGTTGATGGTTATCATTCTGGTCTTCTCTGCATTTCTATTCCATAGGCTCTGGAGGTGGTGTCAAGCCTCTGTACCAGCTGTTCAGTTCTTGTTCCTCTCCAGCCAATCCATCAATGTCATCTGCAACACGGAGGTTGGATATTGCTCTACCCCTCTATGCTGACTGTTCCTTCGTGATCTGCAAGGGCATCTGACATGATGCGCTCTAGGAAGATGTTGAAGGGTGTTGGAGAGAGTAGGCATCCTTGACGCACGCCGATTGTTGTTCTGAACCGTTAAGGTGGCGCTATAGTGGAGGACTGCACTGGTAACCTTGTCATACAGATTTTTGATGACATCAATAATATTAGGGCTGATGTTGTACTTGTACACTCTTATGGTTGCCCACAGAGCTGCATGCCAGACTCCGTTCAAAGGCTTTCTTAAAGTCTGTAGGTATTTCTCGCAGATTATTCTGATGTTGAAAATCAGTTCGCCCTGCCCTGAACCCTGCTTGTTCTTCAGCTGATTTGTTCAGCTTGGGGTTTCAATCTGTTGAGTATTATTTTCGGGAGGACCTTGCTGGGATGGCTGAGGATGATGGTACGGTAATTTTCAAACGACTGGGTCCATGGTGTAGGCCACTCCCCACTCCGCCAGACCCTGTTACAGCTAATGGTGAGGGCATTAATCATCGCTTCTCCTCCTGCTTGAAACAATTCCACTGGTATGCTGTCCACTCCCGCTGACTTCCCCTTCTTCAGTGATTGCACTGCTACCTCAACTTCTTCTTAGAGAATTGGGAGGATTTCTTCCTTTTCTCTGTTTTGGGGACATGCTATAATAATAATTAATTTCAATCAATCATGAAAGTTTAAATATGTGAAACACACTCATTTAATACCGACATGTACCCCCCTCCCCTTCCTTCTCATCCAATCTTGCGAGAGAGTGAGTGCGATTTGTTATCAGGCTGTGTGGACATAATTTTTATGAAGTATACTCATTTTGCATGATAATAATAACTGCCAATGTTTATCAGGTACCCTCTAGATTGTGAGTGTGAATTATTAACTTTAGTTTTGTAATATATGTACATACGCAAACATGCTTATTGTTACGGTGCAGCCTTATTTATTTAAAAAAATCAATAAACAAAATATTCCGAAAATACTGATTTTATTTGCATGTTCCAGTCAGCAAATGTCCCTCCAAAAACAAAAACAAAAGTCGTTGATTGTGCACGTCAGTCAGAGCACAGACAGTACATTTCTCTCCCGATTTGCCTACCTCTGTGGAAGTTAACCCGAGTTAGTGCACACGCTCGTTTTAATTCAGAATGGATGCGCATGTGTAAAGCGGCTTCTCCGAACTTCCAGAGTAGGCCTACTAATAGGGAAGATGGCGGCTACAAAATGGCATGTGTCTGTGGAAGAAGAGGAAGCGACAGAGAACGATCATCTCCAAAAGTGATGCAGAAAAACAAGCGAAAGATTCAAAAAGTTTAAACTGGACTACAAAGAAAAGTGGCCAGGTCTTGTGGTGGCCAACAAAGGGAAAACCTTTTATTTTTGCACCACATATGGAGCTCTACTCATTGCCAAATCCAGGCCAGGAGATGTCCTTTCGAGGGAGCTGGAAAGAAGAGCAGTACAGAGATCTGAAGAGAGCCTACTAAAGGCCCCTTCAGAAACAACAGTAACCAAAGAATACATAGCTTGTACATAGGTACATATAAGGTACTTTCCTTATGTAATACTGTCCAGGAAAATCGTGGCCTATTCCGGGAAAGAAAAATTTATTTTGTTCCTCAAACTCATATTTTGGGGTAGGCATGTCTGACTTACGTGTTTTGTGTTGCATTTCATGCGTTCCATTATTATCATTTTATTTTCATTAATTGTTATCATATCCACCTGCCACACGCGGTTTTATAGAATAAAGCACTTTTGACTTGGCTTGATAGATGTCCTGTCCTATCCTATCCCATTCTTATCAGTACAACTTATGTTAATCTGATGAATAAAATTTGATACAACAACAACATCCTATCCCATAGCTCGAAAATCGTTGGGGCACCACAGATCTCTCTCTCAGTCTCTCTTTTAACCAGTGTTTACCATCTTTCTCTGTCCTCAGAAGCCCTCGTAGCAGTACTCTCTATAAAATAAATCTCCCACCACCTCACTCCCTCCATCCTGATACCTCCAAAAATAAAACTAAACAACTCAGAACTGCAATCATTGATCAGTTATGATAAACCCAAAAGTGACAAACCCCTAAAGTGTGTACATTTACTTCTGTTCAATGAAGTTAGTCACCAGCAAGAAGAAGAAGAAGCTACAAGAGAAGCATTCCAAAGCTTGGGGTTGTAAATGAAAGAAAGGCACACACTCCTTAAAAAAAAGTAAAATGATAAAATCTTGTATCTGCATATCTCCTACACCATACATCCAAACCCACGACAACAAAGCAACATCCTGAGCAAAACCTTTTATTCACATCGGAAACTTTAACCAAAGCCTAGCTAACGATAACTTTCTAAACCATGTCGCTCTCTCGAGTAGGGTTTCAAATTTTCTAGACAGCCAATCCATCTCACAAATTCAAGTCCATAGCAACGATTTGAACTCCCTTGGACATCAAAGCAACGAATCTTGCTTGAGACCGTCCACACTTTACAAATATTATAGTTGGTTTGTTTGTTCTCTCTCCAATATCAACCAACGTTGTTTACTGAGCAAGTGTCTGTAAAGGGAGATAACTGTGATCACTCCAATCAAGGGAGGAAACTGCTCAAGAGTCGGCCGTTTTGAAAGGAAGAATTCTTTTTGTGCAGTAGGAGAAAAAAGGGATGAGTGGGGTGGTAGGGGCAGATGGAGAAGGTGGGAACACTTCCAAATGCAATTATGTCCCTTCACAAAACACATGTTCAAGCTAACAATCATTTGGTCTTGCATTGTCTGTGGTGAATATCGACTCTTTCTGCACCCTTTGATGACAAATTATGCTCATTGGACCCTGAGCAAAAAAGAAAAAGAAGAAGAAAAAAAAATCCAGCAAGAGTGTATAGTTCAAGGTCTATGAATACCTTGTATGAAGCAACAAGAGTCTCACATTCTGAGTTTGTAACAAGTAGAAAGAGCTGGAGAGAAAACTTCCTAACACAAATGAAGTGAGAGGTTAACATGAAGTTGGCTGGCACAGGAGGAGGCAGAAGGGGAGGATAGGAAGGGACTACAGCATGCCAAAGCCTTTGGCGTAGGTGATGGCCTTGAGCAATCGTTCTCGCAGCTTGTCCTTCGTGGAGTAGTCCGGAAGTAGAAGGACGTTGAAACAGGTGTGTGACGTTGGGAGCCTGCACGCAAACACCACACACAACATAATTCGGTCTTGAATAACACTGGGTGGAGGCAAAACAAGGTGCTAAACAACTACTCTCCAGCAACACCTTTCCAGCTTGAGGCGCTGGCGATTCAGATCCAGCACACACACTGTTAGGGGCTCAAATCTTAAGTTGCATAAACAAAGCCTTTCTTTTAACGAGGCATCAGTACTTTGGACAGTAACTCATACTAAACACTTTAGATGCAGTGTGCTGTGTAAATTCTCCATTGTGGATAATAAAGATTCGTTGACTGGACTTGAATCATTTAACAGAAACCTCTCGAAAATCTCCAAAGTAACTCTTGTAAGAATATGTCATCTCCGACAAAGAATAGAGTGCTTTAGAAAGCACACAGACTTGATTCGTAGTTCTTTTTTGTAGAAAAACACCCAGTCTACGTCATAACTTTTGCACTTCCAGGGGGTCACGACTTCCTCATTTGCATTACACAGAAAACTTCGCTGAGGGAAAATGCGGAATTTTCATCATTTTGACAAATCATGATTCTCATGTAAGTTTCTGTTATTTTTTGCATATATCGGGTCAATTGCTATAAACGTAAGCTTGAATAAATGCTTTGACTATATTCTCTCACCATTTGTTGTTGTTGCTGATTCATTACAATAGGTGTACTTTGTTCCGAAAAAAGGGTGCTGATCTTGTAAAATGGCCGAGGAGTTTGTGGTTCTGATTGAGATTTTCAACATAAGTTTGGCATTATGTCTAGGTTTCAAGTGTCTCCTATGGGCATGGTAAAAATGCAAAAATAAAATTTCTGGTGTATTCCTATGAATCTGCACGAACAGTCCTTGGTTTATATGAGCCCTATACTACTTTTTATTTTGTCTTTCCGTCTTCCAATAGCGATCTCCCTGCCTTTACACCACCTGTTCGTGAGGGATGTGTATTTCTTGTGTGTGTGTGTGAGGATGGATGAGACAGGTGAGCATGTATGTTGGTACAGATCGCTGTGCTTTGAGCCCGATTGATTTGGGGAATAGCATCCAGTATTATTATTATTATTATTACTATGTTTATAGGCGTAAACGGGCTAGTTAGTAGTAAGCTAGCATAGGCAATGAACATAAGTTGGGGCTATGGAAACTCTCTAATTTGTGTTTTTTTTTAAAAAGAAGAAGAAAAAATTACCAATGCTCTATATTAAGCTTTCGTTGTGAAAAGTGTCTGTTTTAGCCCATGATGAACCACATCTAAACTCATGCGTTTTCGAGGAAAACAACCTCCGCAAATTAGAGAGTTATAGTGGCATTTACCTCCCGTGGATGAGGACAAACAAAATTTTGTCTGCAACTAAAGGCGCCGTCCCTTCAGAACCGCAGTCATAACCGGAAATGAATGGGATCACTATGAACTAAGTTTTGCTGGTCAATCTAAAGTTCTCTATTATCGTGAATGAGCTGCATGATTTTAAATATTTTGATTGTATTTAATTGTAATAGGTTTTAGATTTCGTAAACATTAATTAATTGTTGTTTAGGAAAGATTGTTAGAGTAAGACTAAGCTTATAAGCACCAAACTTGTATCCTATTAAACGTTCCAAGGTTCAATGTTGTTGAAGTCACAGAGACTTTCTGCAAGCTCAAGCACCGAGTAACATCAAAAACCACTGTGCCACACCACCTGGGCAACACCAACAATTACAAACATTTCTATCATTAAAATACGCAAAAAAAGAAAGTCACCAACTTACTTTTCAGAATCTGGCCCGTTGCGGGCAATGATGAACTTCAACTTGGAGAGACCTCCAACAGGCACCCGATCTGAACCAGTAGTGAACTGCAGTAACTTCTTCTTGCCATCTTCCTGCATGTCATGGACAACTTCCCAGAAGTGTCTGAAATAGGCATCAACGGTAATTAAAACTTTCTGTCACAACTCTGTTTTTTTAAACCTGTGATAAGCCTATTATAGTTTCTAAGCCTATTATAGTGGGAGGAAGATGAGAGAGAGGGCAATAAATTAAAGTTTATTGCTAAGTTTGTAAATAATGTAATTTCAACACGTGCATTGTTTTGTTAGTTTGGCTTCGTCACCCTAAACCAGCCAAGTCTGCCGCTACATGGGTATGAGGGCAGACATGTATTTTCAGGTGCCATGCAAGATTTTGCAGTGAGCAATAGACGCACTAAATTTGAAAGTGCGAGCAAATAAAACTGCTGTACGTGGGGAGTCGCAGAGAGAATTTTGAACAGAAAAGTTTGCTCTAGTGCCAGCAGAGTTTTGGAAGGGGGATTGTGCAGGCATAGTTTTGTACTATTTGCTGCCTATCTCAAGCAGTGTGTAGTCCTGCTGTGATCGCCCTGCAACGCAGTCCAGTTGTCCTAGAACTGATGTCCTAAGAATGAAGACAGCTGCCTGTGCACATCTGTGACCACTTGGACCAGTGTCGTCTTTTGTTTGTGTCGTGTCGTTGTGTCCGAGGAAAACACCGGTAGGATAAGTACCTGCAGGCAATCCCCAAATGGCCATTTTGCTCGAGTGCAAGCATATTCGTATAGACATGTATATATTTTATATTTTTGAATGAAAGGAATTATTAGTGAAGGAAGTATGCTTTTGTATGCAAGGAAATAATTTATATTTGATAATTATTTTTCAACGTTCGCGAAGAGAGGTGATTTATGCATGATAGGTTTGGGTTCTTTGATGACATTGTAAAGAGAAGTGAAATGTAAATGAAAATAAAATGATTTAGTTAATAATTAAGGAAAGATATATAATTTATAAATGGAATTTATCAATTGTTTTCAATGGTTATAATGGGAGATGATTCATAAAAACCAATTTAATAAAAACAAAATAAAACATCCTGAATCAAAATAAAATTTTCGTCCGTAATACCTAATCTAAGTGTCGCTGAATGTAGTATGCACCACTGTGAGCAATGCTGAACTCTTTGGTGCGTGTGTTTCACTTTCAGTGAGCTTAATGAACTCCTTTAGAAGATTCGATTATTCCTTGAAAACGTTCACGGTATTCGCATAAGAAATGTTGTCGTGTCTTTTGCTTACTTGCAACCTTACCCTGCTTTTCTTCAGACTCGCTCTCATCGTCAATCTCGTGTAAATGCTTTCGCAACGCCATGTTTAGCAGCTTCCACAATGGCGGAGACAACGTCTCGCACTACCTCTCACCCACGAGATTTCACTTTCGTGCATGCGGTCTAGGGTCAGCAAGTAAAGGAAATAGCAGATTGGAACATATATAAAATCAGAGCAAAAAAAAAAATTTGGGGGGGTTGGTTATACCACGAAAATGAGTATTTTTAAGAAATTGCTCGTATTGTCGAATTTTATGTTGAAAATTCGTAAAAATACGCGCTAGCGCGTACGGTAGGCACCTCTGATGAGGATATAATCATAATTATCCATCATATCTCCTTCACCTCTGTATCTTTTCCAGCTATAAAGAGAGCCGCATGTCCAAAATACCACTAGGTCACGTAGGATGATTGCTAAGCACCAAGCAATATCTGTCCTCTACATATTTTAATTTGTCTCCAGGTCCACCATTAACCATCAACTTTGCTTAGTCATTTGGAGCCCCAGACCATACCACTACAGTTCACTCTACACAGGGTGGAGAATTTTCCTCGGATCCGCGGATTTCCGCGGAAGGCATTTGCATTTCCGAGAAAAAAATATTGAGTTCCGAGATTTTTATTTTTCGTCCGATATATTTTTCGCGGAACACCTCCGTGCCGCATCCAAGTTATTTTGTCGGTCATTCAATGCGTTCAGAAAAAAAAGCGCCCACTCGCCACTGCTATACAGAGCTATGCTACATGTATAAGGCCTACTATATAGGCCTACTATGAGCAAGAAAACAAAAAATGACACTAGTCTCCTCTCTGAAAATCCTTATCGGGAAGAGAGGGAACTATAAACTGATTAAAAAAAAAAAAAAAATCGGGCGACCAGGACTGGGAACAGTAGTCTATAAAGCGCGCGCGTCCTCCTTCCTTTGTGTTATGCTTCAGCGATTCTTTTCAATGTCTTAGCAGGCTTTTGAAATCAGATGACAAACTAAGAATTGATATCAGATATGTGGTTTTAAAATTATAACTTTCCTGTAATTGTGAGAAGCTGAGGTGCTGCTTAAGTGACAAAAACTGAAGAAGCCTACTGCATTGGAAATGTGGAGTTTGTGTGTAACAGTGGTGGACCTCAAACTTTGTTATGCCTACAAATCAAGATTCTTAACCTTTTTGAAAGGCATGTGCATAAAACATTCTTTTTTTTGTTGTTGTTTCTATTCATGTTTACTTTGTGCTTTTTGCTTTCAGGAGAGGCCCTAAATTACTTTCAAAATTGCATATATTCATTTTCTTACACGGGGCTTCGCTCCCATGAACCCCCCTCCAGGGGCTTGGCCCCTGGACCCCACTAAGGCGGCCTCTTGGCCCCGGCCGGATTTCAGGGATTTCTTGATTCAGTTGTTCTCCACCCTGTCTACACCTATTTAAAGTCAAGCCTTCCTTCGCGGCCTGACCTACGCTGACTCAGGACTCAGGCAGCAGCCAGCGCCTCTGGCACTGGCTAGCTATAAATATGTCAGGCCTCTTCTCCTCTTTTCAACAGCAGCAGCCCACACAGCCAGTAAGCCTTAAAAACACGAAGAGTCCTTTTAAACTGTAAGTATTCAAAACTGCCAACACAATAACTTCACACATGTAATAGACTTGCTGGCAAGAAAATGTTCAAACTGACTGTAAACACGATAGTGTTGGTAGTACACGGTTTGATACGATTCTCATTTAAACAGAAGGGAATGCTTATTAGCTTGAGTATTTACAACAACGAAACGAAGGTTGTGTTGTTGTAAACACTCAAGCTAATATGATGGATTGGCTGGAGAGGAACAAGAACTTGAACAGCTGGTACAGAGGCTTGACACCACCTCCAGAGCCTATGGAATGGAAATCAGTGCAGAGAAGACCAAAATGATGACCAACAACACAAATGGCATCAACACAGACATCAAAGTCCAAAACCTATCCCTCAACACAGTGCATAGCTTCAACTATTTATGAGCCATCGTATCAGACAATGGGTCCCGACAGGAAGTCCACTCCAAGATCGCACAAACAACTGCTGCCCTGGCGAGGTTGAAGCCAATTTGGAAAGACAGGACCATCAGTCTACATTCAAAGGTAAGGCTGCTGCTCTCCCTTGTCATCTCCATCTTCCTATATGCTTGCGAAACATGGACCCTCACAGCAGATCTCCAACAAAGAATACAAAGCATGGAGATGAGGTGCTACAGAAGACTTCTGGGCATTTCCTATACCCAGTACATCACCAACGACGAAAAGTCCAACAGACAACATCACGTAAGCCATTGGACAACACGATGACCTGCTCACAGTGGTGAAAAAACAGAAACTCTGATGGTATGGCCACGTCACCAGATCATCAGGTCTTGCAAAGACCATCCTGCAAGGCACAGTGCAAGGAGGTAGAAGAAGAGGGAGACCGAAAAAGAGGTGGGAGGACAACATTCGAGAATGGACACACCGACTCAACCAAAGCTTTTAGGTTTTGAGGTTAGTTCAGCCAGGCTAGCTATAAATAGCTTCGCCGATAGCTTCGCCAGTGCTTCTTTCCTTTCCTTTCACTGGAAGGGAAGGTGTAGGCAAGCTATAAATAGCCCGCAGCCAGCAAAATGTGGGGGAACCAAAGAGTGCTGCTCACATAGGCATTGAGCTGGTGTATGGACTGGTTTGACATTGAGAGAAACAATCAGGGTTGCTGAGGACAGGGAAACATAAAGTACGCTGGTTAAACGAAAATCTGTGGTGCCCCTACGACCTCCGAGTTATGGGATAGGATAGGATAGGATAGGTTAACAACAAGACTAATGTTCATGTTTACATTGTCGGCTTACGTGGTCCGAGCTGCCAAAATGAATGAGGCAATATACAAAGTGATATAAGTAGCATCCTTTGTAAGTGTTAAAAGGTTGTAGTATAAAGATGTTACAACAACACATCAATTAGGCCTACTCGTGTACCTTGGGAAGGTCAAAACAACAGATCAGTTGTTTCCTAATAAGTTTGTTTTAGTACCAAATTTAAACTACAAGAAAGTTCAAAGTATAATATCAACTCTGTGTGAAAACTAGAAACATCAACCAAATTTAATTGAATGATATACTGATATTAATTAACAATAATTGTTTTAAATTAATGGTACAAAATTCAGTTCAAGCACTAGTTGACTGTCCTTTAGTACACACTGTTGTGCCTGTTGCATGCATTCTGTGTGGTTCCAATGCTGAATGAAACATGCAAAGATCCAAGCATGCAACGCAGTATTAATTGTAGGTTAGTAATTGTCAAAGCCTACAATATTATGTAAATCCTCACTGACCACTTGCGAAACTGCAAACATGAGCATGAAATCCAATATCCAGGTGCACTGATATGTTACTTCCGATTTATTTAATTACTGATAGTCTTAACTTTTCGCTGTCTGAAATATATTGCTTTTGTAACACACCCGCATTTTTCCTGCTATTAATGAGTGTGTAATAACATAGAAAGAGCGTTCGCCTGGCACACTGATGACCCAGGTTTGAATCCTGGTGGGCGAAATAAAAAGTTTAATGATGTAACTATTCCGCCTTAACTGACACAGATTATTGTAACTCGTCCAGGTATGCACTTACTTAAGCTTCGGCTTTTGTGTATTCCTGTTACTGTATTTGTTATGTATTTGTCAGATCAGAAAAGAACTGAATAAACCATTATTTAAACCAAAAAGTTCACTGTCCATTTTAGCAGTGATTGCTCTGGTGGTTCAGTGTTGATTTAGCTCTCTACCCCTAGTTTCCTGGGATGAAATCCTTGTCTGCCATACCGCCAATGGTGGCTTTAGAAATTAAACCTCAATGTTCATTCACTCATTCAACACGGTCTGCAAATATTGGGTGGGTACACTCCTTCAATATCAACTTACATCCAATGAAAACACATTGCTGATGTCTTCTTTATAAGAAGTACACTTAAAATTACATTGTCTCTTTGGTTTAGAACTTTGCTGTCTTTTACCACATACTCCACACAACTTTCTCACTGTGATATTCACGTGCATGAACTTCCATGGTAACATTTTGACAACACAATTCTGGATATTTACTACAGAAAAAACAAACACAAAAAAAAAAACACAAAAAAATAGATAAAGTAACCACCAAACAATTTTTTTCCTTACATGCAAGCCAAGTGACTCTCCTCTCTTACTGAAAATGTATGTGTGAATCTTTGGTTCCAAAGAGTCTGTGTAAAGCAATCTTGGGATGGGCGTGCTAAGCTAAGGAGTGTCTGTGAACCGACATGTTATGTTTGTCACTGGATACCAGAGTCTTTTTATAGTGCTGACGGCTTCCATCTGTTGCAGTAGCCAATGCACTCTATGTCTTAAAGGTACCACACTGTAGTTTTAGCGTTTGGAACCCAATATTTCAGGAAAACCAATGACTCACATGCAGTGTATGTCTTCAGGAAAGAGCATTCATTCACACCAACCTGATGGTAGGAGAGGTGGCATCGAAGCCTCCATCATACTCCGTTGTTTGCTCTAAAGCGCAGAAATCATACTCCTGAAACAAAAAATCCAGTTTTCAATTTTATGTTAGTGAGAGGAACACTGAAAACTTCACTGTGTATTTCTCTTTGTTCTCTTGAGAACACCTGTGAGTGTTTTAACCAATAAAACACAAACAACTTCAAAATCTTTTTTTTAAATTTATAAAACATTTGATTTGACAGCTTTGTATTGTATGCAGTTTCCACTGTGGTGTTACAAATGTGGTTTGAGCAGATAAGCTGTCTGATATCTATGCTGTATTCAAAATTTATTCTTATTATTCTTCAACGTAGAACTCTCTTCCTCTCTCTCTTTGTAGCTCTCTGAACATAGCCACTTTCAAGTCCACCTTGATAACTCATCTCTTCCTTAAAAATGTCTGATCTCGCCTCCCATCACCATTCCTTCTTTTCTGATTCAGACCACCGCCGTCACACCGTACGCCCCCAATCCCATCACTCCTTAGTTTTCTCCTCCTCCAACTCCCTCCCTCCCTCAGTTTTTATAGTTTACTTGTAAATATTCTTTTTCATGTTTGTATTATGTCTTTACAAAGTTTATTAGTCTCTCATTTTTGTTTCACTTCTTTCCGTACATATTTCGATGTTAACGTTAAGTATAAATGCGTGAAAACTGTGTTGATGTCATTGGAAAAAGCTCTATATAAATACCCTTATTATTATTATTATTATTATTATTATTATTATTATTATTATTATTATTATTATTATCTACATTGGTCACAACAGAGAATAAAAATTCTCATCCAAACTTGCCAACCTATAATGAACTATGAATTTTCTCTTTTCACTTGTATTATTGGATTAAATTGGTTGAAAAAAAAAAGAAAAAAAAAAGAAGAAATAATGGTTCGTTTATTCTATGGCGCACTTCAAAATATTTCTGCCCGATTTGCTGGAGTGGTGTTACCTTGCTGCCACAGACGAGAGCTTCCACTTCGTCAGGACAGAAGAGGTATTTCAGTGGGCTCTCGCTCGTGACCATCAGGAACCCTTTTTTGAAGGCACGGAACTGGGACTCGATTGACTTGTTCAGCATGTAGTCTGTGTACAGATCCACAAATTCCTGGAAAAAAACAAAGTGGATGGGAAAAACAATGTAAGGTTATATTTAAGTACACATACTTTAGATTCACAGTTTGTCAACATTCACTGACAAGTGACATATTCAAGACAATTATGCAAACTATATGCCTCCCCTTTTTTTTGTGTTCTAGCTAGAAAAATAATAAAAATGGGAAGGAAAAAACTCTTTAAAATACAAGAACAACAAAAACCTGAAAAACTATTTACATGCAAGGATTTGCATGTCAGGAATACTGCATAAAGAATGCCAGGTTAGCAATACTAGCGACATATAACAGTTGCGTACTAATTACCTTTTTGTTGCTCTGAGTGACAAAGATATCTGATCCACCTTCTTTCAAATCATGTTGGTCGCTAATGCCAAATATGTCTCTGAAGCCTATACGGAATGTCTGCATAAACACGTCTTCCATGTTGTCCTCTCCATAGTCCAGTAACTGTTGTAGACTATTTGCCAGTATCTGAAACACAGACAGATAAAATCACATGCTCCTTTCTAGGTCATTTAAAAAGGGGCTTCTATTTAACGGACCAACAAAATAGATAGACAATTGATCACAAAAATAGATGCTTTCACCACATAAATAGATGCTTTCTGCAATAAAACATTTAATCAGTAAAAGAAACACTTTATCGCCAACCGAAAAAATACTTACACTCCAACAATAGAATAGATGATTCACCAACAAATAATATACTTCAGCCCCCCTACCCCCCCCCCCCCCCCCCCCCCCCCCCCCCAAAAAAAAAAAGTGCTCAGTAAAGGATTAGCTAGTTCTAGTAACAAATTAGATGTTTTCAACAACAGAACAGATACATATGTAGCCGAGCTGAGAATTTGACGCCCGGCTCTTGGCCACGACCTTGAAAACACGGTCCAACATGGACTGTTATTTTCATTTATCCTCGTAAGGACATAAAAATATTTGCCCTGCAGGGTGGTGAAGCATATAATGCTCATGCCTTCTGTATTTATGAGATTAGCTTTTATATGCCATTTTCTTTTTCATTTAATTCTTGTTTCAATTTCATTTAATCTTATCTCATCCCTCTAGTCGATGTTTATTGGGATATTGCTAACATAATGATAGGCTTATTTTGTGAGTGGAAGTTTAAACAAAATGTTTAATGTCGCCTATCAGGTATGTGACTGATTATGTATATCAAGTGTGTTGAATAGTGTGTTTAAATGACATGTGATATTGTTTGCCTACGTTGTATCAGGACTTTGTTGTATGATGTTGGTTCACTGTTAAACACATAATTAACTATTTGGCAAAGGCAATGCACGGTCACGATAGAACGTGTTTTCATTTTGGTCGGATCTGAACTTAAATGTGTGCTTCAAAGAAATTGTTTCTCATTTTAGAGTCGCTCTTTCTGTGTTGTTTGGTTCTTATGTATGACATGATTAGTGGTAAATCCATGTCCGTTTGTCTTAAGATACAATGCGGACGCTGAGTTGTGAAAGAGTCGGGGCGAAATGTAGCCGTGCTAGCTACAAGAATTGTTGACTATACTTAGGCCTTACTCTGTCTCTGTTAGGTTTAAACTAGCTGTGTGCTATTACTTGAGATAAGCGTTTCAGATCCCTTAAAGCACATAACCATTAGACTTAGCATTACATTCTCTATCAGAATATATAAACTTTATATTTGATTTATGTAGCAGCTTTGAAGGGGAGCGCGATGTTTAGAATAGCGTGATGCAAATCACATTGATATAGACACAGCGCTGTTATAGGCTAAGCCTCAAAGGATGTCGTCGCCCAGTTTGAAAACAAACTAACCAGCCATTGTAGCATTTAGCGTAACTTCCCGCCTTTTTTTAACACATGATAAGAACAGAAATTTGAATGCCACTACAGCAAAGATTCTACAATGTACCACCTTAAAATAAATGTGATATTTTCCGATGCCTTAGTTCATTCTCAACCAGAAGATGCTAAAATCAAACATTAGATTATAGGGATGTACAAATCGGAAAGGAAACACAGGGGAGAAATTGTAAGAAGGTTCCAGATAAAATTGTTGCTGGTTGTGTGTTATATGTTGTCTAAGTTAGTCCGTCTGTCTAAAACAATAATAGTTTTCATGCCATATTATATTTTGTTGGAAAGAGGAGACATTCTTTCTTAGTCATTATTATTATCGTTTATAATTTTAATAAATTCAAGAGTTATTTTGAGTTTAGAGTCATGACACCCTAAAGAGTAGCAATCGACTCCCTCTTAAATCGCATATTATTTTTATTTCAAAGCAGATAGGTCCGAAATTGTTATTTAAGCAGAAAGGTTGTATTTCCACGTTTACTCTGATATAAAATTTGTATATTATTCATTAGTCTTTCATGCCTTACACTTAAGGTAAATATTAACGAAGAATACAAAGCATGGAGATGAGGTGCAACAGAAGACTGGGCCTTTCCTAAACCCAGCACATCACCAACAACGAAGTCCTACAAACCATCACACAAGCCATTGGACAACACGATGACATGCTCACAGTGGTGAGGAGACGGAAACTCTGATGGTATGGCCACATCATCAGAGCATCAGGCCTTGAAAAGCACAGTGGTGAGGGGACGGAAACTCTGATGGTATGGTTGGTTGCAGTTTATTATCCCTTTCTATCGGGAAACTCTGGGCCGCCTCCCCTGGAGAAGGCGTAGTCATAGTCTGTAACGCGCCCCAACCCAACCTAACTAACATTATTTGTGATTTTTGAAATTTTGCTGAGGGAGCAAACCGGAGTACCCGGAAAAAAACCCCGAGACTTCGCCCGAGTCTAAAGTAAATAATATTCGGAGAAACATAACGCCCAGATGCTGGATCAAACCCACACCTGTCAGGCGCCATTGGTTTCTGGCTTGTGGACAAGGCAAGTTAGTCCCGCCTTAGCCCACAACGCTCGCTCATATGGCCACGTCACCAGAGCATCAGGCCTTGCAAAGCACAGTGGTGATGGGACGGAAACTCTGATGGTATGGCCACGTCACCAGAGCATCAGGCCTTGCAAAGACCATCCTGCAAAGCATGGTGCAAGTAGGCAGAAGAAGAGGCAGAGACAGAAAAAGAGGTGGGAGGACCACATTCGAGAATGGACTGGCTTGACACTGAAAGAAGCCATGAGGGTTGCTGAGAACAGAAAAAAGATGGAGTACACTGGTTAAACGATCATCTGTGTTATGGTATAGGGTAGGAAGGATAGGAAAGATTAACAAATAGCACAAAATTAGTCAGAGAGGCAAAGTCCCACGCCGTGAGCTGCATGCACTAATATTGCTTTCGGTACTGCTGGCAGCCCGATATAAAAGCAGGATCGCTGTTAGTTTCGGGAGGGATTCCAACGTTGATACCACCACTCGACCGCTGCTAAGCTGTTCTCTCCATGAGCTCTGGCTTTGTTATCTTGCTTGCCTGAATATGATGTTCGTCGAATAAAGACAAACTTTCAACGGTCATCAACGGACTGGCGTTCGGAAGAAAGAGAGAGAGAGAGAGAGAGAGAGAGAGAGAGAGAGAGAGAGAGAGAGAGAGAGAGAGAGAGAGAGAGAGAGAGAGAGAGAGAGAGAGAGAGAGAGAGAGAGAGAGAGAGAGAGAGAGAGAGAGAGAGAGAGAGAGAGAGAGAGAGAGAGAGAGAGAGAGAGAGAGAGAGAGAGAGAGAGAGAGAGAGAGAGAGAGAGAGAGAGAGAGAGAGAGAGAGAGAGAGAGAGAGAGAGAGAGAGAGAGAGAGAGAGAGAGAGAGAGAGAGAGAGAGAGAGAGAGAGAGAGAGAGAGAGAGAGAGAGAGAGAGAGAGAGAGAGAGAGAGAGAGAGAGAGAGAGAGAGAGAGAGAGAGAGAGAGAGAGAGAGAGAGAGAGAGAGAGAGAGAGAGAGAGAGAGAGAGAGAGAGAGAGAGAGAGAGAGAGAGAGAGAGAGAGAGAGAGAGGAGAGAGAGAGAGAGAGAGAGAGAGAGAGAGAGAGAGAGAGAGAATGTGTGAATATAAGACTTCTTCACCATACTTCCTCCACACTCTCTTTCAAACAACACCCCCATCAGCCATTGCTACACATACAATGGATATCAATCATCATACAATTATACGAGGTGCGTTTTGATCATGTTATTGAGTATAAATTAGTAGTCAGTGTTACTGATCACTGTTGAACATGTGTTAATTCTTGACAGCTACTCATAAAAGCTCCTTCAAGGTCTTGCCATTGCATTTTTGACTTTTGATGATGATTCATTCCTTCAAGCCGCAGATCTGTTCTCAGAAAGTGGAGGACGTCAGAGGAAGGATTGGCTTCCTTCACTGACTACTTTGAAAGATCTTGGCTCGATCAGAAGGTCACTGCGTACAAGGGGTACGCCACTGGTCATCCATCAACACACAATGGCTTAGAATCCGCCAACATGCAAATCAAGAGACGGAATACCTTTTGTGAAAGGTTGGAGTTGTCCAGGTTTCTTGCTGTCGCCGAGCAAGACATTGTGAAGAACTGATGAGGTGAGAGAGCCGGCCCCAGGTAAAACTGGGGAGGAGCCCCAAATAACTGTGCAGGAGGTTCACAAGCATGATCTCAAATTGTGGACAGCAGCTTATCAGTGGGCCTTATAACCTAGAGAGTCCTTGAATGGCACATCCTTCCTAGTACTTTACTTTAATGAAATTTTAACAGTTTAATTGGTATTTTCCCATAGTACTGTACATGTATATGTATGTGTACATATGTGTGTGTGCATGTTTGGAAGTTGGAGCCAAGTTATTTTTATTAAATTTGTCACTATTGAAATAATCTTTCTGAAGCTCTTAAGTACAATTTCTGTCATTTTCCAGGTTTTGGACCATTTGGACCCAAAAAGACTAATTCAACAACAAAACAGTTTAATTAACAAACAAATAGTCTTCCGTTTAAAATCAGTGTAGAAGAAAATTTGATTTTGTTTTTCTGAAAGTATCCGATTTATTGCTACTATAATCCGATTTGTTGCTGAGCAGTTTGTTGCTTGTTTCATCTATTTTTGTGCTTGAATCATCTGATCTTTTGCTGAAATCATCTAATCTTGTGATCAAAGTATCCATTTTTGTGGTTGAAGAATTGTTGTTAAGATAAGCCATTCTGTTGCTGAATCCCATCTATTTTGTTGGTCAATTAATTGTAAGCGATTAAAAAGCAATGCAGAACGAGTACCTCTGAACACAAAACAGTCTTGTTTACACACATAAGACACAAAGTATGCAACAGATTTTTTGAATTCATCATGATATTTCTTTTCCAAGAAAATTTGCTTTGACTTTGGCAAGGGAAATAATAAAATATAAAACACACATATATATATACAAACACGTTATAGCAACTTTTTTATTCCTTTGTAGAAACGTTTTCTTTGAGTTGTGTGTGTTCCGGTCAGGTCTTAAGGTGACAGATTGTGATGTGCTCTTTTGGGCGGGGCAGTTCTTTTCTTCACAGTAACTTAGTAAGGTGTCTGAGAACTTACGTTACAGTTAAAATCCTCATGAATATTAATATAAAACCTTATTACTCACAGGATCAACATCAAAGAGGTCCTGAAAGACTCCCTTCTTGCCCATCAGCTTGCGGTAGACCACCATGGGCAGCTGGATGTTGAGGATGCAGCTGTTGTAGATGGCCAGCCCCAGCACAATGCCGATCAAGGTGAACTGACTCTCTGTCTCAAACGAGGTGGGGTTGAACCAGAACTGTCTCGTGTCCTCGTAGAATGTGAACATGCCTGAGAAGACATTTGTTAGCTAATATTACAGGAATCAGTTGGGAAAATTTCTCAGCTAACAGTACAGGAATCGATGGGAGAAATTTGTCTGCTTACAGTAACCGTACAAGAATCAGTTGGTCCAAAACTATGTTGGTCAACAAAGATTATCAGAAAAGGTCTGACACACAAACGTAACTTAATACAGCGAAGATAAGATAATATACAGTAAATATAGTAACACTCAGGGGATGAAAGTGATTCTCTTTCTGCCATCTTCTGCACTGTAGGTACATATTTAGTTTGCTTTGGGACCACCAACTTTTCTATACTTTATATTCTTCTCATCATGATAATATTTAATAATCAGATATTGTATTATCACATCTTTATGAAAGTACCTGAACTGACTAGGAGAGTCTCAGTCTGTATAGTGAATCAACAGAATGGCATAACCTTTGAACACGTCAGCATGCAGTTAGATAAGCCTTTAAAACTTGTAATTTAATTCTGTGGATAAATAAGCTCTTCTGTGATCAAAGTTTTTAGTGTGAAAGTTTGAAAAAAAAAACGGTTCAGACTTTTGTTAAATATAACTTATTAAGCTTGCAAGATGAACCACAGAGAAGGATGTATTCATGTGGAGAAAAGCGAGCAATTGTTGTTAGTACACCACAATATCAGCTTTATCTGGGTTAAGAAATACTTCAATAATAGTGAGATAAAGGGGAAGGAAGGCCTTTCAACAACAACAACAAAAAGAAAAGAAGAAGAACAAGAACAAGACTGGCACCTTACCTATATCAGGGTTAAACAATTCTTCAATAATGAGTTGAAAGAATTCTTTGGAAACACCTCCTTCATCCAGACCCTGCTCGCCCTCAAACTCCACAAACAACTGCTTCTTCAGATCAGATGGATTCTCAAGTGCCATCATTTCCAGCTGCAGAACCAAAGCAACACGTATAAAATTCTAAAAATATAGAAGGACCAGGTTTTACAGACTTCAAAGACATTGGCACATAAATGTACAGAGCTGCCAACTGCTATTGTTGGTCGGGAGTAACAAAAAGGCAACTTGGGAGTAGCAAAATGGCGTTTGGGAGTAGCATTTCAACAAAATGTTAACCCTGAACAAGGTCATCCGCTTATTTACTTTTGCACTTTAATACAATAACACACACACAGTGACACACCAACCACCCAACTGGCAAAATAGTGTTTGGATGCACACAAGTCATTCAGTCAGACATGGCTGCCTTCTTGCACTTCCGCAAGATAGCACTGTCCAATTGAGTATCATAACAGCCTTGTCTTCGTGTGTTTTGGATGTGACGTGCTTTTCTACAGCATGCATTCCACCATGGCTTATTTTAATGTCCATGTAGCAAATGCTACAAAACACGTGCTGGGCATTGACTTTTGAAGAAGTGATGCACGGATGTGTTTCACTGTATTTCGTTTGGTATTTCTGACAAGCATGACGCATTTTGGACTTGGGCGGTTCATTCGTTGTACTCGCTCCAGCAGGTCGCTTCGACATGTTGAAATGAAAATGGTAAAAATCTACACACTCTGACACGGTCTAAAACCATGAAGAACTAAGATGGCGGTTAAGCGTTTCCGGTAATTTTGTACTGCGCTTTCCGATTGGTTAACGCAGTGTGCGTGCGTGCGGCAGATACAAAACGGCCACACGGCGACTTGCTGTTGCTGTACGAGTTTTACACAGCCACTTTCTTGTCAAAAAGTGGTACGCTAGACAAAATTTGACCGGGCGTAGCAAATCGAGACCGGGCGTAACAGCGTAGCCAAGTCAACTCTAGCGTTGCAAACTACGCCCAAAGCGTAGCACTTGGCAGCTCTGAATGTACACAAACTAAAATACTACATTAGCCCATTATAAAAAAACAACAACAGTAGTTTTGAACGAAGCTTTCTCACAGGAAACTTATACATGTACACATTTTGAAAATACCCACTTACATTGACAAGAGCATCATCCACCACATGATCTCGCCGCACCCTCAAGCGTAAATATGGCATGGGTGGCCCACCATTCACCAACGTACTGATCAAGGATGTACGCCTCTCCTGCATCATCCTGACACGATTGTCATAGTACATCTGCATGTGCTTGGAGGCGGTGTTGAGCACAAAACTGTGTACAAAGAAAGAAAACTTGGGCTCTTTCTCAGCCCTGTAGCAGAGATAATCTGCATTGACGTCGATGTGTTCATTGAGAGGTTCATTGACAAATTCTTCCCGTGGGATCATGGGCTTGCGCACGCTGATGGGTTGAAAGCCCAACTCCTGGGCAATGGTGTCATCTGGGAACTGCGACTGTTCTTTGGGTTCCATACCCATGGCACCTTCCATACTCATGTTCTGCAAGTCGGCCTCGTTAATGCGCTGCTCTTCCTCCAGCAGATCAGGACTGTCATGCTCGCCGCCCCACAAGCTGGCATAATAGATAACCTTCATGGCCCCACAGGCCCCACTGATGGCTTCATCGTCGTTCAGCTGCAATCCTCGCCCCCAGCGTCCTTCGTCGTTGATGATGCGCACTGTGATCAGCTGCTGCAGCATCTGTAGAATCTCCGTCAGCCGCTCCACCCCAAATGACGCCCACACCTTGGCTAGGCGGGCTTGCGCAGAGACCGGCAGCAAACCCACAGCTTTGCAAAAGGCAGGAAAGGCCGCTTCCAGGTATTCTGGACTGTGCAGGTTGGGATACTCCATGATAATCACAAAAATATTGATGATGTCGGGATGGTTCACGTACTTCTTGTAGTACTTGAAATCCATCTGCAACACCCTGGAGAGACTGATGATGGCGTTTATCAGGGCTCCTTCAAAGGGCTGGTCAGGAATGGACAAGAGCTGCCTGTATGCTCTGCGAACAGACTCCACATCCACAGTCAGCACTGTGTCCTGGCAAGATGGCACTCCTAAGTCACCTCGAGACAAGTCCACTAAAACCATAGCAACACTCTCCTGAATGGGGGACTTATCCACCTGCATCTCATTGTCCTCTGTTTCTGTATCGTCCACATCCTTGTCAGGGTCTGGCTCTGTCTTTGAATGGCCGGCAGAGAAGTGAAAGCTCTGCAGCAGAGTATCAGGGTTGCTGAAGACAGCACCGATATTGCGTATTAATACGTGCCAGCTGCCGTGTGTCTGACCCTCTTTGATCAGGGAGTTGATCTTCTCCTCATCCAAGTGGCTTAACTGCTCAACTGCAAAAGAAGAATAAACAAGATTTTTAAATTTTAAACATCTCATGCTTTTATGACTATTAACTCTCATGAAATATAGTCAACATGAAATATAATCATTAAAAGTCTGTTAATCAAAATTGGTTTACAATAATTCATTATAACTGATAAACCAATCTATACATTGCAATAAACACGTGTTATAATACACAGAATAAATCTGATGACTTCATCAGCTTACCACTACCAGGCTTACTTTGGGTGCTGGAACCAGAAGCTGAAGATGAGGCTGCAGCCTGCTGTCCCAGAGGCCGCTTGGCTTTGGCACCTCCACGACTACAGGATGCCCCACCACTACCACTGGCCGTGTGGCCAGCACTGCTACAAGAGCCATCACCTGTTTCCTGCACCGGTAACTTGCATACTTGGTGGGAATGCCATCGCACAGTCTGGCTCTCTCTTTTGAAAGTGTCACTGCGTGCACAGCCAACTTGTTTCGGTCGTAAGATTTGAAACTGAACCGAGGACATGATGCGCACGACAGGTTATCACAGTCAGGGTTGCCACAGCCATCAGTCAGCTGTTGGTAGTAGTTTTTGATCAACTCAGCAGCAGCAGCACGCTTCCTGTCAACGCAGGACATTGAAAGATCCATTTAAAATTGAACATTACCAGACTATATTAAGTTTAAAGCAACTGGAACTGGAAAATATGATTTTTCTGTTACTATATCAGTATCAATCTGTTATTGCTGTCAATGAATGTAATAATAACTAAGTAAGATAACTATGAGTATGAGTAAACACTAGTTTCATCGAGAAAACTGTTCAAATGTCACAAACTGTTTATTGGAAACTTTAAAAGCCTATGAGGTCAAATACTAGTGTTAAATTAAATACTCTAAAAATATCTAACACTCACATTTCGTCAGATTCTGAACTGGAACCCGTAACTGTATGAACACTGCAACAAAGAATCCTGCTATTTAATCAACCACAAGTAAAAACAACCACTTTGCCTTGTTTCAAAATTTTTATTTAATTTCATTTTCTATTTCTATAGTAGTATAGAAAACTATATGTTCAATAGAGCAGCTGTTGCTAAAATCTCATGGATTGATGGAAGTATTTATTAGGGAATACTGATTCTATTTTAGATCCATCAACTTCTGACTAATGAAGTTCTCTGCCCCTGTTATTTCTGTCCCTTTGATTTCTTATGTCGGCAGTAATGCCCAAGTTACCCGGACCCCGGACATTGACTGCTTGTTTTTTTTAAATGTCAAATTGTCAAACCTCAAGGCTGACACCTTGTCCGATTAAAACGATGGCGAGTTGGACACGTGTCTGATAGTTTTCGCATATTTTGCGGACAGGGCGAAACGTTTATGCAGCTCTAGACGGAAAACCAAACAAATTCCCCCAGACAGGACTTGTCTCAGCATTTGGAATGCTCTCTGTCTATGCGCCCCATCTCTTTCCTGACTGAAGCTGACCTTGTGGGGCTGTGAGGAACTGGACACACTGCTTCGTCTCTTTGGGGAGGAGGCTGTTGCAGTCTGGATGGAAGATGGACAAACCAACAAGAAACTTTCCGATCCAATAGTAAACAAGGTGGCAGCTCACAAAGAGTGGAAGGAGATGAAAGAAACAGTGAAGGTACAGATGTACCCAAGAGACAACAGCAAGACTGTGTGGATATTGATTAGTCAGCTTCACTGTGATGCCTGCCCAAACCTCCTGACGTTGCAACAGATCTGTCTTGTTCTGGCAGTGCAGACAGCCCATGTGGAAAGTTGCTACAGATCTGTCTTGTTCTGCCAGTGCAAACAGCCCATGTGGAAAGTTGCTACAGATCTGTCTTGTTCTGCCAGTGCAGACAGACCATGTGGAAAGTTGCTACAGATCTGTCTTGTTCTGCCAGTGCAAACAGCCCATGTGGAAAGTTGCTACAGATCTGTCTTGTTCTGCCAGTGCAGACAGCAGGAGGTGGATGTGGAAAGTTGCTACAGATCTGTCTTGTTCTGGCAGTGCAGACAGCCCATATGGAAAGTTGCTACAGATGTGTCTTGTTCTGCCAGTGCAGACAGCCCATGTGAAAAGTTGCTACAGATCTGTCTTGTTCTGCCAGTGCAGACAGACCATGTGGAAAGTTGCTACAGATGTTTCTTGTTCTGCCAATGCAGACAGCCCATGTGGAAAGTTGCTACAGATCTGTCTTGTTCTGCCAATGCAGACAGCCCATGTGAAAAGATGCTACAGATTTGTCTTGTTCTGCCAGTGCACACAGCCCATGTGGAAAGTTGCTACAGATCTGTCTTGTTCTGCCAGTGCAGACAACCCAGGTAGAAATGGGGTTCAGTGCTCAAAACCTGGTTTGCACTGCCCGGAGAAACAGGCTTGAGGTGGAAACACAAGATGCCATCATGAAAGTGAAACTGCAAGGCCCTGAAAAAGCTTCAAAAGAGTATATTCACCAGATTGTAAAGAAGTGGGCAAGCAAGAGAAAGCGCTACATTTTCAAGAATTGAACTTTCACAGTTTTGAACTTGAAGTGCCTCTTTACTGTTCAGTATTACCAAATAAACAATGCCAGTGTCCTATTACTTTTTTGTGTTCAGCACATCATGTCCTATTGTTTTTTTGTGTTCAGGACATCATATCCTATTATAAAGGTCCCAAAAACTGTGCATCACTGTGTCGGATTAATTACTTTTTCATGAGCGCAAATGATAGCTGATCAAACCATGTTTCTTGCACACACAAATCCAAAATGATGATAGAACAGGTTTCTTCATCACTTCAACTATGTAGATAATTTTTTATTTTCCCAATATCCGATGTTTATTTTTACATACCAACTAATTTTGAATAAATTCCTCCTCATGGTACTAGTAGTTCCATAAAAAGAGCCATGCTTGCTTTGCACTCCTTTTTAAAGCATTCGATGATTCATGCAATTTGTTTAGTTTAGTTTAGTTTAGTTTAGTTTGGAGGGACTTGTGTAAGCCTCGCGGCTTTTTGAATGTCCCTTTTATTTTGGGTATTTTTACTTGTCCGGTTCCATTTGCGGTTGTTAGGGGAATACTAAAGATAGTATGCTAATTAGCCATCATACTCAAATTTTGATTTCTCTATGGAATTTACCTTTTCCAGATGATTTTTAAAAGTGTTCAGGTTGTTAGCTCTTTTAGTATCAACTGGCAATTTATTCCATATGGGCGCAACTCTGTAGGAGAATGAGTATTTTCTTTTGTTTGTGCGGCAATGTCTTATATGAATGTTGTTCTGTGAGTTTCTTGTTCTAGAGTTAGTATTTAACTGAAACAAAGTGTTAACATCAATGTTGTCAATCCCATTAAAATCTTGTAAGTCTGGATCAGATCACCTCTCAATCTTCTAAATTTCAGAGAGGGCAAATCCAAAACTCTCAATCTCTCTGAGTACGGCAATTGTCTCAGCGATTTAATCATCCGAGTCGCTCTTCTTTGTACTCTCTCCAAAGCAGATGACTGCTTCTTAAGATACGGAAACCATATCACATTTGCATATTCAAGATGTGGCCTTACATGCGATTTATACAGGCGGGTTAAGGTATCACTATCCAAGTAAGTAAAAGATCGGCGTATGATACCGAGCATTTTATTAGCCTTGGAAATTGCATTGTTTATGTGTTTATCAAAGTTTAGGTTTGTATCAAAAGTAACCCCCAAATCTTTTTCCACACTATTATGGTCAATCGTCACTTTGTCGTCACCTGTGGTCATCAAATAGTCATGTCCAGGATTTTTCTTACCCATATGGAGTACGTTACATTGTGTCATTGTTTGTTAACATGTCAATAGAAAAAGTCTATTGTGGTGAAAAATAAATTGTTTTGTGCTGCCTTGATGATCTTTCATGCTGTCAACGACCTTTCCTTTTTCCAGCAAACTGCATTGTCCAGCTTGATTGTACAGGGGGATAATCCCCTCGAATTAGGGACCTGAGATTAGCATGAGGATCATTCGTAAAACCATTAAGTTCAACTACAAGGATGGTAATGAGCATAGGTTTTAGGCCTACCCGAAGGAAATAGGGACAAATTGGATAGTCAATCAATCTAGTCATGACATTTCAAGCAGACGAACTTGAGAACAACGTTCAACAACAAACAAGCCTAAAATAAAAATTTGAGGAGTTATTTCCCGTAACGACAGCGCTCAAAATTATGTAAGCACTAACCTTGCGGGTTGATGTCCAGGATCGTGGTTTGAAGGATTCATGAACGAACAAAATTTAAAACCAAACAAACAGAAAAGTCTAAACCAAACACTAATAACAGGGTACTTCGTCAGCAATATCTAACATCGTCATCTCAGAAGATCCGCCATGTTTGTTGACCTCTTCCATAATCTCAATGCAAGGATAAAGGCTTTTTTTTTCTTTTTTCTTTAGTTTGCATTTTTATTGAATGTAGTGGACATATGAACTAAATCTTAAAACTAAACAACGACTCAGTATTTTTTAAAATTAAAAATATATTTTTTGAATCTACTTAAAAATACCCATCAACTTTAGGCCTATCCAATATGTCTGCGCCCAGCTTCAGAGAGTGTTGTTGACAGGTAGGCTTTCCGCTATTCATAGTTATGTTATGTTGATTGCTTTTATTACGTAAATTCATGCGTTTCATAAATTCACGTCCCACATTTCTATGTTACATTGCATTTTGCTCGCTTTCTTTTGTGTGAAAAACAACAATCGTTCTTATAGTGTCAAACGCTGACGTGTCTCGCCCAGTGATTTATTGTGAGACTGAAGTCTGAACTCTCACTCTCAGGCAGAAGTTAAACATGACTTAATTGAAAATTATATAAAGTGTTGAACTGTTATTCGATTTTGCGATGTATTATTTCAGTGGATATCCTTTGAACAATGGATAACAGACCAGCATATTTGCGAGGCAGAGGGAGGGGGCGAGGCCGAGGAGGTCCAGTTTCGAACACCGACTCTGGAAGTGGGAGACCGAGCTTTGGGTCTGCTGCCACAAATCCTGTCGGTCGTGGTAACAAGCAAAATGTGCCTACCAATACCAATGGGAATGCTTGGTCAGCATCAAAAGCTCAGATCAACCAAAATAATTCATCAGTAAATGGTGAGACACAAGTTTTTGAAACTCGACACATTTATTGATTCACAACGAATTGTAAGTTAATTGACACTTTAGAATGGAAAACACACTGAATGAAAATGTTATGTCTACTTTGATTCATTTTGTGCTATGTAGTAGTAGTAGTAGTAGTAGGACTAGAATAGGCCGTGAAGCCTTTATACGTCCCATCGTAGTTATCATTTGATATCGATTACAGGTCAGGTTTTTAAGCATGTAATAAATTTACCTAAATTATTCATCAAAGCTTCTAAATAATACTTCAAATTTTGGTAGTTTGATTTGATTTTTGAATGAATTAGTACTATTAAGGTGTTTTAGATTAGTAGGAAGATTGTTCCAAAGATTTGCAACTCTGTTACTAAAAACATTTTTCCGAAGGTTAGTTCTTGCATACTGGATAAAAATTTTGCCCTCACTAAGTCGTGTTATATTACAGTCAGGTGATGCAAAGAAATAGTTCCATGAGAGGTCATTTATATGGTTAAATGGTGCGATAGAAGTGTGGCATATTTGAATTTGTTGGAAAGCCCATAGAATTCTCCTTTGTTGTAGTATTTACATTAAACTCTGTGAGCAACAAGGAAATGTTTTGTGACTTAAATTCAGAACAATATGTGAATGTTCCAACAGCTAAGACCATCCACTATCACTGAGCAAGGAGGCTATTTATAATTGCTTCTTGAATTAATGTAATGAACCCTCATGCTGGCTGGCTGGCTGAGGCAAACAAAGGGAATCTTAGTGTACAGCTGTGACTGCTCTGTTAAACAGCCTAGTTAGTGACATGATTTTCCAATGTCTGTGGATGAAAAGGTCCCTCATTTCTGTACGTATTCATTGTTATTATTATTGTTGTTATTATTATTATTGCTGTTGTCGTTGTTGATATCACTATTAATACATCAGTATTATTGTAATGATATTTCAGTTAAGGAAAATGGTAAGAATGCCTTTGCTGAGGCCAGCATTCGTCACCAGGAGGCTGCCAAGAAGCACCTTAAAGATTTTGATGAAGATTTTGATGACGAAGAAGAGGAGGACATTGGTGATAAAGTCCTGGAGACGGTTTTCAAGTCTTACTCTAACAATTATGGTAAGTACAAATTACAATGTACAGTAACAAGGACATCAGAAATCTAACCTTGTAGATCTAGGTAAAAGTTGCAAGTCTCTGTATGAGATAAAATGATATGAATTTGCGCTATGAGCACTAGTGTTGAAGGGCGCTGTACAAATGTTAATTATTATTGTTATTGCATCTTCTTGTTGTTGTGGATTTTTCTCCCCCAAATATAAAACTCTTGAGCAGCAGATCAAGTCAATCAGTAAATGAACTAGATAGGTAGGGGAATGAAAAGGGCAAATACATGGGATGGATGATGGAAAAGAAATGTCTAGAATGAGGAAAATGGGGGGGGGGGGGGGGGGGGAGGGATGGAGAAAATTGGTAAGGGAAAGAATACATTTATGTAGTTAAATCATACTGCTACAGCACTGATTTGGTGGGAATAGTTTTTTACATTTTTTATTATAATATTTTTTTAAATGAATTGGAAGGTTCTATGACACTGTCATACTGATTCCTATTGCACACTTGTAATCATCTGACAACATTTGTGGCTTTGTCTGTTTGATTTAGTTAAGTTTCTTCACATTTCAGATGAGCTTACAGACGGAAATACGGATGTTTCCAAAGCACAAGAGCATCTGTTACACTCCTTTCGATCTGGGACCTCTGCTTGCCTGATTTGCATAGAAAACATCAAACGGGAAGATGCAGTAAGTTTTATTATGCCTTGTCACATCTGTGACAGCAATTATTTTGAGGAGTGATTGGGATCCTAGCTTAGTAAGTTGTAAATGAATTTCCTTGTTTATTTATGATAACAAGGAAGATTCTGATTCTGACATCTGTGCTATTATAGTTTGTTGAATACTACAGATATTTTGGTAACTCCTTGGGTACCAATCATCGGGCAAGCTATTGTAATGCAATATATAAGATAAGTTAAGATAATTTATTTATTGCCAAGTGAATAATACACAAGGAATGCATTTGGTCAACGCTGCAGCACAACACAAAAGCACATATAAAACATAGAGAACGTGTGAACAAGCTAACAGCAAATCACAATAAAAGCATGAAACAGATGAACTGTACAAAAGGGCAAATATATATTTGCTAGTCAACGCACATACACACGCACACACGCTGCTAAGTCCTAGCCATCCAGTTTTCACTCTCCATCCATTCGACCTCGTTTTACTTTAACATTAGCACGCCTATGTGCAGCGAATAGGCCTACTTGTACGAAACGAGCCCTGCGACAAAGTTACTGGCTCTCACAACAAAACATGGTGTCGGCATGTGCTTGAGGCAATGGGCGGAGAACTTTGATAACTTCGATAAATTTGAAAAACTGTGGTTCTGAAGGAGAAGGACTACACTGTAGTGCACTGACACTGGATACACTGAAATTGGATACTGGGAAGAAAGACGGCTTAGCATAGGAGGTAAGAGAATAGTAGGTACTCCAAAGCCTTCATTGGCTCTTGTCCGCTCGGCAGTTTTAACTCAGTTTTGACTTCACTTTCAACACTTATTATTAATGTAAAACTGCATCAAAACGAACAGTGGCTGTATTCAAATAAAAATTGAAAGCTTTATCTTTACATCTGTGTTGTTTTTAATGCATGTTTATGCGAAAGATTCCGAGAAAACAGCTTTTGAATACGCCCCTATCCGAGCGCTGAATGTCACTGCGAAACAAAATGTCAGCGTCGTCTGCTGCGAGGTGGCTCGTTTCAAACTCTAAGTGCTTTAAGATATTTCATTGGATGGCCTAAAAATAAGAACCAATGAGAAGTTCGGATACTTAGCTTCACTCACATATCAAATATGGCGGGCTCTGATGTGTGAAAGAGTTGTTATTAGCCGAACAAAGTGATTAAAGCGATTTTGATGTAAGTTTGATTTTAACTAGAAGTTTAAAAATTAATAAAAAAATAAAGCGCAGAATTTCCTTTATAAAACTAGGGTATTTATTAATTTGTGCATTACTCTATCGCGGTGCGCTTTGCCGTAGAAAAGTGTACCCAAACGGTGTTCCGGTTATCTTGCGGCCATGGCGAACTTGTAGGCCTATTCAGCGAAACGAGTGCTGAACGTAGTAGTACAGTCTAGTAGGCCTATAATTTGCCGGCACGCACTGCGAATTTGATGATTTCCCAACTTTGAAGCACCAAACAGCTGAACATTACATGGGATAGGCCTGAAGAAAATTGGGCTTGGAGTATAACATATGAAGGTGTTACCTGTCAAAAATTAGCTTTCTGGTATCAATATTGGCTTCACTTTGAGACTCCAAAGTTGTCAATTTCTTCAATTCCAAAAAGTTGCCAAAAAAACACCAACATTCGCCATTTTCAAACATTAATAACTTTTTACCTATTTGTCCTATGGGGAAAAAAACTATACCACTGTGTTCAGAACAAAAAGATCTATGTAAATACTTTAGTGTCCAAACTGAGTTAAAGAAAATAAAAAATCACTTTGGAGTACCTAAGAATAGTATGTTTGGCATGCGGAAATCTATGTTTAGCCTAGAGCTGCAAAAGACAGGAGTCCCATTTGTCACAAGCCGCAGCATCCGTCACCCGCCATAGCAACACACGCAGAGCATGCACACCAAAAAATAGTATGTCATAATCACAGCTTTAAAAACTACAGCTACACAATAGCAGATATTGCCAAAAACCAAAGTACACAAATATCACAAATAGACCTACAGACACACCAGTTTTACCACAAACACTGCACCATCCGCATCAACAGGAGTAACAAAGTGCTCTTTATAAAATATATGCAGAATAGATACCACCGATAGAACAACAAGAGACAACAATAAAACCTAATTCAACAGAAACAACTAAGGAAATAAATCTAACCCATCAAATGAAGTTCAACATTAGTGATGGCTCTAATATTAGCTGCCTAATCACCATTGTAAACAGGGTAGGGTATTGCACAAAGGATTTCTAAGGTGACATTAGTATACAAATCTTGTATTCCATGCTTGGCTGCAGATAACCCAACAGCGGACAGTGTATGGGGTGGAGGCGGGGAGGGAGGTAGAATAAGAAGGGTAGAATATAGAAGTTATAATCCACACCACACACACACATACACACATATATAATATACTGTTGATAATGATTGATACCCTAAATACAATTGCTATATTACTTCTTTTCTCTTGTGATTTGTGATACTATTTAATGCTTTTTTTTCTGTTATTTTATTTAATAATAATGATAAATAAATGAATAAGTAATAGTTTTAAAACTTACTTAACAAAATAAAGGTGTTAAATTTAGATTTTTTACTCACATGCAACTCGGTGTGAGTCTATGTACACATCCAACAAAAAAAATGTTCCAGATTTTTGCAAATCTGTGCGAGATGAGACCTAAATAGTCCAAAAATTATATCGAAAAAAAATGTCCATCCATCTGTCTCAGTCTGTGCAAAAATTTTAAAGTGCTAAGTACTCAGAGCCTATTTCGACTATCTCAACCGAACTTTGTAAGATGGTGTATACCCATATGGTGTGTACCCATGAGACCTCGAAAATGACTTTACTTCACGGTCAAGGTCACATGGTCAACTAATGTTAGTCAAAATATGACCATTTTTCACAAAATGTCACTTTTTTTTTTTATAAGTTATTAATTTTGAATTTTTTTTTTGATGCATGATAGATATCAATGAGACACATACTGTGTAAATTTGGTCAACCTCACATCAAAGTCACTGTCGGTTTGTATAGTTACATTGAAGTGACCTTGACCCTAAATTATGAGAGATATAAAGTCCAAATTTGTTGTATTCATATATGTTCTGTTTTTGAGTTGATCTTGAAGATCAAGGTCATTTTAGGCCTTGCAAAATAATACAAAAAATAGGTAATTGTGCAGTTAAATGGCTGTTTATTTAACCCATAGTATGCAACAACGTTGGGTTATTTGATCAGACATGTATGAAATATCACGTAAGAGTCAAGGTCATCCCAAGGTCAAGGTTACTAAAGGTCATACCAAGGTCACAATGTTTTTTTGGCAAAATACAGCTTTTGATGTTCTTTACTTGATACAGTGTTCCCTCCCTATTAAGGACCTTAAGAAATCATCAAAAATTCGGTCTTAGTAGAGAAAAGGGTCTTTATAGAGAGTTCAACAAGTTACGGAACTTATATTTAATTATAAATAAAATAACATAATTACAGAAATAAAATGGAAACAACTTTGTTCGATAATGAAATCGTGTGAGATGAGACCTAAATAGTCCAAAAATATATCTTCTTTCTCTTCCATCCATTGATACTAATTTTTTCTTTAAAGTGCTAAGTATTTAGAGCCTATTTCGACTATCTCCAACCGAAGCTGTAAGATGGGGTTACTTAATATGGTGTGGTGTTAAATTTGATTTTTTTAGCACATTTAGCTTACTCAGTAGGTCATGCATGTACTCCAAGTTATAGTCTATGTCCAAAAAAAAATGTTCCAAAGACCATTTTTCACAATGAATTTTTCGATGCGAATGTTCTTATGTGTCGAGACCTAAATAATCCAATAATGTATATCGGATTTTTGTTATGCGGACAAAAAATTCGCTACTCGTCATTACATCAATACTGTACTCTGTGCAAAAATCACTTTTTCAATATCTCAAAAGTACACAGGTAAATGGTACTGGATACCCATATTTACAACTATGTACATAAATTACAAAAAAGACAAAAATAGACTATTTACAACTATGTACACAAATGACAAAAAGACAGAAGGTAGAATAGCAAAAACCTATTCACAGCTATTTATATGCCCGGTTAGGCCCAGGAAGAAAAAACAGTATAAATATTTATTTACAGCCGTGTATACACTTACGGATCAGACATAGGCAAAAGATGAGAGAATGGCAGCGGGATACAAATCAATCTGAATAATGCAGTTTGAAGAGGTGGGTTTTGAGGGCCTTTTTGAATGCTTGTGTTGATTGTATGTTGCGGATATGGGAGGGAAGGGAATTCCACTGCTTAGGTGCGGAGTAAGCGAATGCACGTTGGCCGTATGTCTTAGTGCGGGTGACGGGAACCTTGAGTGTGCGAGTGTCAGCAGAAGATCTTAAAGTGCGTGAAGGGGAGTAGACAGACAGTAGATCAGCAAGGTAGGAAGGACAAGAATCTGTGAAGAAGTTGTGACAGAGAACAGAGAGTTTGTACTCTATGCGTGCTTGCACAGGAAGCCAGTGAAGGGAATGTAGTAGAGGTGTGATGTGATCGCGTTTCTTTGCTCGGAATACTAGTCAGTCCCAGCCGTGCTTCGGGGGAGCAGAAAGGGATCGGTGCAAAAGACCAGACCAGAAAGAGAATCAGTTGCGTCGGACTAGGGTTTTGGGTGTCCTGACTGTAAAATACCTTGTAAAGAGCTTATGTTAGGCATTATGGCATGCGTGTTTGTGCGAGAGCGACAGACGTTGGAGATTGTTGACAGGTCGTCGACGAGATCGGCATGTCTTGACATAGGGATGAGAAGCCTTTTCCTGAATGAGTTTGTTATGAGAATGTTCTTACTGATCTTCGCTAATGTAACTATTGCCACACTCTTTTTTGAGTGTATGCCGTACGTCGGATCTTACTTATCTTTCAGTCTGCACTTTCACCGCTGTTCCAGTTTACTAGAATGGTGTATTTTTCTTTCATTAGGCCTTGAATTTGGGTTTTCCCAACACCTAATGATTGTGCAATAGATAATGCAGCCTCGCTTCTCGCACTACGATGAACAACATCAACACGCTTCTCGCCAACTTTATTGCTTTTCTTTTTGCTGCAGTAGCCATCTATGTTGAAAACTCAAAGGGTTACGAAAGTTCAAGAGAAGTAACTGCACTTTAAATGCTTCAGTAAACTTCAAGCATACAAGTAGTTGCTGCCAAAGGGGTCTTTTTTTTTTTTTAATTATGGACAATTTTATTTCCACAAAAAAGTCGTAATTGGTGACTACTGTCAGGTCATAAGTCGGGTTAGGGAGGAAGTCGCCATACAAAGGACATTTATATAGCAAAAACATGTTGGTCAGATAAATCTGGTCCTAAGTCAGAGGGAGTTGTAGTTGATAGTCTTAGGTAGGTAGCACTGTTGTACATGAGTGAATTGGGAGCCGGATGTCAGTGTCATCTCAAGGTAAAGCATAGAAAGATCAAAGTCGGTATTTGCATTTTAATGCCAACATTTTATTTTGTGGTTTTTTTCTGGGCACTCATTGTCATGTTAAATATTGCGAGTTCAATAAGGAGCATGAGTTATATGGGCTTTGCCCTTCTAGTTCCTTTATGAAGCCTACAACATTGTTTCACTACTATGAATGCTATTAGTTGACATAGCTAGCTGCGATTATCCCACATAATGGCACTCACATGCATGTCATGTCCAATTTTCACAGGACTGTCTCCCTGTCCAAATGTAGCTCAGTACGTAGCTTCAGTTATGTCCCTTCACCCTTGATTTGTGGCCTCATGGCGCATTGGATAAGTCGCCGGTTTCCTATGCCGAAGGTCGCGGGTTCGATTCCCGCAAGGGGCGAACGTTATGTGACTTAGGTACGAGACTATTGAGGTCACGAGGGTTTTCTCCGGGCACTCGGTTTCCGCTCCCTCCCTTCAATAATGGTACAGGACGCAGTCAATATAAAAAATTTCAAAAATAAATATTCGATTTTCTTCCGTCTTCTAATAGCGATCTCCCTGCCTTTACACCATCTGTTTGAGTGATGGATGTGTATTTGGTGTGTGTGAGGGTGGATGAGACAGGTGAGCGTGTATGTTGGTATAGATCGCCGCGCTTTGAGCCTGATTGATTTGGGGAAAGGCGCGTATATAGCATCCTGTATTATTATTATTATTATTATTATTATTATTATTATTTACATCCCAACACAGTGGTGCTCGCTACATTAGTGTGAAACTTTCATGAGATTATCCCCTGCCTAAATGTTGCTCAGCATTGCAGAATTGTTTGTATATTCTAGCTTCTTTTATACAATCCTTTTTATTTATTTATTTAATTTTTTTAACAATGGACTCAACGTTTTTTTTAGAAGAGTGGGTGCAGAATTCCTTATCCTGTGTGCCTTACAAAAGTCAAAGCACTAGCTTGCCCCTGTTATAGCTTTTAACTTCCTAAGAAGCTTTTACTAGCGAAATACATGTATAATAAAACCTTTTAATCAGTTTTGTTTTATTACCCTCGGTCTTCTGCCCTCTGTCTCGTCTCCCTGTATAAGTTTATTAGTATTGCTGCTGCCCTTGTACAGCCCAGTTTCTTGAGCTAGGACTGCTCAAAGTTTGTTGTTTTTGGCTCACGCGCATAGCAATGTGAGTGTATGTACTCAAGCCACAAAAAAATCCAGATTTTTGCAGATTTGTGCGAGATGAGTCCTAAATAGTCCAAAAATGATATTGAAAATAAAAGTCAGTCTGTCTGTCCTATTTTATATCTTATCCTATTCTATCCCGTAAATCGAAAGTCGTTGGGGTACCACAGATGATCTGGTGATGTGGCCATACCATAGTAGTTTCCGTTTCTTCAGTCTGTCTGTGCAAAAATGTTAAAGTTACTAAATACTCAGAACTTATTTCAACTATCACAACCAAACTTAGTAAGATGGCGTATATCCATGAGACCTCATAAATGATCAGTGAATGAACATGAGGGTTGCTGAGGACAGAAAGAAGGAGTACGCTGGTTAAACGATTATCTGTGGTGCCCCAACGATCTTTGAGTTGTGGGATAGGATAGGATGCAACAACATTAGGGTTATTTGATCAAAGATGCATGGGAGGTCTCGTGAAGGTCAAGGTCATCCCAAGGTCAAGGCTACTGAAGGTCAGAGTCAACTCAAGGTCAGCATCATAATACAACTTTTGCTATACTTTATTTGATAGTACTTGAGTGTATTTGGAGAGTGGACTGGACTGTGTGAAGCCCTGAGGGTTGTTGAGGACAGAGAAAGATAGATTACGCTGGTTATCTGATCATTTTTTGTGTGCCTCAACGACTTTCGAGTTACGGGATAGGATAGGTATTTTGGAGCCGGACTTCAATGTCATCTCAATGTCAAGAGTGTAGAATGATCAATGTCGGTATTACTTTGCTTTTTAATGCCACCGCTTTAATTTGTTTTGTTTTTTCTGGGCACTCATTTTTATGTTAATTATTGTGAGTTCCATAAGGAGCATGTTGATCATATGGACTTTGCCCTTTTAGTTTTCCTGGTCATTATTTGCGTTGGTACTGAAACAATGAAACGTGTCATTATTTTCAGATCTGGACGTGCCAGGGCTGCTACTGCTTGCTGCATCTCCAGTGTATACAGAAATGGGTGAAGGAAGGGGTGTATCAGCAACAGTACCAAGAGAACAGGCTGGCAAGGCAGGTGACGTAGACTTTCCTTGGTTCTGGTAAGTGTCCCAAGTTTTTTAGTTTCACTGTGTGATTATTATAACCCTCCTATCCTATCCTGTCCCATAACCCTGAGGTCGTAGGGGCACCACAGATGATTGTTTAACCAGCATACTCCATCTTTCTCTGTCCGCAGCAACCCTGATGGCTTCGCTCAGTGTCAAACCAGACCATTCTCGAATGTTGTCCTCCTCCAGTAGACTCATTATAACCCTCATCCCATATATTTTGAAAGTTTTATTTTATATTATTATTATTATTATTATTATTATTATTATTATTATTATTATTATTATGAATACTTATGCGCCTAATCTAGACTGAGCTCTAGGCCCTTACATGAGTACAGAACAACTTTAACTATAAAACAAAATGAGGAAAACTCTTTTAACTATTAACAGTAACCTTATATGTATACAAAACTAATGACTTACAAAAAGTTACATACACAAACACACCCACACTCACGTGCACACACTCACACTTGAACTATGACTTTTTATTATATGTTTCATTGATTTCAGTCAGTAGAAGGAAAATAATTAGTTTTAACTCTTTCCCTGCCAGGCATGTTTCCACGTTTGTGCCAGACATTTCTCTGGCACCGGAAAGAAAGTTCAGTACCTTATGCATTTCAACTACTGTTCTTTCAATAATAGTTGTTAAATAGACATATTTCATATCAAATTAAAGGTAAAAGATTGAAGAATAAGAAAAAAAACCCACAAAAATGTTAATTTGATTATGTTATTGAAATATGTGTTTTGAAAGCATGTTGATCTTTTTGAAATGATAAAATAAAATAAAAATATTTCTACATACCACAGTGATAAAAAAAAATCTGGAGGAATAATTCCAATCACTGAATCAGCTTCACACACCAGAAAGAAAATTTATTTAGGATCAAAATACACTTTACAGTTTCAAATTATATTGATTATTAGCAGAGTTTGACACACTGTCGATTGTGCCCATCTCAATGCTTAGTAAAATGCACAAAAAACTCTAAAAACGAATCAATTTGAAGAAACCACTCGCGTGTCGATCGAGAACGAAAGTAGAAAGAGTTATCTCTCTTTGGTTAAAATAAAACTTGGATTGGACTGCGCAAAAACCCGGAACGAAACGGAATACTGAAATCGACGATATATCGTCGATTGGCACAAACATGGCGGCTCAGATCGACGATATATCGTCGATTGGCAGGGAAAGAGTTAAGAGAGGATTTAAATGACTGAATTGAAGATGAATTTCTGAGAGAAAGGCAGTTTGTTCCAAATACTAGGGCCCTGATAAGAGAAAGCACGTTCACCATATGACTTCGTACACACCGATTGAACTGCAAACAGGCGGGTGTCAGAGGAAGAGTGAAGTTATCTAGAAGGTATATAAATGTGAAGAAGGTCAGCAATAGGGGCAGTGAAGGGACAGAAAAAGAGGAGTGACATGGTCAAATTTACTTGAGCAGAACATTCACCGGGCAGCATTATTCTGGACCTTTTGAATTTTCTGAATGAGATAGCCAGGAGAGCCAGAGAGTATAAAATTTCAGTAATCAATTCTAGAAAGTATGAATGCTCACAGAAGAGGTTTTTGTGTGTGAGACAACCCAACTCCACATTCATGGTCTATCATGTAGCTTGACCCTACAAATGAACATTATTATCATGTGTAATGACTATGTAAAGCGTGGTGAGTCTGGTCATAGGCTGGAGTACCCGCTATATAAAAAAATCCGTTATTGTTATTATTATCATCATTATCATCTTCATTATCACCACCACCTCCATCACCACTACCATTAGCCTTATCCTTGTTTTGTATGCCTTTTTTTGGGGGGGGGGGGGGGAGGGGGGGGGTAGGGAGGGTGGAGAGGGGCACTTTATTGTCCCATTTTATATGGAAATTCTGAACCGCCTTCCCTTTGAAAGGCATAAAGGTCGCCAGGCAGGGACGCACCCAAACCAACCTACCTAATATTAGCTGTGTTTTGGGAGGGGGAAGGGAGAGGGGCAAACCGGAGTACCCGGAGAAAACCCCTGAGATGTTGCTTGATTCAAAAGTAAATAATATTCGGAGAAACATAATGCCCAGATGTTGGATCAATCCTACTTATTTCATGAGTCTAGTTTCTTGTGATCTGGTCTTGTTTAATCTTACTTAGACCAGGCTGTCTTTAATTTTGGACTATTTTGTTTTGTTTAAAAATAATTTTAAAAAATTGTTGGTATAATTACAATCATAATTTAGATTCATGTTCATGTTAATATGGTTTAATCATAATTTAGATATGTTTAATCATAATTTAGATATGTTTTTTAATTATATTGTGGTCTTGCTTCGTGTTTTCGACTCTAGTTTCGTATATTTATATTTTCTGGTGGGAGATAATCATGTGAAAGTCTGATGCTAATGAAGCCAGTGTGTGTGTGTGTGTGTGTGAGTGTGTGTGTGTGTGTGTGTGAGAGAGAGAGAGAGAGAGAGAGAGAGAGAGAGAGATATGGCAAAGGGATATACCTGCAGCTAAGGCCACTAATATTAAGTGACATTTGAACAGGGCGTAATCCTGTGAAAGTTGGACACTATTGTAGCGAGCGCCACGGTGCCATCAAACACAACTGTCACATCTGTCACAACTTCTTCACAGATTCTTGTCCTTCCTACCTTGCTGATCTACTGTCTGTCTACTCTCCTTCACGCACTTTAAGATCTTCTGCTGACACTCGCACACTCAAGGTTCCCGTCACCCGCACTAAGACATACGGCCAACGTGCATTCGCTTACTCCGCACCCAAGCAGTGGAATTCCCTTCCCTCCCATATGCGCAACATACAATCAACACAAGCATTCAAAAAGGCCCTCAAAACCCACCTCTTCAAACTGCATTATTCAGACTGATTTGTATCCCGCTGCCATTCTCTCCTCTTTTGTCTGTCTGATCCGTAAGTGTATACACGGCTGTAAATATTTATACTGTTTTCCTTCCTGGGTCTAACCGGGCATATAAATAGCTGTGAATAGGTTTTTGCTATTCTATATTTGTCTTTTTTGTCATTTGTGTACATAGTTGTAAATAGTTTTTACTTTTACTGTTTAGTCTTTTGGTGTATCGTAGCAAAAGCGATGTTTGATCGAGTGCATGTATTTTTATGTAATGACTATGTAAAGAGCGGTGAGTCTGGTCATAGGCTGGAGTACCCGCTATATAAAAATCCGTTATTATTAAACAGCTACTAAGTCAACTTTTAAAGTCTTCTGACCTGTTGTGACTGGTATTGCAAATTTCAGCTATCCTATCCTATCCCGTAACTCTGAGGTCGTTGGGGCACCATAGATGATCATTTAACCAGCATACTCCATCTTTGTTTGTCCTCAGCAACCCTGATGGTTTCGCTCAGTGTCAAGCCAGTCCATTCTCGAATGTTGTCCTCCCACCTCTTTTTCGGTCTCCCTCTACTTCTACCTCCTTGCACTGTGCCTAACATGCTAAAAATAGCTCACATCAAGATATGTTGCTGCATTTGAGCTGTAACTGTACCTTTCTTTTTTGCTGTTTGCAACATGCTATCCATCA
This sequence comes from Oncomelania hupensis, assembly GCA_036898135.1. NCBI lineage: Eukaryota > Metazoa > Mollusca > Gastropoda > Littorinimorpha > Pomatiopsidae > Oncomelania > Oncomelania hupensis. The sequence continues at coordinate 46,348,264 of CM072518.1, read as the reverse complement.
TTTGTTTGTATTTTATTTTAATTTTAATTTTATGTATTATTTTTTGTGGTCTTTTAAATTTATTTTTTAGTAATTTTTAAAATTGTATTTATTCATAGATTTTTTATTTAACACATAGTTATTAACGTAGTTATGAACGTTACCTGTTTACTTCACCGGATTTTTTCTTTCTGTCTCTGTCAGCCCTAAGTGCAGGTATAAATACAAGCAGGCAGACTGCCCGACTCGGTCTTTGTGTTTCTGCTGCAAGGTGCAGGACCCCAAGTTTGACCCATGGTTGATCCCCCACTCCTGTGGTCAGACTTGTGGTCGACCCCTCAAACCCAGCTGTGGGCACTCCTGTCTGCTCAACTGTCATCCAGGTAGGATAACTATACTGCACTGAGCATGCTACAGTAAAGGATATTAGCTGTATAGAAGGCCACAGTCGTTTTTATCATACTATTATTATAATTATTATTGCTATTTTTGCAATGCGGAGTTTTCTCGCTTGGACCGTATGCATGTGTGGGATACTGGAATACCTGCCTCCCGACAGGTAGAGATGCATGGCGGCTACTGGAAAACTTGCTTCCCGGTGCGGAAGAGTTAAGAGTGCTTTTTTTGTGTTTAATTGTTTTACAGTTTATAAATTTTCATTCATTTATGTGGCAGGTCCCTGTCCTCCCTGCCCCAAGATGGTGCAGTCGGCATGCTGCTGTGGAAAGGGAGGCAGCAAACCTCGCCGCTGCAATGCTCGTACATGGATGTGTGGGAAAATGTGTTGCAAGACCCTGTCCTGTGGACAGCACACCTGTGAAGAAAAATGCCATTTAGGTATTTATTGTACCTTGTTTTACTGGATATAGGAGTTGTAAGGAATAAGTCAGGGTAGATGCACATATAGAAACACTAGAATTCTTTTTGATTGAACTATGTTTGGAAGTTGTTTATTTATGGAGCTAGCCTATGTGAAATCTGGATTTTGTTGTTTACCGTTTAATCAATTTGTGTTGCATTTGTGGCAGGCGAGTGTGAACCATGCTCTAAGGCCAGCAACCAACGCTGCTGCTGTGGCAAGGTTGAGGAGAGTCGACCCTGTGCTAGTCCTGTGTGGCACTGCCAGCAGGTACCTTTTCTCTGTTAATAGTCCTTGTTAGACAGTCTGAACTGTGGGACACCACAAAGACAGCCCAGGTTATGTCAACATGGGGGTTTAAAGTCAGTGAAATAAAAAATAAGAAGAAGAGGAAGAAGTAGAATAATAGAAAAAACCTAAACTTGTCTCTCTGCTAACAAAATATAAATCATACTGCTACTTTCTTGTAACTTTCAGTAATTCTCAAACCATTTTCTTCAGCAAAATGGCTGATGCAACGGGAGAGGTTTGGCATGCACACAATTGTGAGAGAGAACTCGCGATGAGCTACTGAATTAGGGACAGGTAGAGGGTAGTAGACTGTAGCATCCTCTGCCTCTGTTGAGTGTTGGCTTAAGAGCTTCAGTGTTAGTGGATCTTTGACTGATTCTGCTCATGGGCCAGCACTGAACATGTTGTGGATGGTAAATCCATGGACCTTGATGCTGCCTTGTGCTCTCCAACTGTTGAAGACTGTAAGTTCTTTGAATCTGCCTGCTAATCTGTCTCTCTTAGTCTGTCCATCCTGGTCCTGATTTGGCTCGGAAGAGTCCGCTGGACCTAAAGCAATAATCATGTAATGTCCAAAGACAAACTCCTTACTGTCTGGTCAGCCGTTAGTTAGTACTAGTAAGACAATCTCTTGTGTGTGTTTGATGATGTTGATGGTGATGGCAGCGATTATGAAGAAGATGATGATGATATTGGTGAGAAGAAGAAGGCGGAAAGAAGAAGAATGTTCAAAGTTCCTTTCCTAGTTTTGCACGGAAGGGAGGTTATGAGTGGGAAGGGACAAGTTAACAGAAAGTATTGTCAAAATTGTGTGTTGAATACAATGATCAGCGGAGTCAGTATTGAGCAGATTGTTGGCTGAGGGTTACTTCCAAGAGAAAATGCGAAGGGAATTAAATTTTAGTTTGTGCGAGCATGTAGCATGGTGAAACCCCATGTTGCACAATGCAGTAAACATTTTGTGTTCAGCTACTTCTGCATTCTGTTTGAGTAGCTATATATTTTCAGCCCTGTGGCAAGCGACTGGCCTGTGGCAACCATGTGTGTGAAGAGATTTGCCACAGCGGCAAATGTGGCAGCTGCCCAAGGTCTGGTGTGAGAAAATGCCCTTGTGGCAAGACAAGTAAGTGTGAAGGCATTATCCCTAAATAAACCGAAAGTAGGTTGCTTCCCCTGAAATGCGGTTACACAATACATGTTGACAGCATAAACCGAAAGTAGGTAAAGTAGGTCAATGAGAGTTGCTTCCCCTGAAAAGCGGTCAAAATACATGTTGACAGCTATTTAGGAAGTACTCCTATTGGTTTATCACTCTTGTGTAAGAGCATGTGCGTGTGTGTTAGCACTAGTGTGTGAGTGTGCGTGCGTGTATGCCTTTGGGTGTCTATAACAATTTCTGAGTAAATTGTTAGAAGGTGTGTGTTTATCACAATTTCTGAGTAAACTGTTGCTGAGTGTGTTTTGCGTTAATAGATTTGCTACTTGTTTGTTTTGCGAGTGGTGGGCTGGTTTGGAGGTTTTTTGTTTGTTTGTTCATTATTTAGTAAGAACTTAATTTTTGTTATTGCTGGCGTTCCTAAAGTTCTTTTAAAAAGCAGCAATTTGTCTCCCTTATGCATTACACTGCTTCTGTTTTAGTATAAATATATACTGATGAAGCATTGGTAGGGGTAAAAATGTATATCTTAAATATAAAATTGAAGGCAAAAATACTCCAAAAAAAAAACAACTGTATTCCTTGAATGTATCTCTCTCTCTGTGCTCTATTTAAGTATACAGTGTATAATTATACTATGTATGGACTGAAATAACCAGTGCAAAATAAAGATTTTTTTTTTTTTTATGGATGATTATTTTGTTACAGAAATAGATTAATATTTGACCACAATGTATAAAGTAATTTTGTATAACCAGTCTTTGTATTTTTTAATTTTTAAGTGTTGGTACATTTCGAAACTAATAGTCTTTTACTGTTGTTTTTGCAGCATACAATCTGCCGTGCACTGAAGACATTCCAGCTTGTGGTGATACCTGTGGCCAGCTGCTGCAGTGTGGGATGCACTCCTGCACACAGCGCTGTCATGTAGGGCCTTGTGGACAGGTGAACAGGCTTAGCTTTCTTAGATTTGTTGTTTTTTTTTTATGATGATGGTAGTGTTAATGGCATTGATAATAATGTAAGTAAGGATGATTGTGATGATGTGGAGGAGGAGAATGAGGAAGATAAGAATGCTTTATGAGGAGGAGGAGGAGGAGGGAGAGGATAGTAATGCATTATTGTCGGCAGAGTGTTGGTGAAAACATTGGCATTGAATGTAACAGGTAACTGGTAATGACGTTGATAGTTTTAATGACTGGGCCAGCACTGAGAATTGATCCTGCAACCACTGGAGCATGAGCTAGTTACGTTTGCGACACGCACGATAGTACGTGTGAGACGCGCACGATAGTACGTGTGAGACGCGCACGATAGTACGTGTGAGACGTGCACGATAGTACGTGTGAGACGCGCACGATAGATCCGATCGTGTTGTTTTGCAAAGCATTCAATAACAGAATGTATTTACCTTTGATTTTATTTTGCGTTGTTGTTAGAAGAATCTTGGTATAATTTTCGTTGGTCAATATTATTGGAGAAGTCTCTGGAGTTGCTTGTTTACTGTCGATCGAAGCTTCGCGATAAATGTAGATAGCTGAGAAAATTCTTGGACTGTAAAGAATGTTGTATGACGTAAAACAGTGATGACGAAGTTTATTTTGATTGATTGTAACGCAGCACTCTGGAATATTCTAACGTTATCTGGAGTGTAGAAAAAACTATATAATTGATGCACTGTGCTGTGAAGAGAGAGAAAGTGAAAAACGATTGAGCGATTGTATGCAGTTGTTGATGTACGCTGAATAAAGTTGGAAAATTTCATACGACGACTGCTGCCTTGTTGCTGAGTCAGACCTGATAGTTCTCCGCGAAATCGCGTAAATCCGCGAAAACGAAAACGAGAAAAAAAAAGAAGAAAAAAGGAAATGCGAAACAATCCGCAGACACTTAAAATTTGTTGTTGTTGTTGTTTTGTATCGGAAGACAAAAGTTGCTTTACTCGCTTTTGGTTTTGCAGCGCCATACTTTGTTTTGAAATAGTGGTGCAGCGTTGACTGTTTCTGTGTATATATTTTTGCCGTTCAAGTTGTGGAAAAATAAAATAATAATACTCAAAATAATATGCTGTGGTTTGTTGCACAAACAGATTTTTGGACTATAGAGAAAGTGTGCTGAACTAAAACAGATTGCAACCACAACTCAGTTGAACGACAGACAATTGTAAGAGAATGTGACTCGCTATATAAACTTGATTACCCGTGCTTTTCTTGCGTTCTGTTATATTGGTGGAACACTATATTATTCAGTGACTGACTGTATCATCAACACACACACATTTGCCTACAAGCAGAAGCTTACCACCATGTTCGCCTCACCTCCCAGTATCAGGTAAATTTGTTCATTGATACGTGTGCATTATGTCTGTTGTGTGATAATCACTTCCAGATCTCACACCAGCTCAATGCCTATGTGAGCAGCACTCTTAGGTTCTCCCACATTTTGCTGGCTGCGGGCTATTTATAGCTTGCCTACACACTCCCTTTCAGTGAAAGGAAAGGAAAGAAGAGCACTGGCGAAGCTATTTATAGCTAGCCTGGCTGAACTAACTTCAAAACCTAAAAGCTTTGGTTGAGTCGGTGTGATCTACAACTTGTCTCCTAGTGGTCTTTTTTAAAGTGTGGGGATGAAAGGTGTATAATAGCTACAAAATTTCACTAGATGCAAAGAAATGTGTTCAAAAAATGTTAAAATTCGTTTTCGGACGGGGGGCTTCGCCTCCCCTGGTCCCCCCATCGAGGCTTTGCCCCGAACTTCACCTAGGCGGCCCCGGACCCCTGCACCATTTCAGGGGAAACCTCTCTTTGATCACTATCAGGTCTGTGAGTGAACAGGTTGCGTGGATAAACGAATCTGAGTTACACTTATCAGGAGGATTCAAGCATTGGGGCTGAATCAACTACTGATAAAAACCACCAGTGTAACAGAGCTCATTGTTTAAAATGATTGTTTCAGTGTCAGCAAGTAGTGCAGAAGCGCTGTCGCTGTGGTCAGTCTCAGAAAGAAGTGTTGTGTAGCAAGGAATACCTGTGTGAGAAACGCTGCACCAACCTGAGAGACTGTGGCAAGCATCAGTGTAAACGAAAGGTGCAGTGCATTTTTCTGTGTTATGTTTTTGTTATTAGCAATTTCAGGTCTATGCACATATGAGTAGCAGGCAGATCTTGTATTACTCATGAAAGAAAGAATTGTGGAGCATAAAGTCTCAAGGTGAAACACAAATGTTCTGTAAACGGTATTTCTTTATTTTATCATTCATAAATTTTATTGTTTGTGTATGTTGTCGTACTTATATGATAATAACACTTTTCCAACACAAGAGATGCTCAAGGCATTGGCTCAAGCCGCCTGAGGTGCCCACTAGTCAAGGACAGAACAACAAACCCTGTGTTTATTATTAATATTATTATTTTGTTTTTAATTCTTATTCTCTCTTTTTGCGAAACGACCATGCTTCAGAGTGGATACCTCTGTGTTAAAAACAGACATAATCTCCATCATCATCATCATCATCATCATCATCATCATCATCATCATCATCATCATCATCATCACCATCACCATCATCATCAGATTTTACTAACCTTGATGAATTCAGTCCTCTTTCTTTTTTGAGGGTAGGTTGGAACTGGTTGTTCGCTTTGGTTTAATTGTTTTTGACTCAATACATGCAGCATTGCATACTGTATGCTGCTGCTTCCTTTCTTCATCTTTGGAATAAGGTTTGACCAAATAGTTTCGCCTCTTTGCATTTTCCTTTTTGTTGGTGAAGGACAGAGCCCATGACGAATGTAGCAATCCGAATACTGATGAAACCTGACCGTGGGTAGCCCATTTGCCTAGAAAAAAAGGGTATCACCATTGTTATTCAGCTGTTTGGCATTTTTGCTTTATTACTGTTTTTCATTTAGTGCTGTGATGGAAGCTGTCCGCCCTGTGAACAGAACTGTGGAAAAGCGCTGGGCTGCAGAAACCACAAATGCCCAAGTCGTTGTCATAGAGGTATGTTTGCTTTTTATTTTTTTTGTTTCATGTTTGCTTTTTATAACAAAAATATTTACTGAAATAAAATCCAGTTCAATCAGTTAATTTAGTATGTTCACAACTTAAATAATTTTAGACCTTTATAAAAGGATTTTTTTTTTGTTGGGATGGGGAGGAGGGGTGGGGGGTGGGGGGGGATGGAGAGGGAGGGGATTTGGTGGAGAGGGGGATTTGAATGTTATTTCAGTTAAACAATGCAACTCCTAACGTTAAAGCACCAACATCAATATTATTATTATTATTATTATTATTATTATTATTATTATTATTATTATTATTATTATTCTGAACATTTAGAAACGCCTAATCTTAAAATTTCTAAGCGTAAAATAACAAAAAAAATATCAAAAGTACATCTTCTGAAATACTAGATTGAGAAAGCATTTGCCTTCTGTAAGAGAGAAAGCTAATAAGATTTTTATTTGACTAGATGACAGATTGTTGTGTAATCCACTCGTAGACTAAAAAGCTTAATGAAATTCAGAAAATTGATGCGTTTGAATTCACAAAATTTTTTATATTTTGTGCCATATTAGCTTGATGTTTAATGTTCATGCCTAATAATAATAATAATAATAATAATAATAATAATAATAATAATATCAATATCATAATAATAATCATCATCATAATAAAAGAATTTACAATGGGCATGCATTTCACAAGATACAGTGATTCGAGGCGCAAGATCTTATGTTTCATCGTTAGTGATAAAAAAGCTAGTTAGGAGTTTAATTTTTGATTGATTAGCCAGTGAAGTAAACTTTTGTCGAGTTGCTGTAGTTAGGAATACTGATTTATTTTTCTTTCTCAGGTGCATGCTACCCTTGCAATGAGACGAAAGACATCACCTGTTTCTGCAAAAAGACAGTCATCACCGTTCCTTGTGGCAAGGAGAAAGTCACGAAGCCTCCACGATGCAATCTTCCTTGCCAGTATGTTTGCTTACTATATATAAATCAATGATGATGATGAGGAGGATGATTTAGTAAAGACAGTGACTGCGGGAGAGCATAAGCAAGGGAGACAACGCCTAACTTTCTTTTACACAAATGTTTTGTCTCCCTTGAATAAGTTTTGTCCGCACACTATATTATGATTTTTGCCAAGGTTGTATACCAGTGTGGTTGATGTTGGTAAAACAGACAAGAATTGTTTGTGTATAGAGGCCTATAGACAAATCCGGGGGTCTGAATCTAGTTCCCTCGTTGGGGTGCCGGGGGTTTCAGTATAAATAGTATCCCCACTTTCTGGAAATTTAGTGCTTTAAATTCCCACTGTCGCTGTCTTTCTCATTAGTTCTTTCTCATTCCTGCTCTGTTCTATCAATCTGCTATACTATCTTCTTCTTCGCTAGACCAGTCACCTACCTTTTTTCTTGAAAACTCTTCCGGGACAAGACTCCTTATTTGTGTGTGAGGTCTGTTGGATCAGCTTGGGAATATTGGACGCTTTCTGCCGGGTGGTCACTAGGGCTTCCTATGATGTTATTATTTAGCAATGTAGGCATTTTATATGTATGTGTTTTGATGATAATTTATAATGATGTGTGTATTCTATTTTGTTTTTGTAAACGGGGGTTTGATAAATTAGAGTGCAGCCTCAGCGTCCCCTGCGTGGGATGTCTTTATTGTAAAGTGACTGGCCCGTGGAGGGCATTCAGTTTTCCCACTAGGGTTGTTTCAGCAGATCTTTTATGCGGATCGGGGGTTGTCCGGTCCTGATTTGGCTCGGAAGAGTCCGCTGGACCTAAAACAACAATCATGTAATGTAATGTAATGAATCTAGTTGAATTTTATCAAACCTCTCCAGTATATCTTCTTTTTTTTTTTAAGTTAAAAGCTTTCGATAGAGCAACCTTTATGAGGGCAGTTCCAGTATCTCTCCCTTGCTGCTCTGATCTTCCCCAGTTCTCACTAGGTATCTATTCAACAAACAAAATCTAGAATGTCAGTAAATTAGTAAGTCTTTCTTGTAATTTGGCCAAATGCAAACGGTGTATCTCTTTGTTAGTGTTAAATTGCTTTGTTAGGAATGCTCTTTTATCTGTGCAGACATCCCCCCAACTGTCACCACCCCAAGCGGCAGAAGCATAGGTGCCATTTCGGGGAGTGCCCCCCTTGCACTCAAGTGTGTGACCTTCCCCTGCCAAACTGTCAGCACATCTGCCCTCACCGTTGCCATGACGCCGTCAAGGTCAAGTTTGAGGACAAGGTCAGTGGATGTTTTCATCAGTCAAGGACTGTAATAAGTTATTTATTGATTGTCAGTTTAATTTTTTTTTTATACGTCTTTTTTTTTGTGTCAGTCATGTATATTTTTTTAAGAGTTGGATATTACTGGTATTTGTATTTAGCTGATCTAAGCTGTTTTTTGGTTTTAACTTTTTTCCACAATCAATTAAGAGCTGGGTTATTGATGGCATTTGCAGAGTAAGAAACAAGGACCCTGGGACCTACCCACCACTTATGTTGAAACGGTCAAGAAGGATTGCCCGCCTTGTCAAGTGCCTATGCCTGTAGAATGCATGGGCAAACACGAGGTGAGTCCTGTCATGCGCCTGTGTTTTAATTTTTTTTGGTTTTCGATTATAATAAACAACCATGTAAAAGGAGTGTTCAGGGTTTAAAAAAGAAATAATTAAACAAAGTGAAATATATGATTGGTTCTGCAGGTCGGACAGTTCCAGTGTGCGGAAGTGCGACCTTATTCGTGTGGCCGTAAATGTGGGCGAGAGTTGGAATGTGGCAACCACATCTGTCAGCTCAACTGCCATGTGGTTCAGGGGGCTCCAGGCAACATACAGGTCAGTAATGGGTGCCTTGGTTAGGATAGATTTTATTGGCAGCGTTCCTGGGGCCACAGACAGAGTTGCCAACCACTACGGAATTTCCGTAGTTTACTCCGGAAATGAATACGCGGCTACAGAGCTACGCAAATCGAAAATTTACTACGGAAAGTCAATTTTCGACGATAGTATTACAGTTTTAACGAGTTTATTGAGCGCCTGTGCCTCCCGTAGCACCTCAAGGTCACTGTCATTCGGTTTACGTGCACGGTGTAATAGATCACGCTCCCAGTGCATGTTAGGAAATTTGACCAATCACCGTGAAGTGGATTTGCAAACGGCCTAATCGGTGCACAAAACCTCGACCTTTCTGTGACACTTTCGTTTCCGGGTCACGTTCTAGAGCGCGATAAGAAAAGTTTGTGTGCGGCGTATTTTGAATCCATGATGCCAAAAAAGAAAGAAAACTAGTGATGAAAGCCTAGAAAAAAAGAAGAGGACAGCAAATCAAGAGTACAGGAAAGAGTATTCTGAAAAAATTCCGTGCATCACTGCGTCATCGAGATTACACGATGTGACGCGACACGTCACAAAAGTCGTTGCCCTGATCCAGAAAAGTTCAGTCGGTAGCCACCTTCTTCAAGCCCAATATGGATCTCTCAATAATTCGTGCGGAAACACTCTTCACGACCTTCGTTGCAGACTGTGTATGCATGTCTTCGTTTAAAAAAAAATGCGAAGACGTATGGCAACGGAAAATGTCATAAAACTACTGAAATTCAGAAATTTTACTACTGAAAACTTTTTTGGGGGTTGGCAACTCTGCACAGACTATACCCAGACGGAAAGCTCCTGTTTAACGCTTTCAATCCACTTTTATGGCTTACCTTCCTTGAGGATGGGTTGATAGCTATAGGAGACGCTACTACAGACCAATAGGTCTGTTACTCTCCGATAGCATTTGTATTGCCCAAAACTGCTAACTTTTTCAAAATATATATATATATATATCCAAGCATTAGTATTTATGTAATAATTCAATCATTGTGATGCTGTTGTTATTAATCAGGAATTTTATTACTATTATTACTTATTGTAATTTGTTTAATGCCTTTGCAAGACCCAGTCTATACATGTGAATGAACTCATGCGTTTGCACTTTTGTAAAGCTGCTGTGCTGTAGGCCTGTGGAACGATGATCGATAATAAGCCTAATTATGTTCAATTATTACTGGTGGTTTGTGTAGATGTGTAGTTTATAATTTTTATTTAATAATAATAATAATAATAATAATAATAATAATAATAATAATAATAATAATAATAATAATAATAATAATATATTTTTTACAGTGCAAAACCAAACTGAAGTCTACCCTAAGCACCCCCATACCCACATACAAGAATAAATATTTAAACAATATTAAAACATTATGAGATAAAAACACGTTGAACATCATAAGAAATAATAATGAACATCACATCTAAGAATAAAAAAGCATGTATGAAATTCACATATACAAACACAATCATATATAGCAAAGACACCAATGGTAATAATACTTACTAATGCAACGATTGAAACATTTAAATGTAAAAAAGCACTACACAGCGATACAAAATAGTATAAATATTGGTCAGCGGTAAAAAAACAAGAACCAGTATTCAAAACCATGCATTACATAGAATAAGAATTAATGAATGTGGAGTTTAATATGTACACACCGACTGGACGCACTGATAAATAAATGAAAAACAAACGTTAAGAAGCAAATGAAGTCAAAACACAAACGGGCGCTTACAGTCACAAACACACACGTTCGCGCCAACGCGTGTTCACACACACACACACACACACATACACACACACACATACACACACAAACACAGCCTCTCTTTTGTTTCACATTCGGTGTTGTAATGTTCAACTTATATGTTTAGTTGGCCATTGTACCAAACATATTTTTAGTATTCATAATAATTTTAACCCTTTGAACCCTGGATGCCCCACCAATTCTGAGCCCATTCCCCTGGGGAAAATGGCATTTTTAGCATGCTTTTAGTAAAACCAAAACATATCAACCAAAGTGTTAGACAACCCAAAGTTAGTGTATAAATGACTTACTATGTCATCTCTTCATCTTCATTATCATCCCACAATTGATCGATTACTTCCTGAGTTGTGTACAGTCGCTTAGCGACGCTTTCTTGATTTCTAGACCTTCGTTTCATGACGCAAAATTGAGAAAAAAAACGTCACAAAAACACGCACTGTGCTTGCACTAGAGCGCAGACATTTTGCTTTACCTTATTCCCAATAACCCTATTCCAAACACCAAGTACTAGAAAGAACAGTAAGCTTTGTACGGACCGCAAGACTAAGGTAAGGTTACGAGACCGGTTTATCGGTCTATCGGGGCACAGCTGTTTAAGGGCTAGACCGATATATCGGTCTTTTGGGTTCAACGAGTTAATTTCAACTTAAGTGTTTTTTTGTTGTTGCATTTTTTAATGACTGAATTTAGTTCTCATTATTTTTACATTCCTACCTTTTATTTGGATTTGTTGATTTTAAAAAAAAAATAATTCTTTGTTGTAATTTTGGTATGTGCGTGAATTGGAAATTCAATCAAAAACCTGTTACTTGTCAACATCTTAGCCGACTGAAGGAGTTTTCTCACAAGCCAGGTTTTATTTACTATTTTAAGTTGTTTTACTGCATCGATCTTTTGTAAGGTATCATTTTTATTCCAGACTGAAGTTTTGTGATTCTTTAGGGCACAGGCGTTCAAATTGTAGAGTTCTTGTCCTCCGACCTGTCTCAGAATGTGTTGATATTAACAGACAGGGGTGTGTTTCAAGAATGATCGTGGCAATAAACCCCATATCTTAAGTCCAGAACCACACGTTTACAGTGTTTTATGGAGTCTACACAGTTTTGCATTGTAGTATAATTGTGTGCTTATTTTTTCAGGCTGGAGAGAACTGCCAGAGCTGCGATTCAGGGTGTGACAAGCCTCGGCCTGAAGGCTGCACCCACCAGTGTCTGCAATCCTGCCATCCGGGACCTTGCCCTCCTTGCACGGCCATGGTGAAGATGCGCTGTCACTGCAGCGCCATGGTCAAGCACATTCCTTGCCATGAATGGCTTGAGGCTTGCACTGATCGCCAAAACTCCCTCAAGTCCTGTGGAGGCTTGTGCCCCAAGATGGTGAGTTCATTTATTTAGTTTTGTCTGTAGAAGAATTTTAATGGCGTACAATGGCATGAGAGAAATGTACAGCAATGTGCTTGTGACAGAATGGGTGAAGACGCGTCAGGGGATTCTCCTTCAGATAAGACTATAAACCGAGGTCTAGTCTGTGAATACACACATTCCATCGCACAGACTTGAAAGATCCTTGATGTTCTTGGTGAGCACCAATTACACCAACACACCCAGCATCTCTTCCTTTGGTCTTCATTGTGCTCAGTTGTCGGGAGTGTTAGACAATGCGCCTAAAGCAGCAAGTTGGCACCTAGGTGTGGCTTGAGCAGCTCTTGAGGTGGTAAAGCGTTATATAAGAACGATAAATAAATAAGGATAAGGATTTAAAGGAAGAGTCTGGGTCTACAGTATACCCTTCCTCTCTGACATCCCAGATGGTTGCTTTTTTTTTCTCCCGTTCAGATGGAGTGCAAGCACCAGTGTGCCAGCATTTGCCATAGTGGTGATTGCTCTCCGCCGGACAAATGTGACAAGAAGGTGTACCTGCGCTGCCCCTGCAAACGGCGGAAGAAAGAGGCGCGCTGCTGCGACAAGCGGGCTGGAGAGAAAGTGGAGTGTAATGACACATGTACCAAGTTTTTGGAGGAGAAGAAACGGGTAATGGAGACTCACACATCCCCGCATGCACACTCTTACATGATGTAGACAGAGATGGAAGGCCCAAACTGTGCAGCATTCAAATATGGCCAGAACTGATTCACTCGTTCAAGAATTCAGATTTCTGAAGAACCTGTTGTGCTCATAGATCTCCAACGCTCATAGGTCTCCAGCCCAGCTAAAATACTGGGTGAACAGAGCATAGCAGTAGGATTGTGAAGGAAAAGTCTTTGGCACCTGTAATGTGACATTATATGTGTGTTTGCATATTTAATACCTTGTCTCTTCCTATCACAAGAAATCAGCAATCACGTATTCACCAGAGGTGGTGCGCCTACCTTATGCCCTAGCGCGTATCTGTAACCATGTTCGGTCCAACATACAAAAATACGATTTGTCAGCTTAAAATACAAATTTTCGCTTTTATTAAGTAGGATTTGTAGTTTCTACAATTTTGTGAAAAGGTAGTGCATGTGACATTGTAGGATAAAAAGGGGAGAGTGGTTTAAAACATAATGTGCAATAAATGTTATCCTGTAGAATGTAATACTTTTTTGTTCTTTATTGCGATTTGCCTGATATGTAAAATTACATTAAAAAATATATTTTTTCATGCACTCATTATACAAAAAGAGGGCAGGCACCTCTGACTCAAACCTCCGTGCTGCGCTGTGTATGTATTTAGCAGTGCATCAGTGTCTTATTGTACTGATCTCTCTGCTTTTTTTTTTCAGGCAGAGGAAATGGAGAAGCAGAAGCAGGCTGAAGAAGAGGCGCGCAGGAAAGCGGCGGATCTGGAAGAGTTTGAGCGTCTGCAGAAAGGGCGCCGGAAGAAGCCCCGCAAACACCGGGAAGAGGTGGTAGAAGAAACTTTCTGGCAAAAACGCAAAAAGATGGTTCTGGTCTCTTTGTCAGTTTTGGTTCTCTCTCTCTTTGTTGCTTACCTCTTCATGACAGACTAGAAATTGTTTTACCTTTATGGGTAATCATGAGGGGGGACAGGGGTGTACTGAGGAAACCTGGCAGAAATGCAATAAATATTGGGTTTATAGTATCTGTTTTGAATTTGGTTCTGGCTTTGTTGATGGTCTGTTTTTTTAGACTAAAAGCTGTTTTTCACTGCCATTGAAGAATGGTTATATTCTAGCCTGGCAACAGTTTAAATTTATGAACTAATTTTAAAACCAGCTCTCTGGGCAAACGTTTGGATTGAAATTGCTCTTTTGTAAGTTCAAATTATTTTATTTAATCAATCATTGTATAGCCAATCATAAAAATAAAATTGCTCTTTTGTAAGTTCAAATTATTTTATTTAATCAATCATTGTATAGCCAATCATAAAAATAAAATTAAAAAAAACACAAAAAAACAAGACAAAGAACAAGTGTATTTGGGACCATGGCAGGGAAAAAAATAAGCAATATTTGATTTTAGCTGATTTTCAAATTGCGAACATCATTGTATGAGTTAATAGCGTATAACCAGTCTGTTGTTTCTTGTTAATCTTTACAAGATGTCACAGTTTGTCTTTCATTGTATGATATTAGACCATTTTAATTCTTGTTCTAGTTGTTGTTCCATGTTGCATGATAATCTTTATGAAATATACCAATTTTTTTCTCTTTTTTATTTGTCATCTTTTAAGATTATTTTCAAAGTGTGTTTTGGTTGTTTAATTTATTGTAATTTTATTGTTTTAACCTTTCTTGCTGGGCGTTTGAAACATTAATGGGTTTTTCAGATAAAATCCACACTGCATCAGTTAGTTATTAACTATGTTATTTGCTTCATTCAATTTATTTATTTATTTATTCTTATGTTTTGAAATGTATAAATCAGAAGACGAATAAGAATATGTTGATAAAGGGATGAAAATTGTTGGGTGAGGGCAAGAAACTCTTTGCAGGCATCAATAATTTATCTCCCATTAAAACTGATTGTTTTGAAAATAATATTCCTTTGGATTTTGGATTTGTATTGATGAATGAGTTTGAGTAATTTTCTTTGTATTGAGGAATATGTTGAGGAGCTTCATTATATTGAGGACTATTTGTAAAGAAGCCACAAAGGAAATGTATAGGCAATTTTGTATATATAATATATATATATAGAACTGATTTGGTTGGATGGACAGTAATAATTTGTAAATAGCATTTTCTGTGTTCTGACATTTTTGTGTATTGTGTTACAACAGTCAAGTAAAAAATTTAAAAAGTTCATGTGTGTCTTTGCATATATGTATTATTTCTATATGTATATTTAGTTAATTAATATTGTTTTGTTGGCAAATTTATCTTTCTGCTTGTGCAACCCATAAAAAAAGCAAGTAGAAAGGAATGTTTGATGTTGAGCCAAGGTTTTGTGTTTGCTTCATTTCAAAAAACGGGTCAATAAAGACTACACCAAAATCAAAACATGGGTCTGATGTCTTTGTAGTGTACATGTAATGGAGTAGGAGGTGGACGTTGACTAATTGAAGACTTCAGATAAGGTATCTATATATATAATAGTGATAAATTGCAGTACCCCCGAGAAATAACACTTGCATGAGGTTCCTATTATTCTTGCTCTTTCTATTTTTTATTCCTTTATAGCTTTTACCAACTCAGAGAGCTGCTCAAGGCTCTTGTTGAAAACAGGAGCTAACTACACTAGCCCAAGAGTTAGGCACGAACTTGCTGTTTGCTGTGCACCAGCTAAACCTCTCCTCCTTCTTCCCCTTCACTCTCCCCTCCCCTCCCCTCCCCCCAATTCTCCTTCCCACCACCAGACAACTGAGCAATATTGAATTACCTAAATGCATTCCAGTTCATTTGCACCTGTCACCTGCCATATTTTGATAAAATGACTGGATTTGTTTCATCAGCAACACGGAGATTAAACACTGTCTTGCATTAGTTGCAGAGTCAAGAACACAAACGCAATGGACCAAAAATAACAAAATAATGTGGGTGGGTGGGTTCAGTTGTGTTTTAATCCGTGAATGAGATGGGTGGGTCAAAATTTCACAAAAACTGTTTTTGTAATCTTTCAATCATTTAGCATAGTAATGGAAAATGTGATAGATCCCAAATGCAAAAAATATGAGCAAAAAAAGAATGCTTGGGAAGTAACGGAAATAGTTGTGTGCAAAAAAACAACACAAACCAAAAAGCATTTATTTATTGCATAAATATGAACAAGCAAAAAAACCCACTTGAGAAATAACCAGAATAGTCTTGTCCATAAAAAAAAAAAATTAAGAAAACAACACACCAACAAAGCATTCATTTATTGTTGGGTGGAAAAGCCCATCCCAATTAATAACACTGTCCCATCTCATCTCCCGACATACGCATTGGCTTTGCTCCTTTTGAAGCAGACATTTTCCACTCCCCCCTCCAAACGACCACTTGCCCTCCACCACCATCCCCACTCCCACCCCTTACCCTTACTTCTCCTCCCTACCTTCAAACCAACCACACATATATAAATAATACGCTTCTGGACCCTATGTCGTTTTC
Source organism: Oncomelania hupensis (assembly GCA_036898135.1). Taxonomy (NCBI): domain Eukaryota; kingdom Metazoa; phylum Mollusca; class Gastropoda; order Littorinimorpha; family Pomatiopsidae; genus Oncomelania; species Oncomelania hupensis. Next base: position 46,331,779 of record CM072518.1, on the reverse strand, counting down.
TCTCTGCATTACATTACATAATTATTGCTTAGGTCCAGCGGACTCTTCTGAGCCAAATCAGGACCGGACAACCCCTGATCTGCATAAAAGATCTGCTGAAACAACCCTAGTGGTAAAACTGAAAGCTCTCCACCAGCCAGTCACTTTACATTAAAGACATCCCACGCAGGGGACACTGAGGCTGTACTCTAATTTATCAAACCCCTGTTTACAAAAACAAAATAGAATACAAACATCATTATAAATTATTAACAAAACACATACATATACAATGCCTACATTGCTAAATAATAACATCACAGGAAGCCCTAGTGACCACATGGCAGAAAGCGTCCAATATTCCCAAGCTGATCCAACAGACCTCATACACAAATAAGGAGTCATGTCCCGGAAGAGTTTTCAAGAAAAAAGGTAGGTGACTGGTCTAGAGAAGAAGAAGATAGTATAGCAGATTGATAGAACACAGCAGGAATGAGAAAGAGCAAATGGGAAAGACAGCGACAGTGAGAACTTAAAGCACTAAATTTCCAGAAAGTGGAGATACTATTTATACTGAAACTCCCGGCACCCAAACGGGGGTTTCTCTCTGCGGGGTTGTATTTTTCAAGCATAACACACATACGCACACACACATACATACACACACACAAGCACACAAACACATATTTAATATCACCTGATTGAATTGGCAATGAGTAAATGTAAAACACACACAAACACATACTTACACACACGCACACACACATGTACAAACTGTATTCATGGCAAATTGGGGTTTGGGATGAAATGTAGTCATCAAAAAGCGGGACTTAGATTTTTTTAAACATTTTGTTAAAAAGTTGACCTATTTTATCTTCTAACCCACAGGCTCCTGTATATCCAAAGGGAGACGCGTCACAGGCATAGGCGCTCGCGTGTCCAGATACAAATGCCTGTCCCCTAACCCTTTTACTTCAAATTTTTCCAGAAAACAGCCCGTCCCGGATAGAACACTCCCATGTACTTACAGCAATTCCATGCAGTACAAGTGCACTCCCATGTTCTTATAAAAAAAGTGGGGCAGTGGAAAAAAGTGGGGCACTAGCTAAAAGATTCATATTGTGCATAAAAAGGCAAGGTTAACACCCCATATATCCATGAATACACACCCACACATACACACACTCACAGACACACGCACACACACCCAACCACACACACCCACACACACACACACACCTAATATTACCTGACTGTGAATAGGCAATAAAATATATTTTAAACAACCACAGACATCTAATTTTACCTGAATGTGGGAATAGGCAATATAAATAAGAATTGAGATAAAACGCACACATATATTACAACAAACAAGACATAGATATAGGCGAGTTTGATTTACAGAAAATTAATGTCAGTTCACAAGAGAGAACACTATAATGCGCATGCACAAAAAATAAGGCAAAAACGTACGTAATATATACATCAATATTTATAAATGGGAATGCAAATCAATAAAATAAATCAATTTTCAGCATACCAGTTAACAAGGATTTTAGACTAGCCATGAAATAATAACAATAGTTATAAAAAAATACTTTGAACAATAATAGCAAAGATAACTATTAAGAAAAAAATAAATGATATTATATTAATAAATGATCCGCGTCTCAAATCACAATATCTTGTGAGATGCTTGCCCATAAGTATATTATTATTATTATATTATTAAATATTATTATTATTATTATTATTATTATTATTATTATTATTATTATTATTATTATTATTAAACAAGCAATCTAAAATCTTAGATTGCCATATTACATTACAAAACCTGAGATAGCAAAATGCAAACATAACAGAAGTTAGAGAAAAGTCCAAATCATATAACTTGATTCAGAAACCGTTATAATAAGCATCAAAATCTTCCAATAAACTAAAATTGCCCCCAAGTACCACAAACAATTTAAAAAAAAAAAAAGTAATAAACAGTTACTTGGAAAATTATGATAAACTAACAGTAATGATGAACTATAGAATATTATGCGAACAAATTAACTTCAACAATTTAAAATATTATAATTATGTCCATAATCATAAAATTTTATAATTCCATTAACTTTTATTATTGCACTGGTCCGCAAAAGCTTTTTACAAGTTTACAATAAGAATTATTAACATAAAAAATTGTATTTAAATCTTCTGCAGAGTGATCTATGTTCAGTGGATATTATTATTTCAATAATTATATGATCTGTTAGTTTCATCCACAAAATATTAACTTAATACTGAAAAATTCATTGTTCTGGCAAATACAAAATTGTGTAATAAAGACAAAACTGTGTTGTGAGTAAACATTGTAATGAATGCCATTCAAAAAGAAGGACTTCAGATTTCTTTTCTGCTGCTGCTGCTGCTGATGATGATGATGAAGAAGATGATGAAGATGAAGATTATGATTACAGACTGCGAATAAATAACACAATACAAAAACATAGAGCCCCTCCTACCCCCTCACCCCACCCTCCCCCCCAAAAAAAAAAAAAATTAAAAAAATTAAAATCTCAGTAAAGCAAAGTTGCACAAGCATGCTATAGATTAGAAGGAAGAAACCAAGCTGTTAATTCTGTGTTAGTTTTCGTTGGAAGACAAAAAAAAAAAGAAGAAAAAAAACCAACAAAACCACCGGTTGTCTTGTATGAACGCCAGCCAGCTCAAAGAGTGATCAAGGATCCAGCATGCACACATTTGATGGAGTCATCTATCCTATCCTATCCTGTCCTATTCTATCCCGTAACTCCTGAGGGAGTCAGATTATATTAAAATCAACTTCTTTCAGGTCGCATGAGCTGTATAGTCCAAGGCGCTGACTACAGAGCTCCAGCACGCACACACCATTTGATGGAATCAGGATTATATTAAAACCAACTTCTTTCAGGTCGTATACTGGCGGCAAACATTTTCACCACAGTGGGACACCACACGCGAACCGCAGAACGACGACAGCAACCAGCGGATTGTGGTTGTACGTTCGTACAATTAACTGTATAATGCTATGTTACGCCAGAAACATGTACAAGCTGCAGTTGAAGATGACAAGTACGGCAGAAAAGGCTATCCGTGAAACTGTCCTCATGGCACGCCAGTTTTCTCAACACCGTGGTCTTGGAAAACAGCCTCTTCACCTTCCCGCCGTTCTTTTTCTGTAATAAACAGAAAAAAACATCACTGATAGACTAGCTCCATCTTTGCTACCATCTGCCGTAGTGTAAAAAAAAAAAAAAAAAAAAAAAAAAGCATATCCAATTCCAAAATTTTTTTTTTTAAAGAGAGAGAGAGAGAGAGAGAGAGAGAGAGAGAGAGAGAGAGAGAGAGAGAGAGAGAGAGAGAGAGAGAGAGAGAGAGAGAGAGAGAGAGAGAGAGAGAGAGAGATGTTACCGGCAATGTGTGAAATCCCGATATTGTATAGAATGCCTAGGAAAAGTATAGAATGCCTGATGGTGTTATATATATAGAGAGAGTCATAGTATTCGTTGCATTCATCGTCGCTCTGTTTTCTAATTTCATCATGGTCATCATTCTCGTAATCGTCGTCATAATCATCATCATTATCGTCATCGTCGCAGTAGCAATAGTCGTCCTCCTTCTCCTCCTCCTCATAATCACCTTGTTCTCCTTGTTGTTGTTCTTCTTCTCCATAACTTCCTCCTCATTAATCATCCACATCATCCATCATCATCATCATCATCATCATCATCACCATCATCTTCAATTAATCAATCAAAACCGCGCTTTAAACATGTTTAGTAATTTGTGTAAGAGCGCCTATATATAATCCATTCTTATTATTATTATTATTATTATTATTATTATTATTATTATTATTATTATTATTATTATTATTATTATTTTTATTATTATTATTATTTATTATTATTATTGTAATTATTATGATTATCATTATTGTTGTTGTCATTGTTATTATTATTATTATTAATCAATCAATCAATCTATCGATACATCATCATCATTATCATCTATTCACTCACAGCTCTCCATGAAGATTTCACAGATGTGAGTTGAACGGGAATTTCCACTTGTTCATGTCGCAACCCAGCTTCATAGCGATTCTGAAATGAAACCCCCCACCCAGCAAACTCGTTAATGAAATTAGACAAACTATGCTTACATATTAGATTGGTGCAGCATATTACATAATTTAATTAAAGCATCTTGTGTTTTGTGGTAAGCTGCCTAACATGGATTCGATCCCGTCAAATGCATATCAGATTGACATGAACTTGCGTGATATATGCTAGTAGACACTTGATACCGTTCGCGCGGATGGAGCGCTATAGAGACCATAGGCGCTTGTATCTGGACACGTGAGCGCCTATGCCTTTGACGCGTCTCCCTTTGGCAAAGAATGTATAGCTTCGCAGCTGTACATAGCTTCGCAGCTGTACATTCTTTGCCTTTGGTTATCTATAGTATTTTAGGATAACCAAAGGGAAACGCGTCACAGGCATAGGGGCTCGCGTGTCCAGACACAAGCGCCTGTGATAGAGACAGTCAGCACAATTATAAGTGACGACAAGGCGAATGCCCATTGAATAAATGAATATTGAGGTTTAACGTCTACACTCACCATTGGCGATATGGCATTCGGGGATAACCATCCCAGGGACCAATGGGTAGGGAATCAACACTGAACCACCAGAGCAATCATACTGCTAAAATGGACAGTAAAAAATGCCACTTTTTTAATTTTATTTCGCCCACCACGGGATTCGAACCTGGGTCATCGGTATGTGCCGCGCGAACGCTCTACCACTTGAGCCACAGCGGTGGGACAACGCCGACGCCCCAATCTGAATGTCAGAGGTTGTTGAGGCAAGCGCCTACACGCGGCCTATGCGTGTTAGATCTCTGACGCTCAGTGTGCGCGGACCCAAAGGAAAAGGTCCGCTCTAGTGAAAGTTGGCTTAATGGAGACTTCCTCGTTGAAGTCGATGAAATCCTGAAAGCGTAGGATTCGGGCATGCAGGCTGGTATAGAATAACAGTTCACGTATCTGTATCGTACAGCGCCTTGAGCAACTTTTGAGCTATAAAAGCGCTATTAAATAAGAACGATTAGATAAATAATAAATAAATAAAATGAAATAAAATAAAAATCAAATCAAATAAACATCTCGTACAGACTAGTCAAAAGACATTGGAAGGACAGGCATGACACCAGATCTTGTAATCAACTCTAGTTTTTTTTGACTGGAAGCCAGTGCATGATTAAAAAGAGAAGACGAAGCGCTAGCGAGACGAGGCAGACGGAGGACTTTGCTGAGCATATAAATGCATTGAAATTAAAGTTGATATGAGTAATAAGTCTCCTCTCTGAAAATCCTTATCGGGAAGAGAGGGGACTATAAACTGATTTAAAAAAAAAAAAAGTTGATATGCTTTGATGTTGGTCACTGGAACTTACATAGCGAGTTCATTCTATCTTTGATTAGTACTAGTAGACTACGAGTTTGTTCGGTGCTCTCAAGATGAGAATTAAAGATCGTATGAAAAAAAAAAAACAAAAAAAAAACACAAATTAAATGTATTATAATTATGATGATCAAATCGGCACCTGGAGGCCGGAGCAATAAATAACTGCTCCCCTCGGGGTAAATTCGCCTCAACTTGTTAGGGACGGTGACGTCATGGAAAGAAGTATGTTTCTCCTTGGTGAAGTAGAGGTCTGGCACCCAGATCTGTTGCATCACACGCGTGTCCAGTTCAAGGGACTTAATTTCTGGCAAAGACAGTCTAGTGTCGTTCCAGTATTGACAGATAGAATAGTCCGGTTGATACGAGAAACGAACGGCATGTATATTAGAACTAGAAAAGGGAAATTGAATTTATTTATTTATTTGCAGAATCGGTAAACGTTTCTTAGACTTCTAAGACCAAGCAAAGCCAAACACAGGTTTAAAAAAAAAAAATAAATAATGCAAATAGCTGTGCGGTTGAATAATGGAATTTAACGTTCCTTCCCTTATAAAGCTAAACCTGATAAAAGTGAAGTCACTAACGAGTCTTCTCTATGACCGAAATGTTAGGAACAAGCCTTTATTTTGAACAAAAAAGTGAGCAAATTTTCGCGCAAATTAAACGATTTTCTACTTTTGGTTTGATAACCACGAGACATAACAAAAACTTCTTATTTTTATTTATTTATTTATTTATTTATTTATTTTATTTCCTAATTGTATTTGTTAAAAAAAAATTACAATTGTGGCTTCGCTGATGGAATCAAAGCTGATGATATAAAGCTGAATGACATCAGTTGGAAACTCTGAAGAAACAGAATCGAAAAATTAAAAATAACTAATGAACGAAATAACTAACTAGCTAACTAGTAAACAACTAACTAACTAAAAGTATAAGATCGTAATTCTCCATGTCACGCAAACAATAATCAATATTTGGTAGAAGAAGAAAAGTGATGATGATGATGATGACGAAACCAAAACTACTCACTGTCCTCATAATTGGGCGGTGTTTTCGGACCGCATTTGTCCAAAAGAGTCTTCATTACTTGTTCTCTGGAACAGAAAAAAATGTGTATTCATTTATTTACATTTGCCAAGAGCTTCCACTATTTTAAACGTTTTGCGTGAATGACAGACAAAATACATGCATGATGATGACCTGTCAGACTTAATACATTAATCTGTATTATCATTAACACACGCTTGACTATTAATTAACAAATACTGTCGGGACAGTATACCGGAGTACCAGTAAACAGCAGATGCATCGATCGCTCAATACGGTTTACCGGTACGGGCTCCGTGTACCGGTAAACTCTTTGAACTCGATGAAGAACTCCGACACTCCGCGGAAGGACCCACCCGAAGCTCTGGTTCTTAAAAGAAGGATCTGCTGAAAGCAAACGCGTTTCTCAATTGGGGACGTTCCATTGTGTTCAAAATGACCTTAACACTTTATTTCATAAAACATCAAGATTTAAGTATTAAGATTTTTTTTTTCACTGTTCAACTTGACAGTATGTTTGTTCTGGCGGTTCAGTGTTTATTTAGGTCCTTACCCTCTTTCCTGGGATGGTAATCCCAGTCGGCCGTATCGCCAATGGTGAACGTGAACGTTAATTATCATGGTACGAGTAAATCTAATACTCAGCGCTATGAGTAATAAGCATGATCAGACATATCAAGCTACGTTACAAGAAGAAGAAGAAGACTTGGCTATAATTGAGCTGCAGCTTTGTCCTCATAGTCCACTTCGGGTCACTATGCTTTTAAGTCATGAATATCTATGGAGACAGAGGGAGGTAGGGAGTGAGGGAGAGAAAGATTCATTTTTATTTATTTTTATTTGGACTCTTTATTGTCTCTTTATCGGGAAATTCTGTCCGAATTACGTCCGAAATATATTCCGAACCACGGAAACCCGACTAGGCAAAGAACCTTTCGCATATAAACAACAAATACACGCTTGTGGCAAACAGTTGAATTTTTCTACTGACCTTACTGGAGGCCCTAACCAAAATCACACAAACACTATCTGTTCATAACAGTCCACTGTCTCTGAAGTCGCTCGAATCCTTCTACCGCAAAATCGCCCGCTTGGCTTCACCAAGGAACTATTTAGAAGCATCGAGCACATATAAGTTACCGTCTTCTTGATCCCTTTGAAAGTGTTGAGGAAGAGAGTGGAACACCAGCGATGCATAATTATTTGTTTAACGGATTCTACAGCTACCCTCCGTAGGCTACCACTATCACAAATGCTATATTACAATTGCTAGCCGTTGCGGTGCCCAAAAACCTTATTAAAGATTGGAGTATTTCGTGTGACATACGAAACACCAGTTTGTTCTCCTTTCACACTTTTCGTTGACAGATTTTATATCGATTATATATCTTTCTAAACTGGACAGTCTTCAGCCTACTGCTGATCTAGCTCGTAGTCACTGTTTGGCGACTCAATTTATGTAAACATGCATAGATATTTAAAAAAAAAAAAAAAAAAAAAGGAAGACAACTTGCGTTTTATTGTTTCGATTCAGTTAAGTCAAAATGCATATATATTTATATTCTATTCAACTAAAGAAAGCCCACAGGTAGCGCAGCATACAAATGAATGTCCTACAGTACGTAGCTCAGGATTTAACTCGCATTGATTATATTACGCACTAGCGTAGAACGACCCGCAATGCTGCTCAATAAGAACGCCGTACGCCAAAAGTGTAGTGAAACTAAAAGGAGTTACCTATTATTATAATAATAACTAGCATTTATAAAGCGCCTACCCTAAGGATCTAAGCGCATGTATACACGCACACTTTCTTACGCAAACACATATACACACTATACATATACTTTAATTATAGGACAAGTTACTCTTTCACGCATACATACTATTGCTGTGTAAATCAATATGACAAAAACATACTAAATTACTACTTAACCCCCACCCCTCCAAACCCTTTTTACAACTACAGATACTGCGGAAAGACTTTTGAGAAAATATACGTTTTAAGGTTGGCTTTGAACGATTCACAGGAGGTAGAATGTCTAACATGAAAGGGGAGAGAATTCCATAGGTGTATTATTCGTGTTTTTATTCAAACCATTTGCATTGAGGTTAACTGAACATAGTGCGTCTTATTTCAATAAAATTATCACCAGCGTGAATCAGAGGGTAGAATGTTAGCAGAGCGTGCCGGCGACTTGTGTTGCTTCTCCACAATGACGAGAAATTTTTGTCACCGAAGTTGACTCTTTGTACGATATTTCACGTCCAACATTTTTTTAACTCGATTCTCGACCATGACGAGACAATTTAATCAACGAAGTTGGCTTTTAAAAAAAAATAAAAAACCGTATTTCACACGTTTACCGTTTAGCTGCAGCGACTGTGTTAAAAAAAAAAAACTGACAGAAATAAACAGGTCGACCGGGCTTAGTTTGTCCGAGTGGTTTGAGAATGTGCACCTAATTGCAGCAAGTTGAAGTCTTTTTTTCACAATTTAACAACCTTCCTCCTTTCATTTCTTTATCTCTATCTGCCTCTCTCTTTCTCTTTCTGTCTCTGTCTGTCTGTCTGTCTGTCTCTCTCTCACCCCTCACTTCTTTACTATTCCCACCCCCTTCTCCACCATTTTCTTTTCCATACCTCCTTTCAAATTGCCTGCAGTAGTGTTCAAAGTCACTCTGGAAGAGAAAAAGAATTTTTAAAATGACGTTTCAATAAAGCCAACGTGCAAACCAGCCTTACAGGAGAACAAGAAGTCTTGGACAGATGAACAGAGTACTGCTCTGACCTTTACAGCCACACACCTAATGGAGACCCATCTATGGCGGCCTACTAGCGCCAAAACCTGATAATTACAATTATCATGTGATAATTACAAATATCATGGGATAATTACAATTATCAAGAGATAATTACAATTATCATTGAAAAATTACAATTATGTTCGTGTGATCATGTTTAATTTTCAGTTTTGGCTCTATCAATCCGCCTGGAAATGCGCCAAAACTGAAAATTGTAATTATCACATAATAATTAAAATTTTCACTTGATAATTATAATTTTCACGTGATCATGCTTAATTCTGGTAAGGCGGCTTACTAGCGTCAAAACCTGCAAAACTTACATGCATCAGTGATAATTGTAATTCACAGAGACCGGTAATTCAAAGTGTTAATTACTACTTTTCAGTTTTGGCCACGCTTTACTAGGGCCAAAACCCCAGGCGTGCTGGGAACAGTGCCGCTGCCGCGCATGCGCACCGCGCATCGGGCCGCGCATGCTCACCTTGATATTTATAATTTTCAGTGATAATTGTAATTATCGCTTGATAATTGAAATTATCTCTTGATAATTGTAATTATCTCATGATATTTGTAATTATCGGGTTTTGGCGCTAGGAAAGCGTGGCAAATACTGATATTTATTAATTAACACTGCGGATTACCGATATCTCTGTAAATTACACAGAACACGTGATGATTTCGTGATAATGGTAACTCTCGGTTTTGGCGCTAGTAGGCCGTCATACCCATCAGTTCTAGCATGTCCAGAGAACAGAGAAGAAGAAGAAATACTCCCAATTCTCCGAGAAGAAGTTGAGGCAGCAGTGCACTCGCTAAAGAGGGGGAAGTCAGCGGGAGTGGACAACATAGGCTACCCGCCGAACTGCTTCAAGCAGGAGGAGAAGCGATGATTGACGCACTCACCATTATCTGTAACAAGATCTGGCAGAGTGGGGAGTGGCCTACACCATGGACCCAGTCGCTTGTCATCACTCATCCAAAAAGGTAACCTTCAGGAATGTGAAAATTACCGCACCATCAGCCCCATCAGCCATCCCAGCAAGGTCCTCCTGAAAATAATACTCAACAGGTTGAAACCCCAAGGTGAACAAATCATAGCTGAAGAACAAGCAGGATTCAGGGCAGGGCGAAGTACCATTGAACAGATTTTCAACCTCAGACTAATCTGCGAGAAATACCTACAGCACCAACAACATCTATATCATGTGTTCGTAGACTTCAAAAAGGCGTTTGACCGAGTCTGGCATGCAACTCTGTGGGCAACCATGAAAGTCTACAACATCAGCCCTACAATTATTGAAGTCATCAAAAGCCTGTATGACAAGGCTACCAGTGCAATCCTCCACAACAGCGCCATCGGAATCTGGTTCAGAACAACAATCGGTGTGCGTCAAGGATGCCTATTCTCTCCAACACTCTTCAACATCCTCTTAGATCGCATCATGCCAGATACCCTTGCAGATTATGAAGACACAGTCAGCATAGGGGGTAGAGTAATGTGCAACCTTCGTTTTGCGGATGACATTGATGGATTGGCTGGAGAGGAACAAGAACTTGAACAGCTGGTACAGAGGCTTGACACCATCTCCAAAGCCTATGGAATGGAAATAAGGGCAGAGAAGACCAAAATGATGACCAACAACACCAATGGCATCAACACGGACATCAAAGTTCAAGGCCAATCCCTCAACACAGTGTATAGCTTCAAATATTTAGGAGCCATTGTATCAGACAATGGGTCCCGACAGGTAGTCCTCTTCAGGATCGCACAAACAATTGCTGCCCTGGCGAGGTTAAAGCCAATTGGGAAAGACAGGACCATCAGCCTACATTCCAAGGTAAGACTGCTGCGCTCCCTTGTCATCTCCATCTTCCTATACGCTTGTGAAACATGGACCCTCACAGCAGATCTACAACGAAAAATACAAAGCATGGAGGTGAGATGCTACAGAAGACTTCTAGGCATTTCCTATACCCAGCACATCCCCAACTACGAAGTCCTACAGACCATCACACAAGCCATTGGACAACACGATGACCTGCTCACAGTGGTGAAAAAACGTAAACTCCGATGGTATGGCCACGTCACTAGATCATCAGGTCTTGCAAAGACCATCCTGCAAGGCACAGTGCAAGGAGGTAGAAGAAGAGGGAGACCGAAACGAGATGGGAGGACAACATTCGAGAATGGACTGGTTCGACACTGAGCGAAACCAATAGGGTTGCTGAGGACAGAGGAAGTTGGAGTACGCTGGTTAAACGATCATCTGTGGAGCCCCTACGACCTCCGAGTTACGAGATAGGATAGGAAAGGATAGGATAGACAAACCAGCAAATTTGAGTTAGTGTTATTTGCCTCAATGGGATTGATAAAACCGCAGGCGCTTGAGTCTGGCCACGCGAGCGCATGCACACGCGAGCGAGCGCCTACGCCTAGACGCGTCTTTCTTCTCTTGGGTATCAATACTATACCAGGGAAGAAAGACGCGTCACAGGCATAGGCGCTCACGTGTCCAGATACAAGCGCCTGTGGATAAAACACACTGAAAATAGAAGTGTTCCCTCTATTAACAATAAGAATTGAAAGTTTCTTGACATATGCCTAACGTCAGGGCGAAGTCCTTGCGAATGATAACATAGCTAACAACTTTAGGATTAAGGTTGTAAAATTGCCAGAGTGGAAAACCGAAAGTGCATGTGCCCGTTCAGATAAAATATAACAGAAAAGGAAAACAAAACAACCTCGATCAAACAGAAACTTATTCTTTTGCGGCAGAGAATACTGCCACCAGTTAAAATCACATTGAACTTGGCCTATTTGCGAGATGATTTCCCTTTATTCAATCGAGTATTCTATTGCTTTTGCCCGCCAGACTAGTGTAGCTATTTGCCGTTTTAAAAGACTTCTTCTGGATTTGCCCTTGCCAAGAGATTCTCTACCTATTATAATTCAGATTCAGATTCAGGTAATCGATCTGCGTGGGGCGCTTGTATGTCTTTTATACTTTCGCTTTTACCGCTATTCACTAGTTAAAATTGCCAGCAGGCAGACTGTGAAATTGCATTGCGAATAATAAACAAACGTGCTATGTTAGTTTTGAGTTTGATTACGTTCATAAACTTGTAGGCCTATTTGAACAGAATGAGTGTACAATTATGCAAGCACACGTTCGTACGCCTTCTGTTGCAATAGATTTGAGTGACGAGAGTAAAGTATACGGTCACTTGAAAGCAATGAAGCCTTTTCCTTCTTCCCGTCATATTACCCCCTTAACCCACACCTCCAGTCATGCTTTAGGTATAGGCTCGTGCTTTATTGGCTTATTTGTTTTGTGTGTCTGTGTGTGTGTGTGTGTGTGCGTGGGTGTGTGTGGGTGTGGGTGTGTGTGGGTGTGTATGTCCGTGTGTGAGTGGTTGCTTTTAAATCTTGTTTGTGTTTGTTTGCTTTCCTTAATATATAATGTTATGTTAGCTAGCCATTGGTCGGAGTAAAAAAAATGTGTAACTGTAGATTATAGTCACACGACACCGAAGCGTATAGGCGACTACTGGTCACATTATTCTGACACCAGCGAACCAGTTGATGGTAAGGGAAAAATAATATGGTCACACATTGGCCAATCCGCGATTCGAACCAGGTACCTTTCGGTTACTAGTAAGACGCTTTACCAACTGAGCTACCCGGCCCTTCATTGGTCGGAGTGAATGCAAGAGGAAAGTTCTTTGTGCAAACATTTTGTCCTACTCTGCGCTATATAAAATAAATAAATAAATAATAGTAATAATAATAATAATAATAATAATAATAATAATAATAATAATAATAATAATAATAATAATAATTATTATTATTATTATTATTATTATTATTATTATTATTATTATTATTATTATTATTATTATTATTGTTGTTGTTGTTGTTGTTGTTGTCTGTGAAAGAAATCGTTTGTGAAAATAAAGATGATTAAAAAAGGCTAAGTAAATAAATACATTTATTACTCTCTTTTGGCAATTAAAAAAAAAATCCATCTCGTGTGACCAAAATTAAAGGAAGGGAAACCATCATAATAACGTTAAAACAACCTGACAACGACAGCAACCTTTCTCTTATTTCCGCAAATTTTGATCCTGGAGGTACCGTTAAATGGCCTCTGTTAACCCCACTAGACCACAGGTGCCCGAATCTAGATGCGATAGCGTCTTTCTATAACAGACTCTATAGAGAGACGCTGGCTTTGATCTAACTATCTCACAACTCATGAGGGATAACTATCTCACAACTCAAGAGGGATAACTATCTCACAACTCAAGAGGGATGGGGTGGGGTGGAGTGGGGTGAGAGACAAGGGGAATTTTACACCATACACCTCCCCACCGCCATCCTCCCTCCAAAATTTAGCTCTCACGGATACTGCTACGACCTCTTATGACACAGAGCATGCAGGATCTAGGAACCTCGCCTAATTATGAGAGAGTCTACAAATATGGACCACCTTTTTCATCCCGCCGTAAAAGCAATGTGGAAACACAAAGCATGATAATAATTTGGCAAATACCTTTATTTTAAAATAAAAACAACCAATAAACTTATTTTAAAATAAAAGGAGTTAAAATGACCTTAACAGTAGTTTTTTTTTCTAATGTGGTCCGAATTAGGAGACGTTCAGTAATTTGGTCCACCCATTCCTGGATATTGGGCTAGTGGTCCATATTGGTGGATTGTGGTTCATAGATGTTGAGATCTTGTAAGGGGAGATGGGACACTCCTTCTTACATCATATGTGGTCGATGGCATGGATTATCATTCCTGACTACGTGATCCCCTTCTTGAAGCCCTAATACACAGTGCAGTTTGATCATGCGTTTTCTCTCAAGCTACTGATCAGATTATTGTGAAACTTGGTGCTTAAGTGGAAAGTAATGAGTCCTAAGTGAAAATTAAGTTTGGTAACCCTCATTTCATAATTGTCCCCTCAGACAATTTCTCTGTCTTTAATTTTTCTTTAAGCAAGCAATCACTATATTGTTTTTTAAATCACGTGTAGTTAAGGCTCAACTTCCGGTCTCAATATGGCAACAACTGTCGAAATTTAGCTACCAACATTTTTCTGGTTTTCGGTAAAATGTCTTTAAATGCTATAAAGACAAAGTATTGCAAAAATGTTAAATGCGTTTGTAACGAGACGTTTTCTTTGAAACATTTGCTGTTTGAATGCAATGATTTAAGAGGCCTCTTGCCAAACAGTGTACCATCACTAGGCAAAATTAGTTTTGATAGTTGCATTATTTTAGCAAAAACGTTTATCGGTTCTGCTGTTGGTTCTTTTCTCTGATAAACAATAGTATATCTTACTTAGTGACGTTATTATTTATAGTATGGGTTGTGATTTAATATCTGGTTGTTTATTATTATTATTATTATTATTATTATTATTATTATTATTATTATTATTATTATTATTATTATTATTATTATCATTTTTACAAAATATTTTTTATTTTATTATTATTATTATTATTATTATTATTATTATTATTATTATTATTATTATTATTATTATTTCATTTTTTTTAACATTTTTTTTACAATTATTATTATTTTGTTAATGAAATTTTTTTTAAATAATAATTTTTTACTTTATTATTATTATTATTATTATTATTATTATTATTATTATTATTATTATTATTATTATTATTATTATTATTATTATCTTTTTAAAATATTTTTCTTTCTTTCTTTCTTTATTTTAAAATTTTATTTATTTATTTATTTATTTATTTATTTATTTATTTATTTATTTTAAATATATGTATTTATTATTTTCATTGCCTTACAAAGGTTTAAATAATTATCCAGTCGCCCGTTTTATTTAACTGACATGGTTACTTATGTTCTGATGCGTTTATAAATTATGTTTGAGTATATGTGAAAGAGATGGAGATGGTGCGTGTGCTTGAGTGTGTGTACATGTGTTCCTGTTTAAATGCGTGAGTTTGAATGCGTGCGTACGGTCTTTATCATCTTGGTGAAAAAAGACTGTAATTTATTTATTTTATTTTATTTATTTAATCGTTCTTATATAGCGCTTTTCCAGCTCAAGAGCTGCTCAAGGCGCTGGCCGATACAGGATCTAACTCAAGCCGCCCGAGACGCCCACCCGCAGCCTTTGGGCGCATGGTCTGACGCCCGGACAACTGAGCACAATCCTAGGCAGCCAGGGATGGGGGAGAAGGACCTAGGTGCATGCTGGGTGTTTTCTTGTCACCGGCACTCACCCGTCTAGGACATTAGCGTCAGGATCTTTAAAGTCCGTTATGATGGAATGTATGCGACACAGACTAGACCTCGGTTTATACTCTCATCCGAAGGAGTAGGAAAACAGGAGTAAAGTGTCTTTCCCAGGGACACAACACAATGGCCCGGGAAAATAACCAACCAACCAACGTGTAGTTATGGATTTGTTCCCCCAGGTAGTGAAATTCATGCAACCAAAGATTATTTATGCATGCAGCTGCGTGGGGTGGGGAATTGTTGGGGTGGAGGTGTGGGGCGAAAATGTCTGATGGAGACTCTACAGTTGAACCTTGTGTTTTTTTTTCAGCAAGAAGCTCCTTGCATATTGCTCTATCACCACAAGAAAAAGGAGAGAGATGGTGAAGGTGGGAGAGAGAGGGAAGGAGGGGGAGAGAGAATTATTAAGAAATACAAATAAAAAGCACTGATAAGTACAGAGGTTTTATTTGTTCACCGCTTGTATTCTACACGTTTGAATTCATTGTGATAAAAAGTTTAAAATATTCGCTGCACGAGACATAACCCCGTGCGTCAAGTTCCTACGCAGTTATCTTCTTCTCCTCCAAGTCTTTCTGCCTGCAAAACTGATTCCATACTGTGCACCTAAAAAAAGTGACTTGGATTACATTACACTGCTCAAAGATTCAATTAACGCGAATCCTATCCAATCCTATCCCGTAACTCGAAGGACGTTGGGGCACCACAGATGATCGTTTAACCAGCGTACTCCATCTTTTCCTGTCCTCAGCAACTCTCATGGCTTTACTCAGTATTAAGCCAGTACATTCTCGAATGTTGTCCTCCCACGTCTTTTTTGGTCTCCCTCTTCTTCTGCCTTCTTACACCGTGCTTTGTAGTCTGATCTTTGCAAGGCCTGATGCTCTGGTGACGTGGCCATACCATCGGAATTTCCGTTTCTTCACCACTGTGAGCAGGTCATCGTGTTATCCAATGGCTTGTGTGATGGTCTATCGGACTTCGTCGTTGGTGATGTGCTGGGTATAGGAAATGCCCAGAAGTATTCTCTAGCACCTCATCTCCAAGTTTGTATTCTTCATTGTAGATCTGCTGTGAGGATCCATGTATCGCAAACATATAGGAAGATGGAGATGACAAGGGAGCGCAGCAGCCTTACCTTGGAATGTAGACTGATGGTCCTGTCTTTCCAAATGGGCTTCAACCTTGTCAGGGCAGCAATTGTTTGTGCGATCCTGGAGAGGACTTCCTGTCGGGACCCACTATCTGATACAATGGCTCCTAAATATTTGAAGCTATGCACTGTTTTGAGGGATTGGCCTTGAACTTTGGTGTCCGTGTTGATGCCATTTGTGATGTTGGTCATAATTTTGGTCTTCCCTGCACTTATTTCCATTCCATAGGCTTTGGAGATGGTGTCTGTTCAAGTTCTTGTTCATCTCCATCCAATCCATCAATGTCATCCGCAAAGCGAAGGTTGGAGATTGCTCTACCCCTTATGCTGACTGTGCCTTCATAATCTGTAAGGGCATCTGACATGATGCTCTCAAGGAAGATGTTGAAGAGTGTTGGAGAGAGTAGGCATCCTTGACTCACACCGAGTGTTGTTCTGAACCAGTTCCCGGTGGCGCTGTTATGGAGGACTGCACTGGTAGCCTTGTCATACAGGCTTTTGATGACTTCAATGATTTTAGGGGTGACGTTGTACACACTCATAGTTGCCCACAGAGCTGCATGCCAGACTCAGTCATACGTTTTCTTCAAGTCTACGAACACACGATATAGATGTTGTTGGTGCTGTAGGTATTTATCGCAGATTATTCTAATGTTGAATATCTGTTCAGTGGTACTTCGCCCTGCCATGAATCCTGCTTGTTCTTCAGCTATGATTTGTTAAGCTGGGGTTTAAATCTGTTGAGTATTATTTTCAGGAGGACCTAGCTGGGAGGGCTGATGACGCTGAGGGTGCAGTAATTTTCACACTCCTGAAGGTTGCCTTTTTTTGGAAGAGTGATGACAAGCGACTGGGTCCATGGTGCAGGCCATTCCCCACTCTGCCAGATCTTGTTACAAATAATGGTGAGTGTGTCAATCATCGCTTCTCATCCTGCTTGAAGCAATTCCGAGGGTATGTTATCCACTCCTGCTGACTTCCCTTTCTTCAGCGTTTGCACTGCTGCCTCAACTTCTTCTCGGAGAATTCGGAGTATTTCTTCCTCTTCTCGGTTCTGGGGACATGCTAGAACTGACGGGTCACCGTTTGGTGTGTGGTTGTAAAGGTCAGAGCAGTACTCTGTCCATCTATCCAAGACTTCTTGTTCTTCTTTAAGGCATTTGCTAGACTTGCTTTGGATCGTGGAGACCTTGGCCGGTTTAACACTTGTCAGCCGCTTCACAATCTGGTAGGCCTTCTTGCTATTGTTCTTGTTCAGACTGTTCTCTATTTCCTGGCATTGATCTTCTATCCAGTTCTCCTTTGCTGTGCGCATGCCTATTAAGATGTCATTGCTGATTTTTCGGTAGGCATCAGCTCCCTGTCAGGTGTTCTTTTTTTTTTTTTGATGTCTCTTCGTTTATCACACAGGTCCAAAAGTTCTGGTGTTATCCACGGTTTCTTCTTTTGAGCGGTGCTTGTCAAGGGTCTCAGTGGCTGCATCTGTCACAGCTGAGTTAAAGATGATGGTCGTGATGCTCCCAAAATGAGCAGTGGTGCAAATTTCCCTTCAATTGTAGCTTGGAATATTCCTGCCACCTCCAGGTCTTGCAGTTTGTCCAGGTCGAACTTCAGTCTAGTGCACTTTGCTGTGTTTACTCTCTTCAAGTGCAGCGGGAAAGATATCATCACGAGATCGTGGTCATTTCCGATGCCTGCTCCTGGAAAAGTGACAATATTGGTGCTTGATCTGATGCTTTTCTTGACCAGGATGTATTCGATCTGGTTGTGATGCTCCCCGCCGGGACTGTGCCGTGTCCATCGTCTGGATTTTTTGTGTGGAGACAAAGCGTGTTTGCCAGTATCAGATTGTTGTATCTGGCAAACTCCAAGAGTCTCAGACCCTTGTCATTTGTCTCGTTGTTGCAATGGGGTACACATGTGTCTCCCCAGTTGTTGTGTGCATCTTGGGCAACCTTGGCATTCCAGTCGCCTTGCACTATGAATATGTCCTTCTTCGGCACTTGGTCAAGGACAGCCTGTAGATTTTCATAGAAATCCTCCACTTCGCTGTCGTCATAGTCTGATGTTGGGGCATAAGCCTGGATGATGGTGATGTTGAAAGGGGCTGCTCTCAGACCGATGGTAATGAGTTTACTGGAGACTGTGCGGCAACCAATGACAGTGGCTCCGATCCGGCATGAAGTGAGAGGTTCTTTTCATCATACGGTGTGTTTTGGGCAAGACCTGGCAGGGCCCAAACCTCTCCAGGCTGTTGGCCACAGCCGATATCCACGAATACAGTGTGGCTCGCCTTGGCCCCGAGAACCTTGTCTTTGAACTTTTAGTAACAAGAGCATCGTCAGACCTGGCCGGTGACTTCTATGTGGAAGAATTTCGTCTAGTGATGCCGTGCTGACATCACCCCTGTTAGTCGCCTCTTACGACACGCCGGGAAACGTTGGGTCTATTCTATTCAGTGCCTGAACCCACAGGGCACTGTGTTAAAAACCTGGTTATCACTGGATTTTGAGAAGAAACAAAATCATCAGGATTTACCTTTCCTTTGGGTCACTTGTCTATATATGTAGAATGAAGTGGTCCATATTATTGGAAAATGACTCTAGGAAATCTCCTATGTCGACAGCCAACAGTTATTTAGTGCAGAGGGTCAAACATGCACTTTCATGACTCAAATACTTTAACATTTTATATTACATGCCATAATTCGTTTTCATTTGCGAGGATAATTAGTTATACAACGTTTTTATGTCTTTATATTTTTAGTCAAAATAGTCGGGAAAAAAATTAAAATCCATTCGCTGTTTTGATACAACCATAGTTGACGCATTATTCTCGTTGGATAATCCAGGGGAAATAATCTAAATGTTAAGTAGCTCAAATCGCTTAACAGTACTTTCCCTTCGTTGAAAAAACTAGGTGGTCCACATTCGTCACTGGTCCGTATTAATTTTGTGGAATTTCCCTTATTTCTACTTCTGCTACTTGTTACAACTGAGACGAGCGCGATAGTCCCGAACATTCTGTTTAGCGTGTATTTACCTTTGATTTGATTCTGCGCTGTTGCTATAAAGCTTTGTATAATGTTGGTTATTTTTGTGGGTCGATATTGTTGAGAACTTTCTGGAATTACCTGTTTATTATCGATCGAATGTGCAAGATCTATTTGGGAGTGGTGAAAGAGAAGATTATAATCTTATATTTAAAAAAAGAAAAAAAAAGAAATGATCATCATCATCATCATCATCATCATCATCATCATCATCATCATCATCATCATCATCATCATCATCATAACCACCGATATCATCATCACCTCTTTCTACACAATCATGATCATCATCATAATTTTCATCGCCATCATCATCATTATCCACGCCACCACCACTAATGCCCATTACTACCACTTACACAATCATTAAAATTGTCATCGTTGTTGTTGATACTCACCTTGTAAGGTCATCATCATCATCAGCAGCAGCAGCACCCTTTACGTCAGCCGATATCATCAACAACAACATCACACGCCATGTAAAACACGATACGCGCAAGCCCATGTTGAAAATACTGTAGTGATGAGAATTAAGCGAAGGGCGAGATGATTCTAATCAGAGAGAACTTCCATTACATTACATTAAATGATTATTGCTTTAGGTCCAGCGGACTCTTCCGAGCCAAATTCAGGATAAGTATAGCCGAATCAGGACCACAAAATCAAGGCCACAACTTCGCTGAAAGAGGACTCGCCCCTGATCCGCATAAAAGATCTGCCAAAACAACCCTAGTGGCAACACTGAAGGCACTCCACCAGCCGGTCACTTTACAATAAAGACATCCCACGTAGGGGACGCTGAGGCTATACTCTAATTTATCGAACCCCCGTTTTCAAAAACAAAATAGAATATAAACATCATTATAAAATATCAACAAAACACATACATATAAAATGCCTACATTGCCAAATAATATAATAGGAAGCCTCAGTGACCACCTGGCAGAAAGCGTCCAATATTTCCAAGCTGATACAACAGACCTCACACACAAATGAGGAGTTTTGTCCCGGAAGAGTTTTCAAGAAAAAAGGTAGGTGACTGGTCTAGCGAAGAAGAATATAGTATAGTAGATTGATAGAACAGAGTAGGAATGAGAAAGAACAAAGGAGAAAGACAGCGACAGTGGGAATTTAAAGCACTAAATTTCCAGAAAATTGGGATAGGCCTACTATTTATACTGAAACCCCCGGCACTCCCACGGGGGAAGAGAACTTCCAAACATAGTTCTCGTATGCTTGCTTCGAGTCTGAAACGGGCAGTCGGAGTGAACAATGTGTTTGACAAGCGAGTCTCAATCTGCAGCTACCATTTTGTGTTCTGTAATATTAGGTATTGAGAAGACATTGTTGTGGGATATGAAGAGCAGAAGAAGAAGAAGAAGAAGAAGAAGAAGAAGAAGAACAACAACAACAACAACAACAACAACAACAACAACAACAACAACAACAACAACAACAACAGCAGCAGCAACAACAACAACAAGAGGGGATTTTAATACTTCCGAAATATTTCTCCAATAATTTTTGTGTTGTGTGTAATTTTCCTTCTATTTATTTATTTTGTATTTATTATTAGTTTTGTTTGTTTGTTCCCGAGGTCGGGTAATGACAGCAAAGAAACTATTGTTTGGGGCTCTGTCCGCCCGCGCCCTTTTCTCTGAAACTAGTGGGCGGATTTCTTTGAAAGTTGGTATGTAGTTAGGACATATATAATGATCTATACCAGATGACACACATTTTGTTTTCTTTAAAATAGTCCCCAGCCCCAGCTCCCGCTCCTCCTATATATTCCACTAACCCGAGAAGCCGGTGACAACTCTCTCGCTGGTTCAGCGAGTGCCAGGCATTGAATATCATGAGAACTGCACAGTATCAATTTATTATTATTTTTTAAAACTTTCACACGAAGAGAATTTTGAGGATTAACGTCAACACCCACGATTTGCAATATGGCAGACACTAATGTTATTTGATGAGATTTAGACTACAGTTGACTCAAACAAACAAACAAACAAACAAACGAACGTTTTTTCCTTTGATATTCTATCATTATCAATCTTTTTTTTTAAAACAATATTAATGAACATAAAATTAGAATGAGCATAATTTCAGGTTATAGTAATACCACTGACAAAACTATCGTCATTGTTTTTTGTTTTTGTTATTTTGTTCAGTGCTGAATACTGTATAACAGATGTAATCGTTGCAATAGATTGTCAGCACACATTATCAAAACTCCAGACTCTATAATAAAACAGCGAAGATAGTATTAACAGGAGCTAATTTATTAGAGTACCATTCCACCAATACTAAATAGTACTATAGCTGGTAACAGCTACCTAGCACCAACACCACAACGTGCACAAATGATCACGAATCCAAACACTTTTAATAACAGCAAAGACAGCATTACGAGCTAACTGATTATTTTATCGAAATACAGTAATATAAACTAGGCTAGTATTACAGTAATATAGTAGCTCGACTTAGCACCACAACACAACCACGGCCAACGATTGACTGGTACTCTCCTGCGTGGCACCCTTCAGCCGATACAATTCTAATCAAGGGTCAGTTAGGTCTATTTGCCATAAGGTCATTCGCTCGCTAGACCATCTCCCTTGTACTTTGTCCACAAACACATATACACGCCTGCTCGCACGCACGCACTCACGCACACATGAACTCGCGCACACACATGTGCCTATCAGGCCAATAAGTTAACTGAAAATGCAGTAAGTAGTTTCAGACTGTAAGAAATATTCAGTGTCTATTTTGCACTTGCTTCAAAATAAATACATAAATAATAAAATAAATAAAATGACCAAAAAAAAATTAACAAATAAAATTAATTGCAAAACTAAACTAAACTAATAAACAAAAAAATAAAACTAAATGAAATCCAATGAAAAATAAAAATAAATAAGTAAATAAAAAATATTTAAATTTAAAAAAAGCAACGTACTTGTTTTTAATGTTGTACATCTTCCAACTCTTCCGTCTACTTCGTGGTTTTGTAATTTCATTTATTAAAATAATTTAAATGTATTGTAATTTCATTACATAATTTAAAAGAATTAATATTATTATTCATTTATTTATTTATTTTTGGCACAAAAGCATTTCATTTTAACGCGCTTTGATTTTATATTACACAAACTGATATACTAATGATAAAAGCAAAAGAAACAACATAAAACACAGTTATACTGTTATAAGAGAATCACACATTGATTTCATTATAATTATATCTTTTTATTTCGTTATTCCTCCAATATTATAGTATTATGTTGTCCAAAATCACTTCCTATGACAGACTTTAAATGACGATAAAACAATATACACATTAAAATTACAGTGAATAATTCCAAATTAGGTAAGCAGCATAAAACTTATCATAAATAATAATTATTAACGATCAAAAAGAATGCAAAATTATTTGCTACAATTTACAAACAAAACAAAATCAAAGGTATCATTTTTGTCGAATAGTGCCTATATTATTTATCAGTACAACTTCTCTTGAATTTTCTATCCCATACTATCCCTATCCTATCCCGTAACTCGGAGGTCGTAGGAGCACCGCAGATGATCGTTTAACCAGCGTACTTCATCCTTCTCTGTCCTCAGCAACCCTGATGGTTTCTCTCAGTGTCAAACCAGTACATTCTCGAATGTTATCCTCCCACCTCTTTTTCGGTCTCCCTCTTCTTCTACCTCCTTGCACAGTGCCTTGCAGGATGGTGTGTGCAAGACCTGATGATCTGGTTACGTGGCCATACCATCGGAGTTTACGTTTTTTCACCACTGTGAGCAGGTCACCGTGTTGTCCAATGGCTTGTGGGATGGTCTGTCGGACTTCGTTGTTGGTGATGTGCTGGGTATAGGAAATGCCCAGGAGTCTTCTGTAGCACCTCATCTCCATGCTTTGTATTCTTCGTTGTAGATCTGCTGTGAAGACCCATGTTTCGCAAGCGTATAGGAAGATGGAGATGACAAGGGAGCGCAGCAGTCTTACCTTGGAATGTAGGTTGATCGTCCTGTCTTTCCGAATTGGCTTCAACCTCGCCAGGGCAGCAGTTATTTGTGCGATCCTGGAGAGGACTTCCTGTCTGATACAACGGCTCCTAAATATTTGAAGCTGTGCACTGTGTTGAGGGATTGGCCTTGGACTTTGATGTCCATGTTGATGCCATTGGTGTTGTGGTCATCATTTTGGTCTTCTCCCCTGAATTTCATGAACAAATAACAACAAAACAATAACAACAACAACAACAACAAACCATAAATCCAACAATTATGTTACATCAATTCAACAGAAGCAAAGAATTTGAAATAATTATTACACGATAGTATCACCGTAAAAATCATGTTAGTATTATTTTGATCTCTCACAGAATGTTGTTAATTTTCGCACAAACAACATAATTATAACGTAAAAATGGTCACAGAAGAGCCGCAAACAGTTTTTTTTTATTCGATGCTCTCAATCTTGTCATCATTACTTCCATTTAACAATCAATGTTACTGTATATACTCTGTCAACTGACAATAGCGCGCTATCAAACAATAATGAATTTGGACTAGAAAGTGTCAAGTTATTGCTTAGAGAAATCAATCCAATGTAGGTTTACTTAAAGGCATGCGCACAGCAAAGCAGAACTGGATAGAAGATCAATGCCAGGAAATAGAGAACAATCTAAACAAGAACAATACCAAGAGGGCCTACCAGACTGTGAAGTGGCTGACAAGTGTTAAACAGCCCAAGGTCTCCACGATCCAAAGCATGTCTGGCTTGCGCCTTACAGAAGAACAAGAAGTCTTGGATAGATGGACAGAGTACTGCTCTGACCTTTACATCCACACGCCAAACGGTGACCCATCAGTTCTAGCATGTTCCCAAAACAGAGAAGAAGAAGAAATCCTCCCAATTTTCCGAGAAGTCGAGGCAGCAGTGCAATCGCTGGAGAAGGGGAAGTCAGCGGGAGTGGATTACATACCCGCAGAATTGCTTCAAGCAGGATGAGAAGCGATGATTGACGCCCTTACCATTATCTGTAACAAGATCTGGCAGAGTGGGGAGTGACCTACACCATGGATTCAGTCATTAGTCATCAAAAAGGGTAACTTTGAAGAGTGTGAAAACTACCGCACCATCAGCTTCATCAGCCATCCCAGCAAAGTCCTATAATACTCAATACAAAAAAAAAAAAAAAAAAAAAAAAAAAAAAAAAACCCTCAACAGGTTGAAACCCCAAGCTGAATAAATCATAGCTGAAGAATCAGGGCAGGGCGAAGCACCAATGGGGGGTGGCCTCGTGGTGCAGTGGATAAGTCGCCGGTTTCCTATGCCGAAGGTCGCGGGTTCGATTCCCGCAAGGGGCGAACGTATGTGACTTAGGTACGAGACTATTGAGGTCACCGAGGGTTTTCTCCGGGCACTCCGGTTTCCTCCCTCCCTTCAATAATGGTGCAGGATGCAGTCAATATAAAAATTTCAAAAATAAAAATTCGATTTTCTTCCGTCTTCTAATAGCGATCTTCCTGCCTTTATACCACCTGTTTAAGTGATGTATGTGTATTTGGTGTGTGTGAGGGTAAATGAGATAGGTTGGTATAGATAGCCGCGCTTTGAGCCTTGTGGAAAGGCGCGTACATAGCATCCTGTATTATTATTAATATTAATGAGAAGATTTTCCATTTGAGAGAAATACCTACAGCACCAACAACATCTATATCATGTGTTTGTAGACTTCAAAAAAGCTTTTGACCGAGTTTGGCATGCAGCTCTGTTGTCAACCATGAGAGTGTGCAACATCAGCCCTAACATTACTGAAGTCATGAAAAGCCTGTAACTATGACAAGGCTACCAGTGCAATCCTCCACAACAGCGTCATCGGGAACTGGTTCAGACCAACAATCGGCGTGCGTTAAGGATGCCTACTCTAACACTCTTTAACATCTTCCTGGAGCGCATCATGTCAGATGCCCTTGCAGATCACGAAGGCACAATCAACATAGGGAGTAGAGCAATCTCCAACCTCCGTTGTGCGTATGACATTGATGGAGTGGCCTGGAGAGAAACAAGAACTTAAACAGCTGATACAGAGGCTTGACACCAGCTCCAGAGCCTTTGGAATTGAAATAAGTGCAGAAAAGACCAAAATTTAGGGATTTACTTGTCAGTTATAGAACAAGATCATTCCAAATCTTATCAAACTGTAAGTAAGCTTACAAACAAAGGTTAACAAACCTGGATTGTTTTAAAGTCATCCTTAGGCCGATGCAAAAATAAACAACACATTACAATAGTGTAGAGCACGCTGTTGAAAAACTGCATTACAAGCTTTTCAAAAAAAAATTTCAAAAATAACAAAATTTCAAAATCTTAATTAATATTAGGTAGTTTGGGTTTGGGCGCGCCACATGCTGCGGCTACGCCTTCCCCTGGGAGGCGACCCAGAATTTTCCAATAAAAATATACAATAAAGTGGGGAAAAAAGTCATCAAAATTAGTCCATAAACACTACAGAGTAAAATCACAGTTGTTTTTACCCCTACTTCAGTGTTTACTGTGACAGTGTCACGCTGCACGTCCGCATTTGTCTCATTGCTAGCTCATGTCTGATAGGCGTATCTGGTACCGTGTCCACATGCCTTTCGGCACTGAATGGGTTTATTCAGAAATATTAACAGACCTGGACTTCAGCGTTTACAAATCTCCTTGCAGGAGAAAGCCCGAAAAGGTCGTGTAGCTTTCTTTGAAAACGTACTGCTGATCATTGGCCGGCACCATCAGCCACACCTTGTTTCCGGGCTCCAGCTTGACCACGGCATGTCCAGTGGACCAGCCCGAACCTTCAGCGTACGCCATCCCGATGGTGCGATCTTCTCCATCCATGATTGAAGCATTGGAAACCACATCATTGCTAGCGCCGTTGGCGGAGATCGTCAGAATAAAAAAGTACGTCCCGGATTTTGGGGCAGTAAACACGCCGGTTGTTCCGTCGTAACCACTGCCGATGCTGCTGATCACCCGGTCGCAGATCAGTGTTCCTCCTCGAGATCGGGTCGTCTCACTGAGATCTGCCGTGAAAGCCACAGACTTGCAGACTTTTTCTATAATATAATAAACAAAAAACAAGAATTGAACTTAAGCAATTCAGCAAACTTTTTTTTCCTGCAGTAAAAACACAAACAAATTAAATAAGAAATAAAAAAGGGTACCTATAAAACAGGAATATTGGATATGTCAATTATGCAGTTCATCTTGTTGACTGATTTTGCATGATAGTTTGTCGTGTGTTTTTCCACCAAACGGTGTGAGCTTGACATATTCTTCGTGTTAAGAGCGGGAAGTCAGGAACAGTGCTACCTGTCAAAGAGGTTTGCGTGCATAGAGGTTATAAAGCCCATTGAAATTTAGGATTGGCAGTACCATCATTAAAGAACTCTGGAATTTCGAAAAAACCAAGGGATTGCATTACTGCAGTGTATGAGGCGCACTTCGTTACAAAAGCATCTGGTACAAATGTTTTAAATTCAGTTGGAGCAAACCGATATGTTCAGAATGTTAAAACATGACACACCATTAAGACAACAGTTTCTCACCTCTGAGTATCTTGTCCCTGACATCTTCTTTTTCAAACATCATCATAGCGTGGTGAGAATGGCTTTTGTTCTTGTAGCACGTGTCACACAGGTCGTAGTCTGAGCAAGCCGAGCATTTGTACCGTGTTCCTACAATAGGACTCTTTTGGCACACGTCGCACGTGACTCCCGTGTGAGTGACTTCTCCCTTTTGATTCGTGCCTGTCGCGTCTGCAAAACCAAGGCATCGGCCATTATAGTAAATGCCATCACATACAAATACTCTGTTGTTAACACTTTCTCAGTCGAAAAGATTATGGTTGATCCGTCTACCACAACACCAAACCGGCAATTCACAGCATTAAAAAATCAAATCGTTTGAATAGCCATTGATCTTACCCCATGTGTGAATAGTACAAAATAAAAGCATTATGAATTTTAATATATATATGTATATATATATATATATATATATATATATATATATATATATATATATATATATATATATATATATATATATATATATATATATATATATATAAACACTAAAGGTGTATTTCTAGTACCATAATTATGGCATATGAACAGTATTAACGTCCCTCCAGGTTAATTTCGGCATTCTCGTCCAAACAAATGCATAAGCTTAATTTCTCATTTATTTTACTCGTGATCTTACCTAATGGTGATTTTAAGTCGGCCATGTCGGATTGACATTGTGCGTTCTGCTCCTTCAGTTCTTTGATTCGCGTTTCCATGTCCATCTTAGCCTCGGAGAATGCCGTGAGTACAGCTTGGTTGTGGTCCTGCAGCGACTTAACATCCTCCTGCAGCTTCTGCACCGTGTTCTGCAATGTGTTGACCGTGCTTTTCAGCCTCTGGTTCTCTTCTTGTAAGTTAGCAATTGTGTTAGCGGAACCCGTTTCTGACTCTGACCATCTAGCAGCTCCGCCGAGGCCCCCAGTACGAAACGCTTCCCGCAAAGCTTGGACATCGTCCTTCAGTAGCTGGTTGTCAGTTTGCAGCGTCATCAGAGCCTCGTACATGACGGCGTTCTTGCCCCTCAGCTCCGCTGTCTCTTTGCGAAGGAGGTCGACGTCAGTAGACAGCTTTGTGTCCGAATCTTGGGCAGCTCTCAGCTCCTCCCACACTCTGTCCGATGACCTGTAAAGGTCTCCTCTGGCCTGGAGACCGCTGCTCTCCAACTCAAGGGGAGGAGAGTTGCGAATTTCTTCGCCTGCATTGGAGTACTGCTTCCACGCAGTTTTGTTGACGTCGTCTTTGGAAGCCATCTGGGATTTTTAAAAATCCAATCAATCAACCAACCAATTACTAATCAATCAATCGATACATTAATCAATGAATCAATCAATATATGCACCTTAAGGACCAAGTGTAAAATACTGAATTGTACAATGCATAGCCAATGCATTGGCAAGCAGCAGTGAGTCTCCACGAGAACATCATCATGTTCTACTCTTTTATGTCTGGCCATGGTCACTTATCATATCAGTCATTCAAATGGAGTGACATGGGAGCGCATTTGGCAGGGCGATAGTTTCCTATCCTGTCCAAGGTCGTGAGTTCGGATCCCAACAGGGACAGAATTATGTGACTTAGGTACGAGACTTTTGGGGTCACCGAGGGTTTTTCCCCTGGTATTCCTGTTTCCTCCCTCCATTCAATAATGGTATTGAGTGCAGTCAATTTAACATTTCGAAATTGAAAGTTCCATTTGTTTTCCGTCTGCTAATAATGATCTCCCTGCCTTTCGTGTGACAAATGTGTTTGCTGGGTACGTAACAGTGTGTGTAACATGTGAGCGAATGTGTTGGTTATAGATCGTCGCGCTTTGAGTCTGATTTAAGAATAAGGCATGTATGTTGCATCCATTAGTAGTAGTCGTAGTAGTAGTAGTAGTAGTAGTAGTAGTAGTAGTAGTAGTAGTAGTAGTAGTAGTAGTAGTAGTAGTAGTAGTAGTAGTAGTAGCAGCAGCAGTAGTAGTAGTAGCAACAGCTGTAGTAGTAGCAGCAGCAGTAGTAGTAGTAGCAGCGGTAGTAATAGCAGTAGTAGTAGCGAAACTTCTAAAACAGAAAACATTTATTGCACTGAATGAAGCAAGGTTGAATAAGACCACCCCCCTGTGGGGCAGGTTGAGCAGGGGCATTGTATGTCACTGACACAAGCTACCCCACAGAGACACAACCTACCCCATCTAGGCACAACCTACCCCATCTTGACTCATGTGTGATTGTGATAGCTTGGTGTTGCATACGTGCTGGACCAGAATGAAAGACAGACTTGAGTGACATTCCGATTAATCATAACATTCTTGTGACGTCACAGAGATATTCTACATCTCAAACTGCCCTACGGAGAAGTCATCTGTATGCAAGAGTATTATGTTGAACGCCGACGATGCTATTTAAAATATGACGTGCTGTCTGATTTTCAGGGTGGTTCGGCATTACCGCAGAAAAGGCCTTTGGAAAGAGCCTACTACCAGCCAGATGAATGAAGCCCTTGAAGCCATACAAAATGGTCTCTCCATAAGAAAAGCCGCTTATCAGTTCAACCTAAACCGAGAAAGTTTACGCCGCCATTCCATTCAAAAAAAGGCAAACCCTAACTATCAGCCCAAGCCGTTTCATGATACGTGTGGTAGCAGGCGAATCTTTGATGACAAAGAAGAAAATGAGCTGGTGGACTATATCATAACATGCTCACAGTTGGGTTTCCCATTGGACGGACAAACAATAAGAAAGCTTGCTTATCAGTTTGCATGTCGCAGCAACAACAACATGCTTGGCATGAAACTCAGCTCGCTGGAAAAGACTGGCTTATGTCTTTCTTAAAGAGGAATAGTTCTTTGAGTTACAGAATTCCAGAAGCAGTGAGCCTAGCTCGTGCTAGAAGTTTCACAGCAGAGAATGTGCGCTCTTTCTTCACTAAACTTCAAGAGCTGTATGAACGGCTGGGCCTTACCCCTGACCGAATATTCAATTTGGACGAGACAGGGCTGACGACCTCACAAAAGCCACAGAAGGTTGTAGCAAAAACTGGATCCCGACAAATCAGTCAGCTTGTTTCCCATGAAAGAGGACAACATGTGACCCTCCTTGGCATTGTCAATGCAATTGGCAATGCTGCCCTGCCATGTCTCATATTCTCACGCAAGAAGTTCCTGCCCACCATGGTGACAGGGGCTCCTCCGGGCACAAAAGGAATGTGCCACAGTTCGGGATACATGACAACAGAGTTGTTCCTAGAATGTTTGCAACATATTGTGAAATATGCCCACTGCAGTCCCACAAGGAATGTTGTTCTCTTGATGGACAACCATGAAAGTCACCTGTCGCTCGATGCTGTTGATTTCTGCAAAGAACAAGGGATCGTGGTATTGACATTCCCGCCACACTGTACTCATCGACTTCAACCCTTGGATTGTTCCGTCTTTGGGCCTTTCAAAACGGCTTACAACAAAGCGTGCAACCACCCAAATCAGCCAATGACTATTCATTATGTTGCTGAGGTAGTGGGGCATGCCTACCCCAAAGCTTTCACAATGGCAAACATCACTGCTGGCTTCAAAAGCACAGGCATTTCTCCTCTGGATCCAGACGTCTTTGATGACTCTGACTTCCTGGCTTCACCAAGCTGTGGCCCTGCAACTGACACTGGACATGAGAGAACCGATGTTGATGATGACCCAGTCACTCCTCCAACAGCCCACAACAAATGAAAGACACAGGTCGCCATCTCCCTTCCACCCACAGCCTGGTGATGCACCACTCACCACATCTCCTCCATCCCCACTCACGGCTTCAGAACAGCCACAGGGCAGCAACGAAGAAAATCAGAGAATTTCCCCCGAAATGATTCGACCCTACCCTATTCCACCAAGATGTGAAAGTCGTAAGCGTGGACGACCCCCTGGCAGATGTGCAATCATGACAGACACTCCTGAAAAAGAGCTGCTAGCTGCAGCCAAGCAGAAAAAACTCAGAATAAAGGAACACAAAAAAATGAGAAGAAAGGAACGCAAAAAACTGAGAAGAAAGGAACACAAAAATCTCAGAAGAAAGCACCACTTGCCAAACGACGACTTCCTGATTCATGTGCGACAAAGCCAGCTTCTGTTGTCAAAGCAGGATGGCACCAAGGTCAAACCATATTCCCTAGTTGCTCAAGAGGGCGACAGTGTGTAGCAATGGAAGTTGCTGCAGCTTGCCATGCTACTATCAAACCAGTTGATGCATAGGTCACCAGCGACCTGAATGACATCATGCTCAATGGTGATGCACTTTACAGAGGAATTGCGAGTAATCAACCATGTAACATCACCGGATTTCTTATGGTTTCTGATGTGCCAGATTGCATAACTGCCTTCAATGATATATTTTCTGTAGCCACCATGCCTGCATCGTATGGCATCTGGATGCCTGACAACAAAGAAAACAGTAGATCCTCTCTGAAAAGTAGTCTCACCAGAGTTCAGTCGCCAGCAGCAGTCATTATCATGAAAGAAACTGCGATTGTACTTCTGAAAACACACAATGCTTTGTACATCTTTGATTCACACTCGAGATGTGATCAAGCCTTGCCCACGTACTTCAAGAGGACGAGCCGTTCTTCTTTCCTTTGCATCATCTGATGACTTGATGGATTACTTTCAAAATGTCATTGAGCAATTTGATGCAGCCCCCTTCCCTTACGAAATTACCCCCATCCTCACAGCCAAAGTCATGTAAGACTTTTTTTCTGATGCAAAATATTGATATACTGTAGTGTTGTTTTTTTGCGATTTATTTTCTTAGTTTTTGGTTTAACTTTTGCAAACAAGTGCCCATGCATTGTGTTGTTGTTGTTGTTGTTGATTTTTATTGTCTTAATTCATCAAGATGATAAGACCAAAAAAAAAAAAAAAAAAAAAAAAAATAATAATAATAATAAATTAAAAAAAATTATAAAAAAAAAAATTAAAAAAAAATAAAAATAAAATAAAATAATAATAATAATAATATTTTTAAAAAAAAATTAAATACATAAATAAATAAAGAAAGAAAGAAAGAAAGAAATAATAATAATAATAATAATAATAATAATAATAATAATAATAATAATATTAATAATAATAATAGTAAAAATAATAATAATAATAATTTTAAAAAAATTAAATTATATTAAATTAAATTAAATTAAACAATTATATTAATCTTGCAACAGGTGAATCAAAGAGTATTTTCGCTAAGATAATACACAAAGGATAATTAAGTTCTTTTAAGGATGTTTTGTCATTCATCTCCAGCGGCAAAATAGGGGCAATAGTAGAGCATGCAAACAACATGTGTTCTAAAGACAAAGGTCTCTCACAGGCACATAAAACATTTTTACAATATTTCGGTCTTATTGCATTTAACCATATTCGATTTGCCATTGAGGAAATAGCTCTTGAGACTTTACTCTGCTCTTCAAAATGTGTGTCAAATATAATTGTTCGAAGTAAAAATTGTTCAATATGATGTTGTATTTCTCTAGGGGATTTCTTCAATGTAATAACCTTGGAGTTCAAATTTGAGGCACCCTGTTTTGCCCCCCTATCTGCCCAGTCATTATAGAGAAACCCACTATGTGACGGTATCCAACAGAAACTTACATCTGTTCCGTTAACAATTAAATTGTTGATTTTATGCTTTATTTCAATAACAATTTCTTTTCTTTCCTTAGACTTGTTTGATTGCAATGCCTCCAGGACGGTCATTGAATCTACACACACAACAATTTGTAAAATATTTGTAGACAGACTTTCAATTTTGCTTAGAGCCATTAAAACTGCTATTAATTCTGCAGTGAAAATCGAAATCCCCTTACCTAAATAAAAAGATTCTTTTACATTGAATTCTGGTATAACATATGCCGCTCCTGCATCGGATGATTCTAGCACAGAACCATCTGTATAAATTTTTAAATGTTGATAATATTTGCTTTCCAGGTGTATTCGAGCCTTTGTAGCCAGTATGTCTGCATTATTAGATTTATTTTCTGTACAATAATGAATATCAAAAAAGGCTGTTTTAAGTTCCCATGGTGGGAATGGAGACGTATAGGAAATTGGATCTAGAGCTTCGAGGTCTTCTTGAACAGTTTGTATAAGGTCTTTTGTATATGTTGCAATTGTTTCAAAAGAAGAAACTTTTTTTGCATGTTTAGGGAAGTCTGTGTCAGATCTTAACAATATCTCTTCTTTATTATAATTCTGGACTGCTTTTGCTCTCACAATGTACTTTGCGCAAGCCAATTTTCTCCAATCAAGTAAATGCATTATCCCTGCTAACGTATAGACTTTTTCAGTACGTGTATGGACTGATAATCCTAGAGCTAATTTTAAAGCTTTGCTATCTAGGCTTTGTAACTTTTTTAAATACGATTTTGGAGCCGAAAAGTAAACCTCTTGCCCATACGTTAACTTAGATCTCATCAGAGAACAAGCTAGATGTATTAATGTTTTTGAATCCTGTCCCCAAGGTTTCGTACTGATTATTTTTAGAAGATTATAAATTTTAAGTGCTTTTTGAGTGAGATAATCAATGTGCCTTTTCCAATTCAATTTAGTTGTAAGATAAACTCCAAGAAATTTTACTACTTTCACATACTTAAGTTCAGCATTGTGTTTAGAACTGAATAATTGTGCTTTGTGTTGCTGTTTTGTTTATGAATTTCAACCCCTGGTAATAAGGAACAAAACAAAGAAAGGTAAAGTTAAGGCTAAGCAAACCTACTCAGGCTAATCAAACTTACTAAGACTAAGCAAACATACATGGTTGATATTTGAGTTGTTGCAAATGTTTTAATTTGTTTTTGCATTTTCTTCAGCAACATAAATTTTGTGTGTGTGATTTTTCACTTTAAGTGTGAGTGACTAAAACATCAAAGACCTTGTAATGAAAAGAAACATTTCTTTATGTTTTCGTGTAGTTTTCACTGCCAAAATATGCGTCATTGTCATTGTTTCTGTGTTCAATACAAGAAACTGAGAGTTTTATTGTTTATTTCACATAAGAGAATACATTTTATTTCATGTTACCAGCTTTATATTTTAAAAATTTTTAAAATCAAACTGTGTATTTTATTTTACAAAGTTAACATTTGTGCTTTGTTTTTGCTGTGTTGGTGAAGTGATTTTTTTGTTTAATTGATAACGACATTATGAAGAAAGATTTAGAATTGTGAAAAAATCCTACATGGTTCATTTGTGGCAAAAATAACCATTTATTCACAATTCTTCTAACTTGCAAAAATATGCTTCTTTCCCTTCTTTGTGCAGTATTGACAGACTGCCCCAGAGGGATACACAACCTGCCCCACAGTGGGGCAGGCTGTGTCAGTCCCACCTACTCATTTGTTTGCCAAAGTGCATTAAAATTATTCATACAAACGTAATTTCCTTTGTTGTATTATGTTCATAAGAGATTAAGGTGTTATTTTAAACTTGATTGAGCTTTTTGTTGTGAATTGCCAGCAAATGAGAAGTGAAATAGCTTTTTCTGGCACAAGGTGCCCCACCCTCCCCAGATCACGAGGCGCCGTTTTAGCCAACCAGCGGCTTTGTTGTGAAGTTAATTTCGAGCTTCAGTTGGCTCCAAGTTTTACAGATTACAGCTGAACTGTCCATATAATTGCTTCCACGCGAGTTTTGCCATTCGGCGCTCGATCACCCGCTGCCGATACAACGAAACTTAACATTCTTTTCGATCGCAAAACGGCTTTAGTTTGCATTTTAATGCTTCCAAAAACACTGTAAAAACACATGTGTGAGACGGTGTAACAGGCCGGAATATACCCCTGGCTACTTTATACCCTGGGTATAATGTAGCCTAGGCGGGTTTAACCCCCTGGGTATAGATCAGCCTAGGCCAGGTCATACCCCTCGCGCCCGGAATATACCCCCACCTAAAGAGATTTCACTCATGGGTTTGTTGTACATGACCGTTTGCGTGACCAACTCTCAGGTAACAGCCTTTTGCTTGCATGTTAAAAAAAAGCACAAAAAAAACCCAGCTGAGTGAACTCAGCTAACAGCCTTTATCTTGCGTGTAAAAAAAAGGAAAAAAAAAAACTAAAAAAAAAACTAACCCTAACCCTATCTATCTATCTATCTATCTATCTATCTATCTATCTATCTATCTATCTATCTATCTATCTATCTATCTATCTATCTATCTATCTATCTATCTATCTATCTATCTATCTATCTATCTATCTATCTATCTATCTATCTATCTATCTATCCGTCTCTCTGTCTATCTGAGTGCATCAGAATAATTACAACATATAAATTAAAGAGTAACGTGAAGGATAAGGTCTTCCGTAGTGGGGGTGGGGGGGGGGGGGGTTATAATGGGCAGGAGAGGGTTAAACGAGCCTAGGCCAGATAATACCCAGGGGTATAGTCTGGGCTAGGCCAGTTTATACGGGGGCATAGTCTGGGCTAGGCCAGTTTATACCCTGGGTATACTTGAGGCGGGGTATAATCTGGCCTGCTACACCGGTATTTTTAGAACCAATCATTTTTGTCCTTAGCCCTGCCATCATTTCCGCATACCATTTCTACCAAGGATTTCGTATTTTATTCCAAATCGCTTTTAATCGATCGGCGTTCGCTATATTGTTGTTTAATCCAGTTTCAAGTTTATAACACTAATAAAATCGAGGGGTTCAACATGTTTTATGATATGGGACCTAAAATCAGTTTCAGGAAATATAGCATCCCGTGGTTCAATGGATAAGGCGTTTGACTGTCAATAAGGAGACCCGGGTTCGAATCTCGTTTTGGTCCTTTTTTTTTTTTTTTTAAATAAAATTTAATAATACAGAGCGAGAGAGATATAAGAGAGATATAGATAATAAAGAAAAAGAGCGGAACAGAGGCAACTAAAAAACAAAACGAGGTGCAAGTAAAATGCTAAAAAAAAAAAAAAAAAAAAATGTATAAATAAAATTAAAATCATAGCACGGGTATTAATAACTGCTTCATATTCTTTTTTTTTTCCATTTATCCATGATGCGTGTACTTCTTAGAACACTTAACATCTTATGCTTTTAAAAAAAAAAATAGGTATAGGTAGGTCTGTTTAAAAAATAAACATTTAGAAAATAACATTATAGTTTTATTGTAAATTTCATAGCATAATTAATTGTCATTCGATTCATCAGAAAAAAATATTAAATTAAGAGCAAACTTTACATTAAAAATAAATATTTAGAATCTAAATTAAAACTGAATTGTTCCCAAATAAATATCTGTAGGGACTAAAGGTCCATATTTACATTTACATGGCTTGGTGCTTTTTTTTTAATGATTGCCTCAATTTGGTATTTCATTGGTATGTATTATAAGGAAAAAAGTTCTGTGCATGCAGTGATAGCATTGCCTTATTGTTTTAATCACATGCATGTGCAATAAATCAGTAATGCTGTTCTCCTCAAATAAATGATTATTGTGTTTTATTACAATTATAAGTTTATTTTTAATCTATGTCTCTTTTTAGTGATTCACCACTGACAGTGTACTTCAGCCTTCCACTTCCAGAATCATAAACACAACAAAGATTATTATATCAAAGATACTTTTATACAATGTGAATTAATTTTCGAGCTAATGTTAATTAAAAGTATCTTTGATATACTGTATATCTTAGTTGTGTTTATGATTCTGGAAGTGGAAGGCTGAAGTGCACTGTCAGTGGTGAATCACTAAAAAGAGACATAGATTAAAGATAAACATATAATTGTATTTTACTTTCAAAATACTTAGCAGTTCCTGTTGTGTTTACAATTTCTTCCACTTTCAGGCAATTGATACTTCCTACATGTAGTTATTGTACCAACACCACAACATAAACTATACACTATGTAGGCTACAATGGAACATTATAGTCTCAAATAAATTTGACTTCACTCAGTGGCTGACAGCTTGGACACCCAAAGATAACCTATAACGGGCATAAAATCAGCAACACAACAACAAAATATAATAGATACTTTTAATTATACAACAATACAAGACAAATGAATTTTCGTGCTTTGCTCTTCTTCAGATTAAAAACAAACATAAAATGACAAAATGCTGCAGAATGCACAAAAAAAGTCACTTCCAGGAAAATTTTTGAAACGGGCATATAACATCAGGCCCAGCAATTGGGTCATCAAAAATTTATTTGGACGGGTAATAACTGCTAGTAACTATAACGAAAACAAAACTGACAAACAAACAATAATAAATAAGATTATGATTTTCTTTGGAATCTTTCTTCCTACAGCCTATACAATTTCACAATTGGCTGTAGAATTAATAATTATTTAACTAATGATGTGTACAAGATAGTAACTAATATAAATATTGTCAACAATGTAACTTCTTCCCAATATTTATCAGTGGCTATAAATTATACAGGAGAAAATGCCAATCCTCCTTACCTAAATATACTAACTTACCTAAATATACCTGTGGTTTCGTACAACTGGCAACTGACATATTCTCTTACAGTTCGTTTTGGAGAAAATTTATAAGGGAATTTAAAAAAATGACTTTTCCGTTACGGACTTTCTGAATTTTAGTCCTGCTTGATGGCAGTCAGTGACCAGCTTGGTTCCCAGAGATGCTCACGCCAGGTTGTACAAAGGGTACCCGTGCTGTACGGTCAAGGCCCACGTACGGCACACACAGCATGGACGACACAGTACTGGTGGAGATGCCAGTACCAGTACACTAAGGCATACACATAGCATTATTAACCAACCGACATAGGAAAAATACTCACATACTCTTCTGCATCCGATTGTACGTTACTACCCTTCTCCGTTTAATCCATTAATAAGCTCATTCATAAATTACCTCCCTTTATCATAACTTGAACTGAACTACCTTTCCCAAATTATTTCCCTTTGTTTTAACTTGAAACAATTTAATTGCAATTTATGAACTATTTCCATTTACAACTGATAAAAACAACTGATCAAATTCCATTTATAAGCTCAAACTTGTCATGAATAAATTACTTCTCTTCACAAAAGTTGAAAAATAATTATCAAATATATATTTATTTGTCTGCATACAAAAGTATACTTTCTCCACTGTTTGTTTGTTTGTAGATTATAGTCACACGACACTTTCGCATATAGGTGACTACTGGACCGATTTATACTGACACCAGCGGGCCAGTTGTTGGTAAAGGGGAAAATAATATGATCACACGTTGACCAATCCGGGATTCGAACCAGCGACCTTTCGGTTACTAGCAAGACGCTCTTACCAACTGAGCTACCCGGCCCCACTTCTCCACTGATATTTCCTTTCCTATCATATCCTATCCCTATCCTATCCTATCCCGAAACTCGTAGGTCGTTGGGGCTCTACAGATGATCGTTTAACCAGCGGACTCCATCTTTCTCTGTCCTCAGCAACCCTCATGGCTTCGCTCTGTGTCAAGCTAGTCCATTCTCGTTTTTCTTTCATTCGTACTATTGTATATATATATATACATCAAAGAGTACTCCTTGATATACATACATACATATATATATATATATATATATATATATATATATATATATATATATATATATATATATATATATATATATATATATATATATATATATATATATGTGTGTGTGTGTGTGTGTGTGTGTGTGTGTTTACAAATAATTATGTTTGCACCTGAGCAAAATGGCCAACCAGGGATCGCATGCAGGTACTTAGCCTGTATCCCGGGTCCTTACAAGACGACACAACATAAACACAAGACAGGTCCGAGTGGTCACAGTTGTGCATGCAGCTCTCTCTTCTCTACAGAACATCGGTTCCGAGACGACTGGAACCGCCTCAGAGAACCGCCACAGCAGGACGACACACTGCTTGAGATAGGCGGCAAATAGTAAAACTACGCCCGCATAATCCCCCCTTGAAAACACTGCAGGCACTAGAGAGAGCTTATTTATACCAGTACCTCTCATGACTGACCAGCACAGCAGTTTTATTTACTTTCACCCTCGAATTGGGTACGCACATCGCTCACTGCAAAACGTGCACGGCACATGCATGAAAATACACGCCTGCCCTTTTACCCATATAGCGGCAATCTTGACCAATTTATGGTGACCTTTTTTTGGCTGCAGTTTATTATCCCTTTTTATCGGGAAACTCTGAGCCGCCTCCCCCGGCCGGGGAAGGCGTAGTCGCAGCTAGGTGGCGCGCCCAAACCCTACCTACTAACATTATTTTTGATTTTTTTGAAATTTTTGCTGAGGAAGCAAACCGGCGTACCCGGAGAAAACCCCCGAGACGTTGCCCGAGTCGAAAGTAAATAATATTCGGAGAAACATAACGCCCAGGTGCTGGCTCGAACCCACACCTGTCAGGCACCATTGGTTTCTGGCTTGTGGACAAGGCAAGTTAGTCCCGCCTTAGCCCACTTGGCCACAAAGCTCGCTTTTTTTTTATGGACGAAGCAACACTAACAAAACAACGCACGTGTTAAAATTACACTATTTGCAAACTTAGCAATAAACTTTTATTTATTTTCTCTCCATCACATTCCGTCCTCTATAACAAGCTTAGAAACCCTATCATCATATGTTTAGAAAACCGAGTCGTGACATACAGTCAAGCGCCTGTGGTCCTATGCTAAGACAGTATTGCTGTTCTTACGTACAGTCATAAGTATACTACTTTGAAAGTTTTGTTCTCTTCAGGGCACAGTAGATGCTGATAGCCCATATAGATAACACATTGTTGTCAAGTGGTACGGACCCGGTGTGACATCGCCACAGTTCCGGTTCGGGTTAGGGTTTAGGGTCAGGGTTTGGGTTAGGGTTAGGGTTACGACGCCTAAGAACATCGTGAAAAAGCCGGTCAGACATAAACTGGCGCATGCGCAAAGGTGCCCAGATAAACTAGGAGACCCGGAACTTGGAGGATGTGACACCGGTTTCGCTGAGAGGTACAGTAAATACAGGAAGGCATGCGCAGAATGATTTTGAGCTTACCGATACAATGATGTTCATAGGCAAAGCTAGTCCCTAAAAGTAGCACAAAAGTAGGCCTTCTAGCTATGAAAAGTACAACACGACTGGAAAAATAACGACAGCGCGGATAAAAACAAAAGTGATCATTATAATAGCTTAGACTGGGAATGTCCGAACTCGGTCTCAAAGCCTTATATAGTACGAGATAGGCAACATACTATCATGACAATAGCTTCAAGCTTCAACGTTTTATTGGCTCCAAGTACATCTAACAACATACTAGAGAACTTGCTTCGCGCTTAGAAAGAACAGATTTAAAAAAAAAAACGATACAAATTAAAAAAAAAAATAAAAAAGACATTCGCGCAACATCGACTCGCACACCGTCATTGTATCACAGCAAAAGAATATCACATTGCTACTTACTGTATCACATCACCTGTACCTATACCTTCAGTGATGATCTATATAATTATAACAATAACCTCAAGACTCGTTAATTAAACCGATTTTGTTTTAACAGACAACCCTCTTTCCTCTTTGCTTGCAAAAAAGCTACACACATCAGGCCTACAAGTTTTCCAGACTGCAAAACTTCTTTTACCACAACAAGGAAGTAGCTACATAGTACAGTTGTAGGCTTAAGCACTTAAAGAGAATGCCGCCATGGTGATTTCCCAATGCAGACAAATGGGATAGGTCTACCATTTATTGTAACAAACAAAATTTCAAAGACTCTTCACAAACGTTGATTCCTAATAGTAATTTCTGAATAGGTCTACTTACCGTGCAAACAAGCGGGGCTTGAAAGTTAGTAAAATTAATGTAATATAACACACGGAAATGCAGGTTGTGAGAAATTCACTGCAGTTCTCTGACGTTTTATGAAGATTCTATTTTTATCTGTCCGTGACCTTAAAATCTTCACGTGGTCCGTTTATATAAGGGCTGGTAACTATATATTATGGTATTACAAGTGCCTCTGTCGTAAGCCTACGTATGGACAAAAATAAGTTTGTGCTTGCCTGATTTCTGAGAATGCATGTTTATTCAAGGAACCTCTCGAAACAACAGAATAGGCTAGGCGCTCATTCCCTGAAGATGATGGTGTAGGGTCACTGTTGGTGTTTTGCTGTTGTGCGGTAATGAGGGGGTAGTGGAGAAGGGATGGTGAAGGTGTGTGTGTGTGTGTGTGTGTGTGTGTGTGAGTAGGTGTGTGTGTGTGTGAGCGTGCATGCGTGTGTGTGTAAGGGTTTATGTGTGTGTCCGTGTCCGTGCATGTGTTCAGTAGAAATGGCAGGAGAATATAAGATGACTTTATCACACACACACACACACACACACACACACACACACACACACACACACACACACACACACACACACACACACACACACACCCACCCACACACCTACACACACACACCACACACACACACACGCACTCAGAACACGCATACACTTATCAAATGGTTAAATAATTACAGTAAAACATGGCCATGTAAAACAACAGTTAATATGAATACCAAGAACCGAGCCGGTGCCGCCACCATCCATGAACAGATGACGTGACTTGGTAAAAGATTACATAATTATGGGGATAGAAGGGAGGGGGAGTGAAAATTATTGAGTTTGCATGTTAAAAAGGTGGGTCTTTAATTGGCGCTTGAAGGAAGAAAGTGATGGAGCATGTCGGAGTTGCATCGGTAGTGAGTTCCAGGCAGTTGCAGCAGAGAAAGAGAAAGATCGTTCACCATAGGTCTTTGAGTGAACACGGGGGATAGAAAGCAGTCTCGTATCAGAAGAAGAGCGGAGTTGTCTTGCAGGAGAGTAGACAGAGAAAGAGAGTAGACAGAGAGAAGGTCAGTAAAGTATGAAGGGGCAGAACCAGTGAAGAATTTGAAAACAATAGTTGAGAGCTTGTACAAGATGCGAGCTCGAGCAGGGAGCCAATGAAGAGATCGGAGTAGAAGGGTGGCATGGTCTCGTTTTTTAGCTTTAAGAACAAGGCGGGCGGCAGAGTTTTGGACTTTCTGAAGTTTTTCAAGAAGGTAGAGAGGGGAGCCAGAGAGGAGAGAGTTGCAGTAGTCAAGTTTAGATAGAACAAATGCACAGACAAGAGTGTTGGTTGTTTCGGTTGTAAGATATTGTCGGATGGAGCTAATGCGGCGAATTTCGAAATAGGCAGAGCGGCATATTTTGGAAATGTGTTGGTCACGCGACATGTCAGAAGACAGAATGAAACCTAAGTTGCTCGAAAAGTTCGTCGCTTATATATATAAGTGGAGCTATCACTTAGGGCTGTTTCTGCCATCAGTGAGACGCTCCGCACACCCTTAGTAAACACGGTGTTGCAGAAATTCGTCTCATATTTTGCAGACGAGCAGGCCACATTGGCCCAGGGCAGGAGGAATACCACTAAGCGTCAACCCTGACATTCGGCCTGCAGTGGAGCATGTAGCACTGAGCTACGAAAGCCCAATAGTCTGCCACCAAGGAGGAGACACCATCACCACACCTCAAACTGCAGTACATGTACGTGTGCGTCTCGGGCGACGTGGGTTCGAATCCTGACTTCAGCAAACTATTTTGTGATTGCTGGATATTAGTAGCCAGCGCTTTGAGAAGCTCTCTGAGCTTGTAAGTGCGCTATATAAGAGTAATCTCCT
This sequence comes from Oncomelania hupensis, assembly GCA_036898135.1. NCBI lineage: Eukaryota > Metazoa > Mollusca > Gastropoda > Littorinimorpha > Pomatiopsidae > Oncomelania > Oncomelania hupensis. Next base: position 46,288,660 of record CM072518.1, on the reverse strand, counting down.
TTTGTTTTTATGTTTTGCTTCACTCTCTGGCTGCCCTCCGCCTCAGTTAAAATGCTCGTTAAAACTGCTCGATGCGAAAGTATCGTGTTTTTGCATCTTATGCAAGTCGTGCTCATATGATTCTAAAAGTTTTACTCATAGTTTCTTTTGCATTTGACTATCGTGTTATAGGCTACATGTAAAAACTGAAAGTTCTGTGCACTGTCCTTTAATTTTTTTTGGTGTGTGGGGGTGGCGTGGGGGAGGGAAAGTGGGGTTGGGATTGGGTATAATGTTTTTAAGAAACTATTACAGTAGGCTAGCTAATTAGTTCAAGGAACGTCTCTACATAGCGAACGATTTAGTTGTAGGTGTTGATGATACTGTCGATGTGGTTGACGTTTGTGATGATTATGATGAGAGTGGTAGCGGTGTGTGTTAGCCGTGTGCTGGTACTGGATTAGAGGGAGAGAGAGAGAGAGAGAGAGAGAGAGAGAGAGAGAGAGAGAGAGAGAGAGAGAGAGAGAGAGAGAGAGAGAGAGAGTGTATGTCTGTGTGTGTGTTTGTATGGGGGAGGGGGGGGGGGGGGAGAAAGAGGAAAGAGATAACCAAACAGAGTGGCTATGGTTTTTAACCTCTTCGCTATGGCTCATAATGTGCCATGAAGATGTTTACTCCATTTACAAATCATTTAATAATTCATTCATTCATATTTTACGTACTTTCAGGGTACTGTTTCTATAGGTGTTAGAGAGAGAGAGAGAGAGAGAGAGAGAGAGAGAGAGAGAGAGAGAGAGAGAGAGAGAGAGAGAGAGAGAGAGAGAGAGAGAGAGAGAACTTTTCGAACGCACTATTGTTTCATAGTACATAATTTTCACCGCATTTTATTGCATCATAGACGAAAACAAAAATTTGCTACATAGAAATTACATGTAAGCAAGCCTACGTACATTTATTCACAAAATATTTTCAACCTTTCAACATAGTGAACCTATACTTCATAATCCATTGTACCCTCTTTCACCAAACATTTATCCCCAAGTTATCCACACTGCGAAAAATTCCTGCACTGACAGGAAGATGAGGACATAATTGCTTCTTCGTTTTCTTACCCAAAACACACTGAAATCGGTCTGTTGGCATTTCACCAAGTTATCAACACTTTGAGAAATTCTTGCACTGTCAGAAAGATGAGGACGACGAAGATGACCATGGTGATGATAGGCATGTTGTCCACTCTCATTTGCAGGACCCTGATCAGATAGGACAGGATCATGAGAAGGAGGAACAATGCCACGAGCTTGCAAATCATGTCCAAGGGGCCAGGCAATGACGGCTTTCTGAAGCGGCCACAGTTGATGCACCTGGACATTCACTGTTGTCGAACTCGTTGAAGGATGCTGTTTGTCTAAAACTTTGGAGAAAGCCGAAAGGTCAACATCGGTGGCGAGGGCTTGTCTGTGATTAGCCTATGGTGTGAGGTGCTTGCGTTTTTAATCAATCATGCTAGAAACCTCGAAATCTCTGGAAACATTCAAACGCTTTTTGACCGTCTCTTTGAATTGCTTCCATTTTGGCTTGATAATTCGGCTATTTGCAGTTTTTGTAAATTCGTACCCACAAAAGCATAATTATAGTTGTTAAATTATTAGGCAAAGATTGATAAATGAATAGTGAATTTCTCGACGAAATTTGTTAAATTCCAAGCTAAAGGTGACTGCAGCGAGAGAGTTCATACATTACGAATGGGATAATGTACTTCCATTATCAAGCAATGCTAAACTAATGTTGAAACTAATGAAAGGCTTGACGGATTTGCTTATTCTTAAGCTTGAAAATGTATGTTGAATGCCGTCTTTTATGATGCGCAGACGATCACACATCACTATCTCGTACGTCATCGGATAGTGAAATTAATATTAGAATGTCAAATCATTTAAAGTGTTTTCTGCTGATCAGTTTGAACAGATTACCTTCATCAAGTCATCGTGATGGCAATAGCAGTTTGTTGATATAGACACTTGTAGGTTCATGTGTTCAGAACATATTAAGCTCACATTTCTCCTAACATAGGTTCCGAGGTGGCTGAACAATTAAATTTCGTCCACACAAACCTATAAGACAATAATTAAAGACAAGCACTCTAAATTATCTTTAATTGTTCAGATCATTCGCACAAGCAACTTGCATTAGATGAACAACTATCTGTACGCGTAACGTGAAGACTTTCTGATGATTATTTTTTTAAAGAGATCATTTACCTCCTAACTCCTAACTTGAAAACATAACATTTCTCTAGCTCATGACAACTGGTACCCATTCTAGTTTTGCCAATAACTCGCAGAACAGAGTCACTGCATAATCTGAATTGGAGTTTGCAGAGTTATAGCTCTTAAATCTCAGGTATTGCCAAGAACAATCTTCGTCTTCCGAAACTCGCAAAAAAATAAACCCCATTTTGCAATATGATGTAATAATAGAATATGACTTAGAGATGACGTCAAAGCTTGACAGCTTGCTGAAAAGAAGTGCACATGCATTTTTGCGCGTAATGAAGTAGATGTACAGACTGAGCACAGGCGCTTGTATCAGGACACGCGAGCGCCTATGCCTATGACGCGACTGAAGAATCCATGTCTATTAAGGTCCCAAACATAGAGAGAGAGAGAGAGAGAGAGAGAGAGAGAGAGAGAGAGGGGGGGGGGGGGGGAGAGAGAAACAACAATACCTACAACTACAACAAGATGCCTGGAAAAGAAGATGCCGAAGAAGAAGAAGAGTTGTTCAATAGAGCTTTACATTACATTACATTGTTATTGCTTTAGGTCCAGCGGACTCTTCTGAGCCAAATCAGGACCGGACAACCCCTGATCCACATAAAAGATCTGCTGAAACAACCCTAGTGGTAAAACTGAACACTCTCCACCAGCCAGTCACTTTACAATAAAGACATCCCACGCAGGGGACGCTGAGGCTGTACTCTAATTTATCGAACCCCCGTTTACAAAAACAAAATAGAATACAAACATCATTATAAATTATCAACAAAACACATACATAAAAAATGCCCACATTGCTAAATAATAACATAGGAAGCCCTAGAGAGCACCTGGCAGAAAGCGTCCAATATTCCCAAGCTGATCCAACAGACCGCACACACAAATAAGGAGTCTTGTCCCGGAAGAGTTTTCAAGAAAAAAAGGTAGGTGACTGGTATTGCGAAGAAGAAGATAGTATAGCAGATTGATAGAACAGAGCAGGAATGAGAAAGAACAAATGAGAAAGACAGCGACAGTGGGAATTTAAAGCACTACATTTCCAGAAAGTGGGGATACTATTTATACTGAAACCCCCGGCACCCTAACGGGGGTCTTCAATAGAGCTAGAGACCACAGTCGGAATATATTTGTCCGTTTTAGTGTTCTAGCAGAAATATCAGACAGGGGTAAAATTGTGCTCGTTTTCTCTCTGAGATGTGCGTCCGTTTTTATCTTCTTCTTCTTCTTCTTCTTCTTCTTCTTCTTCTTCTTCTTCTTCTTCTTCTTCTTCTTCTTCTTCTTCTTCTTCTTCTTCTTCTTCTTCTTCTTCTTCTTCTTCTTCTTCTCATCTCTGCCAAATCGCCAATGGCGGGTGTGGATTTTGAACTTCAAGGTTCAATTATTAATTCCCATTTGAATGAGAGTATAAACTGAGGTCTTACCACAATCTGTGCACGCACGCATACCATTGCATGGACTTTCAAGATCCTGACGCTCATGTTCTAGACGGGTGAGTGCCGGCAACCCAAATACACCCAGCAAGCACTAAGTCCCTTCTCCCCCAAACTCCCTTTACAAGGATATTTTGCACAGTTGTCTAAACGTCAGAGAATGTGCGCCTAAATTGAGTTAGCCTAGATCCTGTATCGGCCAGCGCCTTGAGCAGCTCTAGCGCTGACAAAGCGCTATATAACAACGGTTAAATAAATGAGTAAAATAAGAGGGGCCGGGTAGCTCAGTTGGTAAGAGCGTCTTGCTAGTAACCGAAAGGTCGCTGGTTCGAATCCCGGATTGGTCAACGTGTGATCATATTATTTTCCCCTTTACCAACAACTGGCCCGCTGGTGTCAGTATAAATCGGTCCAGTATTCACCTATATGCGAAAGTGTCGTGTGACTATAATCTACAAAACAACATGAGTAAAATCCTTCTTTCGTGGCGGTTCCATGCGCAAGAGCCAAGAACAGGGGAAATTTAGTTATTACTAGCAGTTATTACCCGTCCAAATAAATTTTTGATGACCCAATTGCTGGGCCTGATGTTATATGCCCGTTACAAAAATTTTCCTGGAAGTGACTTTTTTTGTGCATTCTGCAGCATTTTGTCATTTTATGTTTGTTTTTAATCTGAAGAAGAGCAAAGCACGAAAATTCATTTGTCTTGTATTGTTGTATAATTAAAAGTATCTATTATATTTTGTTGTTGTGTTGCTGATTTTATGCCCGTTATAGGTTATCTTTGGGTGTCCAAGCTGTCAGCCACTGAGTGAAGTCAAATTTATTTGAGACTATAATGTTCCATTGTAGCCTACATAGTGTATAGTTTATGTTGTGGTGTTGGTACAATAACTACATGTAGGAAATATCAATTGCCTGAAAGTGGAAGAAATTGTAAACACAACAGGAACTGCTAAGTATTTTGAAAGTAAAATACAATTATATGTTTATCTTTAATCTATGTCTCTTTTTAGTGATTCACCACTGACAGTGCACTTCAGCCTTCCACTTCCAGAATCATAAACACAACTAAGATATACAGTATATCAAAGATACTTTTAATTAACATTAGCTCGAAAATTAATTCACATTGTATAAAAGTATCTTTGATATAATAATCTTTGTTGTGTTTATGATTCTGGAAGTGGAAGGCTGAAGTACACTGTCAGTGGTGAATCACTAAAAAGAGACATAGATTAAAAATAAACTTATAATTGTAATAAAACACAATAATCATTTATTTGAGGAGAACAGCATTACTGATTTATTGCACATGCATGTGATTAAAACAATAAGGCAATGCTATCACTGCATGCACAGAACTTTTTTCCTTATAATACATACCAATGAAATACCAAATTGAGGCAATCATTAAAAAAAAAGCACCAAGCCATGTAAATGTAAATATGGACCTTTAGTCCCTACAGATATTTATTTGGGAACAATTCAGTTTTAATTTAGATTCTAAATATTTATTCTTAATGTAAAGTTTGCTCTTAATTTAATATTTTTTTCTGATGAATCGAATGACAATTAATTATGCTATGAAATTTACAATAAAACTATAATGTTATTTTCTAAATGTTTTTTTTTTTTAAACAGACCTACCTATACCTAATTTTTTTTTTTAAAAGCATAAGATGTTAAGTGTTCTAAGAAGTACACGCATCATGGATAAATGAAAAAAAAAAGAATATGAAGCAGTTATTAATACCCGTGCTATGATTTTATTTTTATTTATATATTTATTTTATTTTATTTTTTTTTTAGCATTTTACTTGCACCTCGTTTTGTTTTTCAGTTGCCTCTGTTCCGCTCTTTTTCTTTATTATCTATATCTCTCTTATATCTCTCTCGCTCTGTATTATTAAATTTTATTTAAAAAAAAAAAAAAAAGGACCAAGCGAGATTCGAACCCAGGTCTCCTTATTGACAGTCAAACGCCTTATCCATTGAACCACGGGATGCTATAATTCTCTAAACTGATTTTAGGTCCCATATCATAAAACATGTTGAACCCCTCGATTTTATTAGTGTTATAAACTTGAAACTGGATTAAACAACAATATAGCGAACGCCGATCGATTAAAAGCGATTTGGAATAAAATACGAAATCCTTGGTAGAAATGGTATGCGGAAATGATGGCAGGGCTAAGGACAAAAATGATTGGTTCTAAAAATACCGTCTCACACATGTGTTTTTACAGTGTTTTTGGAGGCAGTAAAATGCAAACTAAAGCCGTTTTGCGATCGAAAAGAATGTTAAGTTTCGTTGTATCGGCAGCGGGTGATCGAGCGCCGAATGGCAAAACTCGCGTGGAAGCAATTATATGGACAGTTCAGCTGTAATCTGTAAAACTTGGAGCCAAGTGAAGCTCAAAATTAACTTCACAACAAAGCCGCTGGTTGGCTAAAACGGCCCCTCGTGATCTGAAAAGGCTGCTCGATTAATATATAGAAGTTGTTTATGACTGATTTTTGTCTTTACTCATTCTGGTTAGGTATTACAATAGATCTTATGAAAGATGTAACAGTGAAGTAAACCGAATATACAATAAAAACTTAATCAATGCAAAGCGCGTGAGTTTGTTAGCTAGCCAGTTAATTGATGAGTTGGTTGGTTAGCTGGCTAGTTATGTAGACGTCGCCTTTTGGAGATGATGAAGAGTAGGTCTAACCCGTGTTTAGAGAGACACAACCGCTGCTTTCTTCTTTATCTATCATCACCGCAGAGTACGCAGTTATGTACCTTCAACGTTAAATTCTTTTGTTACATGCGGTTGCAGGTGGGTGTACAAAATCGACGAATCAGTTCAAAATTATGGCGATGTCAACATCTTGTCTTACTTTTCTTTTAATTCCAATTTAGAACAAAAAAATTAACTGCGCGCGTGACCGTGAAATAATGTACCATTTTCTTATTAGGCCTAGTGAACCACAAGTTGGTGGGAGGACAACATTTGAAAATGGACTGGCTTGACACTGACAATGAGGGTTGCTGAGCACAGGGAAAAAAGATGGAGTACTCTGACTAAACGATCATATGTGGTGCCCCAACGACTTTCGGGTTATGGGATAGGATAGGAAACCGCAAGTGCATAAGTGTCAAACGATACGTTTAGCTTTAGTACATCGACATTAGTAACACGTATGCTGTATGCAGAGACACGTTTTGTAAACCTGTTTACGAGTACTATATTCAATAAAATGCACAAATGTGACCTCGATGGTTGAATTTCTGACCCACTGTGAAAGGCTGTCACTATATATATTTTAAAAAAAAAAAGACTTTTATTTGTTGGCACTGTATATAACACACTGTATATAACAGAAACCTATTGTAATAAAAATTCAGCTGCCATTTTTGCCTCCATGTAAAGACGATTTTCTGTGCCCGTTATGAGATGATATCAGTTCCTTCAAAATTAAAGGTACCGATTTATTTTATTAATTTATTTATTTATTTATTTATTAATTATTTTAATTATGTATTTAGTCGTTTTTATATAGCGCTTTCCCGCCTGCTCAAGAGCTGCTTGCTTTGGACCATAGCCAAAACAGGATCTCACTCGCACTAGAGGCGCCCACTACAGTCGTTTTCTTCTTGGTAAAGTGTCAACCTGAGTGTGGAGTTCTTGGAAGTTTTTCAACAGTCAAAATAAAGTATCATTTATTAATAATAAAGTTTTTAAAAAATGGTACTTTTTTTTTAATAGCGTACATATTTATTTCATAGGGGTGTATGATGTGCGTGTGATTAAGAAAAATGAATGAACCTCTAACATATTTTTTTTAGTGTTAGTTTTTAAATTATTGTCGTTTATATTGCATGCTTTTATTTACTCAAATGTGACACAAATGGCTGTCCTTTGATCCGGTCAAACAAACTTGTTGAATTGAATTGAATAAGCCGTGCAGTTAGCAGTCATTCATGAACAGCTAGCTCTACATGGGGAAGCACTTTCGGAGTTATGAGGTACGATTCCATTATCAGTATGACGTGTCCTAAAGGGGAGTATTACAAAGTTTTCAAATAATAATAATAATAATAATAATAATAATAATAATAATAATAATAATAATAATAATAATAATAATAAGAAGACAGTTGTATATATCGCACATATCTCACACAATAAAGAGTGATTCAAGGCGCGTAATACACTCTAACATGTCAAGCGCGGTGAGCACACGGACTGTGTAGTACAAATAGGCCTAACCATTATTTGTAGTAGTAGTAGTAGCAGTAGTAGTAGTTGCAGCAATAATAATAGTAGTAGTAGTAGCAGCAGTAGTAGTAGTAGTAGGTGCCATTAACCATGAAATATGTGCGCTATATAAGTAGTAGTAGTAGTAGTAGTAGTAGTAGTAGTAGTAGTAGTAGTAGTAGTAGTAGAACTGTGTAGTACTAGAACGAAGACTTTATCGTAGCAGGATCTACTTTGTATAATACTATTAGCTATATAAATCCTCATCGTCGTAGTAGTCGTATGGGAGGGGTAAGGGTGTGGGGTGGGGGTTGCACGTGCACCCCTGTAGTATAACTGTGAATATTACTAGTATGAAACATTCATCGTAGCAGGATCAATTTTGTATAATACTATTAGCTTGATCTTTCGAGAATAATTCATGAAGTCTTGTGCATGTGCTTGTCGATTCTTTTGGACCTTCTTTCCATGTGGCTTTGTGTGCGTGTGTATGTGTGTGTGCGTGTCTGTGGGGGTGGGTATGGTTGTGTGTGGGGTGGGGGGTGGGTGTGTGAGTGTGTGTGTGTATATAATGTGTGTGAGTAACTCACAAGACGTAGCTGAGACTCGCTAGGGCTTACGGTTTCCTCCAAACACTAGTGAGAGGGAACGTAAACCACTGTTAGTCTAGGGCACGCAGTGTGAATGTGAGCGGAAGTGGGAGGAGGGAGGAGGGTGAAGGGGCGGGAAGGTGTTTCTTTGATCGTTGCTTTAAAGGGCAGGTTACCATTATCCGTTTAGTCGTGGGATATTATTATTATAATATTTACTGGGTCTTAATTGCTAAGCATAAACCTAATAAGCTCGTTGGTGCGAACAGATGGTAAATTGTAATTATATATAGTTTACTACAGCAACGTTCTCGTCTTATACCTATAGGTTATGGCATTTCTATATCGTACAGAGCGAGTGCCTGTTGCTGTGTAGCTTTGGCAATAATCTGCGCGGCGACCTTTCAGCTGTGCCGTTGTTTAGTGGTGCGTTTCAGACAGAGTCCCTTGAACAATTTTTTGTGGCAGGATCTTGCATACAATAATATTCTGCAGAGTAGGCCTTGGGATATAACTGTCATTTGCCTGACTTTGTTCCCACCCAGTCACATGCTTGGAACTTCGACTGACGTTTGTCAGTTGTGTGAGGGGGGAACGTGGTATAAACTAACTGCACATCTTCTTTTAGAGAGAGACTTCGATCGTACTTTTTTTTAACCCCTTGTTTCTACGCAGTAAACACAGGACACACTGTATTTTGTAACGCAGTGTGTTTTCAGTGTTTTCCCACACGCTCGCTGTCAGTTAAATGTCGTCGCTGATCCGAAGTGATGGATGGTTATTTGATGGACGGAAAGTAAGTGGAGTATTATACGAGCGTTGTACTAGTCTAGGTTTTCATCGCTGCAATGGTGACACAACAAAGAAATAGGCCTCCTAACTATATTAGGCCTACTGTATGTTTCAGCTGTGGCGTGCAACTTTCAGCTTGTCGCGGGTCGAAACATTGATTCACTACTGAGTGCGTGGCCGAAGACAAAATTGTTGGTACTTGATGTTAACTATATAAATTGCCTTTGAATTTTATACTAGTAAGCCTATTTGCGTATTTTATCTGCTCTTCGTTTTAAATCCCACTCCACCCCCCACCCCCTAATAGATGTTCTCAAGATATGGCTGTGGTATTTCTTCTTTGTGTTGCATGGTGACTTCACCTCTAATTATAGTTTTGTGAATGATCTAGAACGTTTAACAAAATGCATTTACTGGAAATCGTATAAACGTTCCTATTTTTTGATAAGGTAAGCAAGGATTTTTTCTGGTTCTTTCTGAGGTTGATTCTATATTGTTTTCATTGATTAAAACATGCAGTGTTGATCCGTTATTGTGTTGTGAAGGCACGTCATGTCCACAAACCTTTAGTATTACCACAAAGTGCACAGCACAGTGTAAGCGAGACAATTAAGTTCCTATTAGTGTAATCAGGGAAATTAGACTCGACTAGATTTGAGCCTGCTGAAGCATAGCGCGTAAATTGTATTGTATTGTATTGTATTGTATGTTGAGCGTGCTCCTCAGCAAATTTCAACTCAACTACAGTAACTATCAAAGAAGGTTAGCTTCGTAGCTAACCTCTTTGCTACATTCTGTATGGGCTAGTACAAAGCAACCAACTATATTTAGCTGTGAATCATGTATCAGCTGACTGCGGAAGTTCAACGATCGAGCGGTGGCTAAAAAATTGAGTCCAGTCTTTGCTATTATGATAACTGTATAGCATACAACGCGATTGAGACTATATTCACAAGGTCTACTTTCTCTCAGCTATGCTTTATAAAGCGGTTTAGTCAACGGTGATGGGGATGGGAAGCAAGAAAGAAGAAAACGGGGAAATGCAAGGTACCAAGGTAAAAGAACGTGATCGTGGGAGAGATAGGCCAATAACCGGCTTTTGGTCTGTCCTACGGGAGAGAGAAACATACCCCACCTTGGGACCAGCTTTCTGAACAAAGGAAACACAGAAATGTATGCCTTAGTCTCTCATTGTGTTTGTTTATGATGAAAGCCTGTGCGTGTCCAGATACAAGCGCCTGTGCTCCACACACTGTAATGTTACGCTGACGTTATTGTGCTCGTTATGCACTCCGATGTGACATCCTCACAGGGCTGGGAGCGAATGGGAGCATTCTGATTGGTCGACGCGTTACAAAATTCGACGCATGCGCACAGTGCTATCATCGTCTTCGTAAGGTTTAGGGTTAAAGTTTGGGTTAGAGTTTAGGGTTAGGGTTAGGGTTTGGGTTAGGGTTAGGGTTATGACGCCTAAGAACTTCGTGAAAAAGCCGGCCCGACATGACCTGGCGCATGCGCAAATGCGCTCGGATAAACTAGGAGACCCGGAACTTGAAGGATGTGACACCGATCTTTAATCTTTAATTTAAGGAATGGTTTGAGAGCTGTGTAAACAACCACGTGCTTTTTTCCGGTAATCTCTGATAGGAAAGTACTAGAATGTCGAACGGCTGTTAAGACGAAGCGGTACTAAGGAAACTTCTCGCCTCCCATAGGAAACGCACGTGTTAGATCGGCAACAGGAGCACACGCACTTACTGCACATTCTCTCCCTCTCACTCTCTCTCTCTCTCTCTCTCTCTCTCTCTCTCTCTCATCTACATTCACTCCCCTCAAGAGCACCGCGATGTCGGTCAGTGCGCAATGGATGACTGAGTAGGTTGTTGTTGTTGTTTGTAGATTATAGTCACACGACACTTTCGCATATAGGTGACTACTGGACCGATTTATACTGACACCAGCGGGCCAGTTGTTGGTAAAGGGGAAAATAATATGATCACACGTTGACCAATCCGGGATTCGAACCAGCGACCTTTCGGTTACTAGCAAGACGCTCTTACCAACTGAGCTACCCGGCCCCTCTTGAGTAGGTTTCTCGTGTTCGAGGCATTTGTTGTTGAACAGAATGAGTGTATGCAGTAACTTGTGGAATAGCGGCGCTATTGTCACATAAAAAGGTGCTGTATCATTCTCTGTACCTATATTTACATGTATACTGTCGGCTACATACCATTTGTGGCTTTTTACGTCATTATTATTTTAGCTATAGTTTTGCCAATAAATTCTTCCTTATTGCCCCATTTATTCTGTTCTGTTTTGATGACGATGGTTGTGATGGCGATGATTGTGGTTGTGGTGATGATGATTGAGGTGGTGGTGGTGGTAATGATGATGGCGCGGGCGATAATAATGATGATGACTATGTGGAAGAAGATAATGTTGTCATTGATGATAAGGATGACAGCAACAACGACGATGATAACTATTATGATGATGATGATTAAGAAGATGATGATGATGATGACGACGACGATGATGATAATGATGATGATATGCTGCAATGAAACATTAACATAAAGTGGAAGAAAGATGAAGTTGTTATTGATGATAACAATGACGACGGCGATAATAATGATGATGACGGTGGTGCTGCTGCTGATGATGATGAATAATTTTGGATACTTCGTTGTTTGGGTTTTCTACCGTAAAAACTGCATTAACACAAGGTTAAGGTTAGTTGTAGATTATAGTCACACGACACCGAAGCAACTACAAGTCACATTATTCTGACACCAACGCCAATCCGGGATTCGAACCAGGAACCTTTCGGTTACTAGTAAGCTGCTCTACCAACTGAGCTACCCGGCCCACTATCACAAAGCAAAGGTCTCTAGTCCATTGTACTAGAACATACTGCATTCTTGTCTAGTTCGGACAGTATAAATAGCCTGCTATTCTAGCAATACAATGTGTCCGGGGACGTTAATTTACCTACCATACCAATACCGCCTAGTACTAGTAGTCGTCCCCTATACGCTCCATGTGTCCGGGGACGTTAATTTACCTACAAACAATACCGCCCTTCCCCAATATGCGCAAAGTGTCCGGGGACTCGAATCTAGCAAACGAAACGAACCAATAACGCTACTCATCATCTCTCATTATGTGAACGAATGACCTTCTCATCCCTGAACCCTTAATTGATTTTAGTATGGTCCTGAAAGGAAGTGGGTTCTGTTGACTACTAGCCATATTTTAATTAATTTTAAATATAATATTTACGTCCCTTATATGCTCATGTGTCTGGGGACTTTAATTTATTGAACGAACGTACAATACCGCTAGTTGGAAACTGAAACTAATAGTTCAAGAACATTCGAGAATGGACTGGCTTTACACTGAGCGAGGCCATGAGGGTTGCTTAGGAAAGAGAAAGATACGCTGGTTAAACGATCCGCTGTGGTGCCCCAACGACCTTCGAGTTACGGGATAGGATAGGATAAGATAGATTAAGAACACATCAACTAAACGATTCCATTAAATTATTGCTCGCGGTTTGTGTTCTGTAAAATATGTCCTAGGAAATAAAAAGGTGACAGTTCACACATGTTAAACCGTGTCTGTAACATTTTCTAATGAGGGGTTTGTGTGATAGATTATGACTGCAGGAATGATGATATATGCCAGTGATATGGATGTTTTTGTATGCCTACCAAAATCGGAAGAGTTTCCATATATGCTATGTATGTTCTGTATTCGTACTACACTTTTGTCAAGTATTTGCGTATTAGTTCATAACGTAGTCTTTCATGTATGGTTTTCTTCTGAGGATTATAATTATATTTTGCAGGAAGAAAAATAATATCACAATGGTTGAATACATTAGATAGATAGATAATCAATGTTTTTAGGGTCAAGCGGACTGCTAAGAGCCGAATCAGGACCACATTGTTGAAGACATTAACATTTTGAACAGGTAAGAAAAACTCTATAGTAAAAACTGCAAATCAAAGACTGTTTAACAAACAGCAGGGTCAGACTCCCTCTCTCTCTCTCTCTCTCTCTCTCTCTCTCTCTCTCTCTCTCTCTCTCTCTCTCCGTGCATGTTTGTGTGTGTGTGTGTTTGTTTGCCCTAACATGAAAGTACTGACCCAGCGTAACTGACTCTGATATGGAGTAATTGTCCTGCTCAGTCACGTGTGCGAGCCTCATCAGACTAGCTGGACTACGCTATGGGAGACAAAAGGTTTAGGTTGTTGTATCGCCTAAAAAAGTAGAATTGGAGTAGTTTGTCTGGTATCCAGCGTGTTGTTATACGAAGACAGTTGAACAATGTGTTACGTATAGCTTTGTGAAGTATAGCTTGTTAAGTTTGGATTGATTGCGAGCTTTGTGGGCAATGTGAAAGCCATTGTTTGTATACTATAATTATAGGTTAAACGTATTTTGTTTATTTGCTTGATGTGGATGTTGCCTCGTGTACTAAAGCCCTGTCTTTGTAGAGCTTTTACTTGGCAATAAATGTTCGTATCGTAGAGCAGTTGTGAACAAAAACAGTTAACAAAAATGCTAGTTCCGAGCTTTAAGGTACTAGAAAACACAGTTGTTGTTGTTTGTAGATTATAGTCACACGACACTTTCGCATATATATAGGTGACTACTGGACCGATTTATACTGACACCAGCGGGCGAGTTGTTGGTAAAGGGGAAAATAATATGATCACACGTTGACCAATCCGGGATTCGAACCAGCGACCTTTCGGTTGTTGTTGTTTTGTAGATTATAGTCACACGACACTTTCGCATATAGGTGACTACTGGACCGATTTATACTGACACCAGCGGGCCAGTTGTTGGTAAAGGGGAAAATAATATGATCACACGTTGACCAATCCGGGATTCGAACCAGCGACCTTTCGGTTACTAGCAAGACGCTCTTACCAACTGAGCTACCCGGCCCCTCGCGACCTTTCGGTTACTAGCAAGACGCTCTTATCAACTGTGCTACCCGGCCCCTCAGGTAGCCCAGTCATACGATGCGGTGAATTATACGAATCTGTGTTGGTAGTGAGCGGTCCACCCACCCCTTGTCCGTGGGAGGGTATTCTTAGTTTTCTTTGCGGGTTACCGTAGGTGTATCAACAGTTAAAAGGTTAACTGGACGATTGATCATTTTGCACATCCGACGAAGCAAATTGTAACTCAAGTCTCTGTTGCGGCCCTTCTTTGGCGAGAGATGTTCTGTTTTGCTTATTTATTGATTGAGTCTTGATGGGGGTGCTGGTTTTCTATGCCGAAGATCGCAGGTTCGAACCCCGCCTGGGACGAACTTGCGTGACTCAGGTAGCCTACTAGACTTTTCAGGACGCCGAGGGGTTTGAATACATTCCAAGTGGGGTTGAATACATTAGATAGATACAGTTGCGCTGTTTCAAAAAATTGGCTTATCTGATTTTTGATAATATTTTGTTTCCAGATACTTCAGATCGTGACCTCTCATTCCATTTTTTCCTGTTGTTTCGTTTTTGATATACTGAGCGTAAACATTTTTTGAAACAGCGCAACTGTACAAGTACTGTGGGGGAAGAAGAGGGGGGGGGGGTGTTGGAGCAATGTTATAATTATGTGAATTACATTACAAAACACCACTCTTGATCTTTACAAAGAACGATTAGTTATATAAGCAATTTATAGTAGATTATGTAGGCTTTGCCCAGAGTGAAAGGAACAAGTTGGTGAGCCAATCAGCTGGCATCAGTCTAGACGTCGTGCATAAATTAGGTCTATATAATTATTTGCGTGATTTTCGGTGTTCAGTGAATGTTTCATTGTGGATTTGTATCTGTTGATATGTGTGGTTGTGTTTGTGTGTGTATGCGTGTTTGAGAGAGACACACACACGCTACACCGCCGAGAGAGAGAGAGAGAGAGAGAGAGAGAGAGAGAGAGAGAGAGAGAGAGATGTCATCTAAATTGTATGTATAGGAGATATTTTTGTGTGTCTGTATGTTTGCGATAATTGTGTTGCACGCTACACATCACAGACAGAGAGAGAGAGAGAGAGAGAGAGAGAGAGAGAGAGAGAGAGAGAGAGAGAGAGAGAGAGAGAGAGAACGAGTTTATCATAGCACCTCTTGGAAGGGGTGTGTAAACAAATACAAACAAAACAACACATTAATGAGCAGCCTGACAATTTCACATAATTTAAAGGCTTTGTATATTAAAGAAAAAAAAAGAGTATAATTTTTGTACATCATTAGTAGTAGTGAACAGTAAAGACCGATGAAAAGTGCTTGGTGTTCTATAGTCTTTAGCTGGGATAAATAGAGAGAGAGGAGGGGGAGGTGGGCAGAGGCGTCAACTACTATGACAGTATCGCAGAGATTTTTAGTATAGTAGCCGCAACTAGCATAAACTATTATTGATTAACAATGGTAAAATGCATACACAGATGATTGTAAGAAGATTATATACACGATGCAAACAAGGCAATTGTAATTTGAATTGCCTTCGAAAGAATGCAGGGTGGGCTTGTACGTTGTTACAGATGCAGTCGTCTAAAAATAGTACACAATTATGGGGTCAAGGGGGCACGAGTCACGAGCTGTGACGTAATGATTGTCACGTGAGGCAGACAGGCCGTGACTAATGAAATTCTAGATTTTGTACACGCCCTTTGTCCTAAGCGTGACCGAATTGGAATTCCTTAGATCCTCTAACAGGGGCGGATCTTGTTCTTGTGCCACTTGTGCACGTGCACACCCCCCCTGGCGGTCAAAAAAAAAAAAAAAAAAAAAAAAAAAAAAGGGGGGGGGGGGGGGGGAAGAAAGAAGATAAAAAAAATTACTAATTCTCACTTACCACACAGTTTCATGTACCTCCAAATTAGTTTTTGTTTTTTGTTTTTTTGTTTTGTGTGACCAAACTTGTAGCCTACATGCATCAGGTCAGTTTTGAATAAAACTGATGTGAGTAGCTATTTCTTGTTTTAATTGCAGTAACTTTGTCTTTGCATAAGCCTTTATGCAAGATGTTCTGCTATTGTAAATTTTATCATCAGAGTTTGCAGAGGGGTGTTTGTGTGTGTCTGTGTGTGTGTGTGGGGGGGGGGACTAAACTTAAAGAGGACTTTTAGCACAAAACAATACTATTTTCAGTCCTTACAATAATGCCCAAAATGCACCAGATTGCACAGATTTTAACCATTATTTTCAAATTTTTCCGGGGGGGGGGGAGGGGGGGGTATGCCCCCGGACCCCCCTAATACACTCGGCTGCTTCGCAGGCTCGCGCTTGTGGCTATGCCACTTCGCATTAGTGCACTGTGCACACCCCCTCAACAATGGAAAGATCCGCCCCTGTCTAATGCTAACTTGAAAATAAGGTTGGTCGTTTTGTCCGCGAAAGCATGGAAATCACAGTGCATCGCTTGCCCAAAGAGTAAAATTGCTAACATTGAGTAAGCTTACTGACTATAGCTAAGACGGTTCATCGTTTGCGAAAACTTAATGTGTCGTTCGGCTGCACAACTATTTACAGAAATATGTAACTAACTTTCAGCCCGACTGTCTCCCGTCAGCTTTTTTTGTTTTAAATCCATGTCGCCATAGTGGCACGTTAAAACAGCTGCTATAATCTCTCTCTCTCTCTCTCTCTCTCTCTCTCTCTCTCTCTCTCTCTCTCTCATAATAACAATAATTATAACAAACAGTAATAATAATAATAATAATAATAATAATAATAATAATAATAATAATAATAACAATAAAAATAATAATAATAATAATAATAATAATAATAATAATAATAATAATAATGATATTATTATTATTATTATTATTATTATTATTATTATTATTATTATTATTATTATTATTATTATTATTATTATTATTATTATTATTATTATTATTATTATTATTAATGATAATGCAGGATACTAAAACGCGCATTTTCTGTAATCGAATTCCAAGTGAGGCGAGCTAAGATATCGCTATTACAGAAGGCGGAAGAGAAATTTATTTTTTTAAAATTACATGGAATGCAATCCAATACCATTAGACTATTGAAGGGAAGGCGAACACATGAGTACCCGGAGAAACCCCTCGGCGTCCTGAAAAGTCTAGTAGGCTACCTGAGTCACGCAAGTTCGTCCCAGGCGGGGTTCGAACCTGCGATCTTCGGCATAGAAAACCAGCACCCAAACATCTGTGCTACTACCATGCCATTCCTAAAGCAAACGTATCATGCAACTGATTAATTAACGTTGACGAAGCAATAAATAGTGTACAAGTACTGGGGGGGGGGGGAAGAAGAGGGGGGGGGGGAGGTGTTGGAGCAATTTTATAATTATGTGAATTAACATTACAAAACACCGCTCTTTACAAAGAACGATTAGTTATATAAGCAATTTATAGTAGATTATGTAGGCTTTGCCCAGAGTGAAAAGAACAAGTTGGTGAGCCAATCAAATGTATTTCCAGACATTCATACACATAGCCGTTACACATAGCCGAAAAATACGCATTCCCAACAGTATTAATTTGCTGGGCGGTATTGTGACTCGGCTTTATCCTAACGAAACAACAGGAAAACAGGGAATGAGAGGTCACGATCTGAAGTATCTGGAAACAAAATATTATCAAAATCGGATTAGCCAATTTTTAGAAACAGCGCAATTCGGTGTTTTTTATTTGTATTTATTTTTTTATTTAAGAAAATAAATCACAATGACCTTGACTTTTGAGAAAGTAGGCTACAAATATAATTGTATAACATTTATATGCTTAGTAGTTAAAGTAACTGCAAAGTGAAAAATTAAGAATTTCGGTTTACTTATTCTGAGGACAATGCAAAAAAGTGTTTTAAACAACAAAAAAAAAAGTGAAATTCGGAGCGACTGACCGATCGACAATCAGATTGCTACTGAAGGATGGCCCTTGATTGGAAGTACCTTTAGACCAATACTCAAGAAAATCGCTTTAGTCGTTTTTGAGGTATTGAGCGAAACGTGTTTAGCAACAAAACGACTCCACAGTGACCTTGACCTTTTGCGGTAGAGCAAAATGTGATGGACGGGAGGCAGACCACTCACCTAGGTAACGTTCCTATGAAGCGTGGTCAAAATCCGTCCAGTGGTTCTTGAGATATGGCTTCCAACAGACCGACCGATGGACCGACATTTGGCTCGTTCTGATTCCCCCCCCCCCCCACCCCCCACCCCTAATGACCCATAGCAAATACTAGTCTGTTTATACAATCGCCTACTATGACTCAAGACCCAGCCACTCTCACCCATTCCCACGCCACCTAAGAAAGACCAAGACCTTGTAGGCTGCAATGCCCTTTGAATGGGTATGGCATGTTGTGAACCACAACGCATAATTATGGCGTGTCGAACGCTGAGGGAAAACTGATGAAAAGGACATGGAACGCTCATACGTTTACGCCCAGCATTTATCCCTCGTCGCCATTGTTGGTTATTATTTTAACATTCTTATATATAGCACTTTTTCAAGCTCAAGAGCTGCACAAAGCGCTGGCCAACGCAGGAGGCACCCACTGGCAGCCTGGCCAGCATAGTCTGGCGCCCAGACGACTGAGCTTATTCCTGGGCGACCGGGGATGAAAGTACCTAGTGCATGCTGTTTTTTTTTGTGTGTAGCCGGCACTCACCCGTCTAGGACATAAGCGTCAGGATCTTTACAGTCCGTGTGATGGAATGCGTGCGTGCACTGACTAGACCTCGGTTTGTACTCTCATCCAAAGGAGTAGGGGCGTAGTGTATCCACGTCATTTTAATTTATTATTTTTTGTTTGGTTAGTTTCTTTACTTTACTTTACTTTAATTTAATTTAATTTTAGTTGTACTCCAGGCCGTCAGCGAGTTTGGAACTACTGCCTGTACAGGCGGCAATGTTGTTATGACACTCGTGAAACGCCACATACGTTGTGTTGACAATGGGTCAGCTTTCATCCCCCTTTTTAAAGTACTTTTAAGTGATCTAATCCTAACCCTAACCCTAATCTTACCCTAGCCCTAACTCTAACGGATCGCTGTCTTAACATCAGCATAACGGAGTGTGTAAAAGAAGAACCGTAGGTACATTCTCAAGTGCATGTCACAAGAACGCCGTCTAAACATAATCACACACACACATACATACACACACACACACACACACACGCAAGCACACATATACACGCACACCAAAATACGCGCGAGCACACACACATACACACCCATGTATGCACACACCCTAACACTAAAACTTAACACTAACACTATATATGTGCTTTGCAGCAATGCAGTTGTCATAGTTGTGTATGACTAAGTTAAGAAACTTGATCTATTTAACAATATTCAGTATTTATTTATTATAATTGTCATTCAAGACAAGGTGAAAATCTGTCTCCGTTATTGTTTGCTGTATTTTTGAATGATTTAAAAAGTTTTCTTGGTGAAAAACTAATTGGTCTAAGAACTGTTAAGCTTGCAGCATCGGATATTTTTCTTGATGATGACTATATTGAGACTCTGTATAAAATGTTTATTTTGCTTTATGCCGATGACACCGTAATTTTTTGTGAATCTTCTGCTGAATTACAGTCTTCTTTAGATGCCATGCATCAATATTGCACTAAATACAAATTAAAAGTAAATGCTGCTAAAACTAAGGTCGTTGTTTTTTCAAAAGGCAAAGTAAGAAATCTACCTAATGTATTTTACAATGGTGTTAAATTGGACGTGGTATATGATTTTCAGTATCTCGGAATTAAAATTAACTATAATGGTAGCTTTAAACCAGCCCAGAAAAATTTATATGATCGTGCCTCCAAAGCTATGTTTGCTCTTTTAAGAAAAATTAGAAAGCTTATGTTACCACTAGAAATTCAAATTGACCTGTTTGAGAAAACTATAGTTCCTATTCTGTTATATGGTTCAGAGATATGGTGTCCTCAAATGAGTGACCTTGCCACTAAACTGCAACTGCGTTTTTATAAACTAATTTTAAAGCTGGGCAAGTCTACTCCTTCTCAAATGATTTTTGGTGAATTAGGGCAAGTTCCTCTGGAGTTACAGGCAAAGCAAAGAATGTTAAATTTTTGGTATAAGCTTGTTCACCCTGATAACAGTAATAAATTGTCCAGCGTTATGTACACTTTTTTGTTTCACATTGATTTGCATAAAGGTTATAAATCTTCATTCCTCGATTCAGTGCGGAAAGAGTTAAATAATCTAGGACTTGGTAATTTTTGGTTAAATCAGGGGCTAACCAATGTTATGCCTTCTGCTTCAGTTTTTAAGTGTACAATTAAACAACGCCTACATGATCAGTTTATTCAAGGCTGGTTCGAGGAAATAAACAATAATGAATTTTACTATAATTATCGAATGTTTAAGCTACATTTTGAATTTGAAAAATATTTGCATGTTCTACCAACAAATCTTGCAATATCTGTTCTAAAGTTTAGGACACTTAACCACAGAATGCCAGTGCAGAGAGACCGATATTTTAACATTCCTAGACACGAACGTGTATGTCAAAAATGTAATAGTGGCGATCTTGGTGATGAGTTTCATTATTTATTTTTGTGTTCACATTTTTGTAACTCGAGAAAAGATTTATTAAAATCATATTATTATAGATATCCCAATGCCATCAAATTTCAAGAATTATTGTCATCTAACAAAAAGTCAGAATTATTAAAGCTTGTAAGTCTAATGAAATTAATAATTAAACAAATGTAACGTTTTTATCCCATGTCAAAAATTAATATAGTTCTGATGTTGTCAGGTTATGTGTAATAAAAATTATTTCAATAGTTTGTCATTGATGTGTTTAGGTTGAATTGTATTGTTAGTTATGATTCATAGTTGTTGTCCCCAATCAAGTTCTTTTTTTTTTCTTTCCCCCACTCCATACCTCCCCCTGTCACCTCCCCCCACTCCACGCTATCCCGCTGTATAAATAAATAGTTTAAAATTTTTATTTTATTTTTAAATCTAAAATGTTAATTAATTATTTTGCATTTTTGTGTATATTATTTTAACCATGTCCATGTGCCCTTAATGGGTTTTTCTGGAATAAAATTTGCCTTGCCTTGCCATTCATAGTTTGATTTCAGGAAATTTTGGATGAACGAGAATAAATAAACCTAGCGAGAAGATGGATTTCATCACTGTGCTTGGTAAGGACTGTCTTCTTTTTTTTTTCCCAGAAAATTTGCGCATTTATAAATATGTATTTAATAATAATAATAATAACAAAAAATTATTATTATTATTATTATTATTATTATTATTATTATTATTATTATTATTATTATTATTATTATTATTATTGTTGTTGTTGTTGTTGTTGTTGATAAATTACGTAACATCCGTTCATCCTTTCAAGATGGCGGAAATGTAGTAGAGCCCTTTTCTGAACGTCGCTTCTTGGGACATAGATCCCTTTTCTGAACGTCGCTTGTTGAGACATCCGCCTTGGGTAAACGATGTAAATCCAGGAAGAAATATGGCCGAGGAATTTTTTTTTAAATAATAAAAGTGCGAAGAACAGTGAATAATCTGAAACCTTGTTTTGTTTCCACTCCAGCAGCGAAATGAATCCTGAGTAGATTACAGTAACAGTAAAAAGCTTTGGCCAGTGGCGGGTTTATTGTCTTCAGATCTAAATGATGTTACAAGGTTTTCGAGCAAGGCTAGATCTATGGCGTTCAGAGTTGTTTAGCAAAATCAAAGGTGACATTGTGTTTCCATAATTTGTAGCAGTTGCATGATGATTGTCTTTATACATTATTGCCATGACGCTGTTTAAATTTGGCTAAACGACATTTTCTTAACCATTTTTTCTGTTGTTTTGTCGTTGACAGGTTGGATAACAGTTATCCTGGTGTCTCTGTTTCTGACCACATTATGGGATGTTCACTGCAAGCGAGCGGACAGAGCTCAGGGCTTGCCAGATGCGTTTCGACACTATATCAGTCTCAAGGGGGTGATGTTGGCTGGCTGGTGGATGCATCGCAAGCTGTCTCAGTCCACCAAGAACGTGGAGCAAGCGCAGGCAAGCTTTCTGATGGACAGGCTGAAGACTGATGCTGACACGGAGTATGGCAGGTGAGTCGGTTTGGAAAACACCAGTTGTTACAAGAATTATTGTCCGTAACCGAGTGGAATGGGCTTATTTGAATCGCAACTTTCGACTACTTCCCATGACAAAACAGCCCAACCTTATCAGATAATTTTATTTATCCCTCGTTAAGAGGGACGTTTAAAAACGTGCTTTACAAAATGGGGAACTTGATGAGAGCAAACAAGATTGCCAGCTACTAGTGTACTCTCAGCAGGGGCACTGCCACGAGCCCGCATTGAATGCCAGCCGACAAATTTAGCCCTGTCCACTCCTGAAAGCACAAGACGAAGGGCCAGGCTTTGAAAACATGTCGTTTCGCCTTGCCCAGCATTATCCAATAGGTCAAGCACACGCCTAAAGATATCCTCATAGCAGGAATAATCATGGCCAGACTGACAACAACAAGATGGGGACCGCGGTATGAGATGGTGTGGGTGAAGGAGGGGTGGGTGGGCGGGGGAAATAAACTCCCTGTAGCAGATCACAGGGGGAAAATCTCTTCCAAACGTGATCAGTCGCCTCTACCTCCGCCACATTTCTGAACACGACAAATTGATCATTAGTAGGGCCTGTATAAAACGCAATAGTGTCCGCTACACATATTTTTTAACAGTGTCAATATTTTACTGAAACTATTTTGTTAATTTTATTTTTTCAAAGAAAAAGTTGTTCTTGTGGCGTTTTGTCTGCAGGCGTTACGACTTCGCCAAGATGACGTCAGTTGAAGAGTTCCGACAACGTCACCCGCTGACGCAGTACGATCACTACGCGTCGTACGTGCAAAGGATGATGGATGGAGAGGAGAACGTATTGACTAAAGCACAGCCCGTCATATTTGGAGTCTCGTCAGGGACGTCTGGGCAAGGCAGCAAGGTCATCCCCATGCTCAAGTACGTTTGATGGGTTTGATGGCGATAAATTTAATTCTTATATGAGGCGTTTTGTTAGGGCTGAATAATAAAATAATGGGTTTCTGAACGAGTGTAGGGGTTTTAAGCGGTTTATTTATTTATTTTATTATTATTATATTTTTAAAAAAATTTTTGGTTGCTAAAGGTGGTCTTGTTTGATTGATTGAATGTTTGATTGATTAATTTGTTTGGGTATCATATACAGCGAATTACCATGTTACTGTTGTATAACAGCACCATCCTGCTGTCCTTTAAGCAAGATTGGTGAATTAATTTTAGGGGTTAGGTAGTATAATTTATTCAGCGGTGTAAAATATAATCGAAATAGCGTAGTTTAATCCCGATTCTTTTTTTAAAAACACATTTACTGGTATCTTTACAGTTTTTTGTATATTTTATGTTAGAACGACACTAGGCCATTTTTGCAAATGGACACATAATGTAGGCCGTGTTCATGCGTGCATGTTCTTGCATTTGCAGCCCTTTCAGGCTCTTAATTTATAGCATTGGCAGAAAGTAATGTGCTCTTGAAAATTAAAATGTATTATACGGCGGTGCATGATGTTTTCTGTCCCTAGGCGTCAACAGACGGTGTTCTTTCTCAACGGGGTGACAGTGTTGTTCACCTGCTTGGTGAAAGCCTACCCTCAGGCCAGTAAGAGTCTGAGGAAGAGTCTCAAGCTGTTCTACAACCCGTCCTGGAGGATGAGCAAGGCCGGGATCCCCATTGGTCCCAACTCCTCCACACCCAGCTCCAACAAGAAGATCCTGCACATGTACACCACGCCAGAAGCTGGCTACGACGTCCCTACAGAGCCTGAAGCGCTTTACGTGCACTTGCTGTTCGCGCTCCTCTATCGGCCTCTAGGCAGCATCGAGGGCAACTTCGCCTCTCTCGTCTACAACGCCATGCACACGCTGCAGCGATCTTACCGGCAGTTGTCGCACGATATAGCCACTGGAACGTTGAACAAAGACCTCGACATCGACGCTGGCATCCGCATCCGGCTGGAGAACCTGTTGAAACCAAACCCGTCCCGCGCGCAAGAAATTGTGGACGCTTTCAGCGGAGAGAGAGGCGGCATCGTCGGCGTGTGCAAGCGCCTGTGGCCCGAACTCTATGTTGTGTTGACTGTGGACACTGGATCCTTTAAGCCATACGGGGACAAGCTCAGAGACACATACCTGAAAGGCGTGCCCATCTACTCGGCGATTTATGCAGCCACTGAGGGTCTGGTAGGCATTAACTTGTGGACCAAAGAACTGCCTACACGCTACCTCCTGCACCCCTCTGTGCAGTTCTTCGAGTTCATCCCTGTGCACCACTCTGAGGAGAAACAGCCCGAAACGTTGCTGATGCATCAGGTACGATGATAATGACCACAATTCGACTGATGGTTTCGATGATATGAACTAATTAAGGGTTTAATAATATAGACTAGTGATGATACAATACTAACAATGATGCTACTGCTGCTGTTGACTGTAGGAAGCAGGGGATGATGATGATGATGATGATGATGATGATGATGATGATGATGATGATGATGATGATGATGATTGTCTCGACGGCAATAAATAGCGACGACAATGACAGCCAGTCATTACATTACATTATATGGTTATTGCTTTAGGTCCAGCGGACTCTTTCGAGCCAAATCAGGACCCAAAAAATCAAGACCATAACTTCGCTGAAAGAGGACTCACCCCTGATCCGCATAAAAGATCTGCCAAAACAACCCTAGTGGTAACACTGAACGCACTCCACCAGCCGGTTACTTTACAATAAAGACATCCTACGCAGGGGACGCTGAGGCTATACTCTAATTTATCGAACCCCCGTTTACAAAAACAAAATAGAATACAAACATCATTATAAAATATTAACAAAACACATACATAGAAAATGCCTTTATAAGTTTATTGCTAAATAATAACATCATAAGTAGTCCCAGTGACCACCTGGCAGAAAGCGTCCAATATTTCAAAGCTGATCCAACAGACCTCACACACAAATGAGGAGTTTTGTCCCGGAAGAGTTTTCAAGAAAAAAGGTAGGTGACTGGTCTAGCGAAGAAGAAGATAGTATAGCAGATTGATAGAACAGAGTAGGAATGAGAGAACAAAGGAGAAAGACAGCGACAGTGGGAATTTAAAGCACTAAATTTCCAGAAAGTGGGGATGCTATTTATACTGAAACCCCCGGCACCCCCACGGGGGAGACCGCCATCAGTGACACTGCGGGTACAGATGATGATGAGAGTAATAGTGGCGGTAATGATGCAGCCTACACATTCCAACGTGGTTGATGCTGCGTACGATGATGATGATAAATAACACCGTGAAAGTAATGCTACAGCATCTAACCCAGCATCTAACTCAACCCATTTCAAAAACTAAAAGATATTCAAACTCATTTGTACCCTCTGCTGTCCGCCTTCTGAACGCCTATACAATGTAATACAAAAGACTGTTTTTTTTTGTTTTGTTTTTTTTAACGATTGATTTTATTGATTCTGTGTCACTATAGACAATAGATATAAGCTGCTGTGTGAGTGGGTGAGTGTGGGTATAATTCCAGAGAGAGTGGGGAGATTTTTGCTGGTAGAAACTAGTATCTGTGATATTTGTTTTATAGTTTTATAGTTCATATTTTATAGTTTACTTATGCATTTAACAGCACACTTATTGATTGGGAATACTCTCCGTGTGTACGTAAGGTCATTTTTATATTTTATTCTTATTATTACTGGTTATTTGTGCGCCAACGCTGCCTTTGTAATTTGTAATTGCCCAGCTTGAGAGGAATGAAGTTGTGTGGCATTGTGTTGTGCTGTATTGTGTTGTGTTGTATTGTGTTGTATTGTATTGTATTGTATTGTTGGGATGTACATTTTGTATTGTAGCTTTCTGCGGATCTGTGATATATTGGGGCAGTTTACTTTTTATGACATTCACCTCTAGTTTATTGTATGTATTTAACCGTATATTTTGTTTCTTATTTGTTTTATTTATTATTTATTGATTGGATTATTTTTTATGTGTATGTAATAATATTTTTAATTCTTGTGTTTTCTGCTAATTGCGCTGATGCTGCCATTGTAATTGCTCAGTTTGAGATGAATAAAGTTGTATTGTATTGTATTGTATTGTATTGTATTGTATTGTATTGTATTGTATTGTATCTAACGACGATAGTGGGATATACAGGGTGTTCCAAAAGTCTTGGGCACATTTGAAGTCCCCATATCTCAATTACTATGAATGGTAGTAAGATAAAAGTTGTGCCATTTTATAGCTTATTACATTAAGTTTTTTGTAAAGCTGTTGATTTTTCAATTTCTTTTCAGACCCATTAGTGGCGTTCACTCAAACAGAAAATGCTGGGACGCGTTTGGCAAGAATTTGACTATCGGCTTGATGTGTGTTGTGTGACCAATGGTGCTCACATTGAACATCTTTGAACTTTCCATGTAAAAATTGAGATTACAAGCTTTCTGAATTTACCAAATGCGTTTTTATATCCTTAATAGTTTCGGAAATATTCAATGTCAAAATGTGCCCAAGACTTTTGGAACACCCTGTATTTGCATTCAGATGATTTTCAATTCACAAATTTATTTTAATGTCCTTTCACATACATGTGATTTTAGACCATAATTATATACTCTTTTTCACGCATGAACATAACAAACCTACAAGCAAATCTACCAAAGTAAAGTTGAACTATTACCATAAAAAGTAACGTTATTACAGAAGTTTAAGGTATGCAGGCAATATCTATTATTGCTGGACTATGCAACACAGTTTCAATGGATTTTTCAATATTCACAGTATAGTTGAATTAAAATGGGACATTCATATAAAATAATTATATTGTGTTGGCGTTGTGGTTTTATTCCAGCTGGAGAAAGGCAGAGAATATGAGGTGGTGTTGACCAACGTTTCAGGACTGTACCGCTACAGACTGGGGGACGTCGTCCGAGTAACAAACTTCGAGAACCAGTGTCCTGTGGTGGAGTTCCTTTACAGGTAGAAAATATTCTTGACACACAACTTAGTGTACAGCATAGGTAGCGGTTGTCTCGCCTAAAACAAGGAGACTAGAGTTTAATGCTAGCACCTTGGATATAATCCAAGACCAGTCCATTTTCTTATCATTTCAGGTTTGCTGTAGGCCTAAATGCAGTACTTTAATTTTTTATTTTCTGAAGAGAATCCTATCCTATCTTATCCTATTTTATGCTGTAACTCGAAAGTGGTTGGGACACCCCAGGGGTGGAATTCATGGCCAGTTAAATTATAGGCGATGGTTAACGTTACCAACATTGGTTTTGTAACCAACAATGGTATCGTTAACCATCGTTTAGCAGATCGCTATTCATAAGCGAGTGTCCACGCATTGTTACTTAACCAAGGCTATTTTTGGGCTGTGCGGGAATATCCGTAAGGGGGCATAATTCAAGCAGCTGTTTTCCTTCTTTCGTCAACAAAATAGGCCTATAACCCATCGGAATCGTGCAGCCGCACGATTAAAGTCTGGCAATGGTGGCGTGATTAGCAAGCCTACCGACAGCATGCTGGATATCATAGTGAGCAAGGAGAGCGAGCTTTTTGTTGGGGTGAAAGGAGAGAAATCACTTTTGATCACTTTGTAGTTTGTAATGTTAGGCCTACATTTTGTTTTTAGACTGAGGTGTCAATTTCTGCCGTTTCTGGGTAGTTTGGAACTTGAAATGTTGTCTTTATTTCGTAGGGTTGCATTACCCTACGAGTATAAACTATACAGATACACAATAAGCCTACACATCACCAGTCAAAATCCAACAACAATATTTTAATAATAATAATATTAACCCGTTTTATTAATATGACAGATTATTAAAGGTGCCAGAGGCATAAAAACAAAGAGTGAGACACACATGTAAAAGTGGTGACAAAACGCCTTGCCGATCACACAGTTTCAGTCTGTCTACCGCGTTCGTTAACGTGATGATATCATGCCGACGAAAACGAAATTTTGATACCAGTTCCACATCATCAAATTTGTCAAGTGGATTACTTCTGTCGCGAAATACTCTCTCTCTCCTTAAATTCATGAGGCCTTAGCAGAGTTAACGACGGTTGCTAACCATGGTTATTTTAACGGAGGGGAGACCACCCGATAACCAATGGAACACTGGTTAAAAATGGCGGCCATCGTTTGGTGGCAACTTCGACAGAGACGAGCTCCGAGGAGAGAGAGAGTATTTCGCGACAGAAGTAATCCACTTGACAAATTTGATGATGTGGAACTGGTATCAAAATTTCGTTTTCGTTGGCATGATATCATCACGTTAACGAACGCGGTAGACAGACTGAAACTGTGTGATCGGCAAGGCGTTTTGTCACCACTTTTACATGTGTGTCTCACTCTTTGTTTTTATGCCTCTGGCACCTTTAATAATCTGTCATATTAATAAAACGGGTTAATATTATTATTATTAAAATATTGTTGTTGGATTTTGACTGGTGATGTGTAGGCTTATTGTGTATCTGTATAGTTTATACTCGTAGGGTAATGCAACCTTACGAAATAAAGACAACATTTCAAGTTCCAAACTACCCAGAAACGGCAGAAATTGAACCTCAGTCTAAAAACAAAATGTAGGCCTAACATTACAAACTACAAAGTGATCAAAAGTGATTTCTCTCCTTTCACCCCAACAAAAAGCTCGCTCTCCTTGCTGACTATGATATCCAGCATGCTGTCGGTAGGCTTGCTAATCACGCCACCATTGCACGAAAAAATTGCTTTTCTCTTTGCCATTGCCACAGCCATTTTTATAGGCCTATTTTGTTGACGAAAGAAGGAAAACAGCTGCTTGAATTATGCCCCCTTACGGATATTCCCGCACAGCCCAAAAATAGCCTTGGTTACGTACCAATGGGTTGACACTCCCTCATGAATAGCGATCTGCTAAACGATGGTTAACGATACCATTGTTGGTTACAAAACCAACGTTGGTAACGTTAACCATCGCCTATAATTTAACGGGCCATGAATTCGACCCCTGATGATCGTTTAACCAGCATACTCCACCTTTCTCTGTCCTCAGCAGTCCTCATGGCTTCACTCGGTGTCAAACCAGTCCATTCTCGAATGTTGTCTTCCCACCTCTTTTTTTTGTCTCCGCCTTCTTCTGCCGCCTTGCACCGTGCCTTGCAGGATAGTCTTTGCAAGGCACATCTGGTGATGTGGCCATACCATCGAAGTTTCCGTTTTTTCACCACTGTGGACAAAACATCATGTTGTCCAATGACTTGTGTGATGGTCTTTCGGACTTCGTCGTTGGGGATGTGCTGGGTATAGGACATGCCTTAAATTCTTCTGTAGCGCCACATCTCCATGCTTTGATTTGTTCGTTGTAGGTCTACAGTGAGGGTCCATGTTTCGCTCAAGTATATGAAGATGGAGATGAAGAGAATGCTTGTACACTATTAATTCTCTACAAAACACCCTTCATTAGTATTATTATTCTGTAAAGCTGGTAACGCATAATAGTGAGACGCATTGCAGTGCTTTAAACGTGGGTTGGATGAAATAAATGGAGGGTCAGTGTGTCTTGTTTCCTGTTGTCCTGGATAGTGTTGAGCTGTGCTGCACAGGGGCAGCCGCGTAAAAAAGCGACCTGAATTTCATCTGCCTTGTTGTCCAACAACATAAATGCAGTCTTCATTATGATCTATTTTCAGATGTTAGAATAGATGCATAAAGCGGTCTTATAGAAATTGCTGTTAGTCAGTAAATAAACAAACCGCGTAGCAGAAACGGCGAGGCGTATGTTCGCCTGTCCAACAATAGCGGCGTGAGCCCGGGCGAGTCTTAGCTACGCAGGTGAATCAATAACTGTTGTCCCAATTAAAATCACCGATTTTTGCGTATGTCCCAGGTTTAGTCCCAGATTTCCCGTTGTCTCCATCTAGGCATCAAAGTTCTGTGCGTTTTGCAGGATAGGTCAGTTCTTGAACGTGAGAGGGGAGAAGACATGTGAGCAGATGTTCTACGAGGCATTGTCTCTAGCCGCGTCCCAGTGGACCCATCGCGCTCTTGTGGACTACTGCTGCGCCGAAAGTATCATCGTCGATGACCTCATTGACGTCCATAGTAAGTGCTGATTTGATGGGTGTCACGCATGCCATCGATCGTACGAATGATTGGGATGTAAATTATTGTTCGTGTAATTCCACGAACTCCACTGCCCAGATCCTCACCAATACTGACAGTAATATAGCGCGCACATAGCCTACAGGCACGCTCACATGTGGGAAAAACTGCGGTTCACACACGCTCACACTCACACGGACAGTATACACTTTCTACATAACATATTCACAGGAACAAGCGTACACACACACACACCCACACACACCTAGACACACACGAGAGAGAGAGAGAGAGAGAGAGAGAGAGAGAGAGAGAGAGAGAGAGAGAGAGAGAGAGAGAGAGAGAGAGATTACATTTGTGTAGACATAGTGATAACACAATAATTATATGTGAAAGCAACTGGCAGTATTTTGTTCTAGGCTTCCATATACTTTTTCGCCTTGCAGGATGTAATAGGGCCAGAACCACCGAATCTATTGCTGCAGTGAGACAGCTCAGGACCCCATGTAATTTTAAGTTTTCCAACCTTTTATATCCCCCATTCCTCTCCCTACTACATCCCTACCTCCCCTCATCCCTCCAGTCCATCATTTTCCTGCAGATCTTTACCTATCAGCTTCCTAGTTAGTGCATTGAAGGAGCTTTCTCCAAAGACTATACTTTCATCACATCACATCATCACAATCACTTCAAGGTACCATTTTAGTCTTAATTTCATGTTTGCAATGTAAAATTTTTGTTTACAGATAACGATGCCGCCCCTTGCTACCACGTATTCCTAGAGCTGGAAGGCGTTTCTGACAAGGACGCTTTGTCGTCAGAACAAAAGAAAATGGTAAGTTGTATTGTATATTAGGTTTCCTGTCCCCGGACACGTTAGCGTATAGGAGACGTAGAGGTGAAGTCAATGGTGAAGGCTTATCCAGCATGTAGTAATAAGACGAGGAGCCAAGAAGTGCAGGTGCCTATCCGGCTGAAGAGAATAGTAGTGGCTGTAATTCTGGCAAGATGTCTGCTCGCAGGGAGGAAAGGGATCGCCGAACAGCTCGACACCGGTGTGTTGATAGGGTCCGTGACGCATTGGCCCACCAGGGAATGAGGACGGAATAAAAGAACCGTATCCTAAACTAAGTATGAAGCCTACATTTATTAAACTTTCAAAAAAGAACAGACCAGGTCTGTATGCTATTAGCACAACAGGAACAGGGCTTACTGATTTTTAAAAGCTGGTTAAAAATAAAATCCTTCAGGGCCACGTTTAAAAACAAATATATTATTTTATTTAATAAAAAGAAGGATCCAATCGGACCTAAAAGCTATGCTATTATCAAAAATAAAATATTTACAAAACAAATTAAATTATAAGATTACAAAAACATGGCTAAAGAGCCCCAAAATCGAAAACATATACAAAGTTAATAAAACTCCAAAGTTATTTCAAATTACAAAATAAATATAACCACAGAGGGGCCCAGATCGGCGCGAAAAATCGCGCTCACAGCGAAGCAGTCGCCTGCCCAGCAGCCTTACGTCGCAACAGCGCGGAGTACTCAGCAGAGTTATACCCATCTTTATTCGGCATGCGTTCGAAACACCAACGGAAGGTTTTCATCGCATCCTCAACCTCATCACCCTGAGGGTGACCGGAGTAGGCCTCGGTGATTGCCTCAAGCTGTTTAATGAAATCAGTGTCGGTGAGACCGCGCCGCATCTGAGTGCCGACAGACCGGATTCTCCTCACACCATCGGGGGAGGACTGTGACGCAGCATCACTCGAGCACCCAGCTACAGAAGGGGCCGACCCAGCCTCAGACGGGAACGGGCTTAAAAACTGGCGGTCTCTTACCGGCCAAACTCCGCACAGTATCAACAAGACCGGCAACGGCCTGCGTGAGGCTCTCCACCATACTCTGGAGCTTATTTATGGCTACCCAGGGGTCCCCGCAGCCCGAAACAGGCGCGGGGCACCCTCCAGCAAGGTTAGAAGCCCCGGTGGATACCGTGACACCAACGGAGGGGAGCGGACCAGTACGGTCCGTTTTAGACTTCGACGGCGCAGCCGCAGCCGCCGGGGGGGGGGGGGGGGGGGGGGGGGGGCGGAGACACAACCACTTCCCAACGGCGGATCCGCACACCACGCGGGTCGCGCCGGGTCCGCTGAGAGCTGAGAGCGAGCTAGGTGTAGAGCCTGAGCTCGTGGCATATATTTTTCTGCCCTGATACGATTCGCAAGAATGCGCTCGTTCAGGGCCGGACAGTTTTTATTCATGGCAGAGTGATTGCCCAAGCAATTAAGGCATGATCGCTTGCCAACCTTACAAGTAGCACCAGTGTGACCTGGCTTGCCACAAGAGGAGCAGGCCGGAGCTTGCTTACAGAATTTCTTGATGTGTCCAAACTGGTGACACTGAAAACAGCGGACCACGGCAGCGACGTAAGGTCTAACCGGAAACTCCCGCCGGTTGATCAGAAGGAGAGACGGGAGAGTCGGCGCGTCAATGGAAACCTTGATCGAAGTAGACTTCAGCCCGCCGGCCAGGGGCAGGCGAAGCACTCGCTTGATGAGACAGGGACGAGTCCGGCCATCGGAGTCAGCCGATCCCTCGACCTTGGCCAAAAACTCCTCGTCAGTGACACCAACAGGGATGTCACCAACTACACCCTCAACCACCGGGCGAGGGATGGCACAATGAACAGGTACCTGTCCGATCTCAGAGAGGTTCTCGAGTTTGCTCTGCTGAGCACGCGACCTGCAGCTGACCAAAAAGCCCCCACCGGAGGGTCGCACGCGTTCAACAGGGCCCACCGCGGCCTGTATACAATCTGCAAACTTCCAGCCCCTCGACTTCAGAGTCACAGGGCCAGCATCATCTGTGAATTTAACGGTTACAGGGAACCGGCACAAGCCGAAGTTCGGCAACGGAGGGGGGGGGGGGGGGGGGGGTCGGCAATACCCGGGACCTCTTTTTCTTCCTGCCTCCAACGGCGGTCCAGGCCTGGGCAGGGCCCTCCGGTGAGTCCACCACCACAGGCCGAGCGTCACCCGACAAACCATGCTCTTCCCTCGGGACATCGGCGCCCAAGGCCGAGCCCACAGGGGTAACAGTTAGATCTGTGTTAGCCTCACCCAGTCCCTCCGAGGACGATGACGAGGTGTCGGTAAGAGTCGCCCTCATCCTCTTGCGATTAGGGGTAGACGGGCACTCATCCATCAAGTCAACCAAAACACCGGTACAAAAATTCGAAATACCACTGGGCTCCAGGGCACCAGCATCGACACCTCCGAGTCGGTTTTAGATCTAACGACAGGGGAGTCTTTTCTCGCTACCCCCACAGGGCAACGGCGCCACGGTGGCAGGCCCAAACCGGGCCCCTCCATGGCAACAAACAATAATCAAAGTTTTAAAAATTTAAAACCAACGCCAGCACAGCAATAAAAAAAAGGTAAAAGGAGAAGTAAAACTGGTTGGGTCTACAAAACTGGCCCTAATCAAAAAACTAACCCTATCAATCCTATCAAAAGAAATACAGAATTACAGAATAACTGGATAATATACAGGGCAGACCCTAGTCAAAAACCTAATCAAAAACTACCCTACTCATCTATCAAAAGAGGACACAAGTCCAGGACTTGGTCATTAAAGGTAAGTCTGAAACAGAACATTTAAATGGATATGAGAACTTAAGTTTTTCATCGTAAAAAAAAATCGGAGGTATCTTCTAACATTTCTTTGCAAGTTTTGATCGTAACTCAGCATTTTATTTACCCTTTTTTCCCCTCCAACGCGTGATGTTTTATTACCCGAAATGATTTAAGTTATTGGTCATAGTCACATTCGCTATAATGATAAGTGAATGTTTTATTGCCTTCATGTATAGTTTTATTAAACAAATGGTTACGACACACTCAAGTTAAAAAAAAAGTTAAGGCGTTTTTTTTTTTTTTTTTTAAGAAATAAACAGATCAACAGTTATGTGCGCTAGGATAGACTTAACAGCAGAATGCAGGCTCTTGCTGCTTTAGGCAAATGTAGCAGTTTTTGTTTTAATTAGAATATTGGTCTGCTTTCATGTATGTGTTCCTATGATTATTTATTATTTCTAGCTGGATGATTGTCTCTGTGAAAAGTCCTACCCTTATGCATCCTTCCGTAAGAAAGGCAGTATTGGCGCCGTGCAGATCCACATTGTACGTCACGGCGCATTTCGTCACTTCAGGCATTACGTCATCAGTTCCACCGAAACGTCGTCGAACCAGTTCAAAGTGCCGCGTGTGATCAAAAATAAAGACTACGTCAGATTTCTTTGGAACCAAACCCTAGGGAACCAGCTTGTAGGAAACGGCTCGATATGAACATTTCACAGACAGCATTATGACCTTCGTTGTGAGCGCATGGTCTTGTTAGAACAAAACTGTGTACTACTACGTCATTTTATGACTCAGTTGTGATTTTTCGTCTTTGACTGTATAGCCGGAAAATAGGCGATTTTACTGTTGATGCCTATGAATTAAGAGTCGTCGCTTTGTGACGTCATTATTCAACAAGAACTGATTTGTACTGTCCTGACCTCAAGATGTCATTTTTGTTTGTTTGTTTGTTTACGACTAATTATTATTCATGGTATTATTACTTTGTGGATCCTAATCCGGCAGTGAAGTGGGATTGTGACGTCATAATTATCTCTGTGCTTATTCTGACATCATGGACATTGTTTGATCAGCAGTCTACTGTCGCATTTCTTCACCGAGCATGCTGTTAGTTAGTGTACAGTGCAGTAGACCATCCCAATTGCAATAAGAAACAAAGCCAACATGCTTGGGAAAGGAATGGTTATGTACGTGCCCCCCACTCCTGACCCCCTTTAAAAAAAAGTAAAAAAAAAATATAGGAAAAAGAAACAAAAGTGCAATTACAGCTCTTGACAATTTAACGGCTGTTGCCTGTCGAAGCTCCGTAGTTTAACCATCCCGGAAGCGATTTTTTTGTTCCCCCACATCACGTCTGAGGGATACCGTAAATGCAACGATTTCAGACCTAAAGACCCGGTCGCAGTGGCCGATGGACACAAAACGTATGCAAAAAGGACACAGCGGACGAGCAAAATTTCGAGGGTAGTTCCATCCGGTTTCATCCGCTCCAAAAAATGGACAAAATTGGCGAACATTTGCGAAAACAGAACGGAAAATAACGGAAGTGGGTAGTATGTGGCGGGGATGCTAAACGGATGCTCATAGGATGCCTAGAGGATGAAAGTGGATGACAGCTCCGAAGGGGTAACCGGGGATAATGGCGAAGCAGACGCATAGCGGAAAGAGCGGATGCATAGCGGATGAAGCGGATGCATCACGTACGCCTAACGGAAACAAAGGGGATGCCGCGCAGATGAATATCAGATACAAACCGTTCACTGCGCATGCGGGGGGTGTGAATTGCGTCAGCTCCGTGGTTATAGAAGAATGCAACACGCACGCAGTCAGCATATACGCTCCATGTGTCCGGGGACGTTAATTTACCTACAAACAGCAGTCAGCATACAGCGGAAAGGCGTGCTGGCGGCTACATCGATATATTTTATCAAAACCATGGTGCGTCAGTCAGGCAAGAAACAGAAGTCCCTGCCTACTCGTTCAAGCCCTGGCAAGGTGAAAAAGGCCAGAACCAGAACCCCACCCCCTGCACCAGTGCCTTAGGAGGTTGCTCTGCTTCTTCCCTTCACGTGAAGCTCTGTTGGGGCCTTGTACATGCACAGTGTCCATCAGGTTACTACCTTGCCTCCATTCACCAGGCTCCATGTCCCCGTTCCCTTGTTGACGGTCGACAAGTCTGTTCTGCAACACTGGGTATCGGGTGCGCATGAGATTGTGCAGGATGCAGCAAGCTTCCACGATTCTCCTCACAGTCTCTGGGTCATGCTGCATGGTGGTGAGAAGTATCTGGAACCTGTTGGCCAGGATGCCGAAGGTGTTCTCCACCACACGTCTTGCCCTGGACAGCCTGTAGTTGAAGATCCTCTCTTCACGAGTGATGTGTCTTGAACTGTACGGCTTCATGAGGTAGGTTCTGAGGGCGAACGCGTCATCACAAACTATGAAGTAGGGCACATCTTGTGTGTCATTGGGAAAG
The DNA here is from genome assembly GCA_036898135.1 of Oncomelania hupensis. Taxonomy (NCBI): domain Eukaryota; kingdom Metazoa; phylum Mollusca; class Gastropoda; order Littorinimorpha; family Pomatiopsidae; genus Oncomelania; species Oncomelania hupensis. The sequence continues at coordinate 46,252,016 of CM072518.1, read as the reverse complement.
GGGGTCTGGGCCTGGAAACCCCATGATGAGGTTGCGTTCCAGCCCATCCTTGAGGTCACTTGCGTTGTATATCTGGGCATCTGAAGCTGACCCGTTGCCTGAAGCATCGATGTAGATGAACTTGTAGTCAGCATTAACCATGGCAAAGAGGATGATGCTAAAGAAGCCCTTGTAGTTGTAATAGGTGGACCCTGGGTTGGCTGGTGCTTTGCAGGCCACGTGCTTCCCATCTATGGCTCCAACGTTATGGGGAAAATTCCACCTCAGATACCAATCTTCTGCAAGTTGTCTCCAGCCTTGTTCAGTGGTGGGGCACCCGAAGAGCTCGTCCGCGTATTCTTCAATGATGGCCTGTACAACTTCCCTTACGACATTGCTGATGCTGTTGTGTGGCACCCTCCATGAATACTGCATGTTTCTGTATGTGGTTCCAGAGGCTAGGTGCCGCAGAGTCAGTGCCACCTTCAGTCCAGGGTTCAGGTTGGGACGGAAGTTGATGCTTGTCTTGGTCAACCTGGGTCTCAGACGCTCTACAAGTTCGTCAAACATGGCTGGTGGCATCCTCATGAAGTGATGGAATGCACGAGGGTCTTTATTCCTCAACTCCACCATCAACTGGTGATACAGTCCAAACTCCATTCTTCTCTCGATCCATCCTCGGACCCACACAGCTTTTTGACGTCTTCTTCTTCTCCTTCTCCTTCTTTCTAAAACTTGAGACAGTCTGAACAGGTTGTGGTTCTGCTGTTGAATGAGCGCAGCTATCAGATGGACTATTTGATCATCCATGGTGGAGAACAATTGATGATGCTGAAGACCAAGACCGAGGGTGATGAGGTCTGTACACCACAGCTGCTCGACCCATACTGAGATCCAGATGTTGTTTGTAGATTATAGTCACACGACACTTTCGCATATAGGTGACTACTGGACCGATTTATACTGACACCAGCGGGCCAGTTGTTGGTAAATGGGAAAATAATATGATCACACGTTGACCAATCCGGGATTCGAACCAGCGACCTTTCGGTTATTAGCAAGACGCTCTTACCAACTGAGCTACCCGGCCCCACTGAGATCCAGATGATTTTCTCCTCCATTTTATACAAAATATCGGGAGTCCGCAAATTGTCCTTCTACATACTCTGGACATCCTAAATATACGAGATACATCCCAGATACAAACGTTGTGTCTGTTTAGAATACTTTATATACGAGATGCATACGCTTACATCCTTTCTATTTCCGTGCTACTAACAATGTATAGACGTTCCATGTACCTTATCTTTACTTTCTCTTTCCGTTCTCACCTGCAGCGGATGCGAGTCGCGAGGATCCCCAGAGGATGCATAGAGAGGATGCAGCGGACGTTTAACGGATGTTTACGAACATAGTACGTTTGCTGCTCGTATGTGTCGCGGATTTACATCGTACGTTCATCCGTTCAAAACGTTTTGTGCAGCTCAAAACATTTTGCGCGGATGAAATCACAGTGGACGGATGCTCAATGGATAGAGCGTATGAAACACGAATGCAATGAGTACACAACGGATGCATAGCGGTTTCCAACGGATGGCAAGATTATTTTTACGTTTTACATCCTCTTTGCATCCGCAAGTGCACTGTGACCGGGGCTTAAACAGTAGTTGTTACCTCCCTTTCGTGCTCTTCAGGGACCATATTAATGAAGCCTCCAATAAGGGTTTTGGCGGTCCGATAAACAGAAAGCTTCCGATAACCCCTATCGTGGAATTCACGAACCACCGGTAGGCGCTATCGGTGGCACTGTCGTACGATAAAGTTAGAGGTGCTACTCATAACCGCTGTTCTTGGTACGAAACCTTTGATTTCAAGAGGGCAGCTTTCATTCTGATGTGAAGGTCGGTGGCAACAGTAGCGTGGAGGGACAGAAACACAGCCTAAAACAATTTATTTCTTGCCAAAATCGACCTTTTTTCCACTGTGGCGTTCACAAACAATGACGCAATTTACGGGATAAAAATCAAAATCACAATGAGGTCAAAATAGTCGATGACGCACTTTCCCATAAGACACATCACAAGGAAGATTAGCTCGCAGGAGTGCAATAGTAACAGCGGGAAGAATTTAATGAAAATGAATTGATGTTTATTATAGGACATACCATCGGAACTGTAAATGACGGATTTTCATCCTTGAACTGGAGAGGAAACGTGCACTATCTTAAATGTCGCGATTTTAAAGGTGTGTTCTCAATAAACGCGGGTTTGATTGGTCTCTGTCAGCTGATTAGCTGAAAGATTAGATCTGCCGGAAAATAAAAGATACAAACCTACTTTGCACAGCATTTCGGTAGTCAGATAGTAGAGGGATCGTATGAGGGAGCCACGCTTCCATGGTTGGAAATTCAGTGGGACAATTCAGCGTTCAGCGCAAGCGCACATGAACCGGAAACTTAGGTATTCCCTTTAACTAAAAAAATATATTGGTAATCGGCTGTTCGGTGCTTGTGAATGGCAGCAGATGACAAGAATTATCGGATCGAGAGCTATGACAATGTCTAACTGACAACAAATACTAGTATTAGGAATAGAATAATGGACTACCAGTATTGAGTAGACCTACTAATACTATACTTTAATACAATGACAACGTCATGCTGACAACAAATACTATTACTAGGAATAGAATAATAGACTATCACTGTATCAGTATTGAGTAGCCCTTCTAGTACTACTATAGTTTAGTACTTACACTATTACATCACTGAAGAAACAAATAATATTAAATTAATACTAACAATACTATAGTACTTTACCTTAGCATAAGCCTACTATTATTATAATTAACTTAGTATTGTGATTATATGACTGTGCACGTTCAACTTTGGGCTAGGTGTTTTACATTGTATGTTGCAGAATATGCTTACTCAGTGAACTACCCTTCTGATATGAAAAATAAGAAAAAAAGATAATTGAGGTATTTTTCCCTGTCACTGTCAGTGAACTAATCTTCTTCATATGAAAAATAAGAAAAAAAACGACACAATTCGCAAAACTTATAACAAAGCAATTCACAATGCATAATTATTTTACAAAGCTGGCTGAAGCGATGAAGGCGGTAGGGTAGGCCTAATCGAAAAATGACGGACCAACTATGGTGGAGCAGAAAGGAATGAGCAAACTAAACTTTGGCGTGTGAAGACACTGAAGAGCACGAAAAGGGAGGCAACAACTCTGTCCAGGTTAGGTCTGAAGTCGTTCCATTTACGGTATCCCTCAGGAGTGATGTGCCCGAAACCGGAAATTAGCGTAAAAAAGTGTTGGTGCAACCCCCCCCCTCTCCCTCCCCACACTCCCTTGTGCTGTTCTGACCGTGGTCGGTCCCTGGCATGGACATAGATATTGTCAAGGGCAGGGTATGTTGTCTGTCTGTTTGTCTCTGTCTGTCTGTCTCTATCCCCCCCCCCTCTCTCCCTCTCTCTCTCTCCCCCCCCCTCTTTTTCTTATGTAAGTTACTACACCAAACTGTATAATATTGTCACATTGATTGATACCTAAAACTATTGAATTGATTTGAATACCAAAACTGTGTATGTATTATGATCTCTGCTGATACGGATACTGAGATAATCCATTCGCATAGTTATTTTATCCACGTTAGCTTTATGTAATCTGTGCTTCATAATTTTTATTTTTAATTCTGCATCACCTTTTTTGTGATGAAATTTTCGTATATTACTGTCTTTCGGTACAATTAAGGCCACATTTACTCACTTATGTATTAAAAGAAAAAGTATCGTTACATTGATTTGCGTGTAATATTTGCAATGTATCTGTAGATTATAATTTTGATGGCATTTACCGCAGCGTTCTTTTCCATGCGTCATAGGTTTCAAATATGTTTTTAAATATAGAATAATGTTGTACGTCCTTGACTGATCCGTTGATAAATGGATTGGTGTGTCCTGTAACCCCAGTGCAGCCATGCTATGTTAGCTTACGATGGATTTTGTATTTCTGTGAGTGTCTTTGCCAGTATATGTCGAAGATGCAATCATGAACCCTAGGTCAATCTGTTTTAGGGGAGGCAACTGTCTTCCAGGGTTTTACACAAATTTGTTGTCTCCCTTGCCTTGATGAGAGTAAAACGACCAATGGCGTGTTGCTAGCAATAGATATTGGAGTTCTGGTTCCTGTCTTTATCCACATGTCCATGCGTGCGGGCGCGAGTATGTGTGTTTGTGTGTGTGCGATTGGGGGTTAGTGGGGAAGGAGCGTGTGTGTGTGCGACCAGATGATATGTCGTTGTGTGTCGAGTGCATGCGTGCGTTGTTGTATTGTAATATTTTGTATTGTTCGTGTGGTGTGAGTGTGTGTGTGTGTGTGCGTGTGTGTGTGTGTGTGTGTGTGTGTGTGTGTTATAATCTGTCGCCTTTCTAATTTAGAGAAATGAGGAGGTTCTTTAGTGTGTCATGTCATATTGGCGACACTTTTTGAAATAGAGTTTTATCTTAACAGTTAACTCGAAATATATGTGAGAAAACTCCTCTGCAAAGTAAGATTGGATTAGAAAACACGTTAGGCTATATTTATATGTGTGTGTGTATTGGTGAGAATGATAATGGGTTGTCTTAAATTACATGCACATGAATTTTTTGTTGCACAATAAAACTATTGCGAATTGAATTGAATGAATGAATTGTTGAAAAGATGTATTTCTTTTGATGCTTGAGAGATTCGAAAGCCCAGTTTATTGGCACTTATGGCCAATTCCAGGTCTTATTCTTGGTACTCTTTGGAGTTTTATGTCATAATTGTGTCGTCTTTGATGGTCTTCTATAATGGTTCTTTGTTTGACGCCAGTATTAAATATGCAACGAAGGTAGGAAAATCAACTTTAAGAATAATGTGTCACTTTTGTACTTTAAATGTCAACATCACATTTTGTATTATATTTGGAGGAACTTAAAAAATATATATTTTGTTAGTAAATTGACATTGTATTTTTGTAGCTTGTACTGTTTGTTTTGTACTTGGGATTACTAGCTTGAATTATGAGCACAAATACAAGTGATCTTTTTAAATATCAAATCTTTAAATTTTGATAGTTTCCACCATATTTAGTATAGGTTAAAAGCATACACCATATGCAAAAGAAAGACACACATACACCCAACACACACACACCAAATTCAACCATCAACTCTTGTTAGAAAAGCACATTTAAACATAGAGTTAAAAATATGTATCAATTTATTTTCAGAATGTATACAAATATTTATACAATACACATTTCACAATAAAATAAGTAAAACCACAAATAAAGAGACCAAAAGACCAAAAAGTAGAGAAATCCGTAGGGATGGAGGGGAAGGTGGAGGTTGAAGGAAATCATAAGATCACACCCTGAAAATCAATGAAGTAAGTGGGTGCTTCATAAAATAATTCTAATTGTTAAGTCAAATTTACATAATACATATAGGTTGTTATCGTGAGGTTTAAAAGTCTGATTAGCATTTAAATCACAACAAGAATATATTACTATATAGTAAGTTCTCTGATGATAATAAAAGCTTTGTAAATAGCCATTCAGAAGGAGGCGCACATCATATTGTGAAATGAAGTGGGAATGTTTTTCGAGATTATATATCTATCCTTGCTTCAATAAAATCAGAGACATTGGACATAGTTAACAAAATATTTTTTTTTACCCCTGTCGCCCGTTCAAATGCTACAACTGAGTAAAGTTACATTACAAACAATTGTAGGACATGGCTTGCTATTAAAATTACTGGCCCAACTGGCGTACACTTAGACAAAGAATACTAAATTATCGCTGCACATAATTATCATCACTGACGTGGACTATTAAGGTTGCTAATTTTAACAGTACAAAGATGAAGAACATCCCTTGCAGTTGCAGCTTCTGAATTAACTGTGCCTCACTAGTGCCATCGCCGATATTTGGGAACTGAAAACGAATAACCAAATGTTAACTATATTTTTGTCAATACAATCCTAACAATCCGTTGACATCTGTATCATGTTATAATTATAATTATCTATCTATCTATCTATCTATCTATCTATCTATCTATCTATCTATCTATCTATCTATCTATCTATCTATCTATCTATCTATCTATCTATCTATCTATCTATCTATCTATCTATCTATCTATCTATCTATCTATCTATCTATCTATCTATCTATCCATCCATCCATCCATCCATCCATCCATCCATCCATCCATCCATCCATCCATCCATCCATCCATCCATCCATCCATCCATCCATCCATCTATCTATCCATCGGTCGATCGATCCATCCATCCATCCATCCATCCATCTTTCCATTCATCCATCCATCCATCCATCCATCTTATCTATCTACCTATCTATATATAAATAGCTGCACATTATATGCTGCCATTTACCAAACAATTAAAAAAAAACATTTTAAAACATTATTTCAAAATATTGTCTGACTTGATCTTTCTCGTTTTTGCTGAGAGGGGTGTATGCGTTTCATATTCAGAAATCTCCATTAAATTTATTAGTACAATAGAAAGGTTGTCTTTTTCATTATCATCATTTATTTGTTTTTACATAACTACCATTTAATTGCAGCAAATTGAAAATCTACATAGTCTTAATACCACTACTATTAAAAGATTAAAATCATATCATTGCGATACCGTAAAATCCTCGATCCATCTTAGTTAGTTAGTTAATTAGTTAGTCATTGTTCGGAGAAGAGCCGAATCAGGACCACATCTTGGTTAAAAGAGGACTCGCCCCTTATCCGTATAAAAGATCTGCTGAAACAACCCTAATGGTAACACTGAAGGCACTCCCCTAGTCGGTTACTTTACAATAAAGGGATCCCATGCTGGAGAGGCTTAGGCTGTACTCTTGATTTATCGAACCCTCGTTTACAAAAACAGAATATAATATAAACATCATTATAAAATATTAACAAAACACATACATGTAAAATGCCTACATTGCTAAATAATAATACCATAGAGCGCCTTAGTGACCATTTGGCAGAAAGCGTCCAATATTCCCCAGCTGACCCAACAGACCCCATACACAAATCGTGAGTTTTAAAAGAGTTTTCAAGAAAAAAAAATGTATAAATGACTGGTCTAGCGAAGAAGACAGTACATTGATAGAACAGAGTAGACCTTTACTCCTCCAAACCTGGCAAACTCATCATTCTCGGCGACCTCAAAATTCATTTTGATTAACCTGAACACTGGGAAACTAAACGCATCTGTCACAACCTCCATATCCATAGCCTTACACAATTTGTTTCTGAACCTACATACCCTCGCTCTGAACACATCGTCCGCTGTGCAATCGCTAGACAAATCCGACAACATTCTTCCTCATGTCATTGTTATCACAAGATCTTGAGTCTGACCACTACTACTTTGTTCTCTACTCTCTGTCTGAAACTCTCTCTCCTCCTCAAAAGAAAAAATTGGTCCTGATTTGGCTCTGAAGAGTCCGCTGGACCTAAAGCAATAATCATGTAATGTATTGTAAAAGAAAAAACGCACAATCACCTGCCCCAACCTGAAAAAAACATTCTAAAGCAATAACCATGTAATGTAATGTAACCCCGAGCAGCAAGCTTTGCTTCGGGAAAGGGTGGCGGTGGTTGCAAGGCAGTGTAAGGTCGAACTAGCGCAGCTAGCCAAAATTTTCGGTTGATTCGTAAGGTTTGATGGAGGACAGAGCAGAAATTATAGGCAAGAAACTGTTCTTTTGCAAAGAAGTCCGCCCAATCTAGGACAACTCTGGGTGTAACATGCGGGCAAGCCGGCCAAAGTTATTTTCTATCATATTTTTGAGCATGGTCTATTCTACTCTTTGCACAGTTTTATCAGGCAGTAGTGCAATATATATATATATATATATATATATATATATATATATATATATATATATATATATATATATATATATATATATATATATATATATATATATATATATATATATATATATATATAAACTCAATCATTACACCAAATTTTGGAGGTTTGCGTTTCAGGAAAAAAACAAAACAAAATCAGCTACAGTAAAGCCGATTTACTACCAAAGTGAGTTTTGTTGTAGATAAATTGGGTGTTCATTAGTTTTTTTGTTGTTATTTTTATGAGCTTAGCACACGGCATTTTAGACATATTGCAATAAGACCGCAGTTCGTAAAGTACATGCATTAGAACATACACATTAATTTTAGAAACCTCTATCAAAACACCAAAATATTAATCAAAACACCCAAACAAAAACCATCCGTAATCACAGACCAACAAGAAACATGTATTTACAGATCAACTAACACCATTAATCAACAGTAATAATCATTCATAGAATAATTTGTTGTACTGAGAATATTATTCATGTCCAAGTGACAGTAAGCTTAAAAAATTAATTCAGGGACTGTTACACTCGGTTTGATGTTGGTGTTTTTCTATCAGTATCTGAATCAGCCCCGATGCTTGAATTCCTGATAGGGTGTAACTCAGATTCGTTTATCCACGCAGCCTGCTCAAGCAGCATACAAGTCACAAAGTCGACGTATGAAGTTTTCCACTTTTTATTCAGCACACATCAACAACTGCATACAATTCTCAACTCAACTCAACAACTTTCAACAGCAACAACTTCACTATCCTATTTTTGAAACAGCGCGGCACTTAAATAGTCTCTTGATACTCCCGAATAACCTGGATCAATCTCGTATGACGCAATTTAACCAATCGCTTCTAACTTCGTCATTACTGTCTTACGTCACACATATTTCCTCTCCTTCCGGAACGTCCTCTTGCTTCGACATGTATCGGGAAATTTCTATCGAGAGTAAACACGCAGATCCAGAAAATTCTCCAGTAATATCGACTAACGCAAATCATCAACGTTATACAAAGCCTCTCCTAACAACAATGCAAACTCAAATCAAAGGTAAATAAACTCCATTATTGAATACTTTGCAAAACGAAACAATTAGATCTATCGTGCGCGTTTCCGACATACTTTCGTTCGCGTTTCAACGTAACATAACCCCCCACTCAAGAAGAAATTTACCCAATTTCTTTCAACAACGTTGAAACGTAATGCACAAACAAAGTTCAGAATTAAAACTTATTTCAGACTGTCTGAACACTGTCAATGTTCTCAGCTCATTCACACAGAGTCAATGTTTCTCATCTTCAAATCTGTCTGGATATTGTCAATGTTCACAGTTCATTCACACAGAGTCAATGTTTTTTTTTCATCCGCAAGGAAACGACGCCCTCGTCAGTTGCGGCTGTCATCGGCCCAGGGTCAAAGACGACGATCACGTGGGCTTTCCTGGAGTCAGTGCATCCTCCGTTGTCTTTTCCTTCCGTCGGATGTCCGACGCAGTCGACGTTGTCAGCTCCCAGAATGCATTCGCTGGGTCTCATGGTCAGGTTGGCTTCTGCGGGACGGTGGAACAGCTCCCTCAAGGTCTGCAGATGCTCCTTCCAGGTCTGGGTGTGGACTTCATGTTCGACCAAAGTCGTAGAGCCTGGGACATCACTGAAGCTATGGGGAAATTCGCCCATAAGGTCCTTGAGCTCCAACTTTTGACCTTCCGTCAAGCCTGGTCCTAGCTTAACGTCATCGATGCCTTCTTTGCTGTGGAAGTCTCCAAGTTCCAACAGTTCCTCGCTGTCAAAGCTGTTGTCGATCTCAGCTGCTGTTGCCACATGCACAGTCTCTGATGGCCTTTCCACGTACAGCTTAAGGAGGTTGGCGTGGTATATCTTGGAATGCTGGCCGACCTTCACCTTGTAGTCGTTGATCCCCACCACGGTCTCCACTTCGTACGGGCCTTTCCACTGCATCAGCAACTTATTGTGATCAGTAGGTAGCAGCACCAGCACTTTGTTGCCAGGTTTAAACTTCCTGTTCACAGCCCTACGGTCATAGTAGTGCTTTCCACAGTCCTGGGACTTCTTCAGGTTTTCTCTGGCTATCTCGAGAGTCTGCTCCAGCTTCTCCCGTAGCTCAAACACGTACTGGTAGCTGTTCTTCACCTCTGGGGTCTCTACTTCTTTCGTCCACAGTTCTTTCAGGATGTGCATCGGCCCTCTGATGGTTCTTCCGTACAGCAGCTCGAACGGAGAAAAGCCGGTGGACTCCTGCGGTACTTCTCTGTAGGCGAAAAGTAGGGCGTTGATGTAGCGATGCCATTGTCTGGGCTGCTCGCTGCACAGTTTCTTCAGGGTGGACTTCAGCGTAGCATTGAACTTTTCGACAAGCCCGTTGCACATTGGATGGTAGGGTGTCGTAGTCAAATGCCGGATGCTCAGCAGTCTGTTGACCTCCTTCATGCAGTCAGAGACGAACTGCGTCCCGAGGTCTGTCAGAATTTCTTCAGGCACTCCAAGTCTACTGAACATGTCCACCAGCGCCTCTGCCACAGTTTCAGTGTCAATCTTCTTCAGAGGCACTGCTTCTGGGTACCGGGTCGCATAGTCCACTAAAGTCAGTACCCACCGATGACCTTCTTCACTCGGAGGTCTTATTTCGCCGATTAAGTCTAAGGCCACCCTCTTGAAAGGTCGGTCGATCAGAGGCATCCTCTGCATAGGCACTTTCGGGACCCTTCCTCGAGGTATGGTCTTCTGGCAAATGTCACATGATCGGCAGAAACGGCTGACGTCCGCATGAAGTCCTGGCCAGTAGAACACCACCTGGATTCTATCCGACGTCTTCTTGATACCTAGGTGACCTCCCATGATTGAGTCATGCGCTACTTCCATCACCTGGCGCCTTAGGGGTAACGGTACCAAGACTTGACGTAGTGGTTTACCTCCGTTGACCCTCGGATGCTGGAAGATTCTGTACAGGATCTTGGCCTTCACCTCGAAATAGACCGTGCCACTGCCCTTGGTCACGTGGTCTTGGCGGTTCCTGTACTTGTTTAAAGTGCTGTCAGCTTCCTGGAGCTGGATCAGCTTATCTCTGTCCACGATGGCAGCTTTGGAGTTGTCGGCGACCTTCAGTGGCGTAGTCGTCTTGTCTCTCTTGGCCTGGGCCCTGGTGGTGACAGCACCGACGATCTCTGGTCGGCAGGGCTGAGCCGGAGTAACCACATTGTCCCATAGCAACTCTGTAAGGTCTCCATCGGGAAACGGCAACGGATCCTCCTCCGCAACTTCGACACGTTGGGTTGAGGCAGGACTCCATTCTGAATCGGGGTCGTCGGGTCGCCTCGCGCCGTCGATATTCCCGATCATCAAATCGTATAGCGGCTTCTTCAGGCAAACCGCTTCGACTTCGCCTACGTAGAAAGGGGTGTTGACATAAATCTTCGCAACTGGCGCTCTCACACATTTGCTGTCGGCCATAAGTGTCCATTTTGAATCGCCAGTGAACTGTTCTTTGGCGATTAAATCTTCTCTGACGATGACCCCACTGCAGCCAGAGTCTCTTAGAACAGTCACTTCATGATTTCCGACGCGTCCCTTTGAAACAGGCATGTTCTGGACGGTCACAGCCGCGCTGGCGACGACGGGGATGGATTTTCCGTTGGCAAGGAGAAGTTGGCCATCGGTCATGCACTCTTGCACGTCCGCAGGAGTAGCTGTGCGCTTGGTCTCACTCGGAAGAATGACGCTCCCGCCGCACACTTGATGGTCAGATCTACTGTTTTGCCGTTGATTGGAGAACCGCCTCTGCCGGTTGCCCGCCGCTGCATTGTCCGTACTGCTCCGCTGCCCGCTACTTTTGTTTTGAGGACAGTTAGCCGCTCTGTGGTCTGTAGCGTTGCAAGTGAAACAGCCTCTTGAATGCCCTTCCCTGGGAGGAGGCGTGGAGTCCGTCTGTTTCTGGTTCGTCTGGCTCCCCTGGATCTGGTTCCCATGGTATCCAGTCTTCTGAAAATGTTTCGTCGCGCTGGGTGGCCCCAGGGTCTTCCCATGAGCGATGAGATATCTTTCAGCAGCCTCAGTCACATCTTTAAGCGTCTGCAGCTTTTGTATTTCCAAGTGGATCGCGAGGTCCTTAGGGCAGGCGTTGAGTAATTGCTCCCTGACGATCAGATCATGGAGACTCTCGTAAGTCTTCCCTTTGCCTGATAATTCCACCCACTTGTGTAGATATGACGACAGGCGCTCCACAAACTGCTTTGGTGTCTCGTCTGACAAAGGCCGGCATTCACGAAAGCGTCGACGGTAGCCCTTCTCTGTAAAGTTGTAGCACTGCAATAGGGCCGCTTTCAAAACGTCGTAGTCTTTGGCGTCAGTATTCGACAGTCTGCTGTAGACATCGAGCGCCTTCCCCGTCAGTAGTGCGCTAAGTATGATCGCCCAGTCTTGACGTTGCCATTTAGCGCTTTCGGCGAACCTTTCAAACCTCGCTAGATAGCTGTCGATCTGGTCCTTTTCGTCGACGAATGCTGGCAATTTTGGAGCTTTGAAGTCGCTGATAACGTGTGGCGCGTGCTGCTGTTGTTGGATGCGCGCCATCTCTAACTGGAACTGACGCTCAGCTTCCCTTTCTTGCCGCTGCTCTTCTCTTTCTTGACGCCGCTCTTCTCTTTCTTCTCGGCGACGCTGCTCTTCTAATTCTCTTTCTTCACGGCGACGCTGCTCTTCTAATTCTCGTTCTTGTATTCTCTCCTGGGATTTGACGTACTCCGTCAGCTGTTTGCCTTTTAGATTCAGTTCAACTCCTTTCTGCCAGAAATCAGCCATCTTAATGCTTTTCTGGAAAGTTCTTTTCTGGAAAGTTCTTTTCTGGAAAGTTCTTTTCTGGAAGGTTCTTTTCTAGAAAGTTCTTGACTGTGCTGCACTCTTCTAGACTGTTCTAGAACAGCACGCTTTCTGCAGTAGCGCTGATGCTTGCCACTAGTCACCTTCGCTGACGCAGGCCCCGCTGTCCTCGTCGTATGCGACGCTGCACCACGCTGGTGTTGATGTACACGCTCCTGTGCTGAAGTAGACGCGACGTCCGCTCGCCGCTCTCTGTAACACTGGCGATGTAGCTCCGAGACTGTCCCTCGACGTAGTCTTGCGGCAGCCACGTAGTCCCGATCTGTTGTTCGCTCACGAAGCAACTCTTCAGCGACTACACGCCCTTGCAGTCAACCCGAACCTATCGGTGATGTAGTCCCAGTATGTTGGCCCCTCTCGACGCAACTCGTTGGCGGCTACCCTCGATGACTGCCTCTCGTAACGTTGACTCGCTTGTTGTAGCAGTTGAACCCTTGGCTATGGCGTGAATCGCGGCTTGACCCCCAAAATGTTACACTCGGTTTGATGTTGGTGTTTTTCTATCAGTATCTGAATCAGCCCCGATGCTTGAATTCCTGATAGGGTGTAACTCAGATTCGTTTATCCACGCAGCCTGCTCAAGCAGCATACAAGTCACAAAGTCGACGTATGAAGTTTTCCACTTTTTATTCAGCACACATCAACAACTGCATACAATTCTCAACTCAACTCAACAACTTTCAACAGCAACAACTTCACTATCCTATTTTTGAAACAGCGCGGCACTTAAATAGTCTCTTGATACTCCCGAATAACCTGGATCAATCTCGTATGACGCAATTTAACCAATCGCTTCTAACTTGTCATTACTGTCTTACGTCACACATATTTCCTCTCCTTCCGGAACGTCCTCTTGCTTCGACATGTATCGGGAAATTTCTATCGAGAGTAAACACGCAGATCCAGAAAATTCTCCAGTAATATCGACTAACGCAAATCATCAACGTTATACAAAGCCTCTCCTAACAACAATGCAAACTCAAATCAAAGGTAAATAAACTCCATTATTGAATACTTTGCAAAACGAAACGATTAGATCTATCGTGCGCGTTTCCGACATACTTTCGTTCGCGTTTCAACGTAACAGGGACATTTCCTTAAGGGAGTCACTGATAAGTGAGACGCAGGTACATTGTAATCCGTCATGACATATGAATTCCACAAATGTTCTCGTTGTAGTTTCTATCTGCAGAAATGCAGAAACCATTGAAAACATGCACGAGAAACAAAGAGGTTTAATGACAGACATTAAGAAAAATACGCATAAACCAACAACAACAACAACAACATTATCAATGAATAGCGAGTCAATTCAAAAGGGAAGAACAAATATAACTACAATCCGAAAGTCACCAGGTTGGGTGACAAACTACGTGAACAAAATATAAATAAATAAATAATAAATGAATAAATAACCAGTATATCCCAGTAAGCGACGTACGCTGAGGTATAAATACATTTTAAAAGAACATAAGTGATGAAAAAACATACCTTATTTACACTGCGTCGAAAATACTTTGGGAAAGTGATTTTGAAACTTTCTGATTAAATGTGTTCAATAAAAATGCAATAATACAGGGCAAATTGCCATAGATGAATGTGGTTATAGTGGTAGTGCATTTGGTGTCGATGCTGATTTGGCTGTTGATAATTGTAATGGCCACGATTATGAACATCGATGATTTCTCCAATCTCATACCCCCGTAATTTACAAAATCCATGTTAAACTTCGTAGACGCTGAGTGATTGCACGAACATTTTCTTCATGTGGCCTGCAACTTTATCATTTTCATGATATAGCTTAGCATGGACATTTAACGTAAGCTTACACCACAGGCGCTTGTATCAAGACACGCGAGCGCCTATGCCTGTGACGCGTCTCCCTTTGGTTATCTATAATACTTAGGCTTACATAACCAAAGGGAGACGCGTCACATATTCCGAGGCTCTGTACACAGTAGTCTATTTATTATGAGATTCTTCCTACGCAAAGTTTACATAAACAAATCATCAACCGTAATTCAAGTTTGTACACAACACACAATAAATGAAGAGCACTGTTTATAAGTGTTATCACCCTGATGGCAATTAAGTCTTTGACTTTGTTTGACTTTTAGCAAAGAACCCTCCTTTACCAACAAAAAAGGTTTTAATACCTTATTGATTTAGTCACTAGTATTACCATAGTATGTAAGATTTACGGTTTTACCTCACCAAATGCAACTGGCATAATAACAGAAAATGAGAATGTCCCAGCATTACAGCAAACAGTCGTCTATTTATCAGAAATGGGTGAAATCCCCTGAAGGCGTTTCTCTGGTGTAGCCAAGGTGAACCTGCCCGTCCTTGCCGGTGTCGCCGTTATTGGAATACGTCACGGCGCTTCTTCCCTCCATTTCCCGTTCCAGGTCGGCCAGAGTTCTTTCCCCTCTGTCCTGGGGTCGCAGCTGATGATCCTTGAGACCGTACGGCTTGAGAAGTAGAAGGAAGGCCTGCAAGAACGGTCAAATACAATACAATACAACACAATCTTATGTTCGATAAAAATCCAGAATCGCGTCAAGAATATTATGACATCTTAGCACTAGTTTTCAGGATCTTCAATAGTATTGCCCTATCACCTCCACCATAAATATCATCATCATCACCATCATCATCATCATCATCATCATCATCATCATCATCATCATCATCATCATCGTCGTCATCATCATATCAGCAGAATCATCAGCATCATGTTCATTTACCATCATTAGGCCTACTATCAATTCCACCCTTAACGTCACTAGTATCACGTATAATATCTTCATCCTCATCATCACCAGCAGCCACATCGTCAGCTTTGTTGTTAACACCATCACAGCCACCGCCGCCAACACCAACACCAACACCAGTATTACAATTTCCACCCACCTCAACGCTGGCGCCATACTTGATCCATTTGTAGATGCCGACTAGCGGGATCCATATAGCTGCGAACCCAGCCATGGTCCAACCGATTCCTACGGCCCACTGTGGGTATACATAAGTTCCCTTGGATCCCGACCGCTTGTAGTTCAACTCGGAGTAGTTGATGGTACTCATCACAAAGATAGCCTGAACAAACACAGGCAATACAAAATGAACTATTACGTAACCGTCTTAATTTAGTCCATTGTCTGATCAGGGAGTTTGTGTGACGCAAGAGTACAGCCGCTGACAACCGCCCCCTATACCTTCATCCTCATCATCACCAGCAACAGCAACCACATCGTCAGTGTTGTTGTGAACACCATCACTACCACCGCCGCCCTACACCAACACCAGTATCATGCCTTCTGCTTTTGACGAAAAAAGCTCAAAGAGTCACTCAAGACGATGACCACTGTACCCAGGTCTAGCACACACAAAGTAACTTGAAAAACTGCAAAATGAAATTCATTGTTGCACCTGCAAAGAGCTTGCGCCGCGAACCAGTGAGCTAGCTGCTACTCCAACCTCCCTACAAATACAAATATCCTGTTTGATAAAATGCTGGAAATTGTCCTTGGGATTGGCATCCATGGACAAACGTACTTGCATGCCGAGACAAAAAGACAGAGAGAGGGAGAAAAACAGTACGGATGTATAGTAATATCGAGAGAGAGAAAAAAGAGAGAGAGAGAGAGAGAAAGAGAGAGAGAGAGAGAGAGAGAAAGAGAGAGAGAGAGAGAGAGAGATCACATAACAAAAAAATAAGTATGTTTATAGGGGGTAGGTTGAAAGGAAGATGACAGGAGTGTTCGAAAAATTGGAGGGGAAGAGATGGAGATGTATTCTGAATCCCAATAAACATGGCATTATGAACTTGTCACTATATGGACACTTCTGCCCTCTCATCATCATCATCATCATCATCATCATCATCATCATCATCATCATCATCATCATCATCATCATCATCATCATCATCATCTTTAACATCATCATCATCATCATCATCATCAACAACATTATCATAATCAACATCATCATCATCATCATCACAACCACAAACATTCCCTACTCCTCATCATTATTGTCATCATCATCATTACCATCATCATTACCATCATCATCAACAACATCATCCTCATCACCACTGTTGTCGTTGTACCATGCAGAAGGTGGGAGACAGGACTGTCCAGCAGACAGCCATATAGGGTAGTACATCATCATCATCATCATCATCATCATCATCATCATCATCATCATCATCATTACCATCATCATCAACAACATCATCTTCATCACCACTGTTGTCGTTGTACCATGCAGAAGGTGGGAGACAGGACTGTCCAGCAGACAGCCATATAGGGTAGTACTTTGGTCATGCATGTGTTACCTAACATCATCTTGCAATTGTCTATGAACCGGCATATACCTGCAACACAACATCAGCATAAGTAGATTCAGGCTAGGATGATAACTAATTTTTTTTTTTACATTCCCCAATATTGTCTCCCCCCACTTAAAGAAAAAAAAATAGGAGTAGGAATAATTGTAACAGATGTGATCCTAATTATCCTGCATGTGCATATCAGTCGATGGTGTTCCATTATCTTACAAATATCATCATTATCATCATCATCATCATCATCATCATCATCATCAGGGTGGAGAACAACTGAATCAAGAAATCTCTGAAATCCGGCCGGGGCCCAGGGGCCAAGCCCCTGTATTCACCCCCTGAAAGAAAATGAATATATGCAATTTTGAAAGTAATATAGGGCCTCTCCTGAAAGCAAAAAGCACAAAGTAAACATGAATAGAAACAATAACAACAAAAAAAGGAATGTTTTATGCACATGTCTTTCAAAAAGGTTAAGAATCTTGATTTGTAGGCCTAAGAAAGTTTGAGGTCCACCACTGTTACACACAAACTCAACATTTCCAATTTTACCGGGCACACGTTTGTCTATTTTTTTAGCTGTAAACAGGTAAGAATTTTTATAATTTTAGGGATATTTAGGGGTACGTTAGTAAAAACACTACATCTTAGGTATTAGTGACTAGTGTATAGATTTAAATAAAATAAAATTCAAAATGAACAGAAATAAATTCTCTTTTGATTATCTACCTTTTTATACTTCTCTTGTCATGTCTTCTTTTTTTATTGCTCCATGTGTATACAAAAAAAGTTTTAAAAAGTCCAAACAAGCCCCCTCCTCTTCTTCACTTTCATGCCAGTCTGAAAGATCGTATGCATGCACACTACTGACACTAATTGTCTAATGTCAGTACCGATCTCTTCCTCCGACTCCAAGTCCATTTCTCTCACTTTAATGTCTGATAAATGGAAGCCTGTAAACTCCCCTTCATCAGTCGAAGAATCCAAACCATCCATTTTAGACACACACACAAGAAAATTTGAAAAAAAAAATCGAAAAATCGAACGCATCACAGAGAAAACTTGTGGAAATGCAGTCGAATGTTTTCACAACAGAATAAACCGGAAGTCAATTGCCGGAAGTCTCGCAATCTTTCAAACAACGCGAGACTATAACCACATGGTTGATACGGACGCTTTTTGACGTTATGCCCAGTAAAGGGTAGCCCTCAGCTTCTCACACTCGGAACTCAATTTTTTTTTCTCGGAAATGCAAATGCCTTCCGCGGAAATCCGCGGATTCGCGGACAATTCTCCACCCATCATCATCATCATCATCATCATCATCGTCGTCGTCGTCGTCGTAATCATCATCAGGTGGCCACAACCAATATCATTGCTTGACAACTGATACGGGTCTGTGGAACATGGCACAGTCACATTCATATGAAGAGTTGCCCTCCAAGAGAGAAAAACCATTCGAGAACAGGAAGATCGTCATCGTCTTTACCACCACCACCACCACCATCATCATCATCGTCATCATCATCGTCGTCATCATTATCATCATCATCATCATCATCATCATCATCATCATCGTCATCATCGTCGTCGTCATCGTCAGCATCTCTAAACCCTCACCATATACATAGCAAACCGCGACGAGCTCAAAAAAGCCGACCAGCAAGATGATCCTGCTGCCAGAGTAGTAGTCAAACAGTTGAAACACGTACATTCCACCCTGAAACGCACAGAAGAAAAACAAAAAAACACCCACGTTCTGGTTCTGAGCTTCCTGTCCTCTCTTGTACAAACACACATTCGTGAACAGTCGTTTAAAGGACTGACTTGCAAGCTGAAAATAAATGAATCCCATTGCACCTCCCAAAACCCACAATGATCTTGCAAAACAAAATAACTATTTTTCTTTATTTTATTATTTTATTTAATCACTTTTATATAGCGCTTCTTCAGCTCAAATGCCACTCAAGGCGCTGGCCGATACAGGATCTCACTCAAGTCGCTCGAGGATCCCACTTGTAGCCTTTGGGCGCATGGGCTGACGCCCAAACGAGCATCATCCTGAGCGACCGGGGATGGTGAGAAGGGACCTAGTGCGTGCTGGGTGTATTTGTATAGCCGGCACTCACCCGTATAGGACATGAGCGTCAAGCGTCCATGCGATGGAATGCTTGCGTGCACAGACTAGACCTCGGTTTATACTCTCATCAGGAGTTTATGTAACACACATTGCCCGATGAAGGTTTCCCTTCCAAAAGTTGACATTATGACGCTGCCGTATACTTCTTATTACAAAGTGATACAGACACTTATGAAAGTAAACAATAACAAACTTATATATGGGCCCCGCCAGGTCTGTCTTGCTCAAGACACACCGAATGATGAAAAGAACCACTCACTCCATACCTGATCGGTCGTCGCCAGGGTCACCAAGGACCGCGCCTTCCGTTGGCCACCAGGACGGAGGTGATAAGTGTGTTACTGATGAACAACTTAGCAAGATTTTCACGAGAGACAACATCGTAATAGGACCCTGGAATGTCACGAACCTAACTGCGGATGGTATCAAGAACTGCGCTAGAAAGGCCTAGGTGAAACAACGACCGACAAAGGCCACAAGCTTTATTTCAGCGGGAGAGATGACAGGCACGAACAAGGCGTTGGAATCTTGGTCCACAGAAACATTCTAGCCACTGTCATGGGTTGCCGCCCAGTCTCCAGTAGACTCATTACAATCCGTCTGAGAGCTGCCCCTTTCAACATCCCCATCATCCAGGCCCCAACATCAGATTATGACGACAGCGAAGTCGAGGATTTCTATGAACATCTGTAGGCTGTCTTTGACCAAGGGCCGAGGAAAAACATAGTCATAGTGCAAGGCGACTGGAATGCCAAGGTTGACAAAGATGCGTACCACAACTGGAAAGACACATGTGGCCTCCACTGCAACAACGAGACTCTAACTTGGAGTTTGCCAGATACAACAATCTGATACTGGCGAACACCCTAGGTCCCCCCAAAAAAATCCAGACGAAGGACATGGCATAGTCCCAGCGTGGAGCATCACAAGCAGACTGACTACATCATGGGCAAGAAACGCTTCAGATCAAGCGTCAACATTGGCAGCACTTTTCCAGGAGCAGGCATCGGAAGTGACTACGATCTCGTAATTATTTCTTTCCGACTTTATTTGAAAAGAGTATGCACAGCATGAAGTTCGACCTGGATAAACTGCAAGACCCGTAAGTGGTAGAAATATTCCAAGCCAAAATTGGAGGGAAATTTGAACCACTGCTCATTTTGGGAGCTGGAGAAGTAGATGTCAACACCATGACCAGCACCTTCAAATCAGCTGTGACACATGCCGCCACTGAGATCTTTGCCAAGCACCGCCCAAAGAAGAAACCGTGGATCACACCTGAACTTTTGGACCTGTGTGATAAACGAAGAAAGATGAAAAAGAAAAAGAGCACCTCACAGGGAACTGGGGTGTCGGATAGCACAGTGGTTGGAGCACTCGCTACTGTGTCGCAAGTTAAGCTCCGTCCAGTGCGCTTAGCACTTGAATGGGTGGCGACAAATAACAACGCCCCCAGTTGACTCAACTGTGTCTGAGTACCTACTCTCTTAAGGGTGGGGAAGGTAAAGCAGCGAGGGAGAGAGATGGGCATCACTCTCATTACGCTGGCCCATGATAAGTGTGATCTCCAAAATCACGCTCCCCTACGGCCACAAGGCTATGTGACCAACTTTACCTTACCACTACCACAGGGAACTGACGCCTACCGAAAAATCAACAATGACATTCGAAAAGGCATGCGCACAGCAAATGAGAACTGGATAGAATATCAATGCCACAAAATAGGGAACAGTATGAACTAGAACAACAGCAAGTAGACCTATCAGACTGTGAAGCGGCTGACAAGTTTTAAGCAGCCCAAGGTCTCCACGATCCAAAACAAGTCTGGCATGGGCCTTACAGAAGAATAAAGAGTCTTCGATAGATGGACAGAGTACTGCTCTGACCTTTACAACCACACACCAAACGCAGACCCATCAGTTCTAGCATGTCCCCAGAACAGAGAAGAAGAAGAAGAAATCCTCCCAATTCTCCGAGAAGAAGTTGAGGCAGCAGTGCAATGGCTGAAGAAGATGGGAGTCACCGGGAGTGGACAACATACCCGCGGAATTGCTTCAAGCAGGAGGAGAAGCGATGATTGACGCCCTCAACATTATCTGTAACCAGATCTGACAGAGAGGGGAGTGGCCTATACACCACGGACCCAGTCGCTTGTCATCACTCTTCCCAAAAAGGGTAACCTTCAGGAGTGTGAAAATTACCTCATCATCAGCCTCATTAGCCATCCCAGAAAAATCCTCCTGAAAATAATACTCAACAGGTTAAAAAACCCAAGCTGAACAAATCATAGCTGAAGAAGAAAAAGGAATCATAGCTGAAGAAGAATAAGCAGGATTCAAAGCAGGGCGAAGTACCACTGAGAAGATTTTAAAACGCAGAATAACCTGCGAGAAATACCTTCAGCACCAACACCATCTATATCATGACTTCAAGAAAGCGTTTGACCGAGTCTGACATGCAGCTCTGTGGGCAATAATGAGAATGTACAACATCAGCCCACATTATTGAAGTCATCAAAAGCCTGTATGACAAGGCTAGCAGTGCAGTCCTCCACAACAGTGCCACCGGAAACTGGTTCAGAACAACAAGGCGTGCGTCACGGATGCCTACTCTCTCCAACACTCTTCAACATCTACCTGGAGCGCATCATGTCAGAAGGCATTAAAGATCACGAAGACACAGTCAACAAAGGGGCAGAACAATCTCCAACCTCTGTTTTGCAGATGACATTGATGGATTGGCTGGAGAGGAACAAGAACTTGAACAGTTGATACAGAGGCTTGACACCACCTCCAGAGCCGATGGAATGGAAATAAGTGCAGAGAAAAACAAACTGATGAACAACAATACCAATGGCATCAACATAGACATCAATGTCAAAAGCCAATCTTTCAACACGGTGCATAGCTTCAAATAATTAGGAGCCATTGTTTCAGACATTGGGTCCCGACAGAAAGTCCTCTCCAGGATCGCGCAAACAACTTCTGCCCTGACAAGGTTGAAGCCCATTTGGAAAGACAGGACCATCAGTCTGCGTTGCAAGCTAAGGCTGCTGCGTTCTTTTGTCATCTTCATCTTCCAATACGCTTGCGAAACGTGGACCCTCACAGCAGACCTACAACGAAGTATACAAAGCATGGAGATGAGGTGCTACGGAAGACTTCTGAGCATTTCCTATACCCAGCACATCACCAACGACGACCATCACACAAGCCAGTGGACAACACGATGACATGCTCACAGTGGTAAAGAAACGGAAACTCCGATGGTATGGCCACGTCACAAGATCATCAGGACTTGCAAAGACCATCTGCAAGGCACGATGCAACGAGGCAGAAAAAGAGGGAGACAGAAAAAGAGGTGGGAGGACAACATTCGAGAATGGACTGGCTTGACACTGAGCGAAGCCATAAGGGTTGCTGAGGACAGAGAAAGATGGAGAACACTGGTTAAACGATCATCTGTGGTGCCCCAACGATTTTCGAGTTACGGGATAGGATGTATATATCATTGTTGCCTGCAAGGCACCAACGAAAAATAATCATAAGGATTTTCTTTATTCATTATTTAATTTATTATTATTTACTTTTATATATGTTATATGATTATTTTTGGCTCTGCAGGCTTAAATTCTAAGATACGATCATGAAATATAATAAAAAGATTCTTTTTGACTTTCAAATCAGTTCAGTTCTTTTATTTAAATTCTATTCATTTTTTCAGCGATCGTAGACATTCACTTTATTTTAGACTTTCAAATCTCGCTCATAATGTTCGATACTTTAGTAATGCTCACCTCGGCAACCATGGATAACCCAATGAAGAACATGATGATGCAGAGAACTCCTATACAAACTTCTTTGCGGTATCCCTTTCGCAAAAAATTCGGGTACTGGTCCACCACGGTCGTTACGACACCCTCCACACCCACGAACTGTGTGACAAATAAATCAATGCAATGTTATGTTATATCAGTTTATAGTCCCCTCTCTTCCCGATAAGGATTTTCAGAGAGGAGACTCTGATAAATTATCAATGCAATTCATAAGAATACGCACGTAAAGATGTCAGCATCCTTATAAAGGACTGGTGTACCCCCTGGGGCCTGTTCTCAGGCCCATCCTCTTTCCGCTTATGTAACATCTTTAACCAGTAATCAAACAATGATAACAATTTAATGCAATACGCCTAGCCTATCTCACCTGCGTTTCTATCTAGAATAAACCAATTCTTTTTTCTTCTGCTTCTTCTAATACCCGGTAGTCAATAAACTCTAGACAATAGTTTATAAAGTCTAGACAATCATCATGAATATGTAGTGACCTTACCTGACTGTCCAGACCGAGAAGAATGACCATGAGAAAGAAGAGGACTGACCACAGAGGGGCCACGGGCATCTGAGCCACCGCCTTAGGGAATGCGATGAACGCCAACCCTGGACCTGCACAAGACGCCACGGAGGTAGATAACACAGTCAAGATGACGCTGACTACCTTGATGATGATGATGATGATGATGATGATGATGATGATGATGATGATGATGATGATGACGACGACGACGATGATGATGATGATGATGATGACGACGACGACGACGATGATGACGGCGATGACGATGACTGTGCAAATGTTGAAAACTTGTGAATACCGGACTCAGCGACGTCTTTGATTTCTTTGCCTTGGAGATTTGCCATGTAGCCCAGAATAGTGAAAACAATGAAACCGGCGAGGAGTGAAGTACAGCAGTCGACACATGCAAATAGTACAGAATCTCTGCAAAATAAAAACAAACAAACAAACACAAATGGAGGTCAAATATTATTAATAATGATGCTGAGTTCTATTTAATATGTACCAAAATCCATGCTGAACCATGATTGTGGGCCTGTAGAGTTCGAAAGGCGGCCTTAAAAATATCTGCTATTCAGGACAAAATTTGAAAAAAAAATCTTTTACAAGAATGAACGTGCTTCGTGATCTTCGAGTGTTGTTTAAAATATCTGTCGTCTGCCGTCGCACATATACTGAGTCTATTAACAATGTTTATGAGCAACTATATAAGTAATGGCTTCGTGCGTATAGGCTACATAAATTATGTGGTAAGCTGTTACCTGTAAGAGTTGTGATGGAACTTGTTGTAGCTGCCCAAAGCGGTCAGAGTACCCAGCGCGATGGAGGAAGAGAAGAAAATCTGTGTCCCTGCATCGACCCACACCTGAAACAAGAAATGCAACTAAAATGTGAAATTTAAAACTCCAAACACTGGTGAGGTTGATCAGACGTTACGAACTTTTTAAAAGCACCAATAAAACCATGCAAACAAATAATACATTAAAGCTGAACAATCGGGCTCTCAAAAATTTCTACAGTCGTATTTTCTGTTACCCAACCATAATAAAATAGTTCAAGACGCCTGTTGCTATCAATTCTTATTTTTGTTAAGGAAAGGCGCTATGCAAATATATAATGGCTACTGTCATCATTATCATCATCATCATCATCATCATCATCATCATCATCATCATCATCATCATCATCATCATCGTCGTCGTCGCCGTCGTCGTAGTCATCATTGTCGTCATCGATCAATTAATGAATCATCATCATCAACATCGTCGTCTTCAATCGATCAATCAGTCAATCCGCATCGTCTTAGTCATTATCATCATCATCATCATCATCATCATCATCATCATCATCATCATCATCATCATCATCATAATCGCTACTTTCGGCGACATCAGCTGAACATTGATAGATGGCAAATCTGAATAGAAAAAACAACAAAATAACCACCAGCAACAACAACAACAAAGTGTACCTCCAAAAACAACAACAACCTGTATCTCCAGCAGCAACAACAACAAAAATAGCGACAACAGCAAACAGTACCTCCATCTCACCAAGTTTGGTGAGGTTAGGTTTAAGATAGAACTCGACGCCATCACGGGCTCCAGGTAACAGGGAGTTGCGGATCAGCAGAATCAACATGAAGATGTAGGGCGACGTGGCCGTCACGTACATTACCTGAAAATCAACCTTGTCTTTAACAACAACAACAACAATAACAACAATAATAATAAGCCTAATAATAATAATAAGCCTAATAATAATATTAAACCTAATAATAATAATAAACAAAATAATAAACATAATAATAATAATAATAATAATAATAATAATAATAATAATAAACATAATAATAATAATAATAATAATAATAATAATAATAATAATAATAATAATAATAATAATGTTGTTAAAATAGCTCAAACTAGATCTGCTCTCGGCGCATGAATACAATAACGCCTTGCATTCGGCTTTGTTTACTTTTGGAGAAAACAAGTCCACCCTAAAAATTCGCACTGAAGATGTAATTTACTTAAAATTTTCTGCAACAAGAAATATAGTGTCATCCTCATAATTATCATAATGTATTCTCTTTATTATAGAGGATATGTTATTTGTTTAAAAATATTTATATATATATATATATAGAGAGAGAGAGAGAGAGAGAGAGAGAGAGAGAGAGAGAGAGAGAAATACAATTGCGTTCATACTGGACATTCTTTCAAAACGCCAGTTGAACAAAAGTAATTACATCAGCTCGTAATATGTAGCCTTACAAATGAACATTTTCAAACATTGTATGTCATCCAAGTACTCAAGCTTAATCAATAAACAATGAGCATGTCCTTGTGGAATAATGGCGCTCTACAAGAATACATTCCCCTCCTCCTCCTCCTCCTCCTCCTCCTCCTTCTCATCATCATCATCATCATCATCATCATCATCATCATCATCATCATCATCATCATCATCATCATCATCATCATACTCACTTTGCCAGAAGACCTGATTCCTTTGCAGATGCATGCGTAGACTACAACCCATGCAAACAGCAGACAGAGAGCCAAGTCCCATTTGACGGTGCCCATATTGTCAATGCCATCGGAGATCGCAAGCACTTTGTTCCTGCAAAGCGCAAGATCAAGAGAAGGGATAGGGGGAAATATTATGTTTCGCTTACATTCCAGTAAAAAGACTATAATAAAACAAGATACGGCGGCACATATCAGGAAGAAGTCGCTATTGCTATTATTGCTTTCCAGTGACATAAATCTTGTGCATACATTGTGGCTAAAAAGAATACAGAATTAATTCAGTCAAATGACAACATACATTGCATATGAAAATTGCTCCGACGTTGGTGGACAGTCACGCACACATACACACTCCACACCACACCTTTTAAAACTTCAATTAAAAGATCTTGCATAAACAGTTGCAACATTAAGCGCAATCACAATGGTCATATCAAGTATCAAAATGGACATGTGTATATAAGCTTACTATAGCACGAAATCTAATGCTCACACACACCCACACACTCACACACACACCCACATGCCCACACAAACACACACACACACACACACAAATCTATAGGTCTAAATGAAATGTACAATATTGCATGCGCAATGAGCACTTCTACCGACGTGGAGGATCGCGCTAAACCAGGACAACCACCTCAACATTAACAAAGGGGTGGTATCCTATCCTATCCTATCCTGTCCCGTAACCCGTAGGTCGTAGGGGCACCACAGATGATCGTTTAACCAGCATACTCCATCTTTCTCTGTCCTCATCAGCCCTGATGGCTTCGCTCAGTGTCAAACCAGTCCATTCTCGAATGTTGTCCTCCCATCTCTTTTTCGGTCTCCCTCTTCTTCTACCTCCTTGCACTGTGCCTTGCAGAATGGACTTTGCAAGGCCTGATGATCTGGTGACGTGGCCATACCATCGGAGTTTCCGTTTCTTCACCACTGTGAGCAGGTCATCGTGTTGTCCAATGGCTTGTGTGATGGTCTGTCGGACTTCGTCGTTGGTGATGTGTTGGGTATAGGAAATGCCAAGAAGTCTTCTGTAGCACCTCATCTCCATGCTTTGTATTCTTCGTTGGAGATCTGCTGTGAGGGTTCATGCTTCGCAAGTATATAGGAAGATGGAGGTGACAAGGGAGCGCAGCAGTCTTACTTTGGAATGTAGACTGATGGTCCTGTCTTTCCAAATGGGCTTCAACCTTGTCAGAGCAGCAGTTGTTAGTACGATCCTAGGGGTGTTGATTGAATGTAATTTTCAAAACTGCCTTCAAACTGTGTAATGCCGTAGACCCGTGATCAGTCATTTGACTAGTATCAAATTTTTATTTGAACCCGTCCCCCAATAGCAATGACCGTGTTCTTTAATGTACTAGGGCTACTACATTTTGATTGTGCTGCAGCCTGGAAGACAGATATAGTCAAGGAGAGACAGCGCTCACTCACACTAAGTACTAGCCGCACCGAGCGTTCTACTGTGGATGGAAGCATGCGCGTTACAAATGGACATCATCATGAGGCACGTACAAGCTGTTTATGAATAACAGAGAAAACAAACCTACTCCCAGAATTCGGTGACTGGGTCCAGGATAAACTTGGTCGTGTTACCCAAATTGGAGGCGTTCAGCTCTTTCTCTTTGGCTTTGAAGTCTTCGGCGCAGTAAACTGGGTCGTTCCATCTGTTGCCGCACTTCACCCAAGGCAGCTCGGAGGTGAAGGAGGAGAAGAAGTAGTAGAAGGCCCAGGTAAGAATGACGTTGTAGTAACAGTTTAGGAAGAACACGATGATGCACGACGATAGACCGATACCTGAGGGATACAAAGTTATCACTTATTTCAAGTCAAGTCAAACCTGTATTCACAAAAATACAATGAAAATGTGGCGTTACGATAATAACATACACACACATTACTTCAAGTCTCTTTCTTATTCTTTATTTAGTTTTTGTTGCTGCTTTTTTCCAACGGGGGGAAATAATTTTTCTAAGATGATTATTCTTTTGGACGAATAAAAACTATGTCTTTTGTCTTATTTATTTTTAGTTTCAGAACTGGGTGAATTATTCAATTTCGGGTAAGATTGTGGTATGTGATTTAACAAATAAATTACCCTACTGATACAAGGCATCATGAGCACTAGAAAGAAACGGTGTAAAAAAAGGCATTAGGCCAACCAAAAAAAGTATGTTTACGGTATCCTGACCGACCCTACTTTTTGGCCCAACCCTACACTTTTTTTGAGATCGTCTGGAAAAATAAAGAAAAAAAAGTCAAAATAATCCCAAGGAGGAAAAGGTTGTTTAAAAAAAAAGAAGAGAAGAAACCGACCTACCGACTCTATTTTTATTTCCTAAATATGTTACCGTAAACAGACATTTGTTTTCCTTATTCTTACATTTTTAGTTTGCTACTTTTTTTACCACGGCCGGAAACAACTTTTCTACGATGATTTTTTTGGACGAATAAAACAACGTCTTTTGTCTTATTTTCTTAGTTTCAGAACTTGGTGAATTATTCAAGTTCAGGTTGGATTGTGGCATGTGATTTAACAAATAAATTACACTACTGATATTAGGCATCCTCAGCACTAGAAAGAAGCGGTGTGAAAAAGGCATTATTAACATTACACAAGATGTCATAAGCTAACAGAACATTTGTTTGAAATGAATTCGCCCCATGGGGTTGCTTTTAGTAGCACAATAGGCCTACATTGCATGCAAACCTCCTCTAATGTATCAGAGTTTTCATGTTTCAAATCAACATGAGAGAACACGAGTTACTTATGCGACCCATCCCTCTATTTCTTGTTATTAAAAAAAATGCAAGTTTGATAACAATGTAGACTTAATGTAGTACTACACTGCCATTATCTGAAAGTGAAACCGACTTCATTACATGTACTAAAATATAATAAAGGCCCACCGCCGTAGTTAAGTGGTAGAACATTAGTAAGGCACAACGACGACCCAGGTTCGAATCCCGCGTTGAGCAAGATAACAGTGGCTCTTCGTCTTAGCAGTATGATTATTCTGGTGGCTCAGCGTAGATTTCGGTCCATACGCCTGCTATCCTGGGATGGTTATCCCTGTCTGCCATGTCGCCAATAGTGGGTGTAGACGACGAAGTTAGTTAGTTAGTTAAATAGATTAACGTCCCCGGACACATAAGCGTATAGGGGACGATAGACGACGAACTTCAATGTTAATTCATTCATAGGCCTAGGCCCTATTAATATAACGCCAGGGTCTACCTTGAAAGATGGGCACAAGGTTCCATGCCTGCAGACCTCCTCTGTTCATGAACTGTCCCACCGCCACCTCCAGGTAGAAGAGGGGGATTCCGCCAAAGATGACGCACAGGAAGTAAGGAATCAGGAAGGCACCTGTTCAAATGAAAATCTCATGGGCATCAATCCATGTGGTGATAAAAAAAAACACCCTCTATAACCAAAATTGTATATAACACATGTAACATGTGTGTCTATGTGTGCGTTGGTGCGTGCGTATCCCTCCTCCTATATATATAGGTAAAGTAACAGTGTATAAAATAAAATGGTAATAAAAGAAGAGAATGAAGCGCTATTTAAACACGTAAAATCGTAGGTTTTATCAACTAGATTTAAAAAAGAGCAAATGTTACAAGTAAAACAGCCATCGCTGAATTAAAAAACAAAAACAATCAGCAAACAATAAGTTAACATAATTTCAACGCTTAAACATTTAACAGATACCATAATAGAAAACCTTCAAGGATTAAACTAAAGGTATAAATGACTAAAAGAAGGACTTTAAATGTGTGACTGACTGACTGACTAAAAGAATGACGGAATCTAAGATTAGCAAATTAATGCTTAAATCGTTTTCTTCTGGTAGTAAAATATTGAATCTAAATCCAAACATGAACAGAAGACGAAATTACATAGGAAATAAACGATATAAAACGAAGCAAACTAAAAAAAAATAGTTTCAATGCATGTATTTCGTTAATGGCCTGTCTTAAACCAAAGGTTCGTAGAAGGTTCGGGAAGGTTCAAACTTTTTTTTTCCCGAGGTCCAAAAAGGTTCAGTAACCTAGGTCCGGGATATGAGAACCTCGGAAAACAAGTATTTGAACCTCCCCGAACCTCCAATTAAGAGGCCATAAACGATTCATGAGAAGTTAAAGCCAACTGAATCACAGGCATTTGTATCTGGACA
This sequence comes from Oncomelania hupensis, assembly GCA_036898135.1. Lineage (NCBI taxonomy): Eukaryota > Metazoa > Mollusca > Gastropoda > Littorinimorpha > Pomatiopsidae > Oncomelania > Oncomelania hupensis. The sequence goes on along the minus strand of CM072518.1, from coordinate 46,221,646 downwards.
TGCTAGCGCCTATGCCTATGACGCATACCCCTTCTCTTATATTTAGGTATTATACCCACAGTTTAACACAGAAGAAATCTTTTGCTTACAAGTTAGTGCTAAATTAATAAAACACTATATTTTTCTAGGGTGGGTCAAAACATGTGAGCATGTTTGTTGGAAAGAAGATAGCCGCGTTTTGAGCCTGATTGTTAATATGGGGAAAAACGCGTAAGCTATGTATAGTATCCAGTAGTAGTAGTAGTAGTAGTAGTAGTAGTAGTAGTAGTAGTAGTAGTAGTAGTAGTAGTAGTAGTAGTAGTAGTAGTAGTAGTAGTAGTAGTAGTAGTAGTAGTAGTAGTAGTAGTAGTAGTAGTAGTAGTAGTAGTAGTAGTAGTAGTAGTAGTAGTAGTAGTAGTAGTTTTATTAGGTGATAGTATTTTGCCTTGACGGTGAAATTAATAGTCACCTTTAGTGAAATAAAATGTAATCCGTGCTATCGTTATGAAAATGAAATGCTATTGACGACCTATGCCAAGTCACGTTCCAAAGGTATAGTAGTCTAACAGAGTAGAGACTCCACTATATTACCGTAAAATGCGCTGTCACTCGGAGAATGTTTAGCCTGAGCTCCGCGCCCTTCCTCAGGCTGCAACAGACTGTTCTTACATACCGCACCGCCCAGCCCAAAGAGCTGCTCAAGATGATGTGTCTAAGTTTGTGTATGTAAAGTATGTGATTTTTCAATGTAATGTTAAAAGGTTCTTTAGTTTGTTAATTTGTTAAGGGACAAATTGAAGGATTAGACTTTATAATTAGTCTAAAATCTGAATCCCTAATGTTAAAAAGTTTCAAAAGTTTAAAAGTTTCTCTTCTACTCTCTTTCTCTGTCTCTGTCTCTCTGTCTCTGTCTCTGTCTCTCTCTCTGTCTCTCTCTCTCTCTCTCAATCACTCAATCTTACGCTCTCACTCTCTCTTGCACCCCTCTCCCCAACTCCAACACACACACGATTCCACAGGATATTAAATCTTCAGCAGATGTGCATTCTTTTTGCAAGAAACTCAAGGCCTACCTCAGTTTGTGTTTTGAGTTGATTTTTTGTTTTTTTACTGCAGTGACTCACAATTTTATCCTGCACCCCGAGCACTTCTCTGCAACATGGAGTCGTGCGCTAAACAGGCGCCGCATCGGACGGATTGTGAGCGGAGTTTTCATATGGAAACTACTAGTATTATACTAGCAGTATTCCATCTACTTTGTGCCTTTTATCTCCTAACATCCTGATTTCCTATCTCCCCTCGATCTCTCCTCCCACCTCCCTGTGCCTCTCTCTCTCTCTCTCTCTCTCTCTCTCTCTCTCTCTGTCTCTCTCTCTCTCTCTCTCTTTGTCTCTCTCTCACTTTCTATCTCACTCTCTCTGTCTCTTTGTCTCTCTCTCACTTTCTCTCTCACTCTCTCTCTTTGTCTCTCTCTCTTTGTCTCTCTCTCACTCTCATTCCCTCTGTCTGTCTCTCTCTCACTCTCTCTCTTTCCCTCTGTCTGTCTCTCTCTCACTCTCTCTCTTTCCCTCTGTCTGTCTCTCACTCTCTCTCTTTGTCTCTCTCTCACTCTCTCTCTCTTTGTCTCTCTCTCTTTGTCTCTCTCAATCTCTCTCTCACTCTCTCTCTTTCCCTCTGTCTGTCTCTCTCACTCTCTCTCTTTGTCTCTCTCTCTCACTCTCTCTCTCACTCTTTCTCTGTCTGTCTGTCTCTCTTTTTCTCTCTCTATCTTAAAAGTCCAAAAGACAAAGTTTCTGGCGTCATCGTGTGCTGACATTTATGTGTATTCATAAGCGGCTGTCTCAACATAACACTTAACGTTGACTGGTGATTATTTGCATGTACACGCCACTGACATGCTCATTTCCATACCTGTAAAATAGAAGGGTCGGACAGTACACACAGTAGTAGGCCTACAATAAGATACGGAACTTGTTGTACACGGGCCAACAAACTGAAAGACAGGCTAAATTGACCAAAATAATATATGAGTATACCTATTATTGTTTAAGAAGTGTACATGTGTAGCCACAGAGCCACATAAGATGGTGTTAAAAATAGTGATGGGGAGGACATGACTGTAAAACATCGGCGTCAGTCAGCATTTTTAAACGAGTGGACGTCGACTTCTTCTCGCATCCCTCTCCCCATGGTTCACACACACACACACACACACACACACACACACACACACACACACACACACACACACACACCCACACCCACACCCACACACACACACACACACAGGCAGGCGTGCACGTACACCCGCGGGCACACACACATACACACGCATATACGCACATACAAAGCGAGAGAGGTAGAGAGAGAGAGAGAGAGAGAGAGAGAGAGAGAGAGAGAGAGAGAGAAAGAGAGAGAGAGAGAGAGAGAGAGAGAGAGAGAGAGAGAGAGAGAGAGAGAGAGAGAGAGATGGGTTTGTGATCAACCGTGTAAAAGCGTTTGTTAATCCCACTTCAAAGTTTTATCTAGCTCCAAGAACCAGCTGGTGTTGAATGTGACCTTTGCAGCCCTTTGTAGAAACTTAAATGTGGCGGAATAGGAGGCGGCTGGTTCACGCTTGGGAGGGATTGTCTAGCCTTGGGTGGCTACTGCTGTGCACAATCCTTTGATGTGGCCATTGGGTTATGCAGGACAAGGCGACACGAAATATGTTATCCCCGCCTTACCATTCGTCTTCTGCTAAAAATAATTCATCCAAGGTCTTCTGCTATTGGTGGTGAGCAGGACTACATTGTCGTCAGCCATTTTATGCATGTCAGTGACAGTGACTTGTAGAGAGTGTCATGGCATTAGTAGCCGGCAAATCGGTTTACTACCTCTCACGTCATACAACCTTATTTGGAATGGAAGCTTCTATAGTTACCACTAGAATTATCCATACGCTTCGATCGATAGTAAACAACCAACTCTAGAAAATTCTCAAATAATATCGACCAACTAAAATTACCAACGTTATACAAAGCTTCTTCTAATAACAACGCAAAATCAAACCAAAGATAAATACACTCTCTTACTGCATGCTTAGCAAAATAAAACGATCTATCTATCGCTCGCGTCACACACGCAAGCCTACTATCGCACGCGTCTCCAACGTAACACTACTACCACGCTTCTCCGCCTTGCAGGGCAAATATTTGCATGTCCCTCCTACGAGAGATAAATGAAAATTAGCAGTTCGGGTTGGGCCATGTTCTTAAGGGCGTGGCCGAGAGGCGGGAGCCAAATACTCCGCTGGGCTACATAAACAATCACATACTTCCTGTTCACAAACTTTAAAACTTACAGGCGAGCCTCGTTCAAGTTTGGTGTAGTAATCTTTGAACATTACGCTAGCCTACTCTTCTTCAGCTACGTGCAAAAACTCACCCCCTCCGTTCTTGTAGCAGAGGTAAGGGAAGCGCCAGACGTTGCCTAGGCCCACGGAGAAGCCGATACAGGCCAGCAGAAAGTCGAACCTCCTGGCCCATTGCTCTCTCTTCTTCAGACCCCGAGCCTCCATCTCTTGGGCCTCCACCTCCACCACATCGTCCCTTGTCATCTCCACCTTCGGCTTTTTCTCATTCTTCGGCTTTTTGGTCTCCTTCGTCGGCTTTTTCTCATTCATGATGACTTCGATGGTTTGATGGCCTCGGAGCTAGTTAATGATGTCGCAGGCAAAGATGTCACCTGATGTGGAAAAATAAGTTTAATAGCATTACACTCAAAGTAGAGCCATTTAATAAATCTGTAAATCGACTTTGACCTGGATTATTGAAATGATTTGTGTTGAATTTAATGGAATATGTGTAGTTACTTTGAATTGAACCGAACTTAAGGCATTACTTAAAAGCAGAGAGTGATGATGATAATAATAATAATAATAATAATAATAATAATAATAATAATAATAATAATAATAATAATAATAATAATAATAATAATAATAATAATAACGGATTTTTATATAGCGGGTACTCCAGCCTACGACTAGACTCACCGCGCTTTACATAGTCATTACATAAAAATACATGCACTCGATCAAACATCGCTTTTGCTACGATACACCAAAAGACGGAACAGTAAAAGTAAGAACTATTTACAACTATGTACAAAAATGACACAAAAAGACAAAAATAGAATAGCAAAAACTTATTCACAGCTATTTATATGCCCGGTTAGACCCAGGAAAGGAAAACAATATAGTACAGTCAACGGTTCTGTAGCTTTAAGTAGCCACTCCAATCACGACTATCATTATCTTTGAGTGCGCATGCGGACGGGTGCAAGTGCATGCACGCATTTGGGTGTGTGTATGTGTGTGTGTGAGTGTGCGAGCGCGTGTGCGTGTACGCGTGCGTGTGTGCACAAGTGCGCGTCAAAATCCAGAACTAAACAAGATAACGTAACGCTAAAAGTGCGTTTCTTTAAAGGAAATCACTTCAGGAAAGAAGGAGGAAACGAATGCATGAACACTGAAGTTTAACGTCTACACCCACCATTGGCGATATGGCAGACTGGGATAACCATCCCAGGGAATAAGGGGTAGGGAGCTAAATCAACATTACTCAACACTGAACCACCAGAGCAATCGTACTGCTAACATGGACAGTGAAAATGGTCACTTTTATCTTGCATATCACGGGTTTCGAACCTGGGTCATCGGTATGCCAGGCGAACGCTCTACCACTTAAGATAGGACAAGGACTAAAATTCTGCCCTTAACGTGAGAGTATTTTCAGTATTTCCTCTCTTACTTAGCACTATTCTGTCATCCCCTATAACTATGTAAAAGTGCAGTCTCACGTGTGACAAATAGGCCTACCTGTCTTATGCGTCTTAAAAGGCATGCCAGGATCAGTCTAAGGTCTCACATCCTATCCTATCCTATCCCGTAACTCGAAGGTCGTTGGAGCACCACAAAGGATCGTTTAACCAACGTACTCCATCTTTCTCTGTCCTCAGCTACCCTCATGGCTTCGCTCAGTGTCAAGCCAGTCCATTCTCGAATGTTGTCCTCCCACCTTTTTTTCTGTCTCCCTCTTCTTCTGCCTCATACGCCCAGGAAAAAACTGCATGTCTTGCAATGTAGTCTCAACTCAAGTCCACGGTTGTATCCTATCCTATCCTATCCTATCCTATCCTATCCTATCCTATCCTATCCTATCCTATCCTATCCCATAACCCGAAGGTCGTAGGGGCACCACAGATGATCGTTTAACCAGCATACTCCATCTTTCTCTGTCCTCAGCAGCCCTCATGGCTTCGCTCAGTGTCAAACCAGTCCATTCTCGAATGATGTCCTCCCACCTCTTTTTCGGTCTCCCCCTTCTTCTACCTCCTTGCACTGTGCCTTGCAGGATGGTCTTTGCAAGGCCTGATGATCTCCAACGAAGAATACAAAGCATGGAGATGAGGTGCTACAGAAGACTTCTGGGCATTTCCTATACCCAACACATCACCAACGACGAAGTCCGACAGACCATCACACAAGCCATTGGACAACACGATGACCTGCTCACAGTGGTGAAGAAACGGAAACTCCGATGGTATGGCCACGTCACCAGATCATCATCATCATCCACGGTTGTGATTAATGTATTGTTTATGTAAGGGCATAATGAACACGGGTTAGCACGCTAACAGCTTCGGCATGACAATGTAGGCCTTATACAGTCCAAATGGCTGGATCTAATATAGCGTACAGAATCGAACGTTTATCAGCAAAGATTACAAAAAATTCTCCTAAGTCGACCGAGTGTGTTCGCAAATCTTACAATGTGACAATTTTGTTTACCTCAATTTATATTTCGTAACCGGTTTCACCAAATTCCCTGTGCCATTATTAGCTCCCGAGCGATAGTTGGAAAAATACTGATTTTGGCTCTGCTCGTCCGGCCATACGTTCGTCCTTGTGCGCTTTTCTTTTAAACTAATGGACGGATGTCACTGAAAGTTGTTATGTAGTTAGTACATACCTATGCCTACCAGACGACACAAATTAATGCATATTATGTGGTCGCGTGATCATGGTCCCGTCATCATTGGTTTGTGTTTTGTATGTTTTGTTTTGTTTTGTTTTGTTTTGTTTTCTTGATCACATTTTCTCCCAAAGTACTGGAGGGATTTGGAACGAACGAAAAACGATGCTTAACGTCCTATTGCATGAGCGTTAAGGACAATAAAATTGGGCTAAAAAGCCCTCATCATACATATTTACCAGACCATTTGGTCTGGCTCACTGTAAGGTAATATAAGAGGGATTTGGTTCAAGCTTCGCATGTACTTAAAGTTTACAGATGCCTTCAACATAAAACTATACTTGTGCAAATAAAGCGGCGTCATCATAATGACGTCATCTTCTTTTTTTTTTTAAAGTTGTGTGTGTGTGTGGGTGGGTGTGTGTGCGTGTGTGTTTTTCGCGTGTTTAACCAAAAATTTCTCTAAACTTCGTTTGTAATTAGAATGTAGGCCTACTTGAACCTAAAACAAATCTTATGTCTATCACATTCCATTATCGTGGTGACGAAATTTATGTATTTATTTTTACATAATGGTTTATAAGAAAACATTAATGGGTGCAACAACGTAATAAATTAACACTATGCTTACGGAATTCAAATCTCGAACATAACAGATAAACGCCTACATGACTCCCCAAACCATTGTTTAAAAATACAAAAAAAACAGAGTTGTACAAGGCATGTTGTTTATTGGACTTCATTGAGGCTGTCTCCGCGTCGTACGTAAGGGCCTGCTAACAGTTGTGTTGAATTTATAAAGCCTCTATATAAAATATTCGCAACCTTTGTCAAGAAAAACAAAAAGTTAACAGGCCATGAACAAGGACTATCCTAGTTAGAAGCTTATTGCTGATATTAACAGTAGAACCTACTGATAAGCTTTCTAGGTTTAAATTCTTCTTCAAAACACTTTTCAATTTGGGGCTTGACAACTTTTGAGCTACAAGAAGCGTTATAATATAATTGACTTAGCTTGTCCCGAGCTCAACTGTAGATGTTACGTGTTTACACAAGGATTGTGTCTATAGCCTAACTCTTCGGTGACATGACAGACACTATGCCACAAAACCCTATAGTGTCACAAAGAGACTATGACAGGTGTCAAAGACACAGTTACACAAAAGAAAGGACGACAAAACGGGAATGGCATGAAGAGGTGTTCTCCTGGTAAAGTGAAGGCTGTTGAATTACCTCAAAATCATTCGTAGGTTACACAAGCGCTGCTTTGACATTTTGCAGTGTTCAGTCATTTCTTTACATGTAGGCTTCATGTACTTGTACTGCCGATAATTAAAAACCGTATCTACGTTTTGTAATCTCAATCAATTGCAAACGCATTCTGCGTAGGCATACTAAAAAGTATACATAAAAATCGTTCTCATAAGCTTGCGTTAGTCCACGCACAAACCTCGCTTGTTAAACTGTACGTAACGGAAAATAAACATATTTCATTACGTCATAAAGATTGCTCACTCTCTACTATCGTTTATTAAACGGGCCATTGATAAGAACCTTCTTTCACACACACGCGCGCGCGCGCACGCACACACACACACACACACACAAACAAACAACCATTTTCCTTCTCTCCCCCCAAGAACTAATAGCAACAACATCACCACCACCACCAACAAAAACAATTGAACTTAAAGAGACCATGCTCCTTTATCTAAACTGAAGTTGTGATGGTGGCAGTGTTGTGTGTACATCAGTACACGCAGGTCTACATTAAATTCATTAACATTTATACTCGCTTCAGATTATACAAACACATGTTTTGGTAAGTCAGATACTGTATACGTCCTTCAGTTCAGTATTTCTCAGTTTGAGATGAATAAAGTTGTATTGTATTGTATTGTATTATGTTGCATTTGTGTTGTATTGTACTGTATTGTATATATTTTTTATCTTTGTATAACTGCAAACACATTTATTAAAAGCACTAGCGGTGTCAACAACTTCAGTCCCTGGTGGCACGCCCTCAATGTACGTGGTCTTGATAAGATTTAGCTTCATGAAAATTTGACAGTAAACTTCTCTTCCAAAGAAAAATCTCACTTTGATAATTATACCGTAGGCTATGTTAAATTAATATTGCACCAATGAAAACGTGTTTTGTTGCTCTTTTTTGTGTAATATGGGAAAATCTTGTCCTATTTTGAAACGCACGAGATTGGAAACATTGTCAACAAAGTAAATAAGCCTAATAATGCAGTAGTCGCTGCTACTACTGTTGGGTCCCCGCAATGCAAAAATAATAATTATTACAAGAAAGCATCAAAGACTAGGCATACAAACGATCTACTAACTTGCTTGAAAATATCCCACAGTGGAACAAACTAATTAACACACACAAACACACAAGCACACAGGGTATGTGTGATAGGCACTGTCGATGTCACACACGAATGACAACAAACCTCGACGCTTGCTGAACGAAGAATGCTGGAGTGCACAGGTCAGTAGATTATAAACTTTTTATTAGGTCGTGTGAAATTTCTAAAGGCGACACCCACAGGAACCCAAAGGTCCAACTTTGTGTCTTTGAGAGAGAGAGAGAGAGAGAGAGAGAGAGAGAGAGAGAGAGAGAGAGAGAGAGAGAGAGAGAGAGAGAGAGAGAGAGAGAGAAAGAGGAAGAGGGGAGGGGGAGAAGAGTGGAGTTGGTGGTCGTGATGAAAGGGAATCTGTTTTATGAGGACGGAGAGGAGTGGATTGGTGGGTGGGGGTGACTTTGATGTAGGATGGGGAGAGATAGTTTCCTCGTTGAATAGCCCTAGAGGTTTGTGAATGCCTACACTATGAATTGCTCTTGTATAGCGCGTGCATGTCCAGCTCAAAGAGCTGTTCAAGGCGCTAATCGAGCACAGGCTCTGTCTGAAGCCGTGCCCCATGGCGCCATCTTGCTGCTTGATGCATACCATACACAATGAGCACTCATTTTACCTGCGTAACATTTTTTTTTTAAATGAAAAGTCTCATTCATACATACAATTAAAAAAAAAATTAATTGATTGCTTTAAAGTTTTCATTTCATTTATTTGTGTGTGTGTGTGTGCGTGCGTGTGCGCGCGCGCGCGCGCATTTGAGCTCTTCCTTACCAAGATCCTGTGCGGAAAAAAAAGTTGTTGTCGCACATCAATAAACAAACGCAGCGAAGACAGCACAACAAAACTGCATACTGTGTCTTCTTGTATAATATAAAAGGGCCTCAATTCAAAGGCTTTGTTTACTTTTGGCGATAACGGATTTACCCTAAAATTGGCATTGTTATTACATTAAGCAATCATTAAGATAACGCGGGCTTTCTTTGCTCAGACCAACCGCTACAGTTTGGATTTTCCCAGTTCTGTCCCCTGACAGGGAGTGATTTCTCTTGTTTAAGGGCACACTAATGCCAAAGACTATAATGTGCTAATACCATGGCCTGGTGACCTTTGACCCTATTTCTGAATGAATCACGCGGCTTCAAATGTGCGTATTCGGTGTCTGGTGTAGGGCAGGGTGTATTGTTTGAAGCTAAACCGAAAACTTTACCGAGCATTAAATACCGTTTTTTTTTGGTTTTTTTTTTTTTTTTAGAAGCTCAAGAGTGTTGGCTAGCGGTTGCTAATAACAGGCACAAAAAAAACTAAATCTACGGAATTTACGGAACGAGTACTTTTTTTTTTCAAAGTCAAAAGTCAAAAGCACTTTAATTCATAAAGCCCCTTGGGAACAAGATACAATAAAAATGAATAAATATAAAACCTAGAAAAATAACGGAACGCATGAAAGGAAACACAAAACATTCATGTACATGTACATATATTACAAAAACACAAGTTAATCATTCCCACTCGCATTCTAGAGGGCACATGATAAACATTCGCAATACGCACTGTCATTATTATCATGCAACACAAGCCTTGTTTTATATATTTAAATTGTCATTCTTGATTACTATTATCACTAGTATCACTATCATTATTATTATTATTATTATTATTCATTATCGCAACTGATATTACCTTCTATTCTATTACCTTCTGAAGCAATCTATTATTATTTCCATAAACCTAGCCAGTTTCAGCAGAATAGTCATATTGTTTTGTTGAAAATAATTTTTTAGGTAGATAGATAGAGAGATAGATAGATAGATAGACAGACAGACAGACAGACAGACAGATAGATAGATAGATAGATAGATAGATAGATAGATAGATAGATAGATAGATAGATAGATAGATAGATAGATAGATAGATAGATAGATAGATAGATAGATAGATAGATAGATAGATAGATAGATAGATAGATAGATAGATAGATAGATAGATAGATAGATAGATAGATAGATAGATAGATAGATAGATAGATAGATAGATAGATAGATAGATTCTACTGCCCTACCCGTCCGCTATCGGGGATCCGCAAAATTCTTGCCGAGGGTCCATTCTTCTTGATTAATGCGCCTGTGACCCCAGTTAAACTACCGTGTTACGGTTCCTAAGAATATCAGGGTTTGTTCTGGACTTGTCCCAGTTTAACTTAATTATTAAACGTTTGGGTATTTAGTGTGCTTGGGGCTGACCTGGACCTGTCCCAATTTAGCCCCCCTGTCCTGTTTTATTGGGTTTGTGGACATATCCCAGCTTAACTCTATGTTTTATAGGTGTTTGGAGTATGTTCTGGACTTGTCCCAGATTTACTCCCCTGTAGTGCTTTATAGATGTTTTGGGATGGGAGCTTTTCTGTTCCTGTCCCAGCAAATTCTCCTTTAGTGGCTTATAAGTGTATGGGGAAGGCTATTCTAAACTGGTCCCAGTTTAACTCCCCTGTAATGTTTTATGGAGGTGTGTGTGTGTGGGTGGGTGGGTGTGGGTGTGGGTGTGTGTGTGTGAGTGTGTGCGTGTGTGTATACTGGTAGTAGGAAGGGGTTTTCTTTACCTTTCCCAGTTTAACTCCCTTTTATAGGTGTGTGGGTGTCGCAATCGGACTAGTTTTACCCTGCCTTATTTACGTTTTTGTTTGGATAGTCAGTAAATCTTAGAAAGTTAATGTAGTATAGAGCAGACGATGACAGTATAACTGAGGTACACACACTGCGAGCCTGACGCGAAGAATGCAGTGACGTCAGCACTGTGTGCGTTGGATCGGAAGTCTTATCCAATAGGACTCAGGCAGAGCGGTTAGAGCCAGTTCTGACTGGGTAAAAACCTAGTATAGATTGATTCAGTTGAGAGAAAGACGCCAGAGTGTACACAGCTACACTTGAGTAGAGAAAGATCTCCACTCATAGACCAGGAAGCAGGACTTGTGAATCTCAGAATTCAATCAAGTAGCCACGGGCCTGACTTTGTCAAACAGGTAAATGAACATACTTCTGTTTCATCGTGATATATTTATATTATTGTTGAAAGTATGTTTGTGGAATTTGCTATGCATAGATTTGAATTGTTAATCCGAATTTGCCTTACCACATGGAGAAGCCGAACACGTGTTAAGCACGACCAGTTTTGACGCCATGTTGTATACCTGACGGAACCCCTGTTGTTTAACCTATATGTATGTTTGCAGACCAGTGGCTGTACCAGTGAATGTTTATAATATTATTAATTCTTTATGTGTATAATTAGCCACGATTTATATTTATGTATGTATAGGAAAGTAGAGTGGAGAGTCCGGGACCACAACGTAGCAGAATGTTCGTCGCTTATGTATAGAGATGTGGAGCTATCACTGAGGGCTAATTTGGCTTTCAGTGAGACGCTCTGCACAGACCTATTATTCAGGGTTGTGCAGAATTTCGTCTCTTATGTTACAGACGAGCAGGCGAGATATATCGTGCGCCCTACTCAACAGAAAAAACGAGTTGGCTGTTTAGCCTCTACAGCACAGGACTGAGAGAGCAACCCTGGAAAACACAATCCAAGACACCACAGCGTGTCAAGGAACCAGACTACACAGCGTGTACCAGAAGCTACCTCAACGAAGGGCTTCACACACACCACACTGAAGTTAAGTGCCCAGGAAAAAGTGCACTAAACCTGTAGTAAAACGGACCCCAGAAGTCCAATCTTCAAGAACGCTAGTAGCCAGTGCCCTAGGATGAGATAACAGCTGCCTAGACTATCAGCGATCGAATCATTTGCATTGACTTATGACTTTTTAAGGTAGATTAGTACATCAAAGATCTTGTATAGAGTAGAAGAAATAAATGTGTGATTTTAACTGTTATCAAGTGGCTGGACTACATATGATTCATAGCCGTGTGAAAGCTAGTGTGACAGTGATCTTTTACCATTTTTCTATATATCTCTGTACCCCAGCCGTAACACAGACCGAGCTAAATAAATAAATGTATTAAAGTAATTCATCGGGTGACAAACTAGCGGTCCCCATCGAATAGACGTGAGGGTTACAGCAATCCATTGTGCAGAGCCCAGTAACAACTAAACCCCACGTCACAGTGGGGAAGCTTTTCTGTCCATGTCTCAGTTTAACTCATCTGTAATGTTTTAAAGATATCTGTATGGGGAGGGGGGAGGGTGTTCTTGATCTGTCCCAGTTTAACTCCACTTAGTTTTCATAGGGATTTTGCGGGGAGGGGCTGTTCAATACCTGCCCCAGTTTAATTGTTGTTTGTTGGGTAGATTAAAGTCCCCGGACACCTAGGCATTTAGGGGACGTCCCCAGTTTAACTTTCCTGTAGTGTTTTTATAGTTGGGTATGTGAAGGGTGTGAGGAAGGTTTTTCTGAATAGGTCCCAGTTTAACTTCCCAGTAATGTTTAAACGGTGTGTGTATGGGTGGGTTGGCTGTTCTGGTCCTTTCCCAGTTTAACTCTCCTGTAGTGTTTTATTTGTGTGTTTGGAGGCTGTTCAACTCCCTTGTAGTGTTCCCTCTTTAACTCCCCTATAATGTTTTATGGGGAAGATGGGGGGGGGGGGAAGGGGCCAAGGGTTGGTCCTGTTCTGGCCCGGTCCCAGTTAAACTCCGGTATTACGTTTTTAAGAAAGTCAGAGGGTGTTCTTGACTTGTCCCAGTTTAACTCCCCTGTTTAGCTTTTGTGTATTTGATGTGCTTGGGGCTATTTGATGTGCTTGGGGCTGACCTGGACCCGTCCCAGTTTAACTCCCCTGTCGTGTTTTATAGGGGCTGTGGACCGATCCCAGCTTAACTCCATGTTTTATAGGTATTTGGGATATGTACTGGACTTGTCCAAGTTTTTTCTCCCCTGTAGCGCTCTATAGGGGTAGGAGCTTTTCTGACCATATCCTATCATATCCTATCCCATAACTCGAAGGTCGTAGTGGCACCACAGATTATCGTCTGACCCTGTCCCATATAAACTCCCTTGTGGCCTGTTTTAGACTAGTCCAAGCTTAACTCTCATGTTGTTTGGAGAGGGGGTTGTTCTGGAACTGTTCTGTTTTAACTCCCGAATGATTTTTGAGTAAAAGTGGTTAATACTGGTGGGGAATGATTTGGAAAAGAAGGGAGGCCATTCTGGGCCATGACTAGACTAACTCCCAGGGAGTAAAACTGGGCCTGGACTGAAATTACTCCTGGGAGTAAAAGTGGTAAGGGAGTCATTTTAGCACGTCACACCGGCTGCCAGAAAGGCTGGATCGCTACCCAACCTGTCCGACGTGACAGGTATTTTTCAGGTGCCAAGTCAGTCGGCGGCAATGATCTTTACTTAGCTTAAAACTGAAAACAAGACCGCTACGACTTCACAAGCGACACTGAAACAGCAGTGGATTCAAGACTTCGCAAAGCAAACGTGTTTGAATGTGCAATGTGCTGGAATACAAAAATGATGCAATACAATTTCGCTTGAACATCTTACTTTTTGTGTTTTTTCATCAAAATAAATGTAAGGAAAGTTCGGACGGGTTGGAAATGTTGTCCGACAGGTTTAAAAAAGTTGCTGTCGAGCTAAGTGTTGTGTGTGCGAAGAGTAAGAAAATGCGTTGGATCCCCCGTAGGGGTGCCACGAACTTGAGAACACGGCCCGATCCGAACTGTTGTTTTCATTTACCCCTTGTAAGAGGCACATGTTGTGGTTGTTGGATAGATTAACGTCCCCGGACACATTGAGCGTATAGGGGACAGCATACAAATATTTGCCAGTTACTATAGTGCCACGAAACTCCATACAAGTCACTGCCAATGACCTGCATAAAATGCCTGCCGACAATGTAGTCCTGCTCACCACCAAAAGTACAAGACGAATGGTCAGGCAGGGAGAACATGACTGTGTTATGTCGCCTTGTCCTGCATAGCCCAATGGTCACACCAAAGGATTGTGCACAGCAGGAGCCACCCAAGGCTAGACTAACCAACAAATGGAAGGTAGACAATCCCTCCCAAGCGTTGACCAGTCGCCTCCCTTTTCTTCACATTAAATTACCACTGTTTCTGTCATTCTCCTTTTATCTTTCTCGTTCCTGATTTGTTCTATCAATCTACCATATTCTTTGCAAGACCAGTCACCTACCTTTTTCCTTGAAAACTCTCCCAAAATTCCTCATTTCTGTGTGGAGTCTGTTGGGTCAGCTAATAGTCGGCAATCAGAACGGGCCAAATGTCGGTCTGTATGTCTGTCTGTCGTTCTTTTGTACGCTGTTTCTCAAAACTAACTGAACAGATTCTGATCACCCTTCCTAGGAACGTTACCTGGGTTAGCGGACAGTCTTCCGTGCTATGGATCGTATTTCATCTACCTCAAAGATCAAGATTCGTGGTGTCCATTCTTTGCTAAAGAAACATTATGCAAAACAAACATGCAAAACATTATGGTGACGTCATCTTTTTTACTTTTTTTTTTAATTTCCTTTAAACTTCTATGTAATTACATAGTACAGATGTTTATCTCTCTCTCTTTCTCTCTCTCTCTCACACACACACACAAACACACAGGCGTGTACGAGGTAAAAATGGGGTAATTTGACCTACTTCGCGCTCCTTAGGAAGCGAATTAGGTCAAGTTTGTTCAAAAACACGGCTAGGATAAGGAATTTTACTCGACGATTAGGGTAAGGCACCCGCCTCGACGATTAGGGTAAGGCACCCCTTCAAGAGAAGGGTTAGGGCTAACCCTTTTCTTAAACAGGTGCCTTACCCTAATCGTCGAGGCGGGTGCCTTACCCTAATCGTCGAGGAAAGTTCCTTATCCTACCCGTCTGGAAGATGCACTACAACTACACTTGGTCAAGTGTACTTGTAGTGCATGTGCACTACAACTACACTTGACCTGGTGTAGTTGTAGTGCACATGCACTACAACTACACTTGGTCAAGTGTACTTGTAGTGCAGATGCACTACAACTACACTTCCATGTACTTAGAACAAATGAGGAACGGCAGACAAACGGGGAACGACAAAATTACCTCATTTTGTACTAAAAAAGGCAAATTCCGTTCCTCATTCGTGCCGTTTTACAGGTACACACACACACACACACACACACACACACACACAGTTTTTGTTACTCGCATGCAGCAATGAGAGTCTAATAAGTACTTACACCCCCTCCCACCACCCTCACCCCCCCAAAATCACTCCCGATTTTTGGCAAACACACACACACACACCCAAAATTTAATATGTGAATTTAATTACGGATTAAGATCATTAGTTTTTATTTTTATATGAGTGCGATGTGCGATTTCACCTTTTTGTCTGTGCTGACAGTCTTCTTGATAAAAGATACGAAATGGTTTATTGTCTTCATTCAATTTGTAAACTTATTCGTTTCAGTTGGGCAACATTCACTGTGACTGTTGAAAGGACCTTCGAGGGGGCGTGGTCAAAGTACGTCCCTTTAAGCAAGGTTGCACTGCTGGCATTGTTGTAAATTATAAAGTGATTCGTTTGTTTGGACCAAGCTTTCTTCTGTATTGAAGTGTCGTAGGACGTGCCATAGACCTTTGCAATATTAATTTTTCTGATTCAAAATCAGCTTTATCGGCTTTGTCATCTTGGTTTAGTAAAGAGCGACAGGAACTGTTAACAGAAATAAAGCTTTTATGTCATCAAATCATTACCAGGGGATGGGATATTTCATTAATTTGGATACCTAGTCATTTAAATATATTAGGAAATGTCATTGTTGACCATTAAGCAAAGAGTGCTGCATCATCGGACGAATCCATTAAATTATTTGTCAACCGGACAACAAATGAAATTAATAATCAAATAAAACGATGTGCTTGGAATCAATGGAATGAGAAATACAAGCAAGAGGTCATTGAAAAACATTACTTGGATAATTCACCCGTATCAAATAAAGTTATATCTATTTCAAAATCTTTTCATATTAACAGTTTAGTTCACAGACTAAGGCTAAATGCTTGGCGTGCTCGTTTCATAAATCCTTCAGTTCTTTGTAATTGTGGTATATTTTTTAATGTAAATCACTTAATATTTGAATGTCAACAAAATTATAACCATTTTCAGCCTTTACTCATTAGATTAAATAAATTAAAGCTACCTATGTCAATCTCAAGTATTGTATATCCAGAAGATCATTCTGATTGGTCAGTGAGCTTAATGCTCATAGATTTACTTAGAAGTCATGAATTATTCAATTTTTTCTAAATATCTTCTAACAATTAGTTTAGTAATTGTTTATTCTTTGTACCTAATTTATTTAAGCATTATTAGTTTCAATAAATATATGTTATTTATTTATTTTTGGATGGAAAGGAGGGAGGGTGGGGGGAATTTAATTATTGATTGATTATTTTATCATTTTTCTTTTTGTTTGTTTATGGGGAGTGCGGGGAGGGGAATGGAAGAGGGAGGGGGGTAAGGGCCTGTAGGCCTAACTTCAACTTTCTGTAAGACGCAAATTAACATTTATAAGTACTTCATTCTTCACAGGTGAAGTTGAAAGTTTTTATGGGTGTTTTTTTTCCTTTGTGTGTTTCTTAATCAACTAATTGTTACAAGGGAATGAATGTATGTTGTTAAAAGTGTATGTGTATGTTAGTAGTATGATGATTTCTATAGTTTGATTAATTAATTACTTAATTTGGAAAATATCTATGATGTGCGCATGTAAGATTTTGTAAATTGTTTATGTTACATCAGTACAACTTATGTTAAACTGATGACTAAAAATTGATGCAACAACAACAACAAAGACCTTTGTGCAGGCCTTTTTAAAGTCAGTTAAGTGCTGGTGTTGGTCTAAAGCGCAGTTTGTGAATTGCCCAAGCGGGAACATTGCATCCATAACCGAAAGTCTTTTTAAACGGCTTATACGTGAATTTGAGAGCAGTCACCTCAATAATGTAGATTACCATTCTATAATAATCTAGTGTAAAAGTGTTGACATTTGACCTCACGCTCACTTTAATATTTTAAGAGAGGGAAGGAGGTGGAGATTAGAGAGAGAGCTAGGAGGAGGGAGAGAAAGGGAGGGAGAGAGAGAGAGAGAGAGAGAGAGAGAGAGAGAGAGAGAGAGAGAGAGAGAGAGAGAGAGAGAAAGAACTATTACAATAATTATAAAATAATTGCCTAAATTTTGCTTTTACGCTAACATCAACAGCATTTGCACTCGTCAAACCAAACGACTGTCAGTCTAGAAACATTTTTTATTCTAAAATTTCATTTTCTAAACAAACAACAGCAAACAAAACTTGCCAATAAATCTGCCCCAAACAAACACAGTGATAATGTACACAACAAATTAACTTAACTAAATACATAAAAGTTACTTGGCACAAAAACCTTCTTTTTTTATTGATCAGTATATCATTATATGGGTACTATATATTAAAAAAAAATTCAGGTTAATTCTGTTCCTGCAAGAATGTCTCGTTTGTATGCTGCTCCAACATTCAAATTTTTTTTCGAAATAATAAAATTAAAAAAAACAAAAACAATTCAACACATGACAATGTTTGAACTACAAATTATGAACTGATTTGCTTATGATCAGTTCATGCTTAGGGAGGCACTGTGGTCTAATGGTAGTGCTTCGGCTTGAGGATCTGAAGGTCCCGGATTCGAGCCCTGGCCGGGCCATTGTGTTGTGTCCCTGGGAAAGACACTTTACTCCTGTTTTCCTACTCCTTCGGATGAGAGTATAAACCGAGGTCTAGTCTGTGTGTCGCATACATTCCATCATAACGGACTTTAAAGATCCTGACGCTCATGTCCTAGACGGGTGAGTGCCGGTAACAAGAACACACCCAGCATGCACTTGTCATTGTGGTGTGTCCCTGGGAAAGACACTTTACTCCTGTTTTCCTACTCCTTCGGATGAGAGTATAAACCGAGGTCTAGTCTGTGTGTCGCATACATTCCATCATAACGGATTTTAAAGATCCTGACGCTCATGTCCTAGACGGGTGAGTGCCGGTAACAAGAACACACCCAGCATGCACTTTGTCCTTCTCCCCCATCCCTGGCTGCCCAGGATTGTGCTCAGTTGTCCGGGCGTCAGACCACGCGCCAAAGGCTGCGGGTGGGCGTCTCGGACGGTTTGAGTTAGATCCTGTATCGTCCAGCGCCTTGATCCTTAGGCTAAGGCGCCTTATAAATGACGAACATTATTATTATTATTATTATGATAGTGGAAAAAAACAATTAGCTATTTTGACAACTGTAAATGTACTGTAGAAGCACTCTCATTTCATGTTTATTCTTCCCATGTTGGTTATGTGATCCCGCGAGGCTTTATATGTCTATCGGGTAATATGACAGTTGTACCCTGGCGCAACCTTGGCCCCTTGATTGGCCCCTCTAACCTACGCCCAATGTTGGTTATACCCTGTAGAGCCTTGAAATAACTTTGACACAATTTGATCTAAGACAGGTATTATGTGTGATGAAGTACAAAGTATGAGTAGCAGGAGATGTGTGATGAGGCTCAAAGTATGAGATGCAGGAGATATACCCATACGCACCTACAATGACAAATGAGATCAGATCAGATAATTTATTAACCGAATTTGCATAAGGATATTGTTCCGATGAGCAGATAACATGTAAAACACATTTCAAATTAAAATCATTTATATTTCACTGCCATTATGCACACACACTATTGTATACTTACAGATATCCTAGGCATAAAAATTATCCGCATACAGTGACAAATAAGATCAGATCAGATAGTTTATTAACCTACTTTGCACATGGATTTTGTTCCGACGAGCAGATAACATGTAAAATACATTTCAAATTAACATCATGTATGTTTTACTGCCATAATACACACATACTATTGTATACTTAGCCACTTACAAATATCCTATACATATAAATTATCCACATACAGTGACAAATAAGATCAGGTCAGATAATTTATTAACCTAGTTTGCACATGGATTTTCTTCCGACGATCAGATAACATGTAAAATACATTTCAAATTAAAATCATTTATGTAAGACTGCCATCGTACACACATTGTATACTTAGCCAACAATCAACGTGTACATCTGCCTACAAGAACACAATATCAGACAGGTAAATATCAATCATGCATCACGTTACACACCACAATGGGATCACAAATAGACAACAAATAGGTGAAGTCAGGGTCACAGTCTAATGAGGTCAAGGGTCGATGAAAAAGAATGACTGAGTCAAGTACTTAGGACGTAAAACGCAAACAAATATACACAATAAACAAGAATATGCAAATCGCAGTAACTATGATTATATTCAGAGTTATTTTTATACAAATTACATTGAACCCCTTGGCTAACCACATTTAGTAAAAAACAGAAATACAGGTAAAAAATGTCAGGCCAAAACGCAAATAAAAAAAATAAAAAGCTTTAACCTATCGGACCGATTTCTGCATTTTGGTTTGACAATTTGTATCTGTATTTATGTTTGTATTTGATAAAGAGCAAAGCTCAAAAATTCAATATGACTTTGCATTGTCATGAGTGAATGAACAACTTATACAGCGCAATAAATTTAAATAGTAACCTGACTTTTTAAAAACTTTGGTGGTGTTTTTATTGCACTTTTTAAAAATTAATAGGATACTAAGTTTTCTGTTTTTTATTATTGCATTTTTTAATATGGACATTGTTCTTAACTAGCTACTCTTTTTTTTTCCTCTTTCCATCTGGTCCATCCAACTTCTCAGCCATGTGCTCAGATAAGAATTGAACTGTGTCAAGTCTGTTTTGTGACAGCTCTGGACTGCATCTGCAAACACACATATACAGAAAATGGGTCAATTCTGTATACAAAAGAAAGACCAACTAATATAAAAATGATGATCACTTGTCTTCCATATAACATACACTTAGTAAGCACCCCTAATAATGGGACCGAAAGCCGGCAGGCAAGGTAAGTATTAAATGCCCCTGAGCTATCAGAAAAATGACAAGTTTCACATCAGACCTTTAAGTCGTATCACAATTATTAAAAACCTGCCTCATTTTGATTTTTTGTTATCTTTTGTGTTAATTCCTACTTTACCAAAATATGCTACATGTAGATGAGACATTCCAATGTACTAGGAAAAAGAAATAAAAACTCAAAGACATAATGCTTTAAACAATAAAATAAGACCAAAGTAATTCAAGATTTATGATAACAACAAAAGGTGAAACTCACTTCTGCTACTAATGTAGAAAAAATATGGATGGGGAGAGTTGGTGGTGGAGGTTAAAAGGACTAAGTTAAATTAGAAAACAATTCTAAGTTGCCATGTCTGAATTCAGTATAAACGTGCACTTACTGAAAAAAAGACGGTTGAGCACTTGAAATTGGGAAAACGCCCGTTTCGTTTGTCCCGTCTGATTGCTGCCTGTCCGGTTATACTGACCCTGCAAGATGGGCGTCATCAAACAGGCTCCAATGGACCGGAGAGACTCCTTGTAGTCCTTACCTCCAAGGTTGAACAGGTATTGCTCCTGTAGTACAGATTTATTATTACATAATAATAAGGATTTATTTTCCTGTGTTCTAAGTTTATTTCTACAAGAAGCTACAAGCTGCAAAGACTCTTGTCTCTGCGTTCATATTGTCTCGTCTGGACTATTGTAATGCCTTGCTGCATGGCTGTCCCCAGTACCTCCTTATCAGGTTACAGAAACTGCAGAATAATGCTGCCCGCCTAATCCTGAGAATCCGCAAGTCTGAGCACATTTCCCCCCACCTTCAAGCACTTCACTGGCTTCCTATAGAGACACGCATCAAATACAAAATCGCATGCCTTACTTTTGGTGCATTTACACAAACGGGACCCGCATACCTCACAGATATGATTCAGACATACACACCATCCAGAACACTCCGCTCCTCAGCAGACACCTCCATTCTTTCCACCCCTAGAGTTAACACTAAATCCTTATATAAGCTTGCTTGTTGCCTATCCTGTAAATCATTTGTTTGAAATTATATGTTTTTTTCCTTGAATAAAAATATTTGTTTAAACCAAATCCTTTGGTGAACGCTCTTTTACCGTTGCTGCTCCTCTCGTCTGGAACTCTCTCCCTGCCAGTCTTCGTCACTCTCCCTCCCCTGACTCTTTCCGCACAGGCCTAAAAACTCATCTTTTCCCACTTGCATACACATAAACATTCCTCCCCCTCCCCCCGCACTCTTCCACCCCTCATGTTCGTGCCTGCATCTCAGTGACTTACTTTGCCCGCGAGTATGCCCTGCTTGTGTTTTGTCATGTATGTTGCTGATTATTTACGTGTGATATGCTAATTGTTTGTATGGTTTAATTGTTAATGTTGTTTAATTGTCTTGCTCTGATTATGTTGTACTATGATTTGTTTGTATGCTTAGTGTTTTTGTCTTTATGACCCTGTTGTTTGTATTGCCGTGGTTTAACTGTGTGCTTGTATATCCTTTCGCGCTTTGCATGTATGGCTATGTTGTTGAGGTCTTGCTTGGTATGCTTTGCTTGTTTGCTGATGTGGTTTTTAAATATTGTGCTTTTTATGTGTAGCATGTTTGTGTAAATGGCTGTTATTGTAAAGCGCGTTGAGCATTTATATGAAAACGCGCTATATTAAATATACATTATTATTATTATTAAGATAATATAATAATAAAAATGGGTTAACAAAATTAATGCTAGCATGGCAGCTGTTAGAATGGTACTGTTTAAGTCTGCGTTCAGTATCAAGACCAAAAACAATGCACAGCTCCATGCTACACATGAGGAAAACACCATGGGAACACTCAGTAAACAACCTTAAACCACAATAGTTCAATCCTAGAAGCCACATTATAAAAACTGCATGTGTAGCAAAATTGCTTTTTCAGAGTCAATATTTAAAGTAATAATAATGTAAACAGTGGCATACTAAAGCAGCTTTTGCTTACCATTCCTTTCCTCATCGCCTCATTGCTTGCTCCTTCTTACTCCAGCCTCTTCAGCTCCTCCTCTGTATCTATTAAAAATACATTTAGCATATAACTTGTAAACATCCTGGATAAATATCATACATGCACTGTGCAACCGGATTCACATACCAACGGTGACATTTATTGGATTTGGAGTGGCCATCACTGTTGAAGCAAAGCTTATCGAAGGTAGTCCTACTATCCTTGTATTTTCCTGAGGTGGAGGTGGGCTGATTGGTGATGAAGAAGCCTGAGGCAGCCCTGGAGGTGTGTGGTTGGAGCTTCAGGTGGGCTTCAAACGTTTCCTTTTACATCACAATGTTTGCATGTAAATCAAAAAACCTATCAATCTTCTAATTTAAAAAATAAAAATTAAAAAAAAAAATAAAAAAACTATGCACAAAGATTTTTTCTCAACAAACACCTTTAACTAAGTTACAAGTATGTCGTGTGAAACACAAGAAAAGTGCTTTATAATTCAACAATCAACACTATTAGCTATCATAGGAATATTAAGTGTGCTATGTTAAATTCATACCTGGGTGTAGATGGCAAGTCCTTCTCCTCCTCCCTGAAAAATAATCATAAGATCATTTGTAAAACTGACATCAGAGAGAACATCAAAGTAATCATCATCAAAATTATCATCCTTCATGAAATCGTCCACATCAGTATGATCAGTCGTCGAGTCGAGTCACTTTTCTCTGAACCTATAGTTGGTATATATTGGTTTTGCCAGTACTGGTACTACCTTTGAAAAAGTCTGAACATGATTCCTCAGTTTCAATAGGCAGGGTTTCCACTACTTGCTGCTGCTGTTCACTGTTTCGATGGTTACTTTCAGGTTCTAGTCCTAAGGGTAAGGTTAGTTTGTCCACCATTTTAGCTAGTTTTTCAGCGGAGATAGATGCCATTTCTTTTTCGCATGCAGAAATGCCAAATGGTTTGTTCAACCCTTTTCCGAATTCGTCTGTTTTGCGACATTCTGATTAATGGAATGGAAACAAATTAAATAAACAATACTCACAAAACGAAATTTGCGAAGTGGCAAATCCCGGAGTCGAAATTTGAGAAGTGATAAATCCCAGAGTTAACAAACGTACATACGTACAACGCGCGTTCATGACTGTACACAAAAGAAGAAGAAACCGGAATAGGAAATTTGAATTGCGCGGAACGGTTAATACCCGCGGTTGAAAAGAATTACAAATAAAATAAAATAAAATAACTATTAGTGAATAAAAATAAATATAAAGTCTTATAGAATGCAATAAATACTCTTTTAAATTATTTTTGTTTTGTTTACAATTTCGATTCTGCAGATTGTTCTAGGCTAATGCTTGGACGCCAAGAAGTTTATTTTTAGCTGCAGTAGGAATTCCTTGGCATCCAAAAACGCGCGCGATCAAACTGGCTTTAACTAGGATGCCTTGCTTGGGGCAAGGTCGGTGTGTCAATGCCAAGAACCCCAAGTAATTCCCAGCCTTGGGACAGGGAGTTCCCAAGAAGCGTATGTTTACTAGGTAGTAGTTACTTAGTTAGTTATTCATTGCTTACAGGGTCCAGCGGACTGCAAAGAGCTGAATCTGGACCACAAAATCAAGACCACAACTTCCCTGAAAGAGGACTCGCCCCTGATCCGCATAAAAGATCCGCCGAAACAACCCTAGTAGTAACACTGAAGGCACTCCACTATAGCCGGTCACTTTACAATAAAGACATCCCACGCACGGGACGCTGAGGCTGTACTCTACTTTATCGAACCCCTGTTTACAAAAACAAAATATAATATAAACATCATTATAAAATATCAACAAAACACATACATATAAAATGCCTACATTGCCAAATAATAACATCATAGGAAGCCCCAGTGACCACCTGGCAGAAAGCGTCCAATATTCCCAAGCTGACCCAACAGACCTCATACACAAATTAGGAGTTTTGGAAGAGTTTTCAAGAAAAAAGGTAGGTGACTGGTCTGGCGAAGAAGAAAGTATAGTAGATTGTATCAGAGTAGGAATGAGAAAGAACAAAGGCGAAAGACACCGACAGTGGGAATTTAATGCACTAACTTTGCAGAAAGTATGAATATTATTTATACAGAAACCCCTGGTATCCCCATGGAGGGGAATATATGAACTCGTTGCGCAGATATGATACTACAGCAACTTTAAAAAACAAGCTGCACAAAATTATATTCCAAAGTGGAAAGTCTTTTGTTTTTCGGTTTAGTTATGCAAACCAAACAAGATTTTTTTAATGCTTTGTACAGTGTTAATGGCTTTATTCAAGTTTACTCCTGATAAAAGGAAAGGGAATGTAGTACTTTTCTAAACCTCAAAACAATGGTTACTAGTTAATTGTGGTAACATAATTATAAGATTACTTTCAGATCCCCTTTTAAGTCAAATCTTGCAGATGCTTCAAAAATAATTTACAATTCAATCTAATCCGAATGTCTTCCATTCGTTTATTTAAAACTCTGCGAAACACATTTTAGTTTGACTGATATGTTTTGAAAGGATATGATGTTTTTTTGTTTTACACTCCCTACATCCAACCCCACCATTAATGAATAATAAGCAGAGGATTGGATTTCATTTCTCTGAAATATGTGAATGATAATCTGACAGTGGAATAACCACAACACATTCTTATTGATTAATTTACCCTCAAATATGTCCTCGGTCTCTTGCTCAGGCTTTCGATTCAAGGGAAACATTGATTTGTTAACTTATGCTTGGTTCTCTCTGTTACAAGTATACTTTTCGTCTCGGCTATTTCATTGTAGGCCTACTTCTCATCACCTACAGTGAGCATGGCGTTAAACCTCTGATGACAGCGGAGACTGCGTTAAACCACTGATGACAGCGGAGACTGTCTATCCACTGCGGTTTTTTTCCTGCATCTGTTAGCCGTTAACCAAAGGGTCAGAGGCGGTGGGTCCACGAGAAGATTGGTGTGGCATGGTAATGACCATAGGGTCCTCCTCTGCCCTGCCACCTTTGACCTTGAGATGATGAAAACTGGCCTCCTCCAAGAGGATGACCTTTGACATGTCCTCATTCTCCCGCAGCTGGTGACGCCTCAGCTGTGGTTTAACCAGGTGATTGATGCGCTGGACATAAAGCAGCCACACTGCATTTACTTCACTACAACTTACGTCCATTAACAGACAACCCAAACACGCACATTTTAATGAAATGTTATTTGAAAAGAACATCATTGCGCTATGAAACACAAAATGTATGTGTTGAGAAAATGACGGAAAATTGAAAGAAAATGTAAATACATACTTGGACACTGCTAAACAATAGTATCAAGTCACTTTCTTCTTTTTCTTCTTGTTCTTGGGCATTAAAACCACTGGAATTGTTTCAATAGTTGCTATATCCCCCGAGTATAGAATATAGAACAACATTAAAGATTTTTTACCTGAATGGAAAGACAGACCAATGGAAGGTTGATGCACATTGTAAAACTGTTTATATGAATTGTGACTCATGTCATGCAGGTTTGCAACATCCTGGAAAACTTAGATTTTTGGATGAGTACAACTGAACTCACATCTTAGCCCGCATGGCAAACCCTTAGGCTAGCCAGTGTACCAGTGAATGCACCACACAAACTATTATTATACATGTACTTACTTCACAAAATGATCCTTCAGCATACATGATCCTGTAGACCATTATGATTGGGATGAAGATAAAGGAAAATCCACACAGCGACCACCCAATAGCAATGGCCCATCCTGGGTACTCATAGGTCACCGTTTTACGTTTGTACGTCAGCTCTGAGTAACTCACACACCCCATGGTAAAAATACTCTGAAATCAACACATAATATGCAGGTTCAACATTCAGCTAGCCTGAACAAGTAAACTAAACATTATACTTCCACTATTTGACTAGAATATCATTACTAAGCAATGGCAATAAGTCCATCGTTGTTTGAGACACACTATGTAGATGCAGTGAAGATGTTCTATTCTGATAAGGTTCAAATAATGCTTGTAGTCAAATCCTCATGCGGTCCATGTTGTTCATTACCTTGTTTTTAAAAAAATCCGCTATTTCAAAATCAGCTACTTCGAATCTATCCCAGGTCTCCTCCTGAAGGTCAAAAATATTCTACCTTCACTGTATTTCAAAAAATGAAAATGCAATTTTACCATGGAAATTGCAGACTTTGAAGTTAAAAAACGGAAATGTTATTGAACAAATCTATTTGTCGTTATCGGGATATTAATGTGTGCAACCTATTTAAGATGTAAACTCTCTCTCTCTCTCTCTCTCTCTCTCTCTCTCTCTCTCTCTCTCTCTCTCTCTCACACACACACACACACACACATACACAATTTGCAAATCATCCTGGAGACTTGATGTTACACCAATAAATTTACTGAAACGTTTTCCTTTCCTCCCAGAATGAACATACCAGTGTATAGCAGGGGGTGAGGACTACCCAGCAGACTTTCATGTAAGGTCCTAGGCGGAAACCAAACATCATCTCCATGTTATCATAAAAACGATTTATCCCTGTAAAAGAAGAGAAAACAGAAATCCGGTCGGGTTCTCCACCATGGCATCTTGCACCAGTGTTTACCCTCTGATAGGTGATCGATCCTCAACAACATGCAGGTCTTTTTTAAATTTTATTTTTGCCTCACTAATTCATTGCTTTTACTGCTGCTAATGGAATTAACTGAGATGAAAGCAAGTGAATAAATTAATGCTGGACATAGGAAACATTGGTGTAATGATGACTTAGTCTTTATGTCTATGAACACTTGGCAAACAAAATATGGATGTGATGCTGAAATCGCACTGAAGGAAGCATAACACATAAACACAGAGATTATCTGCCTACAGATGAAGTTTAAAAAAAGCAAGAATTAAACAGTGCGAGTAATTTGATGAATTGACAACAGAAGATTCTTAACTTTCACTGGGAAAACTATTATCAATGTAAAGGAACAGATGGCCAGCAACAAACAAATAAAAACACATAATTTATGCAAAACAAGACATGTTATCAGCTAGCTCATTCGAGATGAGATATGAATGATAAAATACTCACACTCTACAAAATGGATGGACGTCTGTTCAAAACCTCGAGCCATAATCAAACACAGAATCAAAATAAAACTGAATGACACTGTTAAACATTTTAAAAGCCTGGGTCTTGAGGATTTTCATCTATTTTTTGTGACAATGAGTTTACCTGGGAATTTACAATATTGCCACGCTACAAGAAAATACAGTGGGCATTCATTATTCAAGCCTATCTCTAAGCTTTGAATTTTCAATTTATCTTCATTAATCAGTAAACAAAACATTTTGCTGAGCTATACACAGTTTGCTGCAGTGCTGTTTTAAAAACCAACCTTGGATCTATCAATAGGCATATAAACAAATGAATGTTTTCGATTTATATAAAAACCAAACTTTTGAAAGAGGTTATCGTTTGGTTTAATCTTATTTTCTTTCAATGGGACAACACTCAATGCAACTTTTAAAAGGCTGTGTGACCTTAAATCCGTGAAAGATAGTCCCTTTAAGAAGCTCGATCAGTGTATCAGCCTCATGATTCTGTTTTGGAATAGCAAAGAAACTTTGAAAGGCATGAAAATCCATTGCAAGGAGCATTCTATAAAAGCATAATAGATAGAATTAAAGTACAAAAGACTCTAAAAAATCTCCACCAAGGAAAAGGGGAGAGACAGACAGATCTGCTGAACAAATCCGACATGGATGGTCTTGTGCAATCCACAGGGTAACCAGTACCATCAAAATCTTCATGTTTGACACTCTACTGTCCCTTCCCATCATGTTACTGCGTCAACTGATTGATGTTTTATTTTATTCAGACTGGCGAAGATAGCTTATGAATTCCTTTCCATACACCATATATTAAAACTTCCTTTGAACCATGCTAACCTGATTTACAATACAAATTAACAAAATCATTTTTTTAAAGATAAACACAAATGCATTGAAAATACCACCTTGTGTCAGCTTCAAAACATACCGTA
This sequence comes from Oncomelania hupensis, assembly GCA_036898135.1. Classification (NCBI taxonomy): domain Eukaryota; kingdom Metazoa; phylum Mollusca; class Gastropoda; order Littorinimorpha; family Pomatiopsidae; genus Oncomelania; species Oncomelania hupensis. Next base: position 46,193,249 of record CM072518.1, on the reverse strand, counting down.
CACATATGCGACTGTGATGCACTCGAAGAAAGCCACAACAAGAAGTATTCGGCTGGCAGAATAGTAGTCGAACAGCTGAAATACATACATCCCTCCCTGTCGAGCAGGAGGGATGAACTCCGCTTAGTTTTTCACCCACATACACAGATGTGCACGAAATAAAACATATTATAAGTCCTAGTCAATCCTATAAAAGTGAGTTAAACCTATCATCTTATAAATATATGTACAAGTAATATATAAACAATTGTGCAATTTCCATAAAATTTGCTGAGCCTACAACCCTATCTTCACTTTATGATTAAAAGTGTACAATGTCAACAAACAAACAAGCAAAAATACATGTATGCTGATAAACTGTAGCAAATGAAATAATTTTTTACAAAAATCACAACCAGCAAACCGATCACTGAAGAGGTAACTGAAGTGAATGGGTGGTGAATGTGTGCACATGTTACAGTCAAAGTTAAAAACCAGGGATTTCAGAAAATTACTAAATGTTACGTTTGCGACGCGCACGTTAATACGTGTGAGACGTGCACGATAGATCCGATCGTTTTGTTTTGCAAAGCATACAATAATAGAGTGTATTTACCTTTGATTTGATTTTGCGTTGTGATTAGAGAAAGCTTGGTATAATGTTGATGATTTTCGTTGGTCGGTATTATTGGAGAATTCTCTGGAATTGCTTGTTTACTATCGATCGAAGGGTGTGGATAGATCTGGTAGTAGCTGCGAGATGGTTCTAAGTTGTATGACGTAAGACAGTGATGACGAAGTTTATTCTGATTGGTTATAATTGCGTCATGCTGGAACATTCGAACGTTCTCTCGAGTATAAAGAGACTATATAGTATCGCACTGTTTCAGTTGAGAGAGAGAAAGTGAAAAGCGATTGAGCGATTGTATGCAGTTGTTGATGTACGCTGAATAAAGTTGGAAAACTTCATACGACAACTACTGCCTTGTTGCTGAGTGAACAGGTTGCTTGGATAAACGAATCCGAGTTACACTTATCAGGATTCAAGCATTTGGGCTGAATCAACTACTGATAAAAACCAACAACCAGTGTAACAGGCTTAGAGGGGCCGGGTAGCTCAGTTGGTAAGAGCGTCTTGCTAGTAACCGAAAGGTCGCTGGTTCGAATCCCGGATTGGTCAACGTGTGATCATATTATTTTCCCCTTTACCAACAACTGGCCCGCTGGTGTCAGTATAAATCGGTCCAGTAGTCACCTATATGCGAAAGTGTCGTGTGACTATAATCTACAAACAACAACAGGCTTTCTTTCTTCCAATCTTCTTCTTCATTGGCTTCTTCTTCTTTAGCTAACTCTTCCGTTTCTTCAACACGTCTTCCTCATTCTTTGTTCAAAACACTATGCAAAATTAATTTTTGGAGTGCAAAATCAAAATGTGAGTCATTTGTTGTCATCTTTTCATGCAAAATGTGAGAACTGCATCCATGCACTAATACTCATTCACCACTTTTATTAACCAGTCAGGCAGAGTGGAAAATAACTAGAAGGGAATTTCAGTCTTTTCCCGGAAATGCCTGAATTTTTCAGGCCTTTCTGTAAATGACTGGTTTGATCAGAAATGCCTAAAAGTTGTAATAAGTCCTTTCCGAAAATGCCTGGTTTCTAACTTTGACTGTAACATATACATGGCTTAGGTTAATACCACTTTAGCCACAACTACAACCAACTAAAACCAATTATTAACCTAAGTCAATCAAATGCACCCTTATAATCAACATCCTCGAACCTAAAACATAAGTTTACAAAAAACAATAGCATAAACCTACAGTTAGGAGTTATTAATAGTTGACTAGATTACTAAAGAATCTTGATGCCGAGTGAAACGAGAAACATACCTCAGTGACCATAGAGAGGCCAATGCTGTAGCATACACAGCAAACCATGGCAATGAAAATTTCACGCCTGCGACCTCTGCGCAGTAATGTTGGATACATATCCACCACAGCTGTCACAAAACCTTCGACACCCACAAACTGAAAACAAAGTTAATCATGACAATTTTGAGTGTTTTTTTTTTAATTATTAAAAAAAACTAACCAAAAAACTGCTCACTAAAAAAGCATTATCAAAATCTGTTCAGTTCCAGAACATTTTTTAATAATTGTATTGTTGGTACACAGAGCTTTGCCCGCTCAAGGCGCTTACAATACAGAATCTAACTCAAGCCAACTAAGGCCAACCTGCTGCCTTAGGCGCACTGTCCGATTTCCCACAAAACTGAGCACATCCTGCGGCATCCGGGAGTGGGGAAGGAGTGACCTAGTGCTTGCTGCGTGTATTTATGTAGGTGGCGCTCGCCTGTCTAGGACACGAGCATCAAGATCCTAAAGTCTGTGAGACTAAATGAATGCATGCACAGGCTAGACCGTTGCATTATACTCTCTCATTCAAAGGAGTATGGAGCGCTGGCTTGGACATCAGGATCGATCATGTTATTTTGGCACTCCAGGTCATAAACCTTTCAAACCACTGCCTGAAATGTTATTGTTTTAACATTCGGTGTTTCAATGGTTTGCCGTCGCTCTTACCACTGAACCATCGCGCACCCTTGGACGGACTGTTTGACACTTACTAACACACCTGCATATGCAATTTAACTCACAGAGTAAATTTTGACTCCAGAATCATAAAAACAAGTGAAACCAGTGATAAGTAAAATGTTACTTGTCAATCAGGAACCCATTATTTTTTAGCTTGCACTCATACAACAAATCTTTAAACTATTATCAATAACTATATTTCAACAATGAAAATTATTGTCAGCCAGTGCATAGCAAGATTACCTAATCCTTTGATTAGAAAAGCTAAAACCCAAGGGCAATTGTTCTACTGATTTAAATAAACTCCTCTTCATAGGTAATAAACAATTTTTTTTCACTTTCATACATTTTAAACAAAGAGGTGCCAGTATAAATTTTTGAGCCAAATAACGAATAGTTTTCTCATGGTCTACTGTAGGTCAAGTGAGAAGAGACTCTCACTCCGATGCTGAATTACCTGACTGTCAAGGCCAAGCAGGATCAGCATGCAGAAAAACAAGAAGGACCAAAGTGGAGACACCGGCAGCTGAGCAACTGCCTCCGGGTAAGCAATGAATGCCAGACCTGGACCTATAATCAAATCAACAAACTTTCGATACACTAAATTACCCTACCAAATGTTATATTATTTGGATCACGTTCTTCAAGTTAAACATCCTTTGCTATTACATAGGTTGTTTTCATTGCAACAGATAATCGGAAAACTGTAATAGAGGGTGGCCTCGTGGTGCAGTGGATAAGTCGCCGGTTTCCTATGCCGAAGGTCGCGGGTTCGATTCCCGCAAGGGGCGAACGTTTGTGACTTAGGTACGAGACTATTGAGGTCACCGAGGGTTTTCTCCGGGCACTCCGGTTTCCTCCCTCCCTTCAATAATGGTACAGGACGCAGTCAATATAAAAATTTCAAAAATAAAACTTCAAATTTCTTTCCGTCTTCTAATAGCGATCTCCCTGCCTTTACACCACCTGTTTGAGTGATGGATGTGTATTTGGTGTGTGTGAGGGTGGATGAGACAGGTGAGCGTGTATGTTGGTATAGATGCCGCGCTTTGAGCCTGATTGATTTGGGAAAAGGCGCGTATATAGCATCCTGTATTATTATTATTATTATTATTATTAATAGTAATAATAATAATAATAATATTAATAATAATAATAATAATAATAATAATAATAATAATAATAATAATACATGATGCTATCATGCGCTTTTTTTTTTCTATCGAACTCAAAGCGCGGCGATCTGAAGAGATCGCTATTACGTAAGTCAGAATAGAAATCAATTGTGTATTTTTGAAATTTTAGATTGACTGTATCCAATACCATTACTGATGGGAGGGAGGAAACCGTATTACCACTCTGTGTCCTGAAAAGTATCGTACCTCAGTCACCTAAGTTCGACCCAAGTGGGGTTGGAGCCCGCAACCTTCGGCATAGCAAACCAGCTCAGCTACAGGACACCCCCCAAAAAAACTTCAACCTCGTCAAATCACTCAAATCAAAGCAAATTTATTATAATTTTAATAGCCATCCTCCTGGGCAGCTGGTACATCAACTCTCAGGTTGAGAAAAAAAAGTTCTTGCATGTAATATTCTAGAAGGATCTAATCCATTCCAATATCTGCATGAACAGTCCACAACACCATTGCAAGAAGAGGGATGAGCCCCAATGTTCATACAGCCCTATGATCCCCAAAATCTAGGGAATATAGCCTGATGGAACATAGATCTTGGGTAACACAGATATAATTTACCAGGGACCAATTTAAGTAACAAACCTGACTCAGCCACTTCGGAGATATCCACACCCTGTCTGGTGGCCATGAAACCCAAAACGGAGAAGATGACAAAGCCTGCCAGCAAGCTGGTGAACGTATTGATTGCAGCGAACAACAGGCTGTCTCTGCAAAAGGGGCAAAAATCAACCAAGTTTATTATTAATAGTTTCTTAAGTGTAGGCTTAGATAAACCTTAAATATATTACAACTTCTTTATGTTAGTTAACTGGATTGACTGACTGCTGCAGTTACAAATTGTCTCATTATAACAAGACTACATGAAGACATTAGTATAAAGGTTACAAATTTAATTATAAAAAATAACTAACATTTTTCAATACTATATGTGTGCTAAAAATGTACTTTCTGATGCAACATAACACTTTGTAACCTTTGTCTGAATAAAAATATTTTGAAGAAAAACAAAACAAAACAAAAAAACTAACAAATCTTAAATGCATTATTTATAAATGTGTACAATATTTCACCAGTAGACAAATTCGTCTTAATCACTTTTTGTGTTGAAGAAACATTAGTTAAATGATGGGTCAAAGGAGTTAAATATGGATTTCTATACTACCGTGAAAGATTGTACATGGCCAAGTTGTTCAAACCTGAATGAGTTGTGATGAAACGTGTTATAGCTTCCCAATGCAGTAAGTGTTCCCAGAGAAATGGAGTAGGAGAAAAAGATTTGGGTTCCTGCATCCACCCAAACCTGAAACACCAAAAACCAGTCAGAGGAAGAAAACTTTATTATTGAATAGATTCTACTGATCAGCTGAATCTTGTATGCCAGACAATAAAAATACTGATGAAATGGAACCCACAAACTTTAAATGCCAAAAAAAAAGTGTACCTAAATAAACGAATAACAAAAGTAACACGATTCTAATTAGGATCAAAGAGGTTAAAACAGAAAAATTGAGATTTTGTTAATAGCGCTTAATAAAGAAACCAAGACGAGCAGCGATCAGTTGCGTCCTTTGGACGGACGAGTATATAATTCGACGCACTTCGTAACTATGTGTTGATTTGAAAATTATGATCGTCGCTTAATCATGCTAGAATAAAGATACATGCATGATATTTTGCACATAAATGCACACACCTTTTATGAAGTACAATGCAAAATTCCAAGTATGTTGCTGCTTTACATTTGACATAGACTGGTTGCTGAATAACCAAAGACTAAATATATTGAAATTGAAGCCCTCTACAGTAGGCAATGTTTCTACTTTTTGCATGAAAATAATTCTCTACAGAACTCATTCCGTGATCAAAAGTATGAAAAGAAGAAGCGTTGTTAATCGTGAAGCGTTTATCAATCTTTCATTGAGAGCTTGCTGACTTTTTCGTTTGTTTGTTGGTTCCACAGCCTGACCGTGAGGGATAGGAATAGCTTGTCCAGCATTGTCAATGTCTGTTCAAAGATCATCGGTGTTAGGCAGAGAGACCTGGGTTCTTTCTGCAATCGGCAAATCATTAAGAAGGCGAACGGAATTATTTGTAGACCAGAGCATGTTCTGGCGGGCGAATTCTCAGTGCTACCATCCGGGCGCCGTTTTGCCTTCCCGGCCTGTAAGGGTAATCGCCGCTCTCACAGTTTTATTCCTTGCGCAATTCGTCTACTAAATTTGATTAAATAAATGCTCGCCGATGGCCCGATTCAGGGATTGATTGTTTGACCGAGTGATTTGATGATTCATTGATGATATTCTTACCTTATTTTCTTACCTTCATGTTTTTATTTGATGTAACGGTCGGCTGTGAGTGTTCATGATGTGCGTGGTGTGTGAGTGTTTGCGTGTGTGTTTGGTTTATGTTTGTATGGTAAGACATGTGCTTATGAAATCGTGTGATAAACTTTTAAATTTCACAGTTTTTTAAACTTTTTATGTATTTATTTATTTTAATAATATTAGCTGCTTCTAAATCTTGTAATTGCCCTATGTGGATAAATAAAGTTGTATTGAATTGAATTGAATTGAATTGAATCAATATGCTGACGGAATATTTATATTTATAATTTCTATTGTTATTTACTTGAAAATAAAGAATATTTCTGCATTCTCCAATATTGTAAATCCACAACTCACACACACACACATACACACTCACCACGTACACAGAGTGCTGGGGCGGGAGAGACAGAGAGACAGAGAGAACGAGAGAGAGAGAGAGAGAGAGAGAGAGAGAGAGAGAGAGAGAGAGAGAGAGAGAGAGAGAGAATGAAATATAAGGAAAAACGTGATTTTTTCCAATTGAAATCAAATCCCATATTTATTATAATTATACCGAAAGAAATACATCAAATAATTACATAACATCTGACACATTGAACTGTGTTGCCTCGAAGTGGTCACTGCAAAGCGTGTATCCTTTCTTGTACAGGGCAGCCGTTAGGAGACCCCGATAATCATGTCGGCAGTTGTGGATCCACTGCTTACATCTGTGAAGCAAATCCATAGCGATCAGAAGGATTAAAAAAAAAAAAAATTCTTTCATTCCATTTTTTGTGGTTGGAGGACAACAGAAGAGGTGGGAGGACAACATTCGAGAATGGACTGGTTTGACACTGAGTGAGGCCATAAGGGTTGCATACTGAGGACAGGGAAAGATGGAGTGTGCTGGTTAAATGAGTTACGAGATAGGATAGGATAGGAACAAACAAAAAAAAAAACGAAAAAAAAAACGTGGGTTTAAAGACAAAGCTCATGCATAATGCATACACGCGCATGGTACATACGTATCTTAAATACAAGATTTCAAAATAGATCTATCATATACCAAAGTAGTTTAAACAATATCATCAGATACTCCAGGAATCTGCCTATGCATAAAGCACACACTAACATCACAAATACCACCAAAACACATATTTTAGCTCACCTTTTTTCATTTTGGATAAGTGGAGAAACGCTTTTTCTTTGCAGACTTGTTGCGGAGATTCTTGCACCTGAAGGCTGTGCAATGGGTTTCGCCTTGTTTGCTTCTGTCGATTTCCTTCTTTCGGTCAAGAGCCATTTTGAATAATAGACATGCACTGCACTGTGCTTTCTTTCACTGGAAAGGACTTTTCAGTGGAGCTACTAGGCTAATTATAGCTGGCAAGCCCTGCAGCCAGCCGGCTAGCCTCATATCATGCCTGCAGTCTCGCTTCCCGCTAACATACTAGATAAAGAACGGCGTACCACTGACTGGATATCATTCTTTAACTCTGTGCTATAGAACTGATCATGTTATGTGAAATATCGTTTGTATTGTGGTAGTCCTTTTGCATTTTAGTTACTTTCATATCTGTGTTTTGTGTTAGTATAAACTAAATCTCAGAATACCATTTCGTTTGTCTTATATTTTAGTCGATTTGACCGTGTGTACTGATCGGCCCTTCATTGCCTTGCAACGGACCGGTTTTCGATCTAGTGTATATACGCGTTTTAATTACACATTTAAATCCTTTCTACAATGTTCATCATTTGAAGTCACTTAGTACAGAGTTTGAACTTTCTGGTGATGTGGTCGACATTATAAAATATTTTCTTGTGTTAGGTTGCAGGCCTCTGTAATTGTAGCGAATTTACGATAGGCTCGTGGTGCTAATGGTGCAAGCAATAGGCACTCAATTGCATGTAGCGCAGCCGGCCGGCCAGCCCCCTTCCTGGCCCTATACAGTACAGAGCTTGGCGCGCGGTTAAAGTAATTATAAGCTTCCAGGCGAGTGCCAGTTGCATAGCTTGTGCTGTGGGTCGCTGGCCGTCTCTCAGCAGGTTATAAGCAGTCCAGCCTGCGTTAAGGGACCCTACGAGGCGGAACTAAGGGAGTTTTTAGACACAGTCTGAAAGTACTTGAATGACCAAGAGACGGAGAAGGGGCCTAACTCGGTTTTTTTTGGCTTCCTCGGATCTAAATTTGAGATCCACATCTTTCTGTCCCATAATCTTTGTTAAGAGCCATATGCAGGTCTTTCTCAGGGATGGGCCACAAATGTCACAATCTGACATATTTGACAAACCTGAGGGTCTGCTAGGCGTTTCCACTCAGGCAGAAGGTAGTATGTGATGCCGTAGCCTGCCCCTTCCAGCGTGACTCCTCGAATCAGCAGTACAAACATCAGGACATAGGGACTGGTGGCAGTGAAATACATAACCTGTGGGAAAAAGAGAGACATGTTTTCAGTTCTTCCATGGAAATTATTCTACTTGCTGATAAACTCAGATATTAACATCCAAATTCTACAGATTCATGTTCTGCTGACGTAAATATTATGTGGTGTCGGTGGAAAATTGTCCCCTGTTTTCAAAAGAGAACACAAAGTTTCCTCTTTTTTAAATATAAATATTTAGGAATAATGATTACGCTTGTTGTTTTTCATAGCTGATAGGAATTTATATATATAATATGAAAATGCTGAAAATATTTAAATTTGCTTGCACCCTACCTCTTTTAGTTTTTCGAAGAGTCAAAGCATATAAGGCAACCAGGGCCTACAATTTGGTGTTCAATGCTCTTTACAACGAGCACATTACATTTAAGAAAATTCTAAAATAACCAGGCAAAACATGAGTTAAGATGGCTGTCCCAAACTAAACTTCTGGGCCCGTATGCATGTCGCGCCATTATCTGTGCTAAAGGGTCAGTTTGGCTAACTAGAACATTATTTGGCTGTTAGCGGTATGCATGACCTACATTAGCTGCCTAATCGTAAATTAAATTTAATTCTGCGGTACCCCTCCATTAGCGAGCCTAACTGGCCAACAACCGTACGGTTTCAAGATGGCGGTGAATGTTTGGCTTGCTAACCAAAGACGTAATATTTTGCGGCGAAACAGAATTTTCCGCGATCGCAATAATCCTTTAGACTAGATCGCTACGATGACGTAGAACTATACGATAAATTCAGGTTTAGACGTGAAGATATTCTGCCTTTGACGGATGAAATTAGGGATGCAATTGAAGTATCGAATCGACAAGGAACTTTACCGCCAGTGTTGCAAGTTTGTCTTGCTTTAAGAGTTTTTGCCACTGGCACGTTTCAAGACGTTTGTGCTGAATTAATTGGCGTTCATCAGTCGACAGCCTCCAGAGCCATACGTCGGGTCACTAATGCATTACTTGCCGTCAACAATTCCTTATGCATTCTGTACTCTTCGTACAGAACGCTACATTCCTCTGCTGAGAAATTTATTTTTCGAGCACGTTTTTTTTTCTGCCTCCATCTTTGCTGCAATCTTTAACCACAACTACGCATTGCGCATGCTCATAATCGTAAAAGCGGAAAGGATTCCCTCCAATCTAAAAATAAGTTGTTGTTAGCTAACGGCGCGCTTTTTTTGCAACGTGCATACCAATTATAGATTTCGCTCAAACTGGTCAGTTTAATAACCGATGGGTTAGTACTAATGACCATTACTTTTAAATGCCCAACGTGCATACGGGCCCTGTTGATCACCTTTCTGGAGGATTTAATGCCTTTCCAAATGCAGAAATACACGACGATCCATGCGAGTAACAGGCACAGGGCCAGGTCCCACTTGATGGAGCCAGGCTCCCCCACTCCAGAGCTCAAAGCCAGCACCTTGCGCCTAAGGAACATTGAGGTCACAACCAGTCAGTGAATCGCTGCACGTGTTTATGCTTGCTAAGGGTGCTGGGGGCGCCCAGTGAGCTATGTGCCAAACACTGTCTATATAACTTTTGCTTGTACTGCAGGAGTCAGATGCCAAAGTATTGACTTACCAACAAACAAAAAGTTTTGCTTTGATAGCTGCTTGTTTGTGGGTGAGGTTGAATAGGGTCAGTCAGATATATTCACCGGCAAAATGTTAATATACAACGAAAAAGGCATGCATGGCTGTATTATTCATGAGTAATTTATAGTCTGAGCTAAGCAAGCAGAGTATGTTTACCATGCCAACTGCGGCAACAAACACATTCTGCGATTTGACTGCTTTGGCTTTTCAAGATGTACCAACAGTGCAAAGCAGCAAGTGTAGTTTCCACATGTTCCCAAAATACAAGAAAGAGCCCACCGCCCACCCCCCTCTAACCCCTCCCTATTCCCCCTCCCCCCCCCAAAAAAAAATCGAACACAAAAACCTAACGGAACAATACAGCTGAATTTGAATTTTTCTAAGTGTAGATCTAAATGTCACATAATAATTATGAAAATACCAAGGGGGGGGGGGGGGGGGAAGTTTTTTGTTTTCCTAAACAAAGTGCATACGAACTGACATTAGTGACACAAGATAACATTTTGGTCTAAACAAAGTGCATACAAACTGACAGCATAAAGACAGCATAAAGAATGATTATTAGTAAACACAAATCTGTGCTGCCTATTCATACCACAATTGTGGCGTACCTCAGGCGCATTAACCAAGAACAATATAACTCTCCTGTTTACTCTCTACACAAATGACTGTGCTGGCAGTGAAGCCTCTCCTCTTATTAAGTACTCTGACGACAATGCTCTCGAAGATCTCTCCATCTCTGACTCACATTAAGAACAAGAAGGAAGGAATGTCGGGTTTCAGTGAAAGCTACAGCTTGAATTAGTAGTATTTTATCAGCTGTCACATTTCCTTCTAATGCATTTTTGTGGTAGTACTTCACAATTAATATAATTCTATACTCATTTTTTATGTTAATACTGTATTAAACTAAAGTTAGAAATGTCTTTATTAAAAAAAAAAATGTCCTATTTAATTTATTGCATAGTTCATATTATGTAAAGTTCACCTACATTTCGATGCACAGTATGCGTGAGCCCGGAAAACTGCGTAGAACATTAAAACTGCTACTCTGTAATTTGCCATGAGGAAACAGTATCGGAGGTATACATGTGCAGATTGCAAAAAAAAATAGAGCCTATCTAGCGTACATATCAACCCATGCATTCACTGGGAAGGCCCGACTATCTGGTATCTGAGATGCTAGTGTTTAAAAGTCTATTCCCTCTGAATCAAGCTGGGGGACATTTTGAGAGGGGTGGTGCCCGGAACAGATCGATGGAATTGAAAAGAATGTATTTTCTTCTTTTTTTCCGGTAATAAGATACTAATAACTAAAGTTGCATTGTAGTGTATTTCAAACTGAAATCAGGTGAAAGCAAACAAAGGGTTTCTACCAGGTGCAAAGAGGGTGGAAATCATGGAGTAAATATACCTACTCCCAATACTCTGTGACTGGGTCCATGGTTACACTGCCGTTGACTTTGCCTTTCAAGATGGTGCAATTTTTGGTGTTCCATTCATTATCGCAGTTTGACCATGGCAGGACGTCGGTGAAGGAGGCGAAGACATAGTACACAGCCCAGGTCAAGATGACGTTGTACTCACAGTTCAGCAGAAACACAATCACAGTTGTGGAATAGCCGATACCTGTTGTGACAAAAATCATTTCGTGTGGTAAAATAGTCAAGAGAATGTGATATTAATTCAACAGTAATCGTTGGTGTGTGCTGGCACAGCTATAGTAATTAATATTTAGAAAGCAACAGATTATTGTTGACATTTCCATCCAGATTAGACTCATCAATTCTACTGCAGCAAATAATTTGCCATGGACTATTCATGTACTAGAAGAATGGCTCGTCAGTGAAACATGCGCAAACACCTCTTAAAAGTGCCAGAGTAATCAGCAAATATGACTGTGGGTGCCAAGACATTTTTTTTCCTCCAACAAAAGGTGCCCTAATTAAAGGGAGGTAAAAGTCCAATACAAACAATAGGTTAGCTCCCTTGGTGTATCCACAGTCCCACGCCATTTTCTTAATTTAGGAAAATAAAATACAATAAAAACATAAATTGTCTCAGTTGTCGAGAATTGAAGAAGTACGATGTATTCTGTCTGTGTGTATTTATATTTAACAATACCTCAACTTAGCTACAGGGTTTCTGCAGTATAGAAAGCATCCTAATCCTCATCGGTGCACACTTACAAGGATGATTGGAGGGACTGATAGAAACAGGTCAATTGCTTACCTTGCATAAGAGGAGCGATCTTCCAGGGACCTATCCCTCCTTCAGTCATGAATTGACCCACGGCGACCTCCAGAAAAAACATGGGAATACCCCCCAATACCACAGCTATCGCGTAGGGGATCAGAAAGGCACCTGAAACAACAAGATACAACAAGATACAAGATAATTTATTGCCAAGTGAATTATACACAAGAAGAGCATTTGGTCAACGCTGCAGCACCACACACAAAAGCACACATAAAACATAGTGGCAAATCGCAATAAAAGGATAAGAAGATTACAGTCATAAAAGAGATGATCAACTGTACAAAAGGGCAAATATATAGTTGCTAGTCAACTCACACACACACACACACACACACACCCACATACCCACCCACACCCACACACACACCCACACACACACCCACATACACATACATATTGGCATATTGCTAAATTCTAACTATCCAGTTTTCACACTCCCTCCATTCGACCTCGTGTTACTTTTACATTAGCACGTACGGAACAAACAGTTCAACATAGGACGACATGACAACATTTGGTCCTACTGTTCTGTCTACATTCTTCGATGATGATGAAGGTGGTGGTGGTGACGATGAGGAGGAGGAAAAAGAGGAGGAAAATGAGATGATGATGATCGATGATGATGATGTTGATGTTGATGATGATGATGATGATGATGATGATGATGATGATGATGATGATGATGATGATGATGATGATGATGACGCCGATTATGGTTTCCTTCTATCAATATCCATGCTACATAGCGTGATCACTGAATCAGAAACAGAATATCTTTACGGTCCTCATAAAAATACAAGGAAATTTTTGTGCTGCGTATAGGCTTACACATCATTAACACTAAGGCACAAAGACAATAAATGACACTCCAGGAAATAAAAATAATTAAAATACTATAAATAACATGGAAGCACTTATACATAAAACAACAATATTACGCATCCAACATTCTAATCAACAGCAATACACACACACACACACACCTACACACCCACACACACCCTTCTCTCTCACACACACACACACACATACACAAACACACCCGGAATTAGAATTGCGGTAGATTTTAATTAAATTAAACCTATATTAACGTCTATAGTTGAGAAAAGACCAGGGACGTGCTGCTTTTTTGACACAAAAACGTGATTTTATTGGGATTCTATGAGACGGGTAGGGGATGGAGAGGGGAAGAGATTATACTGATGAGAATCTCTCTCACTTCCATGCACTCAGCAAACCCCACTATCCTTCACTCACCAAACCCCACTATCCTTCACTCAGCAAACCCCACTATCCTTCACTCAGCAAACCCCACTATCCTTCACTCACCAAACCCCACTATCCTTCACTCAGCAAACCTCGCCTTTCATCTCTTCCTCTCCTTCCCCCACCCCCACACACCCATCTCTCTCCGCAAACCTCACCAACCCCTTCTCCCTCGGTATCTTCCAGGCAGGGACATTCGAGAAAGTAAGGTCAATGACAACTTACACAAAATCGCCATAGCGCGGTATTATACAATTAAAATAAATAAATAAATAAATAAAAATAATAACCTAACAAAAACAACGCATCCAATTGCATACATAATACAATAATTGCGTATTTAATTTTTATCAAGATTTATTTTCAGTTCTCAGAATCTGCACTGTAGCAGACAAAAGAACGACCTTCTCTCATGCAGACGTGAATTGGGATGAGCACTTTACTTACACTTATGTAAATTTACGTCCCCGGACACATTAAGCGTATAGGGGACTGAATTATCAGTTTATAGTCCCCTCTCTTCCCGATAAGGATTTTCAGAGAGGAGACCTATATAGGGGACGGGTGAAACACCACTTATATGGGATGAGCACACAGTTCTCCAGCCTCTTTAATCACACCACAGGCGAAGAATCCTTGATAACATTAATACCACTCAGCTTCCAGAGCCGCTTTCTCAAAAACTTGGAGAAGCTCGCAGCTATCATTAAACACGATTTTCGCCACTTTGCCGATGTCAGGGGTGGTTCAAACTCGTAATCATCACACACACACACACACACACACACACACACACACACACACACACACACACACACACAAAATAAACACTGTAAAGTATGTCTAACTATAAGAGGTTTGCATAAATATAATATCTATAACATAATGCGACAACCTGGCCTACTGCAGATGATAATAAAAATGTGTTTCCGAAAATGATGTTTGAAACTCATATTGCTAACCACAGGCCTAGACCATACAGACACAAAAGCACATTCCTATAACATGATGCATACAATAAAATATGATTTCCGGGCCTGTAGTAAGAGAAAATTTAAAGGACGCGATCGAACTTCTATCCTATGAAATTCCCTTTTTAAAATATTTATTTGCAATATTTGTCGGTTTTCCTACTGTCACTGTCTTTCTCCTTTGTTCTTTCTCCTTGCAATTTTATTCTATCAATCTACTAAACTATCTTCTTCTTCGCTATGACAATTTTTTTTGTTCGGCATAGAAAACCAGCTCACTGTGAACTGAGCTACCAGGCGCAGTGTACTCAAATGTCAGGCGATAACATTGCAGCCTGTGCAGGCAGCGGTTCAAATCCCGTTGACTGCCTGGAGTAATACGTAATAATAATAATAATAATAATAATAATAATACTACTAATAATAATACTAATAATAATAATAATAATAATAATAATAATAATAATTTATAATAATAATAATAATAAAAATAATAACAATAATAATAATAATAATAATAATAATAATAATAATAATAATAATAATAATAATAATAATAATAATAATAATAATAAATACAAACAATAAAATAATTAAAATTTAAAAAAAAATAAATAAAATAAAAATCATCCTGAGACACTGCGCCTCTACTCCTTCGGATGAGAGTATAAACCGAGGTCTAGTCTGTGCACTCGCGCATTCCATCACATGGACGCTCATGTCCTAGGCGGGAGAGCGCCGGCTACACAACTACACCCAGACCGCCCTAGGTTCCTTCTCTCCATACCCGGTCGCCCATGATTGTGCCCAATCGTCTGGGCGTCACACTTTGAGCCCAAAGGTTACAGGTTGGCGCCTGTATTCAGTAGAGCCTGTATCGACCATGCAGCGCCTTGAGGAGCTTTTGAACTAATAAAATAAATAAATAAAATAAATAATATTGCTGTAGTATTTTAGTTGTGTTCTTTTCATTCTGTATGTATGACGTAGTTTGACACAATCAGCTTGGTACGTCATTTTGCAGTGAGCAACCAAGTTTAGATGTGCAGAAACAAACACTGCGAGTGTGGCCAAAATCAAAAGAAGGGAGCTTACGGTTGTTTAGTGTCACAATAGGCTAGTTTAGACCCTGCACTAAGGCTCCTCGCCTTAAAAGTTCATCTTGCTTTGGCCTTTGTATCTTAAAGCCGATGCCTAGCAGACGACACAAGTCAGAACTGTTCTAAGCATAGGTAGGGAAAACTCTTCGCTAAGGTAGGCCGAGTCATAATCCAGCTGACCTATATCCAGAACAACCAGCAAGAGGGCGCTAAGGTATTTCACGAGATTTCGCGGGCTTTAGCTGCCACAGTTAAGGTAACGTCATTCTTTGTCTAACCCGCACACGAGAAGGACGCATACGGTGAAAGCTCTCTCAAAAGACTACGCAGGTGACGGGTGAAATTCATTCATCGCAGTATAGCCATAGCCTGACATTGTCGAAAAGGTAAATGATCAATCTTTTGTCTCACCGCGATTATTGATATGATTTTTGGATTATGTTTGTGAAGTCTTGCGTGTTTTATAATTGTGAATGTTAGTAAAACTTTGCTTGACCACGTGGCTGACACACGCGACAGTTTTCGCGACCATGAAGTAGCCCCTACTAGTCAACTATTGTTTCTCCTACTTGTATTATTGCAGACCAGTGGCTGTACCGGAGAAGGTGTATATTATTAATTACTTCTCCCTGTGTTTATTTTAGCCATGATGTATATGTATAGGAATTATGTTGGAGATTCCAGTGGAGCACGGACATAGAAGATTGTTCGTCTCTGATCTATATAAGTGGAGCGATCTCACTGAGGGCTGTTTCTGCCAACAGTGAGACGCTCTGCACACCGTTTGTAAATAAGGCGTTGCAGAAACTCGTCTTATGTTTTGGAGACGAGCAGGCAGGCAGGAGATAGACCACTGAGAGTCAACCCTGACATTCGGCCCCCACTTCAGCATCGAGCATTGAGCTCCGATAGCCCAATAGTCAACAAACAATGATTGATTGATTGATTTATTATTGCTTTAGGTCCAGCGGACTCTTCCGAGCCAAATCAGGACCGGAGTCAACAAACAAGGAGGAGACCACAGCACCGTACCTCAACGATAAATTTAAGTGCTCCAGAAGAAGTGCACAAACACTGATCTATAAGGACTGTGCGATAGTCCACTCTTCCTGAAAAAGAACATTAGGTAAAAGAACAAAGCCCAAGGATGACTCAGTAGCAAATATCGAGAACAGTAGCAGCATAGACCCATCAAGGAGCAAACTACTCGAAGTGAATTTGGACTGTTAAGTTAATCCCAGATATATTACGTTTTGGACATTTAAGTTAATGTAGTGTTTAGAATTAGATATAAAATAGAGGAAATAAATATGTGATATTTACTGTTAACAAGTGCCTGGACTACCTATGTTTCATAGCCGTGCGAGAGCTAATGTGTCAGTGAATCATTTACACGTTTCTCCCTATCTCTGTAGCCCTATCCTCACACAGACCGGGCCTAACATATAAATGTATTAAGATTAGTCATAGGGTGATTTAACTAGCTGATCCCCGCAGACGAAAGACGAGTGGGTAATAGCATTCCATTGTGCAGAGCCCAGCAATAATAGACCCACCGTCACATTTAGCATTGACGTCAGCTCTGCAAAAAGGGGATTTCAAAGTCAGGAACGATAATCCATTTCATCGACCATATATGACGTAAGAAGGACTGTCCCATCTCCCCTTACTAGATCTCTACATATATGAACCACAGTCCACCAATATGGACCAATGGTCCAATATCGAGGACTGGGTGATCTAAATTACTAAACGTCTCCTAATGTGGACCACTTTGAAAAAAATACTTTCAAGTTCATTTTAACCCTTTTTATATAATAATAAGTTAATTGATTGTTTTTATTTTATTCTTTTACTTAGATAAAATAAAGATATTTGCCAATTATTATCATGGTTTGTGTTTCACATTGTTTTTACGGCGGGATGAAAAAAAAGTGGTCCATATTTGGGACTCTCCCTTAAAAGGCGGCCTTGGGTGGAC
This sequence comes from Oncomelania hupensis, assembly GCA_036898135.1. Lineage (NCBI taxonomy): Eukaryota > Metazoa > Mollusca > Gastropoda > Littorinimorpha > Pomatiopsidae > Oncomelania > Oncomelania hupensis. Next base: position 46,175,562 of record CM072518.1, on the reverse strand, counting down.
CAATCAAAAGCGAGAGTGTGGCGTCACGAGTTTAGAGATCAACCTAAACTCCTCCCACACGCATGATTCCACGCAACACAGTTTGTCTGCTACACACGACTTGTTGAGCTAAGCCCTAAGGCAGTTATATTCTTTGCGTGACGACAGTCAAAATCGTGAAAGAGTACATTACAACGTCAAGAAAAAGTGCCTTGTTGTAGTGAAACTACACCGCTACACAGGTTTATATCTTCGAACCGGGCCGTCATAAACATGGCGCCACTACCTCCGACCCAATGCATAAGCCATAAAACGTAAGCCAAATGTGGCCACTAAACTCATAAAGCGTGGCCACCCGTCAAAATTTCGGTTAGTTAAAAATCTCATAACCCAATGCATAAGCCGTAAAACGTAAGCCAGATATAATTATATGTAAGAGCAATGCAACATCACTCCCATCCACGCATCCACCATGTCAGCTCCCAAATGTATTTTGTAATTAATTCACACAGAAAGTGGCTGACATAAGGGCCGCTCTTGATAGCCATGAGATCCCACTCATTAACCCATTCTCACCTTCCCTCACTACCGCAAAGTTGGAAGTTTTTCATCCAATAACAGAGCAAGAAGTCAAGAAAGTCATCTTAAGCTCAAAACCAACATCTTGCTCTCTGGACCCCATTCCTACCCCCATGTTGATAGAGAATCTTGACCCTCTACTCCCGACCATTACCCACATTATCAACGAGAGTCTGTCCTCTGGTGTTGTTCCATCTGTGCTCAAAGCGGCTGTCATCAAACCCCTCCTTAAAAAACCAAGTTTAGACAAAAATAATCTAAAGAACTATAGACCTGTTTCAAACCTCTCCTTCCTGTCCAAAGTCATTTAAAAATTGTTCTCAAACAACTGTTTGCCTACCTATATGATAACGCTTTCCTTTGCCCCAACCAGTCAGCCTACCGACCCTTCCACAGCACTGAGACAGCCCTCCTAAAGGTACCAATGATCTGTTGCTTGCCTTACATAATGGTAACGTCTTTATTCTCACCTTATTAGACCTCTCAGCCGCCTTTGACACTGTCGACCACCACATTCTCTTTAACACTCTTCAACACTACTTTGGAATCTCTGGCTCGGTCCTGGCTTGGTTCCACTCATATCTTTCTGACAGATCACAAGCAGTCACTATCGATGGCTGTTTCTCCAGCATAGCAGACTTGGTGTGCGGCGTGCCTCAGGGTTCCGTTTTAGGGCCGGTGTTATTCACTATATACACCAAGCCACTGCTTCTCCTGCTCGGAAAGCAAGCTGTTGAGAGTCAGTCATTTGCAGATGATACACAACTTTATAAATCCACTGCCCCTTCTCTCATTAATTCCACTGTTCAGACTTTGGAGAACTGCTTCACAGACATTAAGTCATGAATGACACTCAACAAGCTTAAGCTTAATGACGATAAAACCGAAGCCCTCCTCATTCACAAGCACAACACCTCCTCCTCACTCTCGCCTCTCCTAACATCGCTTACAGTAGGGACAACAAACATTCAGTTCTCATCCTCAGCGAGAAATCTCGGCTACATTCTCTCCGATGACCTGTCCCTCAACAACCACATCTCCAACGTCTGTCGCTCTGCATGCACGGCCATCCGCCAAATCAGCTCCTTTCGCCACTATCTTACAGTCACTGCCACCAAAACCCTAGTCTGCGCTCTCGTCCTTTCTCGTCTTGACTATTGCAACTCTCTCCTCGCTGGCTCCCCAAAACACATCATTGACAAACTACAAAAGGTTCAGAACTCAGCAGCTAGACTAGTATTCCGAGCAAAGAAACGCGATCACATCACACCTCTACTACATCCCCTTCACTGGCTTCCTGTGCAAGCACGCGTAGAGTACAAACTCTCTGTTCTCTGTCACAACTTCTTCACAGATTCTTGTCCTTCCTACCTTGCTGATCTACTGTCTGTCTACTCCCCTTCACGCACTTTAAGATCTTCTGCTGACACTCGCACACTCAAGGTTCCCGTCACCCGCACTAAGACATACGGTCAACGTGCATTCGCTTACTCCGCACCCAAGCAGTGGAATTCCCTTCCCTCCCATATCCACAACATACAATCAACAAACATTCAAAAAGGCCCTCAAACCCACCTCTTCAAACTGCATTATTCAGACTGATTTGTATCCCGCTGCCATTCTCTCCTCTTTTGTCTCTGTCTGATCCTTAAGTGTATACACGGCTGTAAATATTTATACGGTTTTTCTTCCTGGGTCTAACCGGGCATATAAATAGCTGTGAATAGGTTTTTGCTGTTCTATTTCTGTCTTTTCTGTCATTTATGTACATAGTTGTAAATAGTATATTTCTGCCTTTTTTGTCATTTGTGTACATAGTTGTAAATAGCTTTTACCTTTACTGTTCCGTCTTTTGGTGTATCGTAGCAAAAGTGATGTTTGATCGAGTGCATGTATTTTTTATGTAATGACTATGTAAAGCGTGATGAGTCTGGTCACCCGCTATATAAAAATCCGTTATTATTATTATTATTATTATTATTATTATTATTATTATTATTATTATTATTATTATTATTATTATATAACCAAAGGAAGAAGCGCCAACGCGCCAAAGGGAGGCGCGTCATAGACAAAGGCGCTCGCGTGTATCTGGTCGCGAGCGCCTACGCCTGTGAAGGGACGTGGCCAAAGTAGATTCCTTTAAACAGTGTCATGCTTTACTTCTGTGGATAAAAGACTTACTGTAATTGTTTGACTGTACTGTTGGAGTACGGAGTCACTTTCATAGGGATCAACACACTGTGTTGAACAGAGTAGGAAGACAAGGAAATTGCCCAAGGACGAAAGACATGTCACGCTATGTACTAATAGCATTTTGTTGAAAGACAATTATAATATGTCACACCGGCGAGCGAATGGGGCCAAAATGCGGGGAAAGGCCGCTTACCATTTCTTCTTTTCAAAGGACACTAATAAAATATAAGCTTATCATCATCATCATCATCATCATCATCATCATCATCATCATCATCATCATCATCATCATCATCATCATCATCATCATCATCATCACCATCATCATCATACATCAACATTATCATCATTTTCCTGTTGTAGACATTTTCTCCCAAAATATTCCAGTCAGCTTTCACGACTGAGCAGAAGATATCTCCCCAGGAGAGGCGGCCCAGAATTTCCCGATAAAAAGGGACAATAACGTGTCAAAAATTGTAAAAGTTAAAAGTAAAGATTTAAGGCATAGTAATAAGTCTCTTCTTGTATTTTGACTTCTTCAGCTTTTCTATCCAAACGGAGACGCAGGGTAATAAATAATCTCATGCGTGGCGGCAGCCGAGAATGGGACGGTGCATGGGACGGAGCCAAAGCTAGAGGTTCATCATCATCATTATCATCATCATCATCATCATTATTACATTCCCCTCTCCACTCGCCACGTTTACCATCTCCACCACCACAAAACACTCAAGTGTATGTCCCCCCCTCCTCCCTCCCCCCCCAGCTGCGTTCTCTCCTTATGCTGTTTTCATGGTTAACAAACTATAACTCCAATACCATCAGTACTAGCCCAAATCGTCTGTTGTTTTCATTGTTCACACACTACCACAACAATATCCTTGTTACTAGCCCAATCAGCTTTTCAGAATCGGAACTGGGCTCTTTATTGTGCCAACAAAACAGCTAGGAATATTATTTCGCAGTGTACTGTACAACATCACTGACTGACACATTCACACAATACAATCAGTATAGAATACTGTACAACATCAATGACTGACACATTCACACAATACAATCAGTATAGAATAAAATACAGCAAAAAAAGCAAGTAACACCAAACTTCCAATCCACCATTCAACTGAGCTCGCAGCTGAAACTAAAAACAAACCGGAATAATAGTAGTAGTAATAATAATAATAATAATCATAATAATAATCAACAAATACAATTATTACATCAATCTGCCTATAACTATATTTATTTTTTTATTTTAAAAAAAAAATCCTTATTACCAGTATTGATAAATAACCACCACAAATATAATGACAGATAAGAGAATGATAGAAAGCAATAAAAACACATCCTGGCAGCCCAGTGGATAGGGATGTTGGTTTCCTGTGCCGAAGGTCGCGGATTCGAACCACGCATGGGTGGAACTAAGGTAGGAAGACTTTTCAGGAGGACACCCGAGGGTTTTCTCCGGGTACTCAATTTTTCTACCTCCATTCAATAACGGTATTGGACGCAGTCGATTTAAATTTAAAAAAAATAAAAATTTTGATTTCTCTTCCGCCTTCTGCAGTATCTCTTCAGATCGCCGCGCTCTGAGTTCGATGGAAGAAAAGGCGCGTGATATCATTCTTTAAGCTCAGCTCAGGAGCTATTGTTTTGGCTTTGTCCGTCCGTCCGGCGTCGGTTCGTCCGGTCGGAGTTCACATTTGCGCACTTTTCTCTGAAACTATTGGACGGATTTAAAAAATAAAAAAACAACTTGGTATATAATTATGAAATAGTGAACCCTACCAGAGGACCAAAAAAAGTATGCATGTCGGGTGACGTCATCATGGTGGTGACGTCATAATTTGTTGCTTTTTTTATTCTTTTTTTTCTTTTTCAAATCCTATTTTATTCAAAAATACTGGAGGGATCTAGTTTGGTAAGTACTTAGATTTCACCTGTGACTCAAAGTTAAAACCAAACTTGCAACACATCAAATGACGTTATAATCGTGACGTCATAAAAAAATAAAAAAAAAACTTCGTTATGTAATTAGTGAACAGATGCCTTAAAGAAAACTATGGAATACTGTGTGACGTCATCGTGTGACGTCGTCATGGTGATAATCGCAATTTGGTTTTTTTCTAATCCTATTTTCTCCCAAACTACTTGAGGGATTTGGTTCAAGTTTGGTGTATAAGGTTACTTAGATTTTAACTATCCCTCCAACGTAAAATCAAACTTATGCAAATCGAGTGACGTAATCAAATTGACGACATCTTAATTATTTTTTTACAGTTTCTTTTTTTTTGTTTTGTTGTTGTTGTTGTTGTTGATGAAAACATTGCATGTAATTAGAGTGTACAGATACCTTTAACCTAAAACAAAATTATGGTATTTTTTGAGTGACGTCATTAAAAAAAAATTTCTAATCCTATTTTCTCCCAAATTACTGAAGGGATTTTGTTCCTATCCTAGCCTATCCGGTAACTCGAAGGGCGTACTACATCTTTCTCTGTTCTCAGTTTTTGATTGATTGATTGATTGTTGCTTTAGGTCCAGCGGACTCTTCCGAGCCAAATCAGGACCGGACAACCCCCGATCCGCATAAAAGATCTGCTGAAACAACCCTAGTGGGAAAATTGAATGCCCTCCACCGGCCAGTCACTTTACAATAAAGACATCCCACGCAGGGGACGGCTGATGCTTTACCCCAACTACTCGAACCCCCGGTTACAAAAACAAAATAGAATACAAACATCATTATAAATTATCAACAAAACATATACATATAAAATGCCTATATTGCTAAATAATAACATCATAGGAAGCCCTAGTGACCACCCGGCAGAAAGCGTCCAACACTCCCAAGCTGATCCAACAGACCCCATACACAAACAAGGAGTCTTGTCCAGGAAGAGTTTTCAAGAAAAGAGGTAGGTCATTGATCTAGCGAAGAAGAAGATGGTATAGCAGAGTGATAGGACAGAGCAGGAATGGGAAAGAGTAAATGAGGAAGACAGCGACAGTGGGAATTTAAAGCACTAACTTTCCAGAAAGTGGGGACACTATTTATACTGGAACCCCCGGCACTCCAACGGGGGTACTGTTGCCGCAGTGAATCGGTCATGCCTATAAAGGAAAGACAGGTTTTCAACTGGGGCTTTCACTTTTCCCTTTATAGGTTAGAACAATCTACAGTGGCAAGATTGCTCATGACCCCAAGGAGTTCTGTTCTCAGTAACCCTCATGGATTTTGTTCAATTTTGGTATATACTTCCAGTGATGTTGCTAGAAATGTTCAGCATAGGCCATTTGGCCGATACAATCACAAACCGCTAGGACATTTTGAAAATCTTTCGGCCATAATTTTGACTTACAAAATGTTGCAACTAATACCACACACAGAACACTGATGAAAAAAGTTTCATTTACATTTATTAACAAGAAAACAATATAAAACTTGATGAAATGACTAGAATGGATGACTAATAAACTATTCAACTGAACTGTGAACTTAGGTGAATCCCTGATGCAAACACACAAAACAAAAAAATAAAATATACAGGCATGACATCTGACATGACTAGTCATGTCCCTCAATCTCTGAAGACAGTCTTCTAGGTTTACACTTTAAGCCTTTCTGAGTTTAGCCACTCTATTTATCTTTTTTATTCTTTCCAACACCGAACGAGAGAAAGCGCTGGCCACTGATAAGTTTCGGCTTCTTTTTTGGCGGCATTTCAACAACGAAAAGTGTTATTGCCGGAAGCACGCCGTTTGCAACAAGTGGAGTTTCACTAACTCTCTGCTGATGCAGGTGTCGTCTGCTTGGCGCTTCCGACACGCGATTTTCGACAATAATTCATAACTCATAACACCTTTATTTATCCGATAGGAAATTAATATGGCCATAACAAGTAGCAATAACAACGAAAAAGACACGAGACAAGCAAACAAAAAATGGACTAAGGGTGGCCGATTGAGGCGTAAAACTTTAGGACAGCGGGCCGATCAGAACATGATTCTTTCGGATATTTTGGAATTTTATCGGTGAATGGCCGATTTGCCGACGAAAACGACATCCCTGTACTTCTTTACATATGCCTTCAACAAAAAAACCAAACCTATGCAAATCGATTGATGTAATACAGATGACGTCACCTTTTATTTTATTTTATCGTTCTTATAATAGCGCTCCTCCATCTCAAGAGCTGCGGAAGGCAAAGCCAGGTTGCATTCTTAGGCACATCATCTAACGCCTCAACAAAGAGCTTATTACGGAAAGAGGGGGAACTTCCATTATGTCATATACAAAAATGCGAGACGCTCTCACGGATTATTTCCCTTTGCTCGGGCTGGCTATATTTCATCATCTGCTATATGAATGATCTGTGCGTGGTCACTTATTGAGCCTATGCCATTGCAAAAGAACATTTTTATGGCAACGTTTGCAAAAAACAAACTTTTAACCATCATTATTATTAACATTCCGCTTAACTGCTGTCTTTTTTTTTTTTTAATGTTTACTTATTGACATTTATTAGGTGCTGTTATGCTGCTTATGTGTGTATGTCATAAGTTCGTTTTTTGCCCTGGAATTTATTATTTTTTAATCAACGACAGATATTTTAAAATTAAAATATGTATGACAGACTGTTTCATTTATCAGAAACACTGTGTAAATCCGTAATCGTGAGAGGGAGAGAAAGAGAGAGAGAGAGAAAAAGAGAGAGGGAGTGAGAGAGAGAGGGGGGGGGGGGTTGGGGGAAGAGAGAGCTCTGTCATTCAATCAATTAATCACAATAAAGCACAATAACAAAATGTTTCACTAATAGTGTGAATTTAATTTATATCAGGTGTCCCCCTACCCACCAACCCTCTCACCTCCCACATTACTGGCTTAATAACATCAGTCACTTCATGGAAAATAATTAATTAATCAGACAGAACAATCAGAACCTAGACTACAACATTCCACGCAATATAGATCTAATGCGCAGAAATTCACAGATCAGAACAAGGACTGAGTTTCTACATTACATTTTTTTTCCCGTTTACACTCAAACGAAAAGGGATTACAACAGATCAAGGACCATTTTTGTGCCTAGGTAAGGGGTTATCTTGCACAGTATTTGATCACGAGGAGAAAACAGACTTAGTCTAATTTAACTTGTTAACATAAGCAGTTTGACGAAGCCAAACTGCCAATCTGACATCTACTTTTGAAATATAAGCACAAATATAGTCAAACAACCTAGCAATAACGTAAACAGTGAGCGACCTGTTGAACGTAAACTGTCAGCAAGCAAACTGTTTTGGATTTAGCACATAGGTATAACATGAATCATTCAAGCCGCTCTCCGATTGTTTTAACACTAACAACACTGCAGCGGTCTTAGTTTAGGCCTACATAAACACAAAAAAATGAAGTTTTTCAATTGCAATTTACCTTTCTTTGTCTCTTGGAAATTTGAAAAAGGACTTGCCAACACAACTTTTCTTGTAACTGGCATTACGGCAATTGATGGCTGTGCAAAAGTCACCGCCCTGTTTCACTCGGTCGCCTTTTGACTTTCTGCCATGAGCCATTTTCAGCATGTCGACAAGGGAGCATAACTCGTACCTTTCGTCTCGCGGTTCTGTACCAAGTTCCCCCTCTTTCTATCATTAAGCTCTTTGGCCTCAATCGTCGTATGTATATAACTTGTACACGCCTAGGACATGACCGTCAATATTTTCAGCCAAAACATGGACAACTCACCTCCTCCGTTGCGGTAGCAAAGAAACGGGAAACGCCAGACGTTTCCCAATCCCACAGAAAAGCCAACACAGGCGAACAGGAAGTCGATCTTGCGTACCCACTGTTCGCGCTTGAAGATCTTATCTCCGCTGCTGGAACTGGGCCAGTCAGTGGAAGGAGGGTCCGATTGGACTCCGCGCCAACCAGGCGTGACCCCGTTCTGGAGAACCCCATTTGTAGCCTTTCCCGGTATCGTAACCTCCTTCATCTGCAACAATCCACATTTCTGTATAAGTTGATACGTAAGCCTAAATTAGTATAAGTGTGGAAACATTACCATCTTCACCCCCCCACACGTTACTTCCTAACTGTAACCAACCCCCCACCACCCCCACCCCCCATCCCCTGACTCGCCAACTAAAAAGCTAACCTAAAGGCTATAAAAACATGTTAACTTTATTTCTTCGTTTCTTCTTCTTTTTTCTTTTTCTTTTTTTTTTTGGGGGGGGGGGGGGGGGGGGAATTAAATTTTGACACAGAAACTCGATTACAGAACGAGTTAGTCACGGTAACGCCGAAGCTAGACTTAATTAAAATGTTTACACTGAATTTATCTTCATCCCTGCTCAGTGGCGAGGGTTTGGGTTCAGTTTACGACTAGAGGAAAGTAGGGGATTTGGGGATACCCATTAGGTTACATTACATTACATGATTATTGCTTTAGGTCCAGCGGACTCTTCCGAGCCAAATCAGGACCGGACAACCCCTGATCCGCATAAAAGATCTGCTGAAACAACACTAGTGGTAAAACTGAAGGCTCTCCACCAGCCAGTCACTTTACAATACAGACATCCCACGCAGGGGACTCTGAGGCTATATACTCTAAGTTATCGAACCCCCGTTTACAAAAACAAAATAGAATACAAACATCTAAATTATCAACAAAACACATACATATAAAATGCCTACATTGCTAAATAATAACATCATGGGAAGCCCTAGTGTCCACCTGGCAGAAAGCGTGCAATATTCCCAAGCTGATCCAACAGACCTCACCAAAGAAGGTAGGCTACGCTATGACCTCACACACAAATAAGGTAGGTGACTGATCTAGCGAAGAAGAAGATAGCATAACAGATTGATAGAACAGAGCAGGAATGAGAAAGAACAAATGAGAAAGACAGCGACAGTGGGAATTTAAAGCACTAAATTTCCAGAAAGTGGGGATACTATTTATACTGAAACCCCCGGCACCCCCACGGGGGGGACTCATTAGGTGAGCGCAAACGGTAGTTGAGGGGTGACGATTGAAATACCACGTCTACAGTAGAACTGGAAGTAAAATACCAACTGTGTGACACAGAGCTATTTTATATTATTGCATCTCTCACCGAACTGCACCATGGTGGATCTACTTCTGAACTCGTTTCAACGGATTTTACGGAAGCCTCCACTGACTGGGTTGTGACACTCATCTTTTGGAACTGGGCAGACCCTCTTCCGCGATGGCTGATCTATCAAAATTTGACCAGCCGCCACTCTTACACGCCATTGTGGCGAAATAGATCCAGAGTGGAATAAACCTGACTCCATGGAAGGAAGTCACTTTCCACTACTACCGATGTCAAGGTCGAACAAAATTTGTCCACCAATTAAAAAAAATAAATCTATCTCCTCTCCCCCTCCTCCCCCCCGCCCCCCTGTTTTAATTTGACGTCAAAGACGACAAAGGCGTAATAAGCCCTGCATCATTTTAAAGGCTTGCGTAAACTTTCTTTGCCTCTGTGTGTGGGTGTGTGGGTGTGTGTGTGTGCGGGTGTGGGTGGGTGTGTGTGTGTGGGTGTGGGTGTGTGTGCGTGTGTGTGTGTGTTTTCATCATTACGTGCATGTGACAGGGGTACATAATCTCTCTCTCTCTCCCCTCTCTCTCTCTCTCTCTCTCTCTCTCTCTCTCTCACTCTCTCTCCCTCCCTCTCTCAAAACATAATATTTCAAATATTAGTAAAACTATTTCTAAAAGGACTTACCAATAAAGAATTTATTAAATTTACATTCTTGTAAACTGTTTTATTCCGGTCATGTTCAATCATTTATTGATTATTCCTCAACTATGTGGGATTCTGCCTCTCTCTCATCCTCTCTCCGGATCTATTGCTCTCTCAAGTCAGTGGCAAAAGCGTGCCGAGTTTTGATATGGGTTTGAATATTAGTGGTGAACTGTGTTTCGTTTGTAAAATATATTGTTTGCGTATTTTTTCTCATGAGATCGGGATTATGATGCAAGACTGAGTTTTGATAATAACACATATATACGTTTGTTTCAGCTTTTTCTGGTTAGTTAGATTGGTGGGTCTGAGAGAAGGTTGAATCGTTTTTAGTTCCATATGATAAAAAAGTTGTGCTTACCTGTTCTGAAAGAGATAGAAAGTTTTAAATGTGGTGTTCACCCTTTGTAGAGTTGTAGAGTTTGTAGAAAGCCTTTATTTTTCCTGCCTTTGCTACCAGACGTTGTTGTCGCCTTTTGGATTTGTGTGGTTTCCAAACGTCTTACAGCGGTCATAAGTATTTTACCACACATCTACTGGCACAAAAAGTAGTTCATAGTCACGTACACAGAAATTAGTTGTCCCCACACTGATATGTACACACACATATACATTCTTATGTGAGACGTTGACATTTTTCGTGACTGTTCTTAGACTACGAATAAATGAACTCTATGCTGCTTCTGTGTTTCGTGTGCGTCATTACCTGACCAGGCCCTAAATTAATACGAGGCGTTTGACGAGCGAATGGAAATTCTCTTATCTAAATGGCGGCAATTACAACTATAAACGGATCAATATTCTACCTCTTACCGACAGACAGTGGTTGTGAAATGCCGAAATTCTGCTGGTGAAAATAGGTCTGGTCTAGGCCTAGCACTAGCCCCAATCCAAATCCAAATTCTAACTAACAGTCATCCTAACGCTAAATATCAAACTTTGCAGTAAAAATTTTATTCCGTTTCTTTGCGTAATAATACAATTATGAATGCGCAAAACGATGCGCGAATCGACGTAATATGAGCGCCAGAATTTGGGCTTTTCCCTGTTGCAATACCACAGAAAAAGACAGGAAATGATCTCCAATAATAAAGAAGGGAAATTCGTTAAGTCGGATAATATGAAAGGAATGTAATATAAACCAGAGCTGGCGTGCATGAACGAACTTAAAAGCCGACTTAGACTTAAGTAGCATGTTTAAGTGAAGCGTTAAGTCTAAGTCGGCTTTTAAGTTCGTTCATGCGCGCCAGCCCAGGGTCTTTCCGACGAAAAGAAAACATATGAGCTGTAATTTCTGCGACTTGCTTCAAACATAAGATCTAGGATTGAAGAAAGTAACTGAAATTACTTGCACGACCAAGCCTTCACTGTTTTCTGATGGCTATTGCATGTTATATTAAACGCGTGCGCATCACAAACACGCACACACACACACACCCGCACACACACACAAACACACACAGCAATGCGCGCGCGTACGCACAGATCAATGCTTGTGTAAAGAAATGCAACCTACTTGAAACTGAATTACAATTTCTAAACAAATGTCAGATGTATAGATTATTGATATAAATAATACAAAAAATCAATAAATACAAAAGTATTTAAATAAATAAATAAAAGCGATCATTTGTTACTCTAATACAGAAGACATTGGGGAACTGTGCAGCTTGTTTATGATTGTTTCCAAATAGAAAACTCTAATATTTAATTCATTATTGTGTGCTAGATAGCGTCCAACAAGCTTCCTTGATATTAACAAGGGCTATTAATAAAAAAGATTGTTATGAAGCCTACCGGTTGAAATAGCAATATATTTTCTGTTCTCTTTATAATTGTTATTTTATTATTGAGGATTTTTATAGCGCACTTATCTCGCCGTACATGACTAGACTCTAGGCGCTGGCCGATACAGGATCTAACTCAAACCGACCGAGAGGCCCACCCGCAGCCTTTGGGCGCATGGTCTGACGCCCGGACAACTGAGCACTATCATGGGCAGCCAGGGATGGGGGAGAAGGACCAAGTGCATGCTGGGTGTGTTCTTGTTACCGGCACTCACCCGTCTAGGACATGAGCGTTAGGATCTTTAAAGTCCGTTATGATGGAATGTATGCGACACACAGACTAGACCTCGGTTTATACTCTCATCCGAAGGAGTAGGAAACGGGAGTAAAGTGTCTTTCCCAGGGACACAACACAATGGCCCGGACAGGGCTCGAACCCTGGACCTTCAGATCCGCAAGCTAAAGCACTACCATTAGACCACCGTGCCTCTTCTGTTCACAGACACACACACACACACACGCACACACACACACACACACACACAACGCGCACTCACAGACACACACACACAACTGTATCAAGAAACGTGCAGAAAAGGACAAACAAGCAATTATTTATAATGTAAACGGACACAAAATGTCAAATCACGACTGAGAAGTAGGCCCCAATAATTACCTCTTCCCCTCCCCATCCCCATCCCACTCCATCCCCAGATAATGGGCCTCGGACTTGTCCCAAATAAATTATACTCTAACCTAAGTAAAGTTAAATGACGTAAGACAGTGCATAGTTCCGGTGACGAGTCTTATTCTGATTGGCTGTTATTGCGTCACGCTGGAATGTTCGAACTTTCTCTAGATTACAGAGAGACTATTTCAAAACAGTGGAGTGAAAAAAAAGTGATTGATTTATGGAGATTTTTGATGATGATCTTTGGAAAGCGATCTTGTATGCAGTTGTCGATGTATGCTGAATAAAGTTGGAAAACTTCATACGACGACTCCTGCCTTGTTGCTGAGTGAGCAGGATAAACGAATCTGAGTTACACTTATCAAGATTCAAGCATCGGGGCTGAATCAACAATTGATAAAAATAACACCGTGTAGCAGTCAGATAAAAAGTGGCCATTTTTGCTGTCCATCTTAGCAGTATGATTGCTATGGTGGGGTCAGTACTGAGTTTGGACACTATCGCAATCTCGCTACGATGGTTATCTCTGGGTCCCGTTTGCCATTATATATCCCCGATGGTGGCTGTAGACGTTAAACTTCATTTTTCAGGGAACTGAAGTCTCCTTCGTGAATTATGACGAATAATGAAACATTCTAATTAGCCTCATAACATACTTTTTACTGTTAGTAGGTAAAAGGTTGTGCGGAACTAACGTAGTCCTGTCACGTTCCGGCACAACTTCGGCTTGTTCTAGTCCAATAAGCAATAAATAATGGAAATGCCAAGACAACTTGAGGTTGAATTGCTGACAGAAATCTCTCTCTTCCTCCCCCCCCCCCATTGTGTGCTTGAGGGGGTGTTTGGCGCGTGCACGCGTTGGTGTGTACGTGTGTGCATTTGTGTGTGTGTGTTTGTGAGCGCGTTATGCACTATAACAATTATCACTATCACAAATATCTACAAGTTCTCAATAAGTTCTTCTGTTGGAGTTCGATCTTCATATTGGCAAACTGTTTCAGTACTGGTGCATTCCGATTCTTGGACTATGGACCATGGCCAGAGCCTTGATCTTTCTTTTACCTTTTCCTCGTCGTCGTCGTTGTTGTCATCAGCATCATCAATCATCATCATAATCATCATCATTATCATTGTCGTCTTTTGTTGTTCATTTTATTTTTGCTGCTGCTGATGATGATGAAGATGAGGATGTCAATTTAACAAATAATTGTTTAAAGAAGGAATATACGAAGCATTCGATTCTGGAAAGTCTGATGATATTCTGGAGAAGATACGATTATATTACCAGGGGAGGAAGACCTTAAGCTACCTCTATCAGACGTTCTTTACCAAGATTCCTAAGCGATGTAAGAGACTAGATCACGGTGCTTGGTCACATAACAATTTATATTTGTTCTCGAGTTTCAAAGTATCATTGGCTCACTTTAAGAAATGATTTTTGCTAGTCAAATGACTAGTTTAATTGGTCTCAAGAGAAGAGAGCTAGTGGACACACAACAATACAAATAGAATGACACCAGTTGTATGTATGTGATTTCAACTTATATATCTTCAACACAAGTTCTAACACGACTTTAATCAAATGTAATTAATAATTATAAACTGTCCAATGTGCTGGGAAAGTTCCTTAGCAAGGTTTCTTCATCATATGCTAAGTAGTTCTATGTGTTTGATGGTCTAATAGTGTTCTGAGTAGTTTTGACATCAGTTGCAGTTAAGAGGAGGCTTAGCTCTCAGTTTCTGTGAGTGCAGGACTCGGGTGGTCACTCTGAGGGAGTCTGGTAGCTATGGGGCCGGACGTGGTGAGGTAGATTCTAGTTGATCTCCTTCTTTCCACGGGAGCAAGTGTCAGGCGTTGACTCCACAAACCGTCTCAGAGCCGAGCTAGAAAATCTAGAACTCGTGCTACAATATTCTATCAGTAGTCTATGCGGTGCCCTCTGCAATGAGTCTATAGCATCAGACACCTGCCGAGTTTCCCATAAGCATACTACGATATCTGAATCTTAAGGCTCAGATATATCGAGCAATATGCACAACAGGTCAAAAACAATAATCGGTTTCTGTAAATACATATAGCATGAACTAATAATTCAGTGATGTTGCTAGAAATTTTCAGCATAGGCAATTTGGCCGATTCAGTCACAAACCTTTAGGACATTTTGAAAATTTCTCGGCCATCATTTTGACTTACAAAAATGTTGCAACTAATACCATACAAAGAACACTGACAAAAAAGTTTCATTTACATTTATTAACAACAAAACAATATAAAACTTGTTGAAATGGTTAGAATGGATGACTAATAAACTCTTCAACTGAACTGTGAACTTAGGTGAATCTCTGATGCAAACACATAAAACAAAAACAAAAACAAAAAAATGTACTGGCATGACACCTGATATGACTAGTCATGTCCCTCAATCTCTGAAGAGCTGAGCCAAAGGTGGTCAGCCTTCCATTTCTCTTGAAACCCACGGGCGGCGGCAGATTTTCCAGTCTCCTTTGCTCTTGGTGTGGTGGAACTGGAAGCGGCACTTTCACTTTCAGTCTGACTCAGGTCCAATGTCACAGAGTTCGATGGCGCTGCATCACCCTGATTTGTCACAGTCTGAGAGGTTGTTCCACTCTCTTTCTCTTTTTCCTTCTTTCCAACACCAGACGAGAGGACGCGCTGGCCACTGATAAGTTTCGGCTTCTTTTTCGGCGGCATTTCGAAAGGGGAGTTACTCTAACAATCTCTGCTGATGCATGTGTCGTCTACTTGGCGCTTCGGATACGCGATGTTCAACAATAACTCTTAACACCTTTATTTATCCGATAGGAAATTAATATGGCCAGAAGCAATAACAACGAAACAGACTTGAGACAAGTAAACAAAAAAACAGACAAAGGGTGGCCGATTGAGGCGTAAAACCTTAAGACAGCGGGCCGATCAGAACATGACTCTTTCGGACATTTTGGGAATTTTATCGGTGTGTTACGTTGAAACGCGAATGGTAGTACGTCGGAAACGTGTACGATAGATCTAATCGTTTCGTTTTGCAAAGTATTCAATAATGGAGTTTATTTACCTTTGATTTGAGTTTGCATTGTTGTTAGGAGTGGTTTTGTATAACGTTGATAATTTTCGTTGGTCGATATTATTGGAGAATTTTCGTGATCTATCGATAGAAATTTCCCGATGGATATCGAAGGTCGTGAATGTTCCCGGAAGTAGAGGAAATAGGTATGACGTAAGTCAGTGATGACGATCTTTAGTTCGATTGGTGGCAGTACGTCATTTCTACCATGTACCAAATTGTTCCAGAAAAGAGAGAGGTTATTTAATCGTGTGCCGAGTTGCTGTAGAGAGATAGTAAAATTGTTGATAGATTGTTGTTGATAGAGAGAGTTGCTGTGAAAGTTGTTGAGTTGAGTTGAGAATTGTATGCAGTTGTTGGTGTGTGCTGAATAAAAGTGGAAAACTTCATACGTCGAATTTGTGACTTGTATGCTGTTTGGACGGGTTGCGTGGATAAACGAATCTGAGTTACACAACTATCAGGAATTCAAGCATCGGGGCTGAATCAGATACTGATAGAAAAACACCAACATCAAACTGAGTGTAACACGGTGAATGCCCGATTTGCCGACGAAAACGACATCACTGATAGTATATATGGCAATCAATATAATATTTAAACATACAAGTACCAGAAACTACTAGTGTTAATTTACTTCTAGTGTCTGGGAACCGTGAAACCGTCTCTAGTCTATCACTCTGTTGGTGATGATGGCTGAGGATTTTTTTCACTTCAGTCCGCTCCTTGACCCTCGTGGTTCTACACTTCGTATTTGAATGCCGGTTAAAGCGGGGTGTATAGGGGATATAAGGGAATCTACGTCATCTCCGACCAATCAGCTCGTTCTCGCGAATATTTGAATCTTTTCTTGGACGTCTTTGTTCTCTTGTCCGGACTCTGGGGCACTATCTGTTACGTCTCAACTTCGGGTATCAAGGTAGATATGCAGGGTAAATCTAAGAGTTATATGATTCGCGTGGCTACTTAGCGGTCCAGTGAAACCGGTCAGATGTCCAAGTGGGCTAAGTTACATTCTTTCTAGCGAGTTCTGCCTGATTGTATCGGGAGTGAACGTCTCAAGGATGTTAATTTAATAACTGCGAACGTTCCCTTAGAGAGCTGGTGAATTAACGTCAGGTTTTGTTCAATACTATCTGTTTATCCCTAAGCTAAATTACAACATCTTTGCCATCAACATTTCTGATATTACAGACAGCGCTTTGAGCAGTTGTGTGACAATGCAAGTGCGTAATAAAAGAGGAATTACATCGCTCCAGTCTTTGATGTAGGTCTACCTATACACTACTAAGTACTGTATTACCTGCCTCGGGCAGCTGTGGGGCCGGGTAGCTCAGTTGGTAAGAGCGTCTTGCTAGTAACCGAAAGGTCGCTGGTTCGAATCCCGGATTGGTCAACGTGTGATCATATTATTTTCCCCTTTACCAACAACTGGCCCGCTGGTGTCAGTATAAATCGGTCCAGTAGTCACCTATATGCGAAAGTGTCGTGTGACTATAATCTACAAACAACAACAACTCGGGCAGCTTGGGTTAAGTATTGGGTTGACCTAAAGCAATAACCATGTAATGTAATGTAAGTATTGGGTTGGGTTGTTTTGTTGTTGTTGTTGTTTAGTGAGTTTCTTTGTTTGTTTTTGTTTTTTGTTGTTGTTTTTGCCAGCACGTTGAACAGCTCCTGAACGGGAAAAGTGCTCTAGATTAAATAAATAAATAAATAAATAAATAAATAAATAAATAAATAAATAAATAAATAAATACTAAAGCACCATATGAAGGTAGACCTAATTGTTACTATAAATACAGGTTAGTTAATTTTGCTACTAACTCACGATGATGATGAGGGGGAGGAGGAGGGGGATGACGACGATAACGATAATGATGATGATGTTTTAACTCAGTTTCAACAGTATACGTACGGGATGATATTATTTTTTGGTGTGTGAATGGGTGAGAATTGCGCTTTGAACCGATTTTTTAAAATAGGAAAAAGCGCTATATAAAGATTATTATTATTATTATTATTATTATTATTATTATTATTATTATTATTATTATTATTATTATTATTATTATTATTATTACTACTACTACTACTATTATTATTATTATTTATGAGAAAGACATAAGCCTGAGAGCTAGAACATCGCGTTATTTGACGCTTCAATGACAAGCAAAGTTCAGTTGTGTTGTGGGGGAAAGAGGAGTGGGGTGGAAGGATGGGGAGGGGGAGGGTGGTGGTGGTGGCAAAAGAAGGCAGTATCATACGTACCTAACCTACTGTACTGAAACCAAACCTTTCTTCTACAAGGCAATTAACTCCTCTTTAGCACCACTCAAGAGTTTATAAAACAGTCAAAACGCTTTCACTAAATTAAACTTTGCGATTCACGGAAGCACTGCGCAAGAGCTCCGGTGTCCAGCGGAACTTTCTCTCTCTCTCTCTCTCTCTCTCTCTCTCTCTCTCTCTCTCTCTCTCTCTCTCTCTCTCTCTCTCTCTCTCTCTCTCTCTCTCTCTCTCTCTCTCTCTCATTCTGAACCCCTTTCTCAATTATTTGTTCCAAATTCTCAATTGTTCATTTGTGTATACATGTGATTTTCATTAGTTTTGGTTTACATAATTCATTTATTTATTCCCTATACATTTGTTTTTATTTCTTTTCAACTGTATGTACACATTTGTCCCCTATCGCATAATCATTATGTTGAATGTTATTTAAACAGGATGGGCTTATATAAGCTCGCTTGCTGCCTATCTGGTAAAGAAATGTTTGTTTGTCATTATGTGCTTTCTTCGAATAAAACATTTGTTTAAACCAACAAAAGTAATAATAGACATATTGAAAGGGTAACTCAAGATTATATGTCCAATGTTCTTTTAGAAGAGGAAAGAAAGAAATAAAGAAATTCAGACAGCACCGGCAGCATCAGAATAATAGGAAGATGTGCCAATCAATGAAATACCTCCACCCACCTCACCCATTAAAAAAATCCACCGACCGACAAATCTCAAGTTCAGTCAAATTGACACAAGAGAATGATAGACTTGATTGTCATTAGTGTAAAATCCTATTTCAGTGTTATTGCACAGTGTAAAATTCTATTTCAGTGTTATTGCACAATGTAAAATCCTATTTCAGTGTTATTGCACAATGTAAAATCCTATTTCAGTGTTATTGCACTCTACATTTCTCCATCCTCCTTTTCCTCCTCTTCTTTTTGAGGTTGTGGAAATCCCCGCGTTCGATAAACTATTTGTTCACAACTTAATTTTTTTAATGTAATCACTTTTATATAGCGCTTTTCCAGCTAAAGAGCCGCTCAAGCCGCTGGGTGACTGAGTTTGGAGAGCTGACACCTTTTGTTTAATTAGATTTCTTTGCCAAAGCCCCATTCTTTAATTTTAAACCCCTTGAAACATTTGCAGGAAAAAGTCCAGTTTCTACCGGTAAAACGAAGACAGCCACTGTTGAAGTTGCTACCTTAATTTACATTTGGAAAGCTGATACTACACCCGTTTCAAACATAATTCGTCAACAATAACAACGCAGGAAGCAGTACAATTAAAATGTCTATGGTTGCTACCTTAATTTACATTTTTAGAGCTGATACTGCATTGGTTTCGAGCACAATTCATGAATTATAACAAAGCAAGAAGCAGCACAATTAAATAATAACCTCTCTCTCTTCCCCTCCCCCCTCCCCCTGCCCGCACAAACACACACAAAGGCAAGGAAAGTGGTTACTACTGTGGAAATGGGGGGACAGTTCGTAGTCTCGTGAATCAATCGATCTGTGAGTCACGCTCGCTATGCAACGAGGTACTGCACTCACCTTGGAAAGTCAGCAGTAGAAGCGAGGGGCCAAGAGCAGGAAATCTGTCGATACTCCGTTGTGAAGCCTTGAAGCAGAAAGCACCAATAAGATACGGTTATTCCTTCAACCTGTCGATCGATGCCGATATATTGCAGTAATCACTAACACATACTTCCAATAAAAATTATATCAGGCAATAAAAGAATTAAGTGAAGCCGAGATCAGACACAGGCTGCAACAGAAGTGGTCTAGAACTAGAAGCGCGGCAGAGCAGGGCTAACCGTCAGTGCAGTTATACTGTTACAGCAAAGTCCGCTCTAGTCGAGTCTAAGGAAAAATCCGGCCGCGAGTTTTTATTTTTTATTTTTATCTTACTCACAGGCTCTGAAGTCTTTTCTTTCGTCTTTGCCTCCTACATACGTATGTATAGTATGTAATTGAGGCCTACGAAAGACGAGACTTCCCAGCCTGTGTCTTACTGTGGTCGCTCATGTAAGCATCGGCACGTACGTCAAGCTGTAGCGATTTGCTTTGAAGTGAGTACTCGCGAGTACACGTTAAAATAGGCCATGAGTTCCGTTGCACAAGGCGAAAACAAACAATCCATCAGGTGACTGTCGAATTGGGAAAAGAGAGATTTTTCTGCGAGTACATCATGACCGCCAACATTGTGGGTTGATTCTCCTTTCGATTTTAGCCTAGGATCTCTTTAATGCGCAGGCGCAGAACTTAACGTCATATTTTTCCCCAACGTTGCTTTGCGAGTACTTGCGTACGAAACAACGCGAGTAAGCCATTCTGATTATCGCACACTGCAGCTCGCGGCGAGATAATGAGAGAGAGGAAAACCCACCGTGGCCACGTGCAGGCAGGCAAGTAGATTAACGTCCCCAGACACGTAAGCATATTAGGGACTTGGATGTAAGATGTTCGTTGTTTTAAGAAGTCATAATGCAGAGGCAAAAAAAAAAAAAAAAAAGGACACGTGCATCTAAACAAACTGCATTAAACGCTTATGTTGCTGCCCAGTCGAACGCCGCTGACGCTGTTTGGTAGAGAATGTGTATTTCTTTCGCCCATAATTACGTCATCCAGAGAGTGTAGGGGGATTATTATACTGCGTGCACTTCCATGCTATTATCAGAGATCGATTAGATACGAGCGCCTGTGGATTTAGTCGTGAAACTATAGCAAGGGCATGGAAGCAGTCTGAGTGAGAAATCGTGGACACAGCGCGCCCTCACAAAACTGACCGTGAGAAAGGAAGATCCTTATCGCATTTCGCCTACAACCGAAAGGTTTCGGAACACCTATACAAGTACTTTCATCTTAAAATGAGTCAGCAGATGTCTTCAACATGGACATCAAAGTCCAAGGCCAATCCCTCAACACAGTGCATAGCTTCAAATATTTAGGAGCCATTGTATCAATTGGTCCCGACAGGAAGTCCTCTCCAGGATCGCACAAACAACTGCTGCCCTGGCGAGGTTGAAGCCCATTTGGAAAGACAGGACCATCAGTCTACATTCAAAGGTAAGACTGCTGCGCTCCCTTGTCATTTCCATCTTCCTACATGCTTGCGAAACATGGACCTTCACAGCAGATCTCCAACAAAAGAATACAAAGAATGGAGATGAGGTGCTACAGAAGACTTCTGGGCATTTCCTATACCCAACACATCATCAACGACGAAGTCCGACAGACCATCACACAAGCCATTGGGCAACACGATGACCTGGTAACAGTGGGGGAAAAGCGTAGACTCCGATGGTATGGCCACGTCACCAGATTATCAGGTCTTGCAAAGACCATCCTGCAAGGCACAGTGCAAGAAGGTAGAAGAAGAGGGAGACCGAAAAAGAGGTGGGAGGACAACATTCGAGAATGTACTGGTTTGACACTGAGCGAAACAATCAGGGTTGCTGAGGACATGGAAAGATGGAGTACGCTGGTTAAATGATCATCTGTGATCATCTACGACCTCCGAGTTATGGGATAGGATGGGATAGGATAGGCAGAGGCACGCGCGCGCGCCCGCGTGTGTGTGTATGTGTGTGTGTGTGTGTGTGTGTATGTGTTGACAGCTAAACTATACATTTGCCCTTTTGTACAGTTAATCTATTTTATGACTATAATCTTCTTATCCTTTTATAGTGATTTGTTGTCAACTTGTTCACTATGAACACCTCACAGGGAGCTGATGCCTACCGAAAAATCAACAATGACACCCGACAAGGCATGCGCATAACAAAGAGAACTGGATAGAAGATCAATGCCAGGAAATAGAGAACAGTCTGAACAAGAACAACAGCAAGAAGGCCTACCAGATGGGGAAGCGGCTGACCGGTGTTAAACAGCCCAAAGTCTCCACGATCCAAAACAAGTCTGACATATGCCTTACAGAAAAACAAGAAGTCTTGGACAGATGGACAGAGTACTGCTCTGACCTTTACAACCACACACCAAATAGAGACCCATCAGTTCGAGCATGTCCCGTGAACAGAGAAGAAAAAGAAATCCTCCCAATTCTCTGAGAAGAAGTTGATTTTTTTCTGAAATTGATGGATGGATTTCTTTTAAACTTGGCATTTAGTTAGTTAGTTAGTTAGTGTATGTGTGTGTGTGTATGTGTGTGTGTGTGTGTGTTTGAGAGAGAGAGTACGCGAGGGTACTCTGCACCAGTTAGGATCCAGCACTTTTATTTTTATTTATTTATTTATTTATTATTTTATTATTATTATTTTAATACCGTTTGAACGAAAACTTCCGTTTAAATAATGTGCTATCAAACTTAGTGAATATTGATTTTGACAGCTTTAGATTAATCGGCCACCGGCCAGCTACGATGATTAACAATTAATTTAATAGATTGAATATATGTCAGTCAATCGGCACTCCTGGGTCCCTCGTTTGTTGTTGCACAGCGAACTGTTGGACTTACGCTTCATTCAGTCTTTACACACTTGTGGTATACAAATCTGTCAACACATGTCAAATTAACCAGTCAAGCTTGATTCTAAATATAGCACAAATGGGAAAGTGTGCATATTAGGCACAGGTGTTTGTTTACAAAACAAGGAAGAGACGCCTTACATTCAAAGATTAGCGGTCGGTTTGAGCAACGTGATAAAGCCTTCATTTTAACAAAGCAAAGCTATATATTTATTCACGGGTATTTTACGAGTAATGAAGGCACATCACGGATTTTTAGTTTTAAGCTTGACCTACTATCACCGACCCATTTCCACCACTTACCCCTTCCGAGAGTGCTCATTCGCGTAACCTCTTCCACCTGATATGAACTTATTTGTTGTAATGGATCCCTCATATGTAACCTATGTAATATTGTGCGGGTGTGTGTGTGTGTGTGTGTGTGTGTGTGTGTGTGTGTGTGGGCGGCTGTGTGTGTGATTACATGTATATGCACGCGAGGGTACAGATGTGTATCTGGTATGTCTGTTAAAACGAAGAGCTGAATATTAGGCATATATTGTAATAACGCAAGTGGGTGTGGGTGGGTGTGGGTGGGTGTGGGTGGGTTCTTTTCCTCAATATTATGTGACTATTCCATTGCTGTCACTGTGTTTATTGCCACTATGAAATCCTGTCTTGTCTTGCAAAGCGACAATCACATTTTTCTTTCTGAGAAATAAAGAATGCATTAACTTGACTTGACTACAAATCAAATAAATTATTTTTAAAAATGATTGTGTGTGGTTGTGTGTTTGTTTGTTTGTTTGTGTGTGTGTTTCGTTTTTTTTTTTTTTTTTTTTTTTTTTGGGGGGGGGGGGGGGGGGTTGTCTTTTTTTCTTGGTTTGTTTGTTCATTAGTGCAACCTGTCACGAGAGGCGAGTTTGGACCCAGCACTAAAGCTTCATGCCGCAATAGTTCAGCCTGCTTTGGCCTGTGTAACGTAAAGTCGCTGATTAGCAGACGATCCAAGTCAGTTGTGTGCTAAGCATAGGTAGGCCGTAGCATAAGCCTGCTGACGTGGATCCAGCCACCTCGGCATGAGGGCGCTCAGGTATCACTAGATTTTGCGGGCTTTGCCTGACCACAAGGCTAGATAGTCATTCTTTGTCTAAATCTCAACCGAGAAGGACACACGCTGAAAGATCTCTCTAGCAGTAGACTACGCAGGTGACGGGTGAAATTCAATTCATCGCAGTATAGCCACAGCCTGACATTGTCAAGAAGGTAAATGATCAATCTTTTGTTTCACCGCGATTTATTGATAATATTAGTCAAACTTTGCTTGACCTCGTGGCTGATCCCTGACCGGTTTTCGAAACTATGAGGTTGCCTCTACTGTCCAACTGTTGTTTCTCCTATGTGTTATTATTGCAGACCAATGTCTGTACCGGAGGATGTGTATATTGTTAATTACTTCTCCACGTGTTTAGTTTAGCCATGAGGTATGTATATGTATATGAATTATGTTGGAGATTCCAGTGGACCATGGACATAGAAGTTGATCGTCTCTTGTTTGTATAAGTGGACGCTATCACTGAGGGCTGTTTCGGCCATCAGTGAGACGCTCTGCACACCCTTAGTAAACAAGGCATTGCAGAAACTCATCTTATGTTTTGCAGACGAGCAGGCTTGTTGGTCCGATGCAGGAGATAGACCACTGAGCGTCAACCCTGACATTCAGCCTGCAGTGGAACATCGAGCACTGAGCTCCAATAGCCCAATAGTCAACTAACAAGAAGGAGACACCATCACGACACCTCAACGAATCAGCTAAGTGCCAGAAGAATCGCACTAACACTGATCTAGAAGGACTGTTCGGTAGTCCACTCTCCGGAAAACGAACATTAGGCCAACAAGAACAAATAGCCCAATAATGAGACAGTAGCAAATATGAAGAACAGTAGCTGCATAGACCCATCAAGGAGCGAACTATTCAAAGTGAATGTGGACATTTAAGTTAGTAGAGTGTTTAGAGAATTATGTATAGAGTACAGGACATAAATGTGTGATATTTACTGTTAACAAGTGGCTGGACTACCTATGTTTCATAGCCGTGCGAGAGCTAGTGTGTCAGTGAATCTTTTACTATTTTGTCCCTATTTCTATAACCCTATCCGCACACAGACCGGGCAAAACATATTAATGTATTAAGATTGGTCATAGGGTGATTATACTAGCCTATCCCCGCAGACGAAAGACCAGTGGGTAATAGCATTCCATTGTGCCGAACCCAGCAACAATAGATCCACTGTCACACAACCGTTCAGCTTTGAGTTTGGTAAACTGTATAAAAGTGCTGACACAATTCTGACAATGTCAATATATTAATCACATGCTGGCCGTGTCAGCAACCTAAGTGTGTGCGGGTTCATATGATTTATTTTAATATTTTCGTACTGATTTGTGACAATCGAAATACAAATTTATATATGAAAATAGATTATTAGAATCTGAGTCGAAACAAAGATTATCATTTAAAGAAGGGTCTGCGATACGAAAAGTCCAAAACATTGTTAGTCTTTGAAACTTTTATCTTACAATGTTTGATTCCTTTATTTCACAGGACTTGTCTTTGGATGCTTTATTTTACATTATTTGGCTAAAAAGTATCAGATCGAATACAATACAAGGTCTCTTCTCTGACGTATTCTGCTGCTGTTCACCTTTCTTTCCCACAATTTCTCAAAGATCATCTCTATGTTTATACGCCAACTCATCATCTCCGCTCTTCGGTAGATTGTTTTATCTTGTAGACTCCCTCTTTCAATAAAAGATCATTTGGTTTTAGGGCCTTCTCTCATAAAGCGCCAACCGTCTGGAACAATCTACCTTAATACCCGAGACAATCTTCTTCTTTGGAAATCTTTAAGTTGAGTCTTAAAACTAAGTTCTTCTCTTAAATCAGACCTTGAGATATATTGGTGTGTGTTGTGCGTGTTTATGCATGAATGCTTTGTAAAGAGCCATGAGCAATCTTTTTTCTGTAACAGATAACAGATAACAGAACTTTATTTCGCAAGGTGACAAGCACGAGGAATACACTTTGATGTTGGCACACATATTTATACTAAACACAATAACAAAGCCAACCACACCTTCGCGCAACCATCCACTTGCGGACACACTCATACAAGACTAGGAATAATACTGACTGGAATATAGTAGAAACAGAATGATCAAATCCAATAGACACACATCCACACACACGTGCGCGCTCTTCTCCGGTATCTCTCGCTCTCTCAATTCTCTTCTCTTATCTTACACACTCTACATACATCTATAAATTCTCTCTCTATCACTTCCTCTACTCACTCACTCTCTGTCTCTCTCTTCCTCTATTTCTTTCTGTCTTTCTTTCACTCACTTCCCCCCCCCCCTCCCTCCCTCTCTCTCTCTCTCTCTCTCTCTCTCTCTCTCTCTCTCTCTCTCTCTCTCTCTCTCTTATGCATAAGTCACTGAGATAGTCCGGGATCATCGGGTACCAGACAAGGAGTTGAGGTTTGTCACTGCTTGTGGAAAAAAAACTGTTCTTGAAGCGGCAGGTCCGGGTCTTCATAGTTCTGAGCCTTTTGCCAGATGGAAGCATCTCGAAGAGGTGGTATCCGGGGTGGGAGGCATCATCCACTATCTTTCTGGCTCTGCGCATCAGGCGTTTGGTATAGAGTGAGGCCAGAGAGGGGAGGTTCTTGTCAATGATCTTGCTGGCAGCGGAGAAAATACGGTCTAGTTTTTCTTTTTGTTGCTGGGATGCACCCCCATACCACACACAGATGGAAAATGTTAGAACACTTTCTACCACTGAGCGGTAGAACTGGGTGAGGATTTCCTTCCTTAGGCCAAATTTTTTTAGCTGCCTGAGAAAGTACATCCTCTGCTGTGCTCGCTTGATGATGGAGTCGGTATTGAGATCCCAGGTGAGGTCACAGGAAATGAGTGAGCCCAGAAACTTGAATTACTCAACTGTCTCGATGGGCTGGCCGTTGATGAAGAGGGAGTCAATGGGAGTGGCGTTCCGACGAAAGTCGATCACCATCTCTTTGGTCTTGGAGGCGTTCAACTCGAGACTGTTGTAACTGCACCATGACACCAGCAGGTCGACTTCCTGCCTGTAGGCTGACTCATCTCCATTGGATATGATGCCCTCAACGGTGGTGTCATCGGCAAACTTTACGAGTTGAACTGACTCGTGATGGGAGGTGCAGTCGTTGGTGTACAGGCAGTATAGAAAAGGAGACAGGACACACCCCTGGGGTGCGCCTGTGCTCAGGGTCAGGAACTGCGAGATGTTGCTGCCTATTTTCACTGACTGGGGGCGGTTGAGGAGGAAGCTCAGAATCCAGAAAGAGATGGAGGGGGAGAGGTTGAAGAGCTGAAGCTTGTCGAACAGGGTCTGGGGGACGATGGTGTTGAAAGCAGACGAGTAGTCTACGAAGAGGAGGCGGGCGTAGCGATTAGAGTTTCTAGCTACTGGAGGATGAAGTGAAGGGCCAGGGCGACGGCATCGTTGACAGGCCGGTTAGCTTGGTAAGCAAACTGGCACGGGTCCAGTTTGCCCTTGGTCGCGGACTAGAGGTGCTTGTATAAATTGTGCTGTATAAATTGTCATTATTATTATTATTATTATTATTATTATTATTATTATTATTATTATTATTATTATTATTATTATTATTATTATTATTATTATTATTATTATTATTATTATTATTTAAAAAGGTTTTTTAAAAAAAGGCAAAGGTAGTCCCATAGCCTGTGGCTGTAGGGGAGCGTGATGTTGGAGATCACACTTATCTTGGGCCAGCGTAATGAGGGTGATGCCCAGCTCTCTCCCTCGCTGCTTTACCTTCCCCACCCTTAAGAAAGTAAGTACTATCATTTACAGTTGAGCCAACTGGGGGCATTGTTATTTGTCGCTTCACGTTTTGCGGTCACCCATCCAAGTGCTAACTGCACTGGACGATGCTTAACTTGCGACACAGTAGCGAGTGCTCCAACCACTGCGCTATCCGACACCCATTATTATTATTATTATTATTATTATTATTATTATTATTATTATTGTTATTATTATTATTATTATTATTTTTATTATTATTATTATTATTATTATTATTATTATTATTATTAGTTAGTTAGTTGTTTTTTGTTTTTGTTTTTAAAACTTGGAATCCGGCTTTATTTTACATTATCTGTCTTTCAATCCTTAATTTTATTACAGACCTCTCATTATATATTGTTGGTCTTTGTGTCCTATACTTTACATGGTTAGTCTTTGTGTCCTACATTTTACATTGTTGGTCTTTGTGTCCTATACTTTACATTGTTAGTCTTCGTGTTTTATATTGTACATTGTTGGTCTTTGTGTCCTCTACTTTACATTGTTGGTCTTTGTGTCCTATACTTTACATTGTTAGTCTTTGTGTCCTTTATTGTACAAAACGTACTTATGTCTCCGTTTTCTTAAAAACACAAGTGCTCATCATTTCACTAACAAAATAAAATGACATTCTTGTCACGTGGGGTTTATGGGCTCTGCACAATGGAATTATGGACCCTCACGTTTATTCGGTGGGAACTGCTAGTAAGTCACCCTATGAATTACTTTAATAAATTTATTTGTTTAGCTCGTTCTGTGTTAAGGTTGGGGTACAGAAATAGATAAAAAAAAATGGTAAAAGATTACTGTCACACTAGCTTTCACACGGCTATGAATCATATGTAGTCCAGCCACTTGATAACAGTTAAAATCACACATTTATTTCTTCTACTCTATACAAGATTCTCTAAGTACTAATCTAACTTAAAAAGTCTCAGTTACTGCTAATAGTTCGATCGCTGATAGTCTAGGCAGCTGTTATATCTTCCTCGGGCACTTGCTATTATATTTCATGTAGATTTGGACTACTGTGGTCCGTTTTACAGTTTCTGACGAGTTGGACTACTGTGGTCCTGTTTTGATCAGTTTAAGTGCACCTTCGTTGATTACACTTAACTGCTAGATGGTGCGTGCGAAGTCCTTCTGTGAGGTAGCTTCTGGTACACCTTGGTCGTTGTGTAGTTGGGTTCCCTTGCCACGCTGTGGGGTCTGACAGGGTGTTTTTCAGGGTAGCTCTTTCCGACTTGTGCGGTAGAGGCTCCTCAACCAACTAGTCGTTTCTGTGGAGTGGGGTGCACAGGATAGCTCGCCTGCTCGTCTGTAATATAAGAGACGAAATTCTGCACAACCCTGAATAATCGGTTTGTGCAGAGCGTCTCACTGAAAGCCAAAGTAGCCCTCAGTGATAGCTCCACATCTCTATACATAAGCGACGAACATTCTGCTACTTCCGGGGTCCACTAGAATCTCACTCTAAATTCCTATACATACATAAATATCAATCGTGTCTAACTATACACATACAGAATTAATAATATTATAAACATTCAGTGGTACAGTCACTGGTCTGCAAACATACATATAAGTTAAACAACAGTGGTTCCGTACGGGATACAACATGGCGGCGCAACCGGTCGTGTTTCGCCACGTGTTCGGCTTTTTCACATGGTCACGCAAATTCGGATTAACAATTCACATTTCTGCATAGCAAATTCTTCAAACATAATTTCAACAATAATATAAATATATCACGATGAAACAGAAGGGTGTTCATTTACCTGTTTGACAAGTTCAGGCCCGTGATGACTTGAGAGAATTCTAAGATTCTAACGTCCTGCTTCCTGGTCTATGAGTGAAGAGATTTCTCTAGCTGTGGAGATGTTGACTCTACCTCGTCTCACACACGACTGATTCAAACTGCGCTAAGATCTGACACAGTCAGAACTGCTCTACCCGCTTAGCCTGCGTCTGATTGGTTAAAACGGTCAGATTCAAAGCTCAAGTGCTGACTCACTGCGCTGTGTGTGGCTAGCTCGCTGTGTGTGGCCTGCTGTGTAATTTAATTGCTGCTGTGTAATACACTCCTCTCTCTAATGTTACAAAGACTACACAAGGCTAAATATTCAATAGGCAGAGTTAAAACTAGCCAGTTCATGACAGGCTCCCTCAACTGAAAAAAGGCGATGACTACTGGATTCGACCTTTTTCTACTACAGAGCCTAGTTTAACACTGCACTATCCTAGGGTCCTATTTACAAACTAAGTAAGTTGCTCTACCTGAGCTGCAATGCTGTGCCAGGTAGCTAAGGACACTAGTGACAGGGTTTTATTGGGCGGGGACGAATTCTGGTGCTGTGGCCCTTAGTTGTGTTGGGTGGGCGACAGCTGCTGTGTCCTCCACGAGATGGTGACTGAGGTAGTCGGCTCCGTGGTTTTCTTTGCCGGGTATGTACTCGATTTGGAATGAGTACGCCTGAAGGGTGAGTGCCCATCGCATCAGGCGAGAGTTCAAAGATTTGGAGGCTGCCAGGAACGATAGTGGTTGGTGGTCCACCTGAACTGTGAAGTGAGTCCCATACAGGTAGAGTTGAAACTTCTGTATGGCCCAGACTAGTCCAAGGCATTCTTTCTCCGACGTGGCGTAGTGGGTCTCGGCGGGTCTCAATTTCCTGCTGGCATAGGCGACAGGGAATAGCGTCTCTGCATTCTTGGGGTCGCGCTGTAGCAGTACTGCTCCGAGGCCTAAGTCGCTTGCGTCGGTGCGAAGAACGAATGGCTGAGTCAAATCGGGTAGGTGGAGTACTGGCGCCGATGTCATTCTGTCCTTGAGTGTTTGGAATGATGTCTCGCATTCGGCTGTCCATACTACTTTGTCCGGGGCGATTTTCCGGGTTCCATTTGTCAGTGGTACGGCGATGCTGTTGTAGTTGGGGATGAACTTCTGGTAGAAGCCGCAGAGTCCTAGAAACGACTGTACTTCCTTTTTGATCTTGGGCCTAGGAGCGTCGAGTAGGCGTTTCACGGTCTTTTCTACCGGTCGCAGGCTTCCTTGACTGATGGTGTGTCCCAGAAATTCTAGTTCTGTGAATCCAATCTGACATTTGGTGGGTCTTGCCGTCAATCCCGTGTCTCGGAGGCGGGCGAGTAGTTGTTGTAGGAGCGTGACATGTTCCTCCCACGTAGGTGTTGCGATGGATGTCGTCCATAAACGAGTGTAGGTGCTCGCTGCTCAGGGGTGCCAGGAGTTTTCGCATCATGGCGCTGAAGATGCTGGGTGCGTTGTGGAGTCCGAATGGAAGTACATTGAACTCGAAGTGTCCTTCCATAGTGCTAAACGCTAGGTACTTTCGGACTTGCGGTTGCACTGGTATCTGGTAGTATCCTTTGCTGAGGTCGATGCGTGAGAAGTACTTAGCTCGCTGTAGCTTGGCAAATAGGTCTGTCTGGTCCGGGAGTGGCTCTGGCTGGAACTGCGTTACCGCATTCAGGAGTCTGAAGTCGATGCACAGTCGATGCTCTCCGTTGGGTTTCCGCAACAATACCGTGCCTGCGCTGTAGGGTGAAGTAGACTCTGAGATGATTCCGGCTGCCAGTAAGGTGTCTATCTCTTCCTTGATGGCTCGCTGCTGAGACAGTGGCATCGGGTAGAGCTTCTGGCGGACGGGTGTTGGGTCGGTCACCGTTAAGGTTACTCGACGAGGTCTGTCCTCCCTGGTCGGTCTGTGAGCACAGTCTGATGTTGTCGAATGACCTGTAGTACTTGCTGTTGCTGTTTAGCGGCTAGGTCTCCGTTGAGTATCACGTCTTTGTAGGTTTCTTTGGAGTGCAGGGGATACTCTACTGCATTGGTCTCCATGCTTTCTCCTTCTTCCGCGATGGCGATGGCTAGCAAGTTGTGCGTGCTGGGGGTCGCTGGTCGGTCCGTGTATTTCTTGAGGAGATTGATGTTGTGGTATCGGGCTCTCCCGTTCACCTCTACTTGGTAGACTGTCTTGGATTTCTTGGCAGTCACCCGGTACGGTCCTCTCCAAGCGATGTCCAGCTTGTTGGTTCCACTTGGAAGTAAGAGTAGCACTTGATCGCCGACTTGCAGTTCTCTGTCCTTCGCGTGGCGGTTGTAGTACTTCGCCTGACGGGCTCTTGCCTTCTTCAGTGCTTCACCAGCTTTCTTCCACGTTGCTTTGAGGGTTTCCTGCAGGTCTGCGACGTACTTGGTGGCACCTCTTGGTGTGTCGTCTATCTTGGCCTCCGTCCAACTTCTGCGTAGGGCTTCTAGCGGTCCTGCTAGAGGTCTGCCGAATAGCAATGTTGACGGGGTGTAGCCTGTGGCTGCATGGGGCGTTCCTCTGTATGCGAACAGTGCCGCATTCACGTACGTAGGTGTCCCACGCTTCTGGATTGTCGTCGGCGACTTTCCTGAGTATGGTGAGAAGGGTTCCATTCAGTCTTTCTACTTGTCCGTTGCTGGCTGGGTGGTATGGTGGTGTGCGAATGTGATGGACTTGTATCAACTCGAACACGTCTTGCATCAGGCGGCCGGTGAACTGAGATCCGTTGTCCGTTCTAATGCTGTCCGGGAATCCGACTCTGGTAAAGATGGCGATGAGTGCATCTGCAATCTTCTTGGTGTCGATCGCTGGCAACGGGACTGCTTCGCACCACATCGTACATGCGTCGACGAGTGTGAGTAGAAATCTGTTCCGCTTCTTGGTCATGGGCAGTGGTCCTACTATGTCTACTGAGACTTGCTGGAATGGCACGCCGACTACTACCGATGGTCCTAAGGTAACTGGTACGGTGTGATGTCGCGGGGAATATCGTTGACATTGGTGGCAAAATTTCACGTAGCGCTTGACATCCTCCGTGATTCCTGGCCAATAGTAGTGTGCGCTGATTCTCTGCACTGTGGCTCCAATTCCCATGTGTCCGCTGAGTGGCATGCTGTGGCCTAGTTCTAGTACTTGGGCTCGAAGGGTGGCTGGTAGTACTAGTTGGGTGTGATCTCCATCTCCTTGTCGATGTAGAACTCCCTCTTCTATGTAGAAGTCTCCCTTGTGCGGGGGTGTGTGCGCCTTGGGTAGCTTCTGGAAGCACTTCGCTATCGAGGTGTCTTCTTTCTGTGCTGTTTTGATCTCTTCGAGTCCTGGATTCGGAGCGAACTCGGGCTGGGGTGGTTGGGTTTTAGCTTGGGCCCTGGTTTGCACTGCAGCTATCTCTACAGTTTTAGGGGGCGTGCCTAAGAACACATACCTACAACCTAGCACTAGATCATACAGGGGTTTCTGTAAAACAGCTGCTTGGATTCGTCCTGTGACGTACCTACTCTCTACTTCTATCCAAGCTATTGGGCAAGTAGTCGTCGGTTTCGTCAAGTCTGCTCCTTGTAAGTCGACTGTCTTGTCTGTCAAGTCCGCGCGCGATACAAGAGATTCGCTAACTATCGCGTCGTATGATAGACCTGTGTCATACAGACAGTTCGCTTCTTTTCCGTTGACCTTGACCGTGTCTGTCACCGATGGGTGATCTCCGATCGTGTGTGGCTTGTTACCGCTGCTTTGAGTTAGAACTCTGTGCGCTGGCCGGCTTTCGCGCTCTTCCCTACGTTGTGCGGCCAACTTGAAACATTCTGCGGTGGAGTGATTGTTTCTGTTGCAGAACGAACAATACCGTCTCTGTTCTGCGGGACGTCTTTTCCCGAATTCCGTGTTGGGTCCTTTATTTTGCCCAGGTCTGGGGTTATTCGGCTTATTCGCGGTGCGCTCCTCCCGGTTAGGGCTTCGTTTCTGTGCCTCTTTCCCGTTAGGCTTTAGGTCTCGCCTGAAGCTCTTGGCTTCTCCGTGTGCGGCCACGTACCTATCTGCGACCTTGACCAGATCTTCCAGTCTTTCCGCGCCCTGCTCTACTGAGAAGGTTCTCAGCTCGGGGGTCATGGTTTCCCGTAGCTGTTCCCATACTAACAGTTCTGTCAGTCCATCATACGTCTTAGCCGTGGCTGACTGGCTAATCCACTTATCCAGCGTTGTGGACAACCGATCCGCGAACTGCGCATAGCTCTCTCCTTTCACTCTCCGATTGGTGCGGAACTTTTGCCGGTAGCATTCTCCTGTTAGTTCGAATCCCGTTAGGAGTGCCTCTTTTACTTTGTGATAGTCAGTCACTCTGTCAGTCGGTAGCTTACTGTAGATGTCATAAGCCTTTCCTCTAAGCCCTTGACTAAGCTTAAAAGACCAATGAGTGGGATCTAGTTTATACTCTGTTGCTAGACGCTCAAACCTAGTCAGATAGAGATCTAGACCTTCTTCTCTCTCATTGAATATTCCCAGTGGAAATGACATTCCTTGTACAGGGTTGGATGCTACCTCTAGCTGATCTGAGTGGGGAGGGGTTGAGGAAGAACTTGAAGCTCCTGATCCCAATCTTCTTAGCTCTAACTCATGCTGTCTTTCTTTTTCCTTTTCTGCCCTCTCTTTTTCTTTTTCTGCCCGCTCATACTCCCATTTCCTAACTTCTGCTTCTCTCTCTGCTGCTAATGCTGCCTTCTTCTGTTCTCCTTCTAATTCTAGTTTCTTCTGTTCTCTTGCTGCTTCTAATTCTAGTTTCTTTTGCTCTGCTTCTAATTTCTTCTGCTCTGCTTCTAGTTCTGCTTTTCTCTGTTCTGCTTCGAGTTTCTTCTGTTCTCTCTCGGCTGCTCTCTCTGCCTTAGCCTCCTGTTTCTCTACCTCTGCATTTATATACGCAATTAGGTCTGCCCCTGCTAAGTGTAAAGCTTCTCCTAGTTCCTTGAAACGCAATCTCAAGGCCACTGGGTCCGACATTGTCAAACGTGTCTATGAACAACCTCTGAATCAAGTGGAATACCAAAACACTAGCAATATTGCAAGCCAATAACAATGCAATTACCATAAAATTCGTAATCAATAATAGAATAAAACAAGAGTCAAATGGCATACAACAGTTATTTAAGCAAAACCTGCAAAAGAACCATGCAACATACAGACACAAAAATAATTGAAGCAAACAAGTTTTTAAGTAAAGAATAGTGCACCAAACTGATCAGTGTTATACCCTTACACTATTCTAAGTTATTCTACTGCTACTACTGTTATCTAATTTTATTGTACTTAGATCCGGTTATACCCAATTCCTATTATCCACAGATCCTGGCTAGGCTCGCCAATTAAAGTGTCACGTGGGGTTTATGGGCTCTGCACAATGGAATTATGGACCCTCACGTTTATTCGGTGGGAACTGCTAGTAAGTCACCCTATGAATTACTTTAATAAATTTATTTGTTTAGCTCGTTCTGTGTTAAGGTTGGGGTACAGAAATAGATAGAAAAATGGTAAAAGATTACTGTCACACTAGCTTTCACACGGCTATGAATCATATGTAGTCCAGCCACTTGATAACAGTTAAAATCACACATTTATTTCTTCTACTCTATACAAGATTCTCTAAGTACTAATCTAACTTAAAAAGTCTCAGTTACTGCTAATAGTTCGATCGCTGATATTCTAGGCAGCTGTTATATCTTCCTCGGGCACTTGCTATTATATTTCATGTAGATTTGGACTACTGTGGTCCGTTTTACAGTTTCTGACGAGTTGGACTACTGTGGTCCTGTTTTGATCAGTTTAAGTGCACCTTCGTTGATTACACTTAACTGCTAGATGGTGCGTGCGAAGTCCTTCTGTGAGGTAGCTTCTGGTACACCTTGGTCGTTGTGTAGTTGGGTTCCCTTGCCACGCTGTGGGGTCTGACAGGGTGTTTTTCAGGGTAGCTCTTTCCGACTTGTGCGGTAGAGGCTCCTCAACCAACTAGTCGTTTCTGTGGAGTGGGGTGCACAGGATAGCTCGCCTGCTCGTCTGTAATATAAGAGACGAAATTCTGCACAACCCTGAATAATCGGTTTGTGCAGAGCGTCTCACTGAAAGCCAAAGTAGCCCTCAGTGATAGCTCCACATCTCTATACATAAGCGACGAACATTCTGCTACTTCCGGGGTCCACTGGAATCTCACTCTAAATTCCTATACATACATAAATATCAATCGTGTCTAACTATACACATACAGAATTAATAATATTATAAACATTCAGTGGTACAGTCACTGGTCTGCAAACATACATATAAGTTAAACAACAGTGGTTCCGTACGGGATACAACATGGCGGCGCAACCGGTCGTGTTTCGCCACGTGTTCGGCTTTTTCACATGGTCACGCAAATTCGGATTAACAATTCACATTTCTGCATAGCAAATTCTTCAAACATAATTTCAACAATAATATAAATATATCACGATGAAACAGAAGGGTGTTCATTTACCTGTTTGACAAGTTCAGGCCCGTGATGACTTGAGAGAATTCTAAGATTCTAACGTCCTGCTTCCTGGTCTATGAGTGAAGAGATTTCTCTAGCTGTGGAGATGTTGACTCTACCTCGTCTCACACACGACTGATTCAAACTGCGCTAAGATCTGACACAGTCAGAACTGCTCTACCCGCTTAGCCTGCGTCTGATTGGTTAAAACGGTCAGATTCAAAGCTCAAGTGCTGACTCACTGCGCTGTGTGTGGCTAGCTCGCTGTGTGTGGCCTGCTGTGTAATTTAATTGCTGCTGTGTAATACACTCCTCTCTCTAATGTTACAAAGACTACACAAGGCAGAGTTAAAACTAGCCAGTTCATGACAATTCTTATACCAGGAAGACAATCATCATGACGATGCTGCAGTGCTCTTCTTTTTAAACTGCTGCTGCTGCTGATGATGATGATGATGAGGATGAGGATAATTCTGACACGAGGTCTGTATAAGCAGCTTTGTGTCTGTATTTTTTATATTTTTATACTGTAACATTAATGTAATAGATTTTAAAGTAACGTCAATTAACCATTAATGGTAGTGTTTGTTTTGTTCATGTGGCTTTTGTAGTAAGTTGTATGTCTCTTGTGTACTATATTGTAGGCTATGATATTTATTTCGTGAAAGATGAAGCAGTGTCTGCGTGACCACCAGGTGACCTTGACAACGCTGAGGCCATATTGGGGTGACAGTTAATAAATTAAATTAAAAGTCCTCTGTGCTTGTCACAGGCGCTTGTATGTGGGCACGCGAGCGCCTATTACTCGTATACATAGAAAGGAGTCGCGTCATAGGCACTCGCATGTCAAGATACATAGAAGGAAGACGCGTCATAGGCGCTCACTTGTCCAGGTACGAGCGCCTGTGGTACGTGTGTTGGGAATTCATTCATTATGTTTTATAAGCATGGTGTCCATGCACAAACTAGTGAAAGACGTTTAATTCTCAGGTGAGAACAATAAGAGAGAGAGAGAGAGAGAGAGAGAGAGAGAGAGAGAGAGAGAGAGAGAGAGAGAGAGAGAGAGAGAGAGAGAGAGAGAGAAGAAAAAGAACAAGGAAGGAATGAAAGAAGAAAGGAAATAAAGAAAGGAAAAGTAAAGCAGAAGTGGAAAGAAAGAATGAACAAGAGAAGAAGAATCATAACCAAATACAAACGGAAAAAGACGATTTCATGTTTTTTATTTTTGTTTCCTGTCGTGACGTACATAAAGTATACAAGATGTACAAGCTCACGGAGTGATGACATAACTGACCCACATTAACAATAGTACCTACCACAAGGTTGATATACTTGTGTACCTACTTTAAAAAAAAAAAAAGAAGAAGAAGAAGAAAAAGAAGAACGTGAACAACCCATCCTACTATAATTTCCCGTTACCCCTGGCCGTTATTCGATGAACCAACACCGACTTAGATGTTCCGTTCAAAATTACATTTAAATCATACTGTTCCTGCTAATGCACGCTGAAGTATGTCACTAACAATTAAAATTTATTATTATTATTATTATTATTATTATTAGTAGTAGTAGTAGTAGTAGTAGTAGTAGTAGTAGTAGTAGTAGTAGTAGTAGTAGTAGTAGTAGTAGTAGTAGTAGTAGTAGTATAAAAACCAATCTCTTTTCTCCGTACATCACTACAGTTATGTTTAATTATGTTAAAGCGTGCTCGTAAAACCGTTCAACGTAGACATGTAGTCATCGTTGTTTTTTTTTTTTTTTTTTAAATTTAGGCTTTATTTGGTTTGAACGTTGCAGTATAAATAGTATCCCCACTTTCTGGAAATTTAGTGCTTTAAATTCCCACTGTCGCTGTCTTCCTCATTTACTCTTTCCCATTCCTCTCTGTCCTATCACTCTGCTATACTATCTTCTTCTTCGCTAGATCAATGACCTACCTTTTTTCTTGAAAACTCTTCCTGGACAAGACTCCTTGTTTGTGTATGAGGTCTGTTGGATCAGCTTGGGAGTGTTGGACGCTTTCTGCCGGGTGGTCACTAGGGCTTCCTATGATGTTATTATTTAGCAATATAGGCATTTTATATGTATATGTTTTGTTGATAATTTATAATGATGTTTGTGTTCTATTTTGTTTTTGTAACCGGGGGTTCGAGTAGTTGGGGTAAAGCCTCAGCCGTCCCCTGCGTGGGATGTCTTTATTGTAAAGTGACTGGCCGGTGGAGGGCATTCAATTTTCCCACTAGGGTTGTTTCAGCAGATCTTTTATGCGGATCGGGGGTTGTCCGGTCCTGATTTGGCTCGGAAGAGTCCGCTGGACCTAAAGCAACAATCAATCAATCAATCAAGCTGAGACGTGCTCGTAACATATTTTCATATTCACATATTGAATATAACTCATTACTTTTTTTTACCGTTTCAGTCTACTGTAGCACAGAGACTGCTCTTGTTAGGATCGTCAACGATCTACTTCAAGCGTCCGATGCTAGTGGCGTGTCCATTATTTCTACGCTAGACTTGTCGGGCGCATTCGATACATGTACCATGACATAATGCTGATCAGGAGTCTTTCGGTAACTTTTGGGCATGTGCAGAGGTCGTTATTGACTGGTTCAAGTCATATTTGACGGGACGTACTCAGGCTGTGGTAGTGAACGAGTCTTTCTCTGAGACTACCACGATTTTTGCTCTGACAGTTGGTATAAAACATAAATTTATTCACCACCCAGATAATAATGCAAGGCAAAACATCAGGGCGCACAGAAGCACAGTTTTGTCTTGAAATACGGAGTACCCCCAAGGTTCCGTATTAGGTCCGGTTTGATTCACTTTGTACACCTTGCCTCTGAGTCAGGTTATCAGATCATATGGCATGTACTACCTTTTTTTGCGGACGATTCACAGCTGCATAACTCAGCCAATCTCTCTGATGCTCCTCTGTGTGTCCAGAGTGACAGACTGGATGGAAGAAACCCGCTTAAACATTAATAAAAACAAAACAGAAGTTATTCGAGTAGGAACTCAAAATAAACTCAAGCTATAGTCACAGGTCCGCAGTCCTTGTCAGTTCCAGGGTGTCAAGATCCTTTCGATGACAAAGTCAAGAATCCTGGTGCGTTCTTGAACTCCACCTTCTCTTTTGATGCACAAACAAGTCATTTGCGCAGAACGCTGCAGATGTTTGCTTTTTTTAGTTTGTTTCAAAGAAAAACAAAACAAAAAAAAATTCCACCTCTTATGAAGTTTTGAATACAGTTTTACACACTTCATATCAATGTTACAACTTAATAATGAAGTTTCACAAGCAAAAACATACAAGCCGAAAGACAGATGGTAAAACGGAAGGAAAAATTTAGATATTTAGAATGGAGCATACATATATCTAAAATATTAGACATCATTCACACACAATCACAATCCTAACAATAAGGTAGTTCCGTACGTGGAAATTAGCTTCTCCGTGTCAGAAAATATAACTAAGAATTTCTCGAAAATACCAACATATTATATGCCATGATATAACACATATATATCATAACATAATACAGACATGAACTGTAACCATGCACCGAATATCTAACTATTCAACATGCCTATTTTCCAACGACGAACTTGTCCTGTAAGCTTCGTGATTTATTATGTACCTTATTTGAACAAAATGTAATAATAGATAGCCTACATTTACTTCTTGTAACTGGTGGACTGAGAGATACAAGCAGCTTTAAAAATCACGATTCCCAGATAACAAATGCAGCATTTTTAGGATCCGGGATTAGACAGATAATAACTGATCACCTAGGCTTAGGTGAAACAACTACCGACAAAGGCTACAAGCTTTATTTCAGCGGGAGAGATGGCAAGCACGATAACGGCGTTGGATTCTTGGTCCACAGAGACATTCTAGCCGCTGTCATGGGTTGATTACATTACATTACATGATTATTGCTTTAGGTCCAGCGGACTCTTCCGAGCCAAATCAGGACCGGACAACCCCTGATCCGCATAAAAGATCTGCCGAAACAACCCTAGTGGTAAAACTGAAAGCCCTCCACCAGCCAGTCACTTTACAATAAAGACATCCCACGCAGGGGACGCTGAGGCTGTACTCTAATTTATCGAACCCCCATTTACAAAAACAAAATAGAATACAAACATCATTATAAATTATCAACAAAACACATACATATAAAATGCCTACATTAATGCTAAATAATAACATCATAGGAAGCCCTAGAGACCACCTGGCAGAAAGCATCCAATATTCCCAAGCTGATCCAACAGACCTCATACACAAATAAAGAGTCTTGTCCCGGAAGAGTTTTCAAGAAAAAAGGTAGATGACTGGTCTAGCGAAGAAGAAGATAGTATAGCAGATTGATAGAACAGAACAGGAATGAGAAAGAGCAAATGAGAAAGACAGCGACAGTGGGAATTTAAAGCACTAAATTTCCAGAAAGTGGGGATACTATTTATACTGAAACCCCCGGCACCCCAACAGGGGAATGCCATTATCATCCGTCTGAGAACAGCCCCTTTCATTAATTCAATATTACCATCATCCAGGCCTATGCCCCAACATCAGACTATGACGACAGCGAAGTGGAGGATTTCTATGAACATCTGCAGGCTGTCATTGACCAAGTGCCGAGGAAGAACATAGCCATAGTGCAAGGCGACTAGAGCGCCAAGGTTGGCCAAGATGCATACCACAACTGTGGAGACACATGTGGACCCCACTGTAACAACGAGACACATGACAGATATCTGAGACTCTGGGAGATTGCCAGATACAACAATCTGATACTGGCAAAAACGCTTGATCCCCACAAAAAATCCAGAACCTGGCACAGTCCAAGAGGGGAGAATCACAAACAAATTGACTACATCATGGTCAATGAACGCTTCAGATCAAGCGTCAACATTGGCAAGACATGCACTTTTCCAGGAGAAGACACTGGAAGTGACCACGATCTCGTGATGATGTCTTTCCGGCTCCACTTAAAGAGAGTAAACACAGCAAAGTGCACTAGACTGAAGTTCGACCTGGACAAACTGCAAGATGCAGAGGTGGCAGAAATATTCCAAGCCACAATTGGAGGGAAATTTGCACCACTGCTCATTTTGGGGGCTGGTGAAGTAGATGTCAACACCATGACCACCACCATCAACTCAGGTGGGACTTATGCCGCCACTGAGATCCTTGGCAAGCACCGCCCAAAGAAGAAACCGAGGATCACACCTGAACTTTTGGACCTGTGTAACAAACCAAGAGAGATGAAAAAGAAAAAGAACACCTCACAGGGAGCTGATGCCTACCGAGAAATCAACAATGACATGGCCAAAAAAAAAAACGGCAAAGAAGCAAAGCAGAGGAAAACTGGATAGATGATCAATGCCAGGAAACAGCAAACAGTCGGAACAAAAACTACAGCAAGGAGGCCTACCAGACTGAAGCGGCTGACAAGTGTTGAAGAGCCCAAGGTCTCCACGATCCAAAACAAGTCTAGCATGTGCCTTACAGAAGAACTGTAAGTCTTGGATAGATGGACACAGTACTGCTCTGACTTTTACAACCACAAACCAAACGGAGACCCATCAATTCTAGCATGTCCCAAGAACAGAGAAGAAGAAATCCTCCCAATTCTCCGAGAAGATGTTGTTGTATCAATTTTTATTCATCAGATTAACATAAGTTGTACTTCTCCGAGAAGAAGTTGATGCAGCAGTGCAATCGCTGAAGACGGGTTCGTTAGTTATTGATCATTGCTTACAGGGTCCAGCAGACTGCAAAGACCCGAATCAGGACCACAAAATCAAGACCATAACTTCGTTGAAAGAGGACTCACCCCCTAATCCGCATAAAAGATCTGCCGAAACAACCCTGGTGGTAACACTGAAGGCACTCCACCAGCCGGTCACTTTACAATAAAGACATCCCACGCAGGGGACGCCGAGTTATCGAACCCCCGTTTACAAAACCAAAATAGAATACAAACATCATTATAAAATATCAACAAAACACATACATAGAAAATGCCTACATTGCCAAATAATAACATCATAGGAAGCCCCAGTGACCATTTGGCAGAAAGCGTCCAATATTCCCAAGCTGATCCAACAGACCTCACATCCAATTAAATGAGGAGTTTTGTCCAGGAAGAGGTTTCAAGAAAAAAAGGTAGATGACTGGTCTAGCAAAGATGAAGATATTATAGTAGATTGATAGAACAGAGTAGGAATGAGAAAGAACAAAGGAGAAAGACAGCGACAGTGGGAATTTAAAGCACTATATTTCCAGAAAGTATGGATATTATTTATTCTGAAACCCCCGGCACCCCCACGGGGGGCTGAAGACGGGGAAGTCAGCGGGAGTGGACAACATATCCGCAGAATTGCTTCAAGCAGAAGGAGAAACGATGATGGACCCAGTCGCTTTTCATCACTCTTCCCAAAAAGGGTAACCTTCAGGAGTGTCAAAACTACCGCACTATCAGCCATCCCAGCAAAGTCCCCCTGAAAATAATACGTACAGGTTGACACTCCAAGCTGAACAAATCATAATTGAAGAACAGGCAGGATTCAGAACAGGGTGAAGTACCACTGAACAGATTTTGAACCTCAAAATAATCTGCAAGAAATACCTGCAGCACCAACAACATCTATATGTGTTTATAGATTTGAAGAAAGCATTTGACTGAGTCTGGCATGCAGCTCTGTTGGCAACCATGAGAATGTACAACATCAGCCCTAACATTATTGAAGTCATCAAAAGCCTGTATGACAATGTAATGCTACCAGTGCAGTC
Organism: Oncomelania hupensis; assembly: GCA_036898135.1. Lineage (NCBI taxonomy): Eukaryota > Metazoa > Mollusca > Gastropoda > Littorinimorpha > Pomatiopsidae > Oncomelania > Oncomelania hupensis. The sequence continues at coordinate 46,132,692 of CM072518.1, read as the reverse complement.
CTCCATAACAGCGTTATTGGAAACTGGTTCAGAACAACAATCGGCATGCGTCCAGGATGCCTACTCTCTCCAACACTCTTCAGCATCTTCTTTAAAGGTAGGATTTGAAGAATTCGAGATTTTGGTGGTTGCATGTTTCACTCACACAATGATAAAGCTATCAGTTGTTACTTTTAAATGTCATACTTTATATCCATTATGGTCATTATCACTCCTCTTTCTATATTCGAGCCAATTTACTTGTTTTTTTCTTCTTCTAATTATTTTTATTTTGCATGGCCGGAAATACCTTCAGGCTGGGGAACAGTCGAAAGCAAAAATCTCTGAAATCCGGCCGGGGTCCAGGGGTCGCCGTAAGGCCCCTGGTCAGGTCCAGGGGCGAAGCCCCGGTGAGAGGATCTGGGAGAATATTCATCATGTGTTCATAAGGACATTATCATTAGTAGTAGTATAAGGAGTAGTAGTAGTAGTTACCCATGACATGGAGTGCAGTTACATTTTCGCCATCTTTTCAAGCCATTCCCATTTCCACTTGTTGATTTCCCCTTCTTCAAAAGGGTCTCCGCGGTTAATAATACGTGAAACACACGACTTGACCATGCTAGTATAGTGATTATAAACTAACAATGGCAGACAGTGACAAAGGACTGAACTTCACGTGAACCGCCAAACGTTCAACATCGCCTTCGCCCGCTGTAGTCAAGTGATGCTAGTAAGCCTTATTGGGCAGTGAATTTGATGTAACAATAGCGGGCGCGGGCGGCACTTTTAGTGACGAGAAAAAAAAAAACTGGACACGGACATGGATCGAGACTTGGACTTGGATAGATTGCGTTTTGATTTTTTTTTTTCTCGGAGCGATTTTTTTTCTCAGACTTCTATTTAATTTTCTCGGGAGTGACGGTACCTTTTCTCGGAAAATCGCGGATCCGAGGAGAGTTCCCCAGCCTGACCTTTTTTATTGCGATTTTCTGGACGAATAAATCTCTGTTGTCTTGAGTCATGTGTATAATTCAAACTGGTTGTCTCCCTCTCTTTCTCACCACAGGCAAAGAAAAGTCTATCGGAAGAAGAGAAGATAAGAGATTGGAACCAAAAATGGACAAGGAAAACGTACTATTACAAAAAACACGAACAGTTGACGAAAGCATACGATTACAAACAAACAAAAACAAAAGAACATGGACCGTTGACAATCAACATGAAAAACATAATTTTCATCAGGTGTGCATAAAAACACACACAAAGAAGCCTTTATTTCATAACTGTTCGCTTGTATGATGCCAACCTGTTCACAGGAAACAGTTTATTTTCATTTTAAATAAAACGGTACATCACACTTATCTCGGATGAGGTGTGAGAAGCAAGAGAGAGGTATAGTTGCAAATGGAATGCATAATATACAGACGAAGCATCAACGAGCCAAAATAAATCAGATGTCCGAGCTTTGTAATTACATAATACAAGGTGTGGACAGCTGAATGAACAGGGCCATTTAAATGTTTTTTCCAGACACCTACAAACAGAGCTGAAAATAAAGGATTTCCAAAGGTGCTAATTTTCTCGGCTTTATCTTACACTTACAGAAACAAAATGACAAAGTGAAGAAATTATTGCCCACTCCTTCGCATATCAACAAGCCAAAATTTATCAAAATTCGTTCAGCGTGTTTAGAAAAACCTCGGCCACCTTGGCCTTTGAGAAATGTGCAAATATCAACGATATAAAAGGCTGAGCAGTAGTTCAAAGTAAAATATGCATAGTAAAAATAATCAAAATCTATCAAAACATAATGCTAAAATGAGTAAAAACGTGTTTTCAACAGAAAAGTCACATTCGGACCAACCCGACCAGCGGACGGACCAACTGACTGACCAAATGGACTGACACTGAATGGTTGGGCATGAGTCGAACTACCGCCATGAGTTGAAGAAGGATGGACTGACGGACTGACAAGCTGACCACCGACAGTTGGCTAGTTCTGATTCTCGACTATTTCAAAGTATCTCCAGATAATTATTATCTGGTAATAAACAAAATTTACATAACTACTATACCTGTGGAGCAATAGTGACTACTAATTGTATGAATCAACATGACGACAAATGACGAAACATGATAACATCATTCAACTTTCCTCTACTGTGCATCAGAAACACACACACTGTTTGATGTGATGATCAATTTTATAATGCTCACTGCACTATATCATTCTCACAAAGCACAGTGTAACTCAAGTTCCCAGAGGTCCATGGCATTCAAGACGATGCATAATACATGTTAATATAAAATCCTGTGTGTAAATAAATACAATCCGTTTAAATTTTGCTGCTCACAAAGTCACAACAAAATGTCATTTTCAATTAACCAGAATTCCAAATGGGGATTATATAGCACTATCGGTAATGTTCATACCATTTTCTATCATAAACCGATTTCAAGATGCCTTTATGTTGTTTTTTTTCGGTATTTACTTGTTCATTTAAATATTGCCATTTCTATCCTTCACCTTTTCGCCACTCTCAACTTTCAAACTGGCAGAATTATGTGTAAAAAAACAACAAACAAACAGCAAATTCCACAGAATTTAAATAAAATATATGAAACTTATGAGAACAAAAAAAGATGCGGAAGAGGGGAGGAGGAGGGGTGAGGAGAGGATGGAAGGAAGAGGTGTAGAGGGGACGAGGATGTCATGAACAAATACTTAGAAAATGAGAAAAAAAATTGAAATGAAGAAAGCGTGAATGGTTTCCAAGACTTAACAAAACAAGAAAAGCAATACAAATCAAAACAAAGAAAACATACAAATGAACAAAAGAGTGCAGAAAAAAAAAAGTATTTTTAATAAATAAACTCTGTCTCATCTTAATTCTTCTCTTAACTGTAGAAAATCGAGATTTAAATACTGCCGGTGCTATCACTGAAGAAAAGCAAAGTTCGTCTAGTGAAAATTGACAGGCCAAATGGCAGTGGACAAATATTGAAATTTTCCTTTTAATTTGGCACAGACTGTCAGTGTTATTTAATTAAATGCTTAGAGTTGTCAGATATGGCTGTTTGGCACCAATTTAACAAATACAAACACAATAATAATGATAATCATTTAAAAACAAACCAAGCAAACACATTTTAACTACGAGCAGAGACAAAACTTGCCTGAACTGCATATTTCGACCTAAAACAACTTCCAAATGTAATTTAAATGTACAAGTACCCTAAGACTGTCAACATCCCCACCCCACCCCCCCACCCCAAAAAAAAAGGGGGGGGGGGAAAGGTTAGTCTAAATGGAATAAAGAACAAACACACACACAACAGTATCAAACAAATCCAAATAAAAAATTTAATTTATGCAGAATTACTACGAAACAAAATAAAAGAAAACAAAATATTTTCTTCCAAACTGAAAGCATTAGGGTTAGTGGTTTATGAAAAGAAATTGGAAGACATTTGAATAACCGAAGTCCCTATGGGGGAGAGGAAAGGGATGGAGTAGCCGGGAAGAAGAAAGGGGGAAATGTTTTTAAAAAAATAATAATAAAAAAAATAAGAAAAAAAAAAAGAAATCTGAGTATTGTGTCATGGTTATTTTAAATTTGAGACAAACAAACCCGGAAAAAAAAAAAAAAAACAATTTGTGACTACACGTTTTCAATAATAATAACATTATATACTCCTAAACAGATCATATAGTATCTTGACCTGCCCGTGATAACCATCAACTGAAGTCACCTAGTGTCTTTTGAAATTCAGAAATTCACTGTATAATTTTAAACTGATATAAGCATTAAAACAGATTTAGGCAGAGAGGTAGGTATCTTCTTTCGAGGATGGACCATTTTAGCTAACTGAAAGACAGACACAACTGGAGAACAGGCTTGCCAAAGGTATGACTGTTGTTTCTGTGATTCACCACCGCAGGGAGTTACAGGAGATACAAATTGATTGATTGATTTATTGTTGCTTCAGGTCCAGCGGACTCCTCCGAGCCAAATCAGGACCGGACAACCCCCGATCCGCATAAAAGATCTGCTGAAACAACCCTAGTGGGAAAATTGAACGCCCTCCACCGGCCAGTCACTTTACAATAAAGACATCCCACGCGGGGGACGGCTGAGGGTTTACCTCAACTACGCGAACCCCCGGTTACAAAAACAAAATAGAATACAACCATCATTACAAATCATCAACGAAACATATACATATAAAATGCCTATACTGCTAAATACTAACATCATAGGAAGCCCTAGTGACCACCCAGCAGAAAGCGTCCAACACTCCCAAGCTGATCCAACAGACCTCATACACAAACAAGGAGTCTTGTCCAGGAAGAGTTTTCAAGAAAAAAGGTAGGTCATTGATCTAGCGAAGAAGAAGATAGTATAGCAGAGTGATAGGACAGAGCAGGAATGGGAAAGAGTATATGAGGAAGATAGCAACAGTGGGAATTTAGAGCACTAAATTTCCATAAAGTGGGGATACTATTTATACTGAAACCCCCGGCACTCCAACGGGGGTACTGTTGCCGCAGTGAATCTGTCATGCCTACAAAGGCAAGACAGGTTTTCAACTGGGGCTTTCACTGTTCCCTTTATAGGTTAGAACAATCTACAGTGGCAAGATTGCTCATGACCCCAAGGGGTGGAGATACAAATAAATTTTGAACTCTAGGCACATAGATATGGCAAGATACATGACCAGAGGCAAGAATGTTCATGTTTAAAACCGATATATTCCTATTTTCTGTTGACAATTCATTCTTGTTTGCAAGCACCCTTGAATATGACAAAATACCATCTCAAAACCAAGGTTAACATCTGCTATATATCATGCACACTCCAGCAATGTAGCTGTATTGTAATTCTAGAATACAGTGAACCTGAAAAGCAATATCAAGTGTTCAATGCAGTACTAATAAATTTGTGGTCAATTATATATTCTATTAACATTGAAGATTTTCATTTATTGCTATCCCAAGTTTTCTCACACATAACACGTGAAAAATCATATTCAAGAAATCATTGCACTTATGTTTTCAACAAACTGCATCAATTTCTCGCTAGTATTTTTTACTTGTCTATGTATAACCATTATTATTATGCACACATCTTTTCAAATCTTGTTAGTAACTGCAGCTTTGACCAATTGTTTAGGTATACACAAACATCAAAGGCAATATTTGCAATCTAAAACTATTTTCCCCGTAACCAAGTCAGATTGGTAAAAAAAAAAGGTAAAGGTAGTCCCATAGCCTTGTGGCCGTAGGGGAGCGTGATGTTGGAGATCACACTTATCTTGGGCCAGCGTAATGAGGGTGATGCCCAACTCTCTCCCTCGCTGCTTTACCTTCCCCACCCTCAAGAGAGTAGGTACTCAATCACAGTTGAGTCAACTGGGGGCGTTGTTGTTTGTCGCTTCACACCTTAGCGGTCACCCATCCAAGTGCTAACCACACCGGACGGTGCTTCACTTTCGACACAGTAGCGAGTGCTCCAACCACTGCACTATCCGACACCCCTCAAGTCAGATTGATGTGAGCAATATGATGCACAAAATTGACTTTTCCTAACCAAAGAAAACTTGAGGCCAAAAAACATTTGAGGCATTCAGTCAAGAGGCGGAAAGATAATTGCATAGGGATTTTACTTGCAAAAGACAGTTTGTGATAGGAGGTGTTTTAAGACATTTTCAGCACTCAAGCACTGCGTGAATACAATTCACAAGAGTAATGTGGTTCTTTAAAGAAACACTTTCAACCACTGCAACTGTGTCAAGCGCATGATATTCTAGATTTTAAAAACAAATTACGCCAAACAAACAACTTTGTACAGTCTTGAGACACTCTGTATTAATTTCAGTAGGCAGGAGGAGACTCAGCATCCGCTTTAACAATATCAGACATTGCACGTACACTACATTTTACTCCGAAACCGTTTTGGGATAACCACTTTAAAAAAGTGCGATATACTTGTAAACATTTCTAAAGCACCATCCAACCAGAAATAAAACTGAAAGACAGGATAAATACAGACTGGACGCCATTTTACCATTGTGTGAGCAAAACTGTGACTGAAAGAAAGACTTGCAATTGTTTACAAGGCATTACTAGTATTTGAAAATAATTATTAAAAGCAATCATATAGAGAAATTCTAACAGCTGCAACATGTCTGAAGGCTTTGTAATAACTAAGACAATGCAATATAAAAAGCTAAATAGCGACATCAAGTTTGGACTGAAACGTTCAGAGGCCCGGTGTTCAGAAGAACTCCGCTAGGCTGATATGTGAGTGTGTATATCGGAAGTTTGTCTGCACTAGCACCTACTGTGTAACACGTAATATTCTAGCACCTACTATGTAACACATATTATTCTAGCACCTACTGTGTAACACATAATATTTTAAGGATTTATGCTGATGAAATATAATGCTTTCCCTGTTTAATTGAAGGGAGGAAGCACTGTATACGTTGAGTACAAGTTAGTACCACTAGCGCTGATTAAACCAGTCTTTTAAACAGTTATATACCTATTTATGCATTATCATTTCAGCACTTGTTTCCATTATAAAACCAATGATTATTCAAACATGTGACTAAAGTGAGTCTGATGTCATTGTTCAACTTTTACTCTAGATGGTGTGATTATATAAGAGTTTAAAAATAATGCTCCGGTCATGTTTTCATGATTTTATGTGAGAGTGCCTACACAAGTCTTCTAAGTAAGAAACATTTAGATTTAAATTTCCCAAATATCGGACACAAAAAATGTATGAATAAAGAAGCAAACAGTCATCTTTTAGCGTGAATTAGAAATGTTATAATCGTTTTCTCTCGCAATTTTGATTCTACCTCAGTCGCACTTTAATGCTTGTGACAGGAAAACACAGAGAAAAGGGGTCCAACATTCAAAACCTCTCCTTGATGATCCGAATAATTACTCGCACGTCACAATCTTGATTATATTACTCACAAAATGCTTTTGAATAGTTCATTCATAGTTCATTCTGCCCATAATGAAAACATACATATCTAACACATATGTTGCAAACTGCAGAGCTGTACTTTTGATGATGAGTACATTCATAACAATACATTGAGTACATTCTGTAATATACTTGGCTGAGGCTGTACAATATATGTGTGCCGCACACAAGGAGATATAAAACTGGCTGAAAATTCCACTCCAACCTGATGACTGCACAGCAATCCTGCATCAGGCACTAAATTCTGCTGCAGTGTATATATATTTATAGTTAAAAGTTTCATTTGAAGAAAAATGAAACTGCAAAAAGCAAAATATACAAATTGCCACATACACACTAATTCAGATTACACCTTATCACAATATTCTCTCTCCTCATACTGTCATCAGTATGTACTTTATACATCTTTTCTTTTGTATACTCTTTTATGCACACACTTTCAACACACCTTTTATACTCTCTAACACACTAATTATCCTATCTATCGATAGGATAGGGATAGGATTGACACATTTTTTTATGTGCATACACACCCACAAATCACTGAACTATTCCTCTTGGAAAGCAAGCAAAGCAAAAACCACACATACTAACTACAGTTAAACAAACAAACAAAAATGTGTTGTTTCGTTCATTTTGTGGAGGAGTGTATGCTAAAGTTCTTTCAATCGCGCTAAGAGTTGTTCTGCCTCCGACTCTTGCTCCGTTTTTTGTCTTCGTCGCCGCGTCACCTCAGCATTATTAGTGGTGACTCCAGCATTACTAGCTGCTCCGCTAGCATTACTATCCGCTCCGCCATTGTCTGCAGTTTCATTGAATTCAATTTCTCTCGTCAGATTCCCTGTCAGGTTGAGGTCTTGCCGCGACCTTGTCCTTGCCAGCTGAGCACGTCTCTCAGCTGAAACAGATAGGAAATGAAAATGTCAAATAAATAAATCAGACCTTTAAACAAATGAAGTTAATTACACCAATAAAGAAATTACATTAATTGGTTGTTTTTTTTAAAACACACACACACAAACATTTGTTCACATATTACACAAACACATAAAAAGAATCACTGTAAATTTTAGGTCATCTCAATAACCCACCCATAGCAAGAGAGATGTATTATTTTTAATCATTCAACTAAATTACTAGACTTGCTAATAATATTATGTCTGGAGAAAATCAATTTTAAATAATTGTGCTAGTGACTTTAAAAGGTTATAAAATAAGTCACCAAAGGTTGACATAAATAATTAATAAATGTGTAAGAAAAAAACAAACCAGGAAACAAGTATATATTATAGAAACGTTAACAATCACAACAACAAGCATAAGGTACTGATAACAGACAGTATCCAACATATGAAACTCCAGAACTTGACCTGAAGCTAAATATAGTGGTTATTACTTTTCTAATTGTAAACACTGAGGAAAAAAAAGCACACACACACACATGTACAAATATACACTCTCTCTCTCTCTCTCTCTCTCTCTCTCTCTCTCTCTCTCTCTCTCTCTCTCTCTCTCTCTCTCTCTCTCTCTCTCTCTCTCTCTCTCTCTCTCTCTCTCTCTCTCGTGCACACACACTTTTAAAACAACAACTGAAAATCACATTATGTTACAGCTGGGTGCTCAAATCATTAAGGTTCATGATAGAAAACAAGTTTTAAAAGTTGGTAAAATTATATGTAAACAAAAGAAATTCAACTGAGTTTTTTTTTAAAGCTCACTGCAAACTATTGGCGTAGTAACTATATTCATCCCCGACCCTCTTTCCTTCATTTCACACTAAACCAAAGAAACTAAAACTGAAATGACAAGAAATCCCAAGTTACAAAATACCCCACACTTACACATCTAAACTGAGTTACATAAACAATAAAGCCCAATTATATTAGATATATAAAATTATATATCACATAAATAGCATATTGCAAAGTACGGTGGATCAATAACACGACGCTGTCCAAACATTCAAAATGCATCATATGCACACACAATGCACAACACAAACAACTACCGCCGCTAATTTATATCACACAATACCTTCACAACGTTCCTTTGCACAATAATACTCAGACCCAAACTACACATTACAAATAACAATGATGATGATGACGATATAATAAATTATTGTATTAATAAATTATAACTACAAATAAATCAATACATAAAAAAAAATAAAATATCTAATACTCTAACATAACACTGCCCCTAGAAATATCAACAAGGCTTACAGGACAAAAACAAAACAAAATTAAAATAAATAAATTTTATTAATTCCCAGATCATTCATCGATCCAAACTAAATTGAAACAAAGCTTGATTCCACTTCCACCACAACCTCCCAGCCAACAAAACAAAACAAACAAACAAAAACTTTAAAAATAATAAAATGACTAAATAAGTACAAACAAACAAACAAAACACACACACACATACAACAGGAAAGTAATAACGCAGACCATGCTTTTTATAACTCATAACAAGAATATTCTACTATAATTACATCATTACAACATATTACAAGGATTGTAACACACAGAAGCAGATAAACCCTTCACGCAATGAGGGTGTAAATAAAATGGAAGCATTAGGACAATATCCCCAGCCCAGTAGTATATTATTATGAAACCATACTGACTGCTGCTACAAATTGTGCACAAAATTACTCTTCCATACTTCGGCTGATTCCTTCCGAGAGCAAAGCAAGAACATCAAGATCAACATTAAGTATTTTATATATAGATATATTTATTTTTTAAATTGTTTTAAAACTATATATTATCATTATAGATTTTAATTATGAAGCAACCATGGTACAGTTTCTGGGTGTGTGTGTGTGTGTGCGTGACAGAGAGAGCAATGGCAATTTGTTATTGAAAATATTTTCTTACGTTACTATTATTTGAAACCTACCCATTTTCTACACAGAAGTATGCTGAAAGAAAGAATGAAAGAAAGAAAAAGAAGAGTGATGAGAGAATTGATGACATGAGTGTACCTATGTCTGCAATAATAAGGCCTTTTTACTATCATTATCAAACTTGAATATTGTCTTTAATGCCTTCACTTCTCTAAACGCATAATAAATATTCATCCGGTGTATGGAGAATAAAATCTTGAAATGTGTGTAAAACGGAGGGATAAGGAGTAAAATTAACATACAAATTAACAATAATGGTCATACTCGTACAGTATATAATTTAAATTAGATTTTCTACAATTGCTGTTAATGATTATTCATATTGGCTGCTAATCTGCATTTCACAGTCTGCTACATGTGTATGTTAAATGTAATAATGATGAAATATATTATTACAATACGTTTGTTACAATTGTTCATGCAAACCATTCATGCTAAAATGAATAATTTCCGCAGTCTAATCAAAGTACAATATAACATTCCTTCTGAAACACAAAAAATTCTCTAATGCTTTAACAGCTCTTAAGTAACACTGCTGCTGTAATTTGTGTTTATTTATTATATATAATGAGGAGAGATATAAATTAGAGAGAGAAAGAGAGAGACAGAGAGCGAGGGAGGGAGAGGGAGAGAGGGAGATTGGTAGGGGAACATGGAGGCATAATACTAAGATAAAATTCGGGAGAGAGAAAGAGAGAGGGGGAGAAAAAGAGAGGGAGAGAGAGGGAGGGATGGAGAGAGAGAGAGGGAGAAGGGATGGAGAGAGAGAGAGAGAGAGAGAGAGAGAGAGTCTCTGTATTCACGCAAGTGTGATTTCTTAGGGTCTGTTCATTTGATCAGAAAGATATTTCCATGTCTAACATCACCTCTATCAGTACAACACTGAATAACGTAGGAATATTATTTGGTTCACGACAACACATGACTTAATATCGTGCTAACGCTTATCAGACCTCTCCGTCTCCATGGGAACAGGGCGAAGATGTAAAAACCTATGAAAAACACCACACAAAGCACACACAATAAAGAGTGGACTAACAAGAACAATGCCTAACTCCCTCCCTTACCTAACTCTTTCTTTTCTCGGTTTGCTATTATTTCAATCACATCCCCAGTATTTCCCAAGGATGTCGATCCGTTTCAAGCCATCATTGCCTGCCATAGGCTGCCTAAATATAAATGCATGTCAAGGTAAAAAGAGAAATGGTGTGCGACTGTTGGAAACTTGAAACAAAATGAGAACACTGGTGAGATGGTGAAAGGAGATCTAACGGAATAAAGTTTGGCTATTCCCCCCTACCCCACCCCCCCAGTCTTAGTGCACATTTCATGTACGTTAACTGAAAGCTAGTTAGTTAGTTATTCATTGCTTACAGGGTCCAGCGGACTGCAAAGAGCAGAATCAGGACCACAAAATCAGGACCATAACTTGGTTGAAAGAGGACTCACCCCTGATCCATATAAAAGATCTGCTGAAACAACCCAAGTGGTAACACTGAAGGCATTTCACCAGCCGGTCACTTTACAATGAAACGAATCCCACGCAGGGTACGCTGAGGCTATACTCTAATTTTTTTAACCCCCGTTTACAAAAAACAAAATAAAATATAAACATCATTATAAAATATCAACAAAACACATAAATAGAACATGCCAACATTGCTAAATAATAATATCGTAAGAATCCCCAGTGACCATTTGGCAGAAAGCGTCCAATATTCCCGAGCTCACCCAACAGACCTCATACACAAAAGAAGAGTTTTCCCAAAAAAAGGTAGGTGACTGGTCTAGCGAAGAAAAGGTAGATTGATAGAACAGAGTAGGAATGAGAAAGAGCAAAGGAGAATAATAGCGACAGTGGGAATTTAAATAACTAAATTTTCAGAAAGTGGGGATACTATTTATACAGAAACCCCTGGTACTCCCACAGGAGGGCGGAGGAGGGGTAGGACTGCTAAAACCTTGAAGTACTAAAAGGGCAAAGCCCATAGGACTCAATTGCTCCTTGTGGAACTTGCAATATTTAACTGAAAGTGACTGTCCAGAAGAAAAAACAACAACAAACAAACAAATGAAACAGTGGCATTAAAATGCGAATACCAACTTAGATCTTTCTATGCTCTTGACCTTGACCTCTCGTTCCATATACACTCATGTATTATCAAATTAACTACAGGAAAAGTTGAATTATGCCAAAAAACCCAAACTGTGACCTTAAGATGACCTTGACCTTCAGTGACCTTGACCTTCATGTGGCCTCTCATGAAATAACCTAATATTGTTGTTGTCTATTGGTTAAATAAATAGCCATTCCACTGTATGATGACATATTGTTTGTATGTTTTTGTAAGGCCTAAAATGACCCTATCAACGCAGCAAAAACGGAGCATATAGGAAAGATCAATCTATCATCCCTAAATACAACAAGTTTGAACTTTATATATTTCCTAGTTTAGGGTAAGCTCACTTCAAACTATCTATACTGACTTTGGACAGCTCCAGTCACCTTCACTCTCATTCCAGACCTTGTCATTGATGGTGTTACAGTCGAGAGAGTCACCCAATACAAATACCTGGGAACTATCATTGACGAGAAACTGAACTTCACTGCAAACACCCAGGCCATACACAAAAAATGTCAGTCTAGAATTTACTGCCTTCAAAAACTTCGAAATCTCCAAGTCAGTAGCCGCATCCTTCAGACCTTTTACTCTTCTTTTATTGAGTCCGTTCTTACCTTTTCTTTTATCTGCTGGTATGGAAGTTTGTGTGTAAAAAACAAAAGTGTGCTGGATCGAGTAGTGAAAGTCTGTGGGAGGGTTGTGGGAGTGAAAAAAGAGAGTCTGCAGGTGTTGTATGAAAGACGTGTTGTACGGAAAGCTATTTGCTTTGTGCTGGATAGCACTCATGTGCTTGCGCACCACTTCCAGCTCCTGCCTTCTGGAAGGCGCAACCAAACACCAAGGGTCAGAACTCTCAGAACGAAAAACGTTTTATTCCAAAGGCTGTCTCATTACTTAATAAATGACATGTGTGTGTGTGTGTGTGTGTAGGTGTGTGGACGTGTGTGTGTGTGTGTGTGTGTGTGTGTGTGTGTTTTGTTTGCCCAAAATAATCTCATTTCACATTTGCTGTCGTTTAATGTTAGCATGCATAAGTGTAATTCTATTCATATGAGACTGTGCATTTTTATCCTCATTGTCATTATGATTGTTGTTATTATTATTGTGATGTTTATTCCTTGTTGATTGTAATTGTACACCACAATGTAATTTCTTGTAAAAGATAATAAAGTTGTCTTATCTTATCTTATCTTATCACCTTGACCTTGGAGTGAGGTTGACAAAATGTGCACAGGATGTGTGTCTCATTGATATATATCATGCATCAAAGAATCACAAGTTCAATATTAATAACTTTAAAAACAATTAAAATACGTTTTAAGATATTAATCCAACAGCAAGTTGTGAACTATTTAGGACTCATCTCGCACAGATTTGCAAAACTCTGGAATTTGTGTGGTTTTGGGAGTTGATATATAGACTCACATTGCTATGCATCAAAAATGGTAACACAGTAAGATTTGACACGCTGCTGATAATTTCGTTATTTCAAATTTGACAGCCCAGTCAGTCATATATCGTATTCACAAGAGTTACATTTTCTATTTCTCCAGGAAATCAATGAGAACTAGAAAGGCAAAGCCCATATGGCTCACAAGCTCCTTATGGAAATTGCAATATTAATATGACAAGATGCTTATGAAACTCTATGTCAACTGTCAACTTGTTCGTCAAAAGACTACCAACACAAACAGCAGCATGCTCACACACCACACGCACAGATGTGAACCGAAAACAACAACTATACACATGCCAATGCAAATGAACTGACAGGGAAAAAAAAACAAAAACAAAAAAACAATAACACTACATAAAACTATAGTACTAGCTACTTTCAATGAAACTCACCAAAAGGGAGCAGGCATGATGCCATATAAAAATAAAAGAAATTTGTCATGAAAGAATAATGTTGAAAATCAAAGGAACAATTTTGAAGTGCACAATCGCAAACCTTTTGTTTCTAGGACATTTTTTAAACCGTTTACATGGTGACCAAACAATGGAACTCCCGAAAATAGCACTTTAGGGTGACAAGTAACGGTTTGAATACCAGGTAAAAAACTGTCTTGCAAACAACCCTTCTTTTATCTGTCTTTATCAAACTGTTTGAGAATATTTTCGAATCGTTTGTTGACGCCAAATAGCGTCCTCACTTGGTTTCATACAATTTGATGATCCAAGAAGGTAAATGGGTTTTTGAGACAGCAAGAGCGCAATCTTATACAGAAACATTCTCAGGGTGGAGAACAACTGAATCAAGAAATCTCTTAAATCCGGCTGGGGCCCAGGGGCTAAGCCCCGGTAGCGGGTTCATGGGGGCGAAGCCCCCTGGAAGAAAACGAATTTATGTAATTTTGACAGTAATTTAGGGCCTCTCCTGAAAGCAAAAAGCACAAAGTAAACATGAATAGAAACAACAACAACAACAAAACAATGTTTTATGCACATGCCTTTCAAAAAAGTTAAGAATCTTGATTTGTAGGCCTAAATCTCGGAACTCAATATTTTTTTCTCGGAAAAGCAAATGCCTTCCGCGGAAATCTGCGGATCCAAGGAAAATTCTCCACCCTGATTCTATAATATAAATTATTCAATTTGGGCTCTTTCTGTCATTTATTACGTCTCTTATAAGCATTTGTCGATACAAATACGTTTATAATTTGTGAGCAAATCTCTAATAGCAAATGTGCACCTAAATTAGTGTCTATAGTTTTTCAGCTGACAGATCAAGAGCTGGACAGCAATTCAGAAGTTCAGGAGTACAGATATTACTTCAAGCTAACAACAAACTTTCAAAACCTTCTGTGGGATGATTCAGTACGAGAACAATCTGAAACTGCTTCAAAACTTTTCTAGAAAGCAGAAATGACAATACCGGATGAAACAAAAGTCAAGTTCAATGAGCTTAAAGAAAAACAAACAAACGAACAAAAAAACAACACATATGCAAAACTGTAGGAGTTGAATAACACTTGCAACAATGAAACAACAAAACATTAATTAATAAAACATAATTTTTTTTCTCCATGGAATGAAAATAAGGGGTTATAGTTAGTTAATATAATGTGAGCTATCATTTGTAATTATTTCCGGACATATTACATTTGTTTCCCCCCCCCCCTCTCTCTCTCTCTCTCTCTCTCTCTCTCTCTCTCTCCCTCTCTCACAGCCACCCATCAATGCCACCCACTCACACTTACAAGTCTGATCTCCACCCCATATCCCTCCATCTCCATCCCATATCTGTTCTCAGCCACTCAATAACTAAATAAAACACTAACAAAAGAGCTTGAAAATGGGCTCAATCTCAAAGCTCACCCACCATGATGAAGTCAAGCTGACATTTGTTGGACAAAGGACCACACTTAAGGGAATAGGTTAAAGTGCCTTCAGCTTCTGAGCTTGGAGTATAGTCATAGACGTCTAAGACGAGACATGATTGAGGTGTTTAAAATCCTTCACAACATGTATGACCCCAAAACCACAACGTCTTTACTATGCAGGGTTGAAATCCATGCAACCTGAGGTCATAAACATAAATGAAGAAAAAAGACTGCACTTTTTCACTAACAGAATTACTAAAAGATAGAACAGTCTGTCAAGGGATGCTGTCACAGTTGGTACCACAAATGCATTTAAAAATGGCCGAGATACAATTTTGTTTAACACAGTGTCCTCCGCTGACTTGGGTTGAGAGATTTCTTTACCCCATCTACCTCTGGTAGGCACAAATAAATCAGACAACTGAAGGCTGAAAACCTAGAAGGCAAAAGACTAATAGCCTACAATGCTATCACTACTATAGTACTATACTACAGTTAACTATACTATACTATACTATACTATACTATACTATTATACTATACTATACTATACAACTATACCAAGAAGGTTCTGATCTTCAGTCCAAAAGAAAAAGAGAAAGATATTTCTCTTATATAGCGCACCTACAAACTCAGAGAGCTTCTCAAGGCGCTGGCCAGTAATATCCAGCAATCACAAAATAGTTTGCTGACGTCAGGATTCGAACCCACGTCGCCCCAGACGCACTCACACAAGTTGTGCGCTCTGACCAGTGAGCTATCCCTGCCGCTAAGTCCACTCACACGTCTTCACACATGCAGGTGCATATGTGCATAACCATATGTACATCAAACCCATTCACACTAAAAACATTGGGAAATGTTTAAACTGTACATTAAATTAACATTGTAAATCAAAACCAAGCAACATAACAAAACAAACTCTGGCATGCAGTAGGAAATAACTGCTTATACATAACTAGTTTCTCTACAAACAATAACAAATGAGACAAAGCAAGGAAAAATAACTTATGATTGATACTGGTTTGATGATGGCTCTTATTCAACTGTGTACAAGCCAATATGGCCGATCCACACCATTTTCAATGTGCTCCATACAAAGGATTTTAAATGTTTTTGTAATAATAAAAGGCTTAATAGTTTTTATTAGTGATGCATTAATTTTCCATGGCCAAGCTGGTGAAAAATACAGGAGTTACTTTGGTGCCTGTAATTACAACCCCAAAAAAACAAACAGCATTATAATGTTGAGCAATATATTCCATGCTATCTTAACATTAGGTAGCAACGCTTCCTGTTTGACTTAGTACTAGTAGGTAATATCTTACAGGTGCAATACTACTACCGTATACAGTATTCCAATATTGTCAACAGATTTCTATTCTATCAGAGTTGAAATACATGCAACAATGACCGGGCACAGAAGGTCTTTCAAAACTGGGACATAATCGGGTGAGCTGCCATGATCAGTCTCTCTTCATTGCTGTTTAACCAGGCTGCGTGAATATAGAGCAAGTCTATTTGCAGGCAGCGAGGGTCGTGCAATTGTTAAAGAGGCTTATCGTTGCTGCACCTTGGCTGATCGTTGGTACAGGGCTTTTAACTTACAAAGCAAAGAATAAGTCTCAGCACATATGTACTAGTCAAATCTGCCATGCTGGAAACGTGACTCCTATACAATACCAACAATGCCATATAATACCCCAGAGAGATCATGGGACCATGTCACATGACAGGAAGGGCAGCAATTCAAATGACAACAAAAAGATCACATGACCCTGGGACATGCCAAGACAATCACTCCACACACGCAGAGCACAGACGCCACCCAAAAATAATGGTACAACCACAGAATATGATCACATGACCAGGAGTCACATGACAGGAAAGAGGGCAGCAGCCTGAACAACCATGGATTGACCAAGGAATACCAGATACTCCCTGGAACGACCACTTTTAAAAAAGACTATAAACAGGCTGTCAAATGACATTCACAGGAATGGCAGCAAGTCCAGAAGAGACGGAGCGAGAGAGAGAGAGAGAGAGAGAGAGAGGGGTGGAGAGAAAGAGAGAGAGAGAAAATAGGTCACATGACTGAGAAGACGATACTGATAATATTTAAATAATATTGCCACCATGCAGTTAAAGCAAGCCAGACTGTGGATCGTCACCTATACAGCAGAAGCTGAGTCACTGCTGTTTCGACCTGTTCGAGATCGCGACAGATTTGACATCCGGTCTGTTGTCGTGAAAAAGATCAAACACAAACATGTGATAACAATGTCTGATGGCATCAACACGCACACATACTTTCTCCCAAAATTAATCATTTTAATTTTACTACTAGGTACAGGTCTGATTCTGTAAGTAATCAAATCAATCAATTTAAATGTACTACATAACCTAAAAATCTCAGGATTTACATGCACAACATACAAATCTGATTTTTCTATTGACATCAAAGAATTTCAAAATGAGTCAAGACAACAAAAACAGACCACACATAAACTACAGTGATGTCAACAGTGAAGAATAATGACAGACAAACATGATTAAATCTGGTCTCTATGGCTGATTAACCAAAACTGATTTCAAAGACATATTTTCTACGTTGAAATTATGAGATTATACACGATTACAGAAAATTTTGTCATTATGTTGTTGCCAGATTGTATAATTTAAAATGTGACTTCTATTATATTAAATGCACATCTGTTTATGATCTGCATATTGAATGGGATTATATATATGAATACTATTGTCCAAAACATTTGTCCCTCTGCTTTCCAGTAATTCATATTGGTATATACTACTTTGCTCTTTAATAAACCAATTTCTCACTAGTTAGCAAGTGAACTGCACACAAGGACATCCAGTTGATTAGGTCCACAGCAGAATTTTTTAAAATCGTTAAAATATTTAGCAAAATGTACAAAATGTTAAATGTGAGAAAGTAATTAAAACAGAAATAAATGCTTTCATCAAAGCAGATGAATTTTTAAAAAACTTTGCAAAGAACAGGAAAAGATAATTAAAAGAAAAATAAATATTTTAATACAAAGAAAAGCCTAAAGAGAATAATAATTTGGTCCAGATATAAATATAAAGATACCAAACTCCCTCGAAAGAAAATATCAGAAATATTTAATCAGAATATAATCAAAAGAAAATGACATTAATAATTTCATATGGGCCAGAAACCAAATCCCCTTAATACAGTACTAAAATAAATTTTAAAAAGAAAGAAAAAACATAAATTATATATATAGATATAAAATAAACTGATTTTTTTCTTTTAAATCTAAAACCAAACAGACTAAGAAACATCATCAGAAGACATGAACACCATAATCTAGCTCCCCTCAAATAACTGCTCTTTGAGTTGAATTGAGGAAGCAGAACAGCATGTGCATAGTACCCTTACCCAATACGAGTATTATGACTGTAACAGAAAGACAAAAAAGGTCCAATAAAACAAGAAAAAAATCAAGGGAAGTAAGCGATACCCACCTCCTGCTGCCCTCGGCGTGCGCCGCTTGCCATCTCGTTTCTCTCGGTTGACGTTGAACGCTGAGCCAGTCTTCAGTGCCTCCAGAAGGTTATCCATAACACCTTCTTGATCGTCGTCTGCAATGAATACATTTGTGTGTTAAGATAACCAACCGTGTTGTTCTTCACTATTCAATTATTATTGATGATAAATATCCACAAGCCTGAAAGTAAAGGTCTTCTGACCCATCAGAAACACTTTTTTGTGGACCCAACCGTATACCCAAATTATATTCTAAATGTGTACCCACTGTCTTTAGAACCGTAATCAGGCCAGCGTATACCCCAAGTAAAGTTCATGTTTCCGGAGACAACCAAGCAAAATTAAAAATGCAACGGAAAAAAAACATTACAGTCATATATTATTACAAGCCCTAAAAGTCCACTGTCGTCTCGATAGAAATTGATTCCTTGCCTTTTGTAACAGCTGTCGGTGCATGCTAATGCCATATCTCGTGACGGGATGAAATTCCACACCCAGAAACAGCACACATTTGAACGATCTTGTGACCCTTCTCCAAGTCACAAACAGGAGAGGCTGTTTTGCCATTTGACTTCTGATTTAGCTTTTCACCACAGGTGCTTATATTTTGATTTTGATAACGGCGTTATAGAGAAGGTTGTTGGCCATCATGACCGTAAAATACATTTACCCCCATGTACCACAAATATGACTACGGTTAAAATTGCTACAAAATATATAGGCGAGACCCACTTTAAAATCTGCACCGAGTAAGTTTTTAGTTTAATTGTTATGTTTATGTTTCCTTTCTACATAATGGTCGACTTTGCTCTAGTTAACCCACACCATGGCGCTCACTACATTAATGTAAAACTTTCACATGATTATCTCCCGTCAAAAATTTTTTGTGTGTGTTCATTACTGGTAATATTCCATCACTTTCAAAATCTGCCATGACGGAGTGTCATTTATTACCGGTAATATTCGACCCTATAAACACTGAAGATTTATCATCACTTTCAAAACCTGCTTTGACCGAGTGTCATTTAAAATATTCTATCACTTTCAAAACCTGCTCTGACAGAGTGTCATTTAATGCTAGTAATATTCCATCACTTTCAAAACCTGCTTTGATGGAGCTTCAATCCGGGTACTGGGCCTGTACAGTTCCTCCAACTAGGATGAGCCATCAAGATCCTCCTCTTCAATGCTATCTACATTGGGCAGGAGGAAAAAGTAGAGCTTTCATCCACTGGCAGCAGACAATGAGGCAGGAGCAAAACACTGCTCCTGGCCTGTCTTTTTACAAGGGTATTTCGACCCTAAGCAGGTCCTTTGCAACTATCCCCTTACCTGTAGTCATATCTAGCAATGCCTTCTGTCTGGCTTTCTTCTCGCTCTTGTCTCTTTCCGCTTTCTCCTTGGCCTCCTTTGCTCTCTGGATCTTGGCCTGTGTCTCACGGATTTTGGCGTTCTCTTTGATGGCGAGCTGCAAAGGCGAGAACAAGAGACATGTTATAAGTGTAGACATTTCCATATTGTTCAGATTTTGTTCATCTTTTATTACTTACATTTTATTGTGCATAATAATTTCATTTCTTTGATTTGATCTGATTTAATTTGATCTGAATTGTTTTCATATGATTTGATTTGGTTTTAATTTGAGTTTAATGTAATTTAATTTTACTGAAATAATTTTGCAAATAAACAAGGCATAAGATCTGCGTATTGTGCAAAAAAGGCTGTTAAGTTTGGGGTTTAGAAACAAAACAGGACTAAAAACTGCTGTCAAAAGAAAAGAAAATATCTCAAATTAGTTGTTTTTTGTTTTGAGCACTAGAACGGTAGATATTGAACTATTTGGCAGAAAAATCATGATGGTATATCCTTTATTTTATTCTAGTCATCACTCATGTGTACAAAACCATGGAAATAAGCCTACAACTTCTTTTAAGAGGAGTAGCAAATGGAGCTCCAGAACAAAATAAACCTCCAGGAACTGTTACAGCGAAGTTTATTATTATATTTTCAAATGCTTTCCTACTTCACCCAGCATTGCATGCATTAGCTTTGACTATATTATAAAGATAGCAGTGTAATTAATAGCTATCTTCTTTACTCAAGATTTCACCTATTACACAAAGATTACTTTTACTAGAGTACGGTGACCATCACGCGGCCAGACCGAGGTGCGGCCAATTCTAATAACTCCTATTCTACTAGCTTTAAAGCTTTGAGGAATCACAATTGCTTCCCTTGAGTCTACCTTAGCCTTTCTGTCGTGATTTCCGGTTTATGGCCGCGCTCTGCATATGAATTTTACCATCTGTAAGTATTGACCCAAGAAAAGTTTCTTTTTTGAGATTTCATGTGGGTGTTTTCATCAATCTTTATCACATCTTGAATATTATCAGCTGCATGTCTTTTTGTGTTTATTGGATTTCACATTGCATGCCAACAGACGTAAATATGTAGAATAGTCATAAAATCTAAGGCTGAAAAAGAAATACAGGCATGGTGGCCGCACCTTGGTTTATTGTTGGACGCACCTTGGGCACCTGGCCGCATCATGGCACACTGAAATTGTGCAGAAATCGCTAAGTAGGTCCACAATGTTTCATTTATAGAACCCCAGCCAAGTCAGTGCCGTTACTGCGACCTCCCGATTAAAAAAAATCAAACTTGGATTCTGATTGGTTCATAAACAAAAGAAGTATGAGAAAGTGTTCGTTCGTGGCCGCAAGTGGTCACCCTACTCTATAGTTTTAGATAGCTCTGTCATTAATAGCTATCTTCCTCAAGCACAGTGTCACGAAGTGAATTAGCAAGTATTTACAATAGTGTGTACATCACGTGCTTATTGAGTTAGGACACAAGCGACGGCTGTTGACAGAGGCACGTGGAGTATGTATTTGCTTTGCGTGGGTACTATATTTCCTCGTTCATTAATATTTTGGTGATGAGACTTGCCTATATAAAGACTGGAGAACAAAAGGGCTGTTCTCGTATGCATCTGAGAGTGTCTGTAATTGGATGAAATAAGACTAGGGTACAGTATTAGTGGAATGAAAAAATAGACTGTGAAAAAAGAGTGAATACTTATTTTGTGTCACTTGGAAATATTGTTACTGTGTAGGCTACTTCTGTTTTTCACTGTGGTGATTCTGGATTCTGTTCACAACAGACACGGTAATTTGAATATTTATATTTTATGATTTACTTGTTGGAAATATAATATTGAAACTAATTTTGATAAGGCATAAAATATATTCATAAACTGATAAATGTAATTTTCTGTCAGACCCCAAACGGGATTGCTTCAGAGGAAAATAATATTATATTATAGTTCAGCTATTTATTATTTTATTACTTTAGGACACATAGTTTATTTGAATTCCGTTTTAATTATTATTCTACTACTCTGAGTGAGAAAGAAGACAACCATAAAATTAGCAAAACGTATATTGGTGTTGTGTTCCAACTGTTCTGTATTTTACGTCTTCAGTGATTCAAGTTTATCTCTCTGTCTCAACTTGTGTAATTGTATAAGAAATGTCTTTTGATAAATGCGTGTATATGTGAAATTGGAACATTAAAAACTGTTTTCAAACTAATATGAAGTTTGTAAGAATCTTCTTACACACACGAGAAGTTTATGACACACAGCACTGCACATATTACATAAAGACCACTTTTACTATATTTTTAGATAGCACTGCAATGAATAGCTATCTCTTGTACACAGGATTTGACCTATTACATAAAGATAACTTTAACTATATTTTTAGATAGCGCTATAATTAATAGCTATCTTCTTCAAATACAGCACTGCACGTATTACATAAAGACTAACTTTTAACAAACTAACACAAACCCACTAAGCAAACACGAATCTCATGCACAAACCTGTAATCCTTCCTTGAAAGACTTCAAGTCATTAAAGAAATCTTCCAGAGAGTACTTGTTGGGGTCAAAGGCGAAGTACTTGGCCATGTCCTTGTGCAACCCTTCAAGACGTTTGAACATAGTGGAGAGAAGGTCGTGCTGACCCTTCGCATGACCCAGAAAATCGTGACCTTCAGTCAAGGAGCAATAATGGTATTGGAAGCAGTCTAAAATTTCAAAACTAAAATGTGATTTCCTTTCCCTCTTCTAACAGTGACTTGTCTTTACACCATATGTTTCAGTGGTGAATGAGTGTTTGATGCCAATGTAGGACTGTGTGTGAGAATGTAAGAATGTTGGTTTTAGATCGCCGCGCATTGAGTCTGATTTAGGAATAAGGCGTGTATAGCATCCCACACCGACTCAACCAAAGCTTTTTATAGTTTTGAGGTTAGGTCAGCCAGGCTAGCTTTAAATAGCTTCGCCGATGCTACCTTTCATTTCCTTTCACTGGTAGGGTCGGTGCAGGCAAGCTATAAATAGCCTGCAGCCAGCAAAATGTGGAGGCACTAAACAGTGCTGCTCACATAGGAATTGAGCTGGTGTGATCCAGTGTTATTTTTATTATAGTAAGGAGCAAGTTTGAACTGAGCAACACATTTTTCTTGTTCAAAAGTGAATATAGCTTTAAATTCTTAAACATCACCACTTTAAGAGTTCTACTACGCAGTCCAGCATACATACGTTTAGTGTTTTTGTGTCTATTTATTTAACATGTCTGTGTTTAATAAAATAACCAGTGGAAGAATGCCCATAAACTATGCCCAAACTGGAAAGTGCATGTGTTGCAAGTCTCTCTGGAATGTGGGGGAAGGCAAACAAATGATTAGGATTAAAAGCCATCCTGCCATGTTTAAAAGATTCAGTTTACATGTAGCTTGTAACAAAATTCCAACATTAGAATGTTACAAACATTAAACAAATAGCACATTATTATTATGATCAATATTTATCATCATAGTCTGCTATAAAAAACACAAAGGCAACACAACCGCTTTATCCTGGTAAAATGTTGAGACAGATACGTTATACAGCATCCAGCATTAACTGCCACTGACACAGTATGTAAAATAAAGCAACGCTGACGCACCTTGTTAATGCTTGCCAAAGGATATTTTCATGATAGCAGGGAATTTATCCTCTTCGTAAGCTCCCTTGCTAATCTCTTTCACATCCAGCTCCACCTGTTTAATCTGTTTCTCCATCTGCTTCAGGTTTTTCTGCATCATCTCCGTGGACACTGCAATGCACAGCAAGTACCATGGTTACAATGCATGATGAAGTCTTTTCTCATCACAGTGACATATTATATTTGAGCAAAGAAATATGCACCATGTTATACCATGTTTATGCTACGACATACAGCATATATCACATTTACAGCAAGAACTGTACATATTTCACTTTTATGCACAGCATAATCACTAAATGCCATATTATGCAATGAAATGTACCCCGGGTATCATGTTTCTGCAAAAGTAACATAGACCACATATAATTTTTACGTGATAAAATACAGGTGAATGGGATGGGAGAAAACAGGTGTAAATCACCCGAGTCATCACAGAAAGTCGACTCAAGTGAGAACATCCTTGTCAGTAAAAACCTTCCATGCCTGGCGAGCCATTGTACCACTAAGACAACCCTGCTGCCCAATCTTCTTCAGATTACATTAATAATGAGGACTATCTCTAAACCACAAAGCCTACCTCTGGCTGCTTTCACAGTGTGACTAGTTTCGTCCATGAAAACCAAGATGTCTGGGTGCTTCTCTTCAAGAATTTGACCCAGGAAATGCAGCATCGTTGTGTTGCCCGTCACACTCTTTGTGTTCGCCAACTGTGTAACAGAAAGGGGAACAAGAAACGATGCAAAAATAAAGCAAAACAAAATAATTATAATTAGTTATAATTATTACAAAACATTCTTTCCTAGAGCAGTAACATACACACACACAAACTCACATCTATGCACACACTTTGATATTTTATTCTCTACAATTACAATATAAATAAAGACCCGGTTAACTAACATCAAAAATAATAAACGAAGCATCTTCATGACTAGGTTCAGACACACGCGAGAACATACCAATGTCAAATATCTCGCTGTCTATCTAGCTTGTTCACACAAGATTTAAACTTTACAACCTAACTCAAACCTTCTAGACCCTATAATCAATTATTCATTAAGGAAGCAGCTGCGTATATTGGCAATGTTAAAATGAAATGCTTTTTCCGAGTATGTTTTATTACTTGTGCTAAAAACACTGGCACATGAGATTTGCATTATGTACATGATGAAAAATAATAGAAAAAAGAATGATGTTCATAATAATGCTGATACTGATGAAGATAATGATGACGATGCTAAAGTCAACAATGGTGATTAATAATGCTGTGATAGTAATAAAATGTTAATGCTGATGATGACAATGTAGGTGATGATGATGATAACAATGAAGGTGATGATGATGAAGATGATGATGGTGGTGACGACGACAATGAAGATGATGATGACTGTGAAGTAGGTTGACCTTAGGGAGGAAGCTAATTTCAAAACCAAGGGCCTGCTCGTTGCGAGAGCCAGTGTTGAGGTAGTTGCCCATCAGCAGCAGCAGCTCCAGCAGTCGCCTGAATCTGTCACTATTCATCACCTCCTCGCAAGCCTCTGTGGCTGCCACCAGATCCTACCAACATCACAAGAGGATCACAGTGTAAAATGCTAACAATTTAGCAAAAAGCAATAAGCAGTGTAAAAGCTGCAACAATACTGCAGTGCATCACTCTCTTTAGTTACACCTCTGTGGCTGCTGCTAGAGTATAACTGAACATAAGAAGATGATTGTAAGCCCATCAATTATATTGCAGTGCATCACATTGTAAAATACTAACAACTTAGAAAGGCAAGAAGTAAGCTGCAATAATATTGCAGTGTATCACTCCCTTTAGTAAAATCTCTGTGGTTGCCATTGGAGTATTACTGAACACAAGAGTAGTATTGCAGGTTTATCACTTTTAAATAAACTATTTTCAGTGTCCTTTCAGTCAACTGAGAATACTGGGTTGGTGCCACCAACTCTCCAAACTCGTGGACTTAGTTTATCAGCAACAAGTTTTCTATAGCATTATCAAGAACATGGAAAAAAAGTCAGCTTCAATTTCATATAGAGTATTTGATGAAGCCCGTTTTCAACATATTTAGTCTATAATTATGCAGATGATCTCCTTTGGGTAGTCTGGCAAGAAAAGATACTTGTGTTTAGCTACCTTGAAAACTGACTATGTGGACAAACAGAAAACCCTGTTGTGGGCTGTGGATTAAGAACTACATAAACAGTGTTCCCTCCACACACAAAAAATGAGAGTCCTTGGGACTCCCAGGTATGAAATTTTAAGAGTCCTTGTGCAAATTTTGAGAGTCCCCAAATCGGTGGATGAACGGGTTTTGGGCCCAGTCAACCAAGTCAGAAGTGACATGATCGTGTATGATAGAATCAAAGAATGGATTAACGAAGATTTCTTTTGTTCAGTGAATGTATTGCTTGGAGGAAGTTTACAATGCGCGCGCATGCGATTTTTAAGGACGACAACTCCCGACACAATCTGTAATCGTCTGCAATGGCCGTCTCAGTTGGGTTCTGATTCTGATTATGCCGTGAATTAGTTCGCCACTCGTTGGTCGTATTTATGACTTCAGCGATTCCAAAAAAAAATTGTGCGTCCACAGGACGCACACATGCAAATTTTTGCTGCGTCATTTTTCATATTTTGTGCGTAATTGACGCACTACTGTGCGTAATCGGGAACACTGATAAACTAGTGAACTGCTACCCTGCTGGGGGTAGGAAATATGCAATGTGGAGAAAATCTGAGCAACATACAGGTTTGATGTCGTCAACCATTTCTGGGAACCTCATCTGGAAAAGCATCGACTCCAATCGCTGTTTCACTCGCTTGATACTGCTCATCTGCATATAGAAAACTTTTGTTTAAAAACTTTTACCATTCAAATAATACATTAACACATGAAAGACCTGTGTCATAGGTGAAATAAATACATACAAAAATAATAAATAAATAAATAACAAATGAAACACACCAACAATATATCCCAAACCATCTTACATTGACAATTATTAACACAGGAAAACTTGAAAGTTCAGCATGTTTGTAGAAGATGCTTCCTAAGAGAAGCCACAAAGAAATAACTAAAATCCTCTATGCGAGCGTACCACAATCGCAAACTGCTCCGCCTCTGCCAGTTCATCGTACTGGTCCTTCATGGCCGCCAGCTGGTTGAGCTGATCCTGCTCTGGCATGTTTTTGATGAGTTGCTCCAAAATAGCTGCCGTGAGGTTCTCCTGGTCGCAGGCCAGAATGCGTCGTTTCATCTCCTGGTACGGCACTTTGATGGACCCCAGCAAGATGGCTGCAAGGAAAATTATACAATCAATAATAACTTCAATTATGATAATGGATGCAGCCAAATTGAAAATTTCACAATCATTACATTACATTATTATTGCTTTAGGTCCAGCGGACTCTTCCGAGCCAAATCAGGACCGGACAACTCCCGATCCGCATAAAAGATCTGCTGAAACAACCCTAGTGGTAAAACGGAAAGCTCTCCACCAGCCAGTCACTTTACAATAAAGACATCCCACGCAGGGGACGGCTGAGGCTTCACCCCAACTTATCGAACCCCCGTTTACAAAAACAAAATAGAATACAAACATCATTATAAATTATTAACAAAACACATACATATAAAATGCCTACATTGCTAAATAATAAAATCATAGGAAGCCCTAGTGACCACCTGGCAGAAAGCGTCCAATATTCCCAAGCTGATCCAACAGACCTCATACACAAACAATGAGTCTTGTCCCGGAAGAGTTTTCAAGAAAAAATGTAGGAGACTGGTCTAGCGAAGAAGACGATAGTATAGCAGATTGATAGAACAGAGCAGGAATGAGAAAGAGCAAATGAGAAAGACAGCGACAGTGGGAATTTAAAGCACTAAATTTCCAGAAAGTGGGGATACTATGTATACTGAAACCCCCGGCACCCCAACGGGGGTATTTCACAATCAAAATCAATTTCTATTCCGTCTCTTAATAGCGATCTTCCTGCCTTTACAGCCCATGTTAGAGTAACAGATGTATGTTTGTTGTACATGTGGGAGTGTGAACAGCCGTGTAAGCATGTTATGCTGATACAGTTCGCAGAGCTTTGAGGTGGACAGGTGATTTGGGACAAAAACTCGTATTTAGCATCCATTATTTTTATTATTAATTATTATTATTTTTATAAATATTTATTCACATTTATGTATTGCAAAATGTGGCATTATGTAAAGACGCATTGTATTGTATTATGTTGTAATGTGTTCTAATATGTTGCGTTGTGTTCTGTTGTATTGTACTGTTATGATTACTTCAGCCAATACCTTGGCAATTTTGCTCTTACTTTGCCTAAAATAATATTTTTGAAAACAAGTCATAAAAGGAAAACATCTAAATGGAAGGAACTGAAACAAGGTAATACTTCATGAAGAAACCTGTATAGTAATACCTAATGAAAAACCTGTATATTATTTTTAAAAAAAATCTTTTAATATGGTGTGTTTATCTCAATCAACTTGCTTTCATTTCATCTTTCAATTCTGAAAAACTACCAACCAAAGTTTTGCATGTGCAAGACAATATATTATGTATACACCCAGAAACAGAAGCAGAAATTTCTTACACAAATTCTGTCCTGCCTTGGGGTCCAAAACCCTGAGTTCCTTCCCTTTCTTCACCGGTTTCTGCACACCTTCTTCTACTTCTTTCTTCACTGAAACACAAATGGTGGAGTAGAGAACAAAAAAGTAGAAATAAAAACACAACAGAATGATATAAAATGAACAGTCACACACACACACGCATATGCATGCATAAAAACCACATTTAAAAACAACTATGAGAAAGCTATATAAAAACTTGCACAAGCTACATCCAAACCAAATAATAAATCAAAGGCTAAAATCAATTAAAAGATGTGAACACACAGTTACGGAAATCCACATATAGTCTCCTATCCTATCCTATCCTATCTCATAACTCGGAGGTCGTAGGGGCACCACAGATGATCATTTAACCAGCGCACTCCATCTTTCCCTGTCCTCAGCAACCCTGATTGTTTCGCTCAGTGTCAAACCAGTCCATTCTCGAATGTTGTCCTCCCACCTCTTTTTCGGTCTGCCTCTTCTTCTACCTCCTTGCATTGTGCCTTGCAGGATGGTCTTTGCAAGACCTGATTATCTGGTGACGTGGCCATACCATCGGAGTTTACATTTTTTCACCACTGTGAGCAGGTCATCGTGTTGTCTCATTAAAGTCAAATACCACTTATTTTCAAACCCTGCTGTGGTCTTGGTTGTTCATTGTCCTATGTTGTAAACACAATGTAGAGTATATACTCTAAACCCAACTAATGACCTAAAAAGATAAAATGACAAATTCTAATACCTGGGGCTTTTGTGGAGAACATGGTTTCCAAATTCAAGAAGATCTCAATGTCTTCAAACTCTGATTCGTTGGCTTTTACCCAAATCGAGTTCTTGTCCAGATTCTTTGCATTGAGCTGCAAGCAACAAAACATCAAAAGCATAATGAAAAGACAGAAGCATGTCCAAAACAAATATATACTGATATTCCTTCCTAACCTGATCCTAGAGAACACACGTCTGCTTCACTGCAAAAAGATGATCGTTCAGTATTCACGCTCCATATTTCAGAGCGCTAAAGAGGCTGATCACTAACGTTCGTCGCCACTGATAGGTTTTCAAAGGCTGATAACTGACATGCACATTTCGCCTTTTACAAATCAGTTTAGATTAAAACAGTAAAGGGTTCTGCTTCTCTCTTCCATGTAAAAAATGCCAAGTTCTGATCTCATTGCATTACACACCCTCCTTCTCCAGGTGCTAGCCACACAACAGCCACATACAAAGAGAACAGCATACTCAAAACATGTACACCGGGATGGCTCTTCACTGGAGCTGCCATACTTTCCCCCAGTAAAGTGATAACCTTTCTTTAAAGACAGCTTAACAAAAATGTCTTTGAAATTCACTCTGGTTCTAAAACATGTTATCCAATTCTCTCTGAGGTACAGAACAGTCTATTATACAAATGACTAGTCTTTAACTCATTCTATCCCAACTGTGCACAAGCCATTTCCTAGAATTCTGGGGTACTGCACAAAAAAGAACTTATCTTCAGAACTACAGAAAAGTTTTCAGTAAACTTTGAACACGTTTTTTTCTGGAATGATTTGTCAGTTAGTTAGTTAATTATTCATTGCTTACAGGGTCCAGCGGATTGCAAAGAGCTGAATCAGGACCACAAAATCAGGACCACAACTTGGTTGAAAGAGGACTTCCCCCTGATCCGTATAAAGGATCTGCTGAAACAACCCTAGTGGTAACACTGAAGGCATTCCACCAGCCAGTCACTTTACAATAAACGCATCCCACGCAGGGGACGCCGAGGCTATCCTCTAATTTATCAAACCCCTATTTACAAAAACAACATAAAATATAAACATCATTACAAAATATTAACAAACACATACAAAGAAAATGCCTACATTGCAAAATAATAATATCATAGGATGCCCCAGTGACCATTTGGCAGAAAGCCTCCAATATTCCCAAGTTGGCCCAACAGACCTCATACACAAATGAGGAGTTTTTGAAGAGTTTTCAAGCAAAAAGGTAGGTGACTGGTCTAGCGAAGAAGAAGATAGTATAGTAGATTGATAGAACAGAGTAGGAATGAGAAATAACAAAGGAGAAAGACCGAAACAGTGGGAATTTAAAGCACTAAATTTCCAGAAAATGGAGATACTGTTTATATTGAAACCCCCAGCACCCCTCGGTCAGGGGGGCAGGGGGGGGGGGAGGAGGAGGATTCGTCAGGAGTATCAGAATCATTACTATTGTAGGTCATAACCAGCTCTGCAAATTCTCTGGCAGATTAGAACCTTTCCTGAGTTGTTGAAATTTACAAAAAATTCTATCTATATTCAAGCAGAATGAGTCAACCATGTGTGTTTGTTGTTCACCGGAAATTGGAGAACAGGTTCAACATTTCAAAGTGAAATGTATGCGGATAAGAACCAAATAAGGACGCGCTCAATAGCACTATGCTCGTCGAAGGATAAACTTGGACAGCTGTTACTAGGCTGTGCTGTGTGGATTTATCCGTGCTTGGAATGGAATGAGTTAAAGTACAGTACATCCTATCCAACAAATGGCTAGATTTAGGTTGGGGAAAGGGTGAACTCACTTTGTTCCAATTGAGTCGTTTAGTGGGCACCTTGACGTCGTACTTCTTCTTCTGTTTCATGCCGTGCGGCAGCTTGTCCACTGGTGGAGAGAAGGCAGCAGGAGCGCGAGGGGCACCAGGTGCACCCGGGGGAGGAGGCGGTGGAGGTGGACCCATGCCAGGTGGGAAAGGAGGAGGTGGAGGAGCTCCAGGGAAAGGGGGAGGAGGAGGTGGTGGTGGTGGAGCACCCCCAGGTGGTGGGGGTGGTGGAGGTGGGGGTGGGGGTGCACCACCGGGAGGGGGAGGGGGCGGTGGTGGGGCTGGCGGTGGGGGAGCACCACCACCTCCACCTTGCTGCTTGACCAAGGCAGCAGATACTGTGTCTCCGATGCCTTGGCTGATCTGGAATTCAAATGCCCAAATTAACTTCATTCTGCAGGCAAATGTTAATGACAAGGTAATGAAATTGTTCATGCTCCAAACTAAAGTTTACTTCATTGAGTATGAGCACGAATATTTTTGGAAAAACAGCACACACACACACACAAAATAAAAAAATCAAGTAAATAAATAACACACAAAAATCATTGCTCGTTGTTCACAAAGATACTGTTTTATAGTAGATAGAAAAGCTTGGGAATAAGCATAACGATAAATCTTCTGGGAAAAGTGTGTGTACATGGACACACGAAGAGAAAAGAGAACACAGACATAAATTTAATTGCATGAGGTATGCTTTTAACCACTGATTTTGATTACTGCTCTCCATTTTCAGGGTCAGCTTTATGACAGCAGTGTGTATCACTCCTCCCTTTCTGCTTTACCTTCGCCCACTCCTAAATACAGCTAGTCATCAACAAAATCATCATCATGATCATCATTGTCATCATCTTCTTTTTCAACCCTTCGTGCCGGGCCATTGGAGATGCTGATGCAGAGTTCCTGCCACTTCAGTCAGTCTGCAGGCTCTGTCAAGAGGAGCGACATCTTCAACACAGTCCATTTTTTGGATAGAGTGTGAAAGAAGGACAACTGGTGTTTCAAAGGTCACCCGATAGACTTCAACCTTTAAGAAGGTTTTGGGCAGGGCCAGTCCATTTTTGAGCTGGTATCTAGCTTAAATTTAAAAAAAAAAAAAGTAGTGATTAATATATTAACTCTTTCCCTGCCAATCGACGATATATCGTCGATCTGAGCCGCCATGTTTGTGCCAATCGACGATATATCGTCGATTTCAGTATTCCGTTTCGTTCCGGTTTTTTTCGCAGTCCAATCCAAGTTTTATTTTTCCAAAGAGAGATAACTCTTTCTACTTTCGTTCTCGATCGACACGCGCGTGGTTTCTTCAAATTGATTCGTTTTTAGAGTGTTTTTTGTGCATTTTACTAAGCATTGTGATGGGCACAATCAACAGTGTGTCAAACTCTGCTAATAATCAATATAATTTCAAACTGTAAAGTGTATTTTGATCCTAAATAAATTTTCTTTCTGGTGTGTGAAGCTGATTCAGTGATTGGAATTATTCCTCCAGATTTTTTTTATCACTGTGGTATCAGTGTTTCCCACAAGCTTCAAATCAAGGGGTCCAAGGGACCCTCTGTTGAAAATTTTGAGGGTCCTTTTAAAAATTCTGAGGGTCCCTTCCATGTGTGCATACAAATGTGACTAAAGTCAATAAGATAAAGTGTAGTGCTTATACAATGTCTTATACAGTACTCCTCTCTTAAGGTGACCCCCCACGGGACCAAATTTTTGTTTGATCTTATCCGAGGGGCACCCTAAACAGTCCTCTGATAAGATCAACTACCAGTAAAAAAAACTTGATCTTATACGAGGTGCTAAATTTTTGTGTCGTGTGACAGTGTGTGTGTGTGTGGGTGTGTGCGTGTGTGTGTGTACATGTGTGCACGTTGGTGCGCGTGTATGCATGTATGCATTACTTTATATGTATTTTTTGTGCGTGTGTATGATGTATAAGCACACACTCAAACACTCAAATGAACGGATGCAAGCATGCATACACATACACACACTCTCTCACACACACACAAACACATTGACGCGCACGCACGAGACAGACTTACCAGCACCAGGCTATGTGAACAGTAAATGACATCATAAGGAATATATGACATCATCTCAAACCAAGAAGTGACCTCATAAATGACGTCATCTGTGACATCAATTTCTCTTAAGCAGCAGTCTCCTCCATTTGGGAACCAAAAGGGGGTTGACGTTATCAATAAACAGCACAAGAACTCTATGCCGGTGTGTGTGTGTGTGTGTGTGTGTGTGTGTGTGTGTGTGAGCGACGTCCACTGTGATAACGTGGGGGTACGACACTTTCGCTGGGCGCAACAACGTGTGCGTCCGTGGGACCCTCTTAATCAAAATCTTTGCGTCATCTTCCGATTTTTATGCGTGAATTACGCACATATGTGCGTAATGGGAAACGCTGGGTATGTAGAAATATTTTTATTTTATTTTATCATTTCAAAAAGATCAACATGCTTTCAAAACACATTTCAATAACATAATCAAATTAACATTTTTGTGGTTTTTTTTTTTTATTCTTCACTCTTTTACCTTTAATTTGATATGAAATATGTCTATTTAACAACTATTATTGAAAGAACAGTAGCTTAAATGCCTAAGTTACTGAACTTTCTTTCCGGTGCCAGAGAAATGTCTGGCACAAACGTGGAAACATGCCTGGCAGGGAAAGAGTTAAAATGAACTGCCAAATGACGCTGTACCTTGGTTTTCAATTCGTTGATCTGCTGCTCGTACTGGGAGACCTTGCTCTCCAAGCTGGCAACCTTGGCTTCCGACTCCTGCTTGGCAGTAAGGGCATTCTCTAGTTTGTGCGTCATGTCAATTGACATCTCCGAGTCTTCAAACCGCGCTCTCTCCGACAAGTTACCTGGGCACGCACACAATACAATAATAATAATAACAACAATAATAATATAAATAATAATAATAACAATAATATTACTACTAATAATAACAATAATAAAAACAGCAACAATAATGGTTATAATAATAATAATCATA
The DNA here is from genome assembly GCA_036898135.1 of Oncomelania hupensis. Taxonomy (NCBI): domain Eukaryota; kingdom Metazoa; phylum Mollusca; class Gastropoda; order Littorinimorpha; family Pomatiopsidae; genus Oncomelania; species Oncomelania hupensis. Next base: position 46,098,516 of record CM072518.1, on the reverse strand, counting down.
ATAATAATACAGGATTTTATAACGCATAATAATATAATAAAAATACAATAAAGATTCTGTAAAGCAACATTCTCCAACATTTTTGGATGAAGGTGACAGCGGAAAATCTAAAATCTATTACAGTGGATAAACAAATTACTATCTATCAAAGATTTGAACATTTATTTGGAAATTTGAAAATACAATGATAATCTTCAATGTTTCTTCACCAAAACTACAACGTTTCAGACTAGCTAGTAGCTATCTTTTGTTGATTGCAAGTGAAACCATTTGAACAATAGCAGAAGTAGTAGGGCACATCCCATATACTGAGAAAATAAAATATATTGTTGTTTGATGCATTTGTTTATGAAGAGCAAAGGAAAGCTAAACACAAAACTAAAATAACCAAACAGAAACATATGAACAGAGACAAAGCTAAAATGCACAGTTTGTGGTATAGTACATGCAATGAAATGGTATGACTTACTGAGTAGAGGCTCCACATCGATTTCAAAGCGTTTAGTGTGTCTGAAATCAGGGTCCACGCCACTTCGATGCAGAACAATCTGTGTGACGCACTCCTCTATCAACTTGTAGTACTGCGGCCTGCAAAGAGTCAATCACTGAGAATGCTACAGTAGCGTGCATGTTGTGATATTTACGACACCCTATCATTAACATTGTCTTGCATCCAAAGTATAGTTGTATGGAAATCTCTTAACAATACCTAAAAACAACTGAAGATGTTATGAGGGCACGAGATAAAAATAAAACACAAAACACAAATTTACATAACACTGAATTCATCAAAATCAAATATAAAAAACAAAACAAACAAAAAACGAACAAAGTTTGAATTAGCAGCACTGACCTAGCAAATATGTCATCTCGTATGGACAGAAGATGCTGCAGGATGGATAGAAAGTAAGGCTCCGCTATCGTCTCTCTCACACTGTGGTGAATCATCTTGAAGCAAGCCTCGGCATCAGTGGGCACAAATTAAGGATCACAAAAACAGTAACAGAATCACCGGGTAATATCCATGTGACGTCATCATAGATGGAGTACTTTCATGTCATGGCCCTCGTGGCCAGTGCTAAACTGAACCATTCCGATTAACTGCACTTTCGATGCTATAGTTTACTCTATTAATAGTGTTAGTCACACTTGTGTACCTGCCAATCGCGGCCCTCACTTCAAAGTGGCAAATGGACCAAGATGTCCGCAGTAAGTATCATACAGAATGTTTAAGCCAGCGGAGGCATGCCCCATAAATTGCCCCTGCTGCTACTAGCACCGATAGTATGACTCGGCACGCTTAGCTATGCTGATAAGCTTCTGTGTATCCATTGACTGAGAAGCCACCAATTAGATTTTATTGCAATAAAAATCCTCACAGGCATACCAATTTAAGAATCACACTCAGGGGAGCATCATGACTGCACAGCATTCTGAGGGAGCATGTACAGAACATTCTTAGCAGCCAGCAACTTCAAACAACAGCTGTACAACTTTCAGCTATTACATTTTGAGAAAACGGACATGGAACTACTGTCAAGTGCAAATAATAATAATAATAATAATAATAATAATAATAATAATAATAATAATAATAATTAACATTTGTACAGCTCCATTCCTCACTGGAGCTCATTTTATTACTTAAAAGACACAGACACAGTTAATTATTTTCAAAAACAAAAAGCTATCTGAGCATTCAGCAAAATTCATGTTAGCAATAAAGGATATTCTAGTTCCATGCGGATGTTGTCATAGCGATGTGAGAATTCTTCCAGATCCTCCTCCTTGTGTTCGTGGAAGATGTTCAGATGAGTCTTCAGCTCCTCATCTTCTTGCACCTCCAGGAACTGAAATCACCCAAATTATTATTTAAAAAAACACAAAACAAAATAGTATAAAAGGCAGGCACTCTCCTTCCTGATGTAGCACTCATCTACACACTGTCTCCTCTCTTCCACCCCCCACCCCAACCCCCATCATACCCACACTCAACCATATTTCCTGTTGTGGCAAAATCCAAACTCTTACGCAAAGATAATAAATACTTCGTCACCTGAATCAGGTCATTCATCCCTGTCCTCATGATTTCGTTTCGCAGGTGTAACCGAAGGTCAAGGTCATCTGGCGTACTGATAATGGCGTTGACTAGCTGGACACAGGCCACCTGCAAAAGGACAACGAATAAAGAAATATACAAGCTAACAAACAAACAAATATCTTCTTTACATTTCTGACTACATTTAAGACTTCTGAAATCACATCAAGCATATGAACATGTCGGACAACCATTCAGGTAATAATATGTTTGTGCCATACAATTTTCTTATCTGCTTCACTAGTGTCAATGCAAAGCAAAAGACTGAAATTCATACAGCTGGGACATAAACTATTTATATATAGGTTACACGGCTACAAGTGGGTCCCTCAGGCGGCTTGAGTTAGATCCTGTACTGGCCAGAGCCTTGAGCAGCTCTTGAGCTTGGAATAAATATTTCAGATGAACTCTGAAGTGTATTCTTCCTCATTATCACTTCTCCCTCTCTTTCTTTCTCACTCCTGCCATCATCACCCCCATAATAAAACCTAAAAGCCACAATGAACAATGTTCTGGTAACCGTAATTCCTAAGAATCTTCAATTCATCATAGTATGACTGTTCTAAATTTAAAGTCACATACATTTCTTTTGTTTTATACACAATTACTCAGCAGAATTATCTCGTTTCACCACTACTGCTGCTGCTACTATTACTATATATTTTTTTTAATCAAAAGGGAAATAATCGTCACATCATACCTGCATCTGTGGGTTGTCTCTCATGCCCATGCCCATGATGACTGGGACGAACCGTTCTTGACCACGAATTTCTCCACACACTGTGATTCCTTCAAGAGCTTTGTCATGCCTGGAAAGGAGGGGAAAAAAAGTCACACATCACTCACACATGCACAAATGCATTATACATACACACACACATTTGCACAGTCACACTTACAATGAGATATGCAAAGCCCTACGCACACCCCTGACACAAACATCTGCACACGTTAAAAAAGCTGCCAGAAATCCTGTCACAGAAAAGTTTGAAGTGGAGAGTGACTGCTAATAGAATCCTCCTCAAATAATGTCTTGTGCATCAACTTGACTAACTGATGTCTATATCGCTACTATTATTGAAGTCATTTCACTGACACTGTCAGTGAAATGACTTCAATAATAGTAGCGATATATTGTATCTGTATTTCTATTTCTATTCTGTGACAGGAACCAATGGTAATAAATATCTCAGACACAAGCTGAAACAATGGGAATTGGACAGAGAACCACCAAACAATGACATTTCACTTCACAATGATTTTGAGTCACTTCACAAAATAAAATAAAGGTCATGATGCCACAGACCAAGTACAACTTCATAAAAGTTACATATAAACATAAAAAAATAATTAAAAACAGACAAGGGGATGACAATGAAATATGGAGTAAAACAGCTTTGAGTAAAGTCAATCAATGCAATAGCCCCATGAGCCATCCCTCCTGACGCACAGATTCAGAATTTATAAACATTAATACAAACACAACAGCAATTTTGTGGAAATATCACACTGTTAACACTTAACATCAGGAGATTTGAATTTAGTGAAGTACCCATGTGATGTTACAGTCACGTACAAATCATTCAGCCGTCAAAGTATTGTAAATGCCAATTGAACATGTCCGTATTTGTAAATGTACACCAAATTGACCAAAAGACCTATCACATACCAATAATAATACAGCAATTTATGTTTCCTGCAGATTACCACTCACCCAGTGGGCGGCACCAAACACATGGCTGCCAACAACCGAACAGCCTCCAACATGGTGGGAGGATCGGCCGGGTCCACCGTTCGTGACAATATCGTAAGAGCCTCCTCATGATCTAAGATCTGCTTCAGACCAAACTGTAAGCACACAAACACAAACGATGGCCACTCATGCACACCACAGCACACAATATCACCTCTTTATGAGCTTTTTAATTATACTCCGTTAGTGCTAGGATTATCAACATTGAGTGTGCGTTTGGGTCTCAAAAGGTCTGCCTGAACTTTTTACAGTAGTATAAATTACTGTCAATTGTCTGTCCCACTGATGAAGTTAACTGACTGCAGCATGTACAGAACTGTGCTTCTCGGCTTGTGCTTAAAAAACGGAAGCGTGATCATGTCACACCTTTTTTTAAAGGATCTTCACTGGCTCCCTGTCAAGTTCTGCATTGAACACAAAATTGCTGTCCTAGCTTTCCGCCACTTTGACCAGTCACTTCCACCATATTTGTCTGAGGTACTCACTACCTACTCTACAACTCGTTCTTTGCGCTCATCAGAAGAAAAACTTAAAAAGCTTAAAACAATTAGGAGAGCGGTCTTTTAGTTTTTAAGCACCAAAGGTTTGGAATGCACTGCCTGCCGGTTTAAGAAATTGTACAGACCTTGTTTCCTTCAAGAGCTGCTTAAAAACGCACATGTTCCGCAAGGCGTTTTCTGTGTAAATAGTAAGAACATTAATAATACTTTCTGAATGATGCTGGACATGATGTAGCGCGAAGGTTGTGATGATGCGTACGAACGATGTGTGTAAGTGCATTAAGTTGTTATTCTAATGAAAAAAGGTGCAGTATTTTTCCTATTCCTATTCCTGTCCCGTAACCCGAAGGTCGTAGGGGCACCACAGATGATCGTTTAACCAACATACTCCATCTTTCTCTGTCCTCAGCAGCCCTGATGGCTTCGCTCAGTGTCAAACCAGTCCATTCTCGAATGTTGTCCTCCCATTCGCGCACCACTTCAATCTCCTGCCCTCGGGTAGGCGCTACAGGACACCAAAATTCAAAACTGTACGTACTAAAAATAGTTTTATACCCACCGCAATCTCTTTATTAAATGATTGAGAATTTGAACGTATGATGCTTCTATTATGACAGTGTGCGTGGCATGATTTATACAATTAATGTCCAATCCGCATGAGATAGTGAGTATGTGCCCTTGTGATCTTACATTTCCGTTTAGTGTAGGCCTATGTTGTATGTTGTATTGTTTGTGCTTAGCGATTTTTATATTCTTTTATGAACATAGTTATCTAAAAGTCTTACGTTGTCGTATATTGATGCGATTATTGATTGCCAACAGCGATTGTTATGTTGCAATACCTTATATCATGATTATGACACTGAACGTAAATCATGTGATAGGTATCTGTTATTCCCCATGTAACTTCTTATGATTACAGTTTTAAATGGTTAATTTAGTAATGTATTCTTGATATACTTTTATCCTGTTTTACTGTTTACTGTTTATTGTTGTTATACTGTCCTTTAGCGTCTTGTAACATTTATATCTGGCACCACGTGTGAATTTCTCTTTGATTGAGATAATAAAGTGATCGTATTCGTATTCGTATTCACCTCTTTTTCGGTCTCCCTCTTCTTCTACCTCCTTGCACTGTGCCTTGCAGAATAGTCTTTGAAAGGCCTGATGATCTGGTGACGTGTCCATACCATCGGAGTTTCCGTTTCTTCACCAATGTTAGCAGGTCATCGTGTTGTCCAATGGCTCATATTATTATTATTATTATTACACTCTGCAGCCGACCTCTATTTTTCTTCCGGCACCACGACTGCCCAAAACGCATATAATATCAAACAGCCAGTATTCCAGCTTCACCACATGCAACCCAAATAACAGGCAGACCCAAACTGATCCCTATAAACTTCATTAGTGTGCAGATGAGACAGTGTGTGCATTCTATGAATTCTTAAAAAGTGCAGATTCTGTGGTGTATTATGTACCACCATGCTTTCAACTTTTACTGGGACAAACTTAATAATTACATGCAGATTCTTTTCTTTGAGGCAGGGTTTAAAATCTAAACCTGGAATTTTACTAAATGGATTATTTTGAAATTCACATGCTTATTTAAATGCTTAGGAAGTTATCACCAATATGACATTCTCACAGAATCGCCCCACAACCAGGAATAGGTGACACAGGAGTTTCAAACAAAGCTGCTCCATTTTATGTTAACAAATAGCTACCACAGACATTTATTCAATATTAGTAACAAATATTAAAGAAAAATAACATTTAAAACACACACGTGCACACGGACATCAAAGCCAGCCTCTCCCCTCTTTTTAAAAAAATATTTAATGTCCATATTTTATAATATTTACCCTTGTACCATTAAATAACACTACTGACCTTATTGTTCATGTATGCCTTCAAGCAACGCACACATTCGTATGTGCTTCTCCTCTCAGTCCGACTGCAAAACAACAAATTATAATAATACAAGAATTTACAATGCGCACACATCTCACAAAATATACAGTGATTACTGTAACCTCTGCAGAAAAACAATATCAACCAAAAGAAACCAGTACAAAGTACCTATCATCGCAAAAATAACACAACTGAACAAAACGCATAAAATGCAATAAAGTGCCATTGCTGTTGGTAATGCAAATACTTTTTCACACAATTTGACATTTGTCTTTCAGAATTTTTCTTTTAGAAATTTTCGTTCAAAATTTTACATTATAAAAATGTTTACCTCAAGAAACCAACTTTGGACTGAGATACTATAACGTGAAGAGAATCATGAGATTGCACTTTCATAAATACTACCTTACCTCCTGTAATAGTTACCTTACTTAAAATTACCCCTTAACCCAATCCGACATCACAATATTTAATGTGCAGTGAAATTAACTGATACTACATTTGCTAAACAATACTCGAGAAACGGGTGAAACTAGAAACGGGTACTGGTCTAACCTCCCAACAAGCCTTTGCATGCACTAAGATTACTTTCTACCTAAAACAAACCTGAATTTGCAAGACACCTGTAACTCCTCATGACTATATAAGTAGTAAACTTGTTCCTGCAGACTCTCTGCATACAGACATGTAACACATACTTTACACCTAAAACTACCTACCAAAACCAAACCACACCTACCAAAAATAATTCCGTTGAACAATGTTCAATCCCATAACCAAGAACAAAATGTTCATATCTCAACATCACGTAGGCAATGTTCCAAGGAACACACAATTCTAGTTCAATTTAAAATCTAAAATCTACTGTCTACACCGAAGAAACCCACAACAGTCAGTACCGTCTCGAAGACAGGAAAGTCCTGAAACCAGGCAGTTAGCACAGACCAACGTTAACATGATTATCCTCAGTTTGAAATAAACAAATCAAATAATTGTTTACAAACAAACAAACAAAAATCACACCAAATCCTCCTCTTATTTTGAGATCAATCAAAAGAGAAAAAGGAAATTAAAATTTCAAGTCAAAATCTGACAAAGGCTAGGGGAATAATACAACAGTTGGCAATGACAAGAACAAAAATCACATGTTTGAAGTTCTCCTTCATCATCCACTCTAATAATAACAGTAAAAATACTGGATGCTAAGCGCGCCATATTCCTAAATCAGACTCAAATGGCGGCAATCTGTAACCAACATACACGTTCACATGTTACAGACACTCCCACATTGATAACTAACACACATTCAACACTCTAACATGTGGCGTAAAGGAAGTCGCTATTAGAAAGTGGAAATTAACCCTTTGAACCCGAAAGACCGATATATCGGTCTAGCCCTTAAACAGCAGTGCCCCGATATACCGTTAATCTTGCGGTCCGTACACAGCTTACTGTTCTTTCTAGTACTTGCTGTTTGGACTAGGGTTATTGAGGGTTATTGGGAATAAGGTAAAGCAAACAAGCATGCTAAAAATGCCCTTTTTCTCCGGGGAGCCCAGGGGGTGGGCTCAGAATTGGTGGGGGCATCCAGGGTTCAAAGGGTTAAATTAAATTTTACTTTTTGAAATTTTAGACAGACTGCATCCAATACCCATTATTGGATTATTATAATAACAAAACAAAACACATTATGCTTAATAATAATTTCTGCTATTATGGTTCAGGAACGTAACAACTCTGTGTACAGTATTTCAAACACATTAGTAATCATTAGATTTACATCAGTTTGTGTACAATTTCTTTGAGCGCAGTACAGACTGGAGTAGTTATGTAAAAGAGGAAAGCACCTCAATCTTTTAGTTTCTTTAAAAAAAAAAAAATTGAATTTGAATGTTGATTCTGTGAACACTCTCTTCACTAACATAAAAGCAAGAACAAAAAGATGACACAAAAGCAACAATAGTCATGTCAGGCTACACATTTTGAGGTCTATGAATATACGCGCTCATTAAAATGTGATGAAGTCAGACGCTTTTACTCGTCTTTATAAATGACATGTAAAGCAAAGTGGATGTTTACTTCATGGTGGTGTTTGCTTCAAATAATAATGATACAAAGGCAAATATAGACAATACAGATATTGGAAAAACAACAAAATTGTGGGACTGGAAAAAAAAGTTCAATTTTGCAAATATCTGAAGAAAATTTTCATTGTAGTTTTGAGTAATTAATTCCCTCATCAGAGGTCAAACTAGTAATTTCATTTTGGATATAGAGAGATATGGGTCTGTCTACAAAGCTGAGCACCGCGAGGGGTGCTGCTTTTCTAGATAATATTTATCACAACAAGCTGCTTATTTGCCTTTCCTTTTGCTATTATCTTATTTAAAAATGATCGGAGAGATAGTATTAATAATTTCAAGACGAAAATATCTATAGAACCTTTGTATTTGCTTTGTAAATGTCTGAAAGTGGCCTAAAATTTGACCTAATTTTGTGACATGAGAATGACCGGGTTTTCTTCTAAGTGTTTACATAAATAAAGATGTCATAGAACACGTAAAATTATTATTATCTAACTCATTAGTAATAGTTTAAACATGCACAGTACTTACAAAACCAATTTGTTTTGTATTTTGTGTATTATAGCAGGAGTAAATTTGGTTGTCCAACGTAATGCATGGTTTCCGAAACAGGAAGAATGTTTTCAAAAATTGATCTTCGTCTTAAGCGCAAGAATACATGTTTTTTTTAGAGTTGTCTTTCTTGTTGGGATGTTATGAATGAATTCCAATGTTTACAAATAACAATTTAGTCGTTATGTAAATGCTTTGATGGTCTGAAAAGCATCGGTTGACATCGTTTCCGGATTTTCGTGTGACGCTGGACAACACACAAATTTATTTTGCTTATTTCAAAGCATACCTAGTAGAACTATTTTAATGACGTAAAGTAGGCCTCATTAGCGGATTGATATATACACTCGTCCCTTCTCGCGTGGTTTCATTTTATGCGGGGAATCTTTTTCATTGTGTGTGGTTTCCGAGTATCACGTAGTTGTTACGTTGGAAAACGCACGCAGTGTCACCAAGAAAACTGACTCTTTACGGTAAGATTCTTAATGTTTATATAATATTTTATGTTTATTTAGTTGTTAGGATAAGTTTAATTCGACTGTGGTGCCTATTTTAATGAAAATAGATCTCCGGCTAGTCTAACGTAATTAGAAGCCAAGAAACCATTATTTTTTTTGCCGTTCTTGTTCCGATGGATGATGAGATCCGTTCAAAATTTGTTAATGAATAAATAAAAATGCTCTTTGAAACAGCAGTGACAAGTAAACTTATATAAATTTATTATTTGACTTGATTTGGATACGCTAAATTTGATAAATATTATTTAGCCGAATATAATTTATCGTCAAGCTTAATTTGGTTTCCGTGTTACATTGGACATTATTTTTTAAAATAAGAACCAGATTTTTTTTAATAGAGACCTGTAAGATTTCACTTTTATTTTGTGATTATGTTATAATATTATACACAATTTGTATGTGCAGTAGCTGTTTCAGGTTGTTTCATTTTAAGTATAAAAGAACTTTTAACGATTAAAATTTGTAGAAAATTGATTGACTTGATAATGTATCAATAGATAAACTTCTTTACTAATGTAAACATTTCTTTTTAATCTTATATCTACTTGATAGCAAATCTCTTTATAAATAAAGATTCTTTGCCAACTTTATATATATATCTTGTTGGTTTTTAAGTACTATTTGGTTTCCGTGTTACATTGGACATTTCGTTGAGTGTGTACACTAAAGGTCTGACTACATGCATATAAGGTCAAAACTTATCTTCTAACCTGCATGGCATGATCACACACATACATATCTTTCAAATAAACCACAAAATGTATGTATTTGACAACTTTTATTTTTGGGCACCCATGTCACAAAAAGTGAACCAACTTTGTAGACAGAGCCATATACTGCATGTACCGTAGGCATACAGAAATTTGTGTTTCCTGTTATAAAAATGTGTGAATTCATTCATAACATCCCAACAAGAAAGAATAAAACATCATTTTGCAATAATCTCCACCCTTCCTAAATTAAATACTGTTCTCCAGCATCGGAAACAACATTTAATAACCACTGTAGCGAAATTTCCTCAATCTATTTTCTCGGAACATAACGATAATGACAATAACACAGAAGAAGTCAGTTCACAAACGCTGACAAGAACGTCTTTGTTAGCCATGCCAGTGGATACAGTGAAATCAATGTATACTAAAAAGCTTTAAAAGATTGTGTTAGTGACTAATTGTCCGGGAACAATGATACCAATAATGTTAATAGATGGGGGAAAAGTAATAAATAGCTGATAAAAACAGCAATATAACTGATGAAGGAAATTATACAGACCTGATAGTGATCTAAGAGAGGTTTCCCCTGAAATGGGGCAGAGGTCCGGGGCCGCCCAGGCCCCGGTGGTGTTCGGGGCAAAGGCCCGATAGGGTGACCAGCCGAAAACGAATTGTCACGTCCCAACTGCCTCAACAGTGGTTCGACTTGCGTGCACTTTCACACGAGAAAAAACCCAACACCTAAATAAACTCTAAAAGACAAAACCAGAAGTAACAAGACAATTTCTTTATTTCACACACACATTCATACTCAAAATTAACTCCCTTTATCCCACTTCCCAACCTACCAACCCTCAATCCCCCTAATAAAACCCCAAACTAATACATAAACAATTCGCTCAAAATAATAATGATAATTAAATCAAAATGGAAAATGACTAACTACAAAATGTACAAGAGATTTATAATAATTATGGCTGAAACAGCTTACTGCCAACAAGGTAAATATACAGTAAGCAACTGCTTTAAATCTTTATAAATATTCAAACTTTGTTCCACTTAAACTTCAAATAGATACAACAAGTCTTTTATATTATATAAAATGAATAGAAAATTTATCTTTTATGCAGAATAGAAGTTGTAAGAAATAATCTAAATTATTAATTAACTAATATCTGGCGAAATAATTCCCCCAGACAAAACTATACAATCACAGGGTTACTTAATCTAGTAGGTAATATTACTCAACAACGTTTATCAATCAATTCAAATTGAATATATCTCAATGTGCTGTAATTTATAATTTATCACATGTAAAACAATTATCGTTCCTCACAACAGATTATCATTGGTTATAGTTATTTGTTGTGTGTGGTGGAGTGTGTGTGCGTGTGCTTTATAAACGAAATAAAGTTCCCTGGGCGAATACCAGAACCTTCGCAACCGAGGTTGACACACGGAAAACGCGGCGTAATAGGCCGAGGCACACAAGCTTCACACCAGCAAGGTTTCAGCACACCATCAATGGTCTGCTCTAGGGTTTTGGTGTTGTATTTGTTGGTACATCTACAACAATACATACAAGAATACGCAACCATTAATAATTATATTACAATATACTGCACAAGCACCCCGCTATCGGAATGGTTGTCTCCCTTTCCACATCCTTACTCATCCTCCCTGTCATCGCGCATATACATTCACAATCACCTCCTTTCTGTCATCTCTTCGCTACATAACAGCGAATTCTTTTATATCAATTTATAATTATTTAATTTATAATACATTTTAGAAAACTCTCTCTCTCTCTAGGTATTTATGCAGCAAACAATATGAAACAACAGAATTAAGAAAACGTAATTAACTAACCATTCACACTGCATGCATAACCCAAACCCCCGAACGCTATGGCCAACTGAGAAATTGAGGTAAAAAACTTACGGCTACCAGTGGATTCTCCGGCCTGTAGACAAAGACACACGAACGACGGGACAAACACACAGGCACAGATGGTTAGGCAAGGTGATTACACAGGCATAAGAAGTCCTAGACGGAGTCACAGGTCACCCGACGTTATACGTAGATAACTCAGATTTCACCGAGAATACACAGTAGGTATTCTAAACAGCTTAGAAAAGTTTTAGTTAAACAAACACTTCCAAAGTGTTCCCAAAACAATCCTCCTCTTCCGTTAATAGGCTCTTTTTCGTTGACGGTCTGATCTGTACGACCCACAGACAAAGTCACTAACTGGCACCTTGACCCAACTTGGATCCGTTGATTCTGGCTACAAAAGCGATATGCAACTGTTGCTGCTCCTATCAAAATATACAGTGCAAGGGGTTTTATACGATCAGCTAAGAATCTTCCAGAATATACTTCTTTTCATCATAATTCATTCCCTGCACCGTTCGCGATTAGAGCACGCATTTCACACATAGAATATCGCATGGCAGCAATTAATCTTCTCAATAACAAAATAGCCAACTATGCTGTTTTTTCTAACATAGTGCGTATCGCACGGGCGCAAAACATTCGCTACTTTTATTAATTATAAACCAAATTAATTTATTCAGATTCTCTCCCCTTGACTACCGTAACTTTTAACCTCTATGTACAGGCTGATGATTAAACTATATACATAGGCGCGCGACTGCAAAACTGCGTAGCGTGACACAGCACCCCACCAAGACGAAAACTAACAGTTTTAGTTCTTAACAACCACGCTACTCAGTTCTGCTCAAGAAATCAGCTGGTACATTTTCTTTCCCTGGAATACTCTCCACTATCAAATCGAAAGGTTGGAGTTGAAGTGCCCACCTCATGAGTCTACAATTCGTGGTCTTTGCTTGCTGCAGGTATTGCAAAGGTCTGTGGTCGGTCTGCACAATGACTGTCCGATCGTACAGGTACTGCTTGAACTTTTGTACGCCCCAAACCAATGCTAAACATTCCTTCTCTATGGTGGAATAGTTCCTCTCTGCCTGGTTTAGCTTCTTGCTGGCACATGTGATTGGTTGTAAACCCAACCCTTGGTCCTGGCACAGAATCGCCCCTATTCCAATCTCTGATGCGTCAGTCTGTAGCACTAATGGTTTTTCCATGTCTGGCATACAGCATACAGGTTTGGAACATATACGGTTCTTGAGCGTCTGGAACGCTACTTCGCAAGCGTCGGACCACTGTACGGGACCTGATTTGCCTCCCTTGGTTAAGTCGGTCAGCGGCACCGCTATCGCAGCAAAATTCGGCACAAACTTCCGATAGTACCCTGCTAATCCAAGGAATGACCTGACCTGTTTCTTGGTAGTGGGACGTGGTGCATTCTGGATCTTGTCCATCTTCCCTTGTTCCGGCTGCACTTTGCCTTCTCCCACTATGTGTCCCAAATACTCCAGCTTGCGGAATCCCAGGTAGCATTTGGACGGACGCGCCGCTAACTGTACTTCCCTCAGACGTTTAAACAAGATGTCTAAACACTCTAAATGTCTCTCTAGAGTTTCTGTGGCTACCATGAGATCGTCCATGAAGTTGTCGACTTCTTTCATCTTCAATGGCATTAACATCTTGCGCATCATGCGTGAAAAAACTGCCCCTGCGGTTTTCAGTCCGAAGGGCATGACGCACCATTGGAATTGACCCTCGTTGGTAGTGAAAGCTGTCTTGCACTTATCTTCGCTCTTCATAGGTATTTGCCAATACCCCTTAGACAAATCGATCTTGCTCAAGTACTTGGCCTTTGAGAGTTTGTTGAATAGATAATCTATGTCTGGCATCGGCTCAGCGTCGAAAATTACCTGCCTATTGAGTTTCCTGAAATCGACGCAGAATCTGACTGCTCCGTCCTTCTTCTTTACTAGAACGATCGGTGAACTGAATGGTGAAGCCGCTCTCTCGATCACCCCCATAGCTAGCATCGTCTCAACTTCTGCCTTGACTGTCTCCATCTTTGAATGGGGTAATGGGTACTGTTTTGTCCTTACTGGACGGTCGTCATCCAGTCGTATTTCGCACTCATCCAACGTGGTGCGCAAAGGCAAGTCAGTCAGGATGTCAGGGTAACGAGCTAATAGCCTCCTAATTCCTGCATGGATCTCCGGGCTATCTGCATCAAGATGCACGTCATCTAACGTCTCTGACTGTTTCAACACTACGGTGGGTATGCCCTCGACTGTTGGTACCTCTTCCCATTCGTCTGCTTCATCAACTACTACAGCTGTGGCAATTTGCACTCTCTGATGGTACAGTTTCAGAAGGTTGGCGTGAAACAGTTTCACCTTGTTTCCAATGCGAATCTGATAATCGCACTCGTTTCGACGACTTACGACTTCGTATGGCCCCCTCCAGCTCATTTCTAGCTTGTTGTGCTTGGTTGGCAACAAAAGCAACACTTTGTCTCCTGCCTGAAATGTTCTAGGTTTCGTTTTCTTGTCGAAGTGTCTTTTCTGCCTCTCGCCTGCTTTCTTCAGACTTTCCTTCGCTAGTGCGCACGTTTCCTCGATTCTATTTCGCAGGTCCACAACATACTGACTAGCCACCTTCACTTCTTCTCCTTGACTGTCCTTCGTCCACAAATCTCTCAGTACCGACATGGGACCCCTCACTGTCTTGCCATACAGTAGCTCAAAAGGTGAAAAACCTGTGCTCTCTTGAGGTACCTCCCTGTACGCGAAGAGCAGCGCTGGTATGTACCTATCCCATGCTTTCGGTTGCTCCTTCGTCAGCTTTTTGAGCATCGACACGAGTGTACCATTGAAACGCTCCACGAGCCCGTCGCACATTGGATGGTATGGTGTTGTCGCCTTCCCATGGATTGCTAGAAGTCTATTTACTTCAGTCATCACGTTTGACATAAATTGTGTCCCTTGATCTGTCAATATCTCTTTGGGAATTCCCACTCTTGTCCAGATCTCCCACAATGCTTCGGCAACTCTCTCAGCCTCTATGCCTTTCAGTGCTACGGCCTCGGGATACCGTGTCGCATAGTCTACCATGACTAAGATGTACTGGTTGCCTCTGTCTGACATAGGTTTTATAGGTCCTACGATATCAACTGCAACTCTCTGAAACGGTTCGTCGACTAGAGGTAGTTTCTGCAGCGGAACTTTTGCTACCCTACCCCTGGGGACTGTTTTCTGGCATTCGGGACACGATTCGCAGAATCGCCTAACGTCCCCGCACATTCCTGGCCAATAGAACACCCCCCATATCCTCTCACGTGTCCTCTTTCCACCTAAGTGTCCGGCCATCGGAGGGTCGTGCGCCAGGCGCATCACCTCTCCTCTGAGCTTGCTAGGCACGACTAGCTGCGTTAGCTCCTCTTCTCCCTGATGGTGTACCCTGTACAAAATGCCCTTCTTTTTGCAGAAGCTAACCATCGCTTTGCCTGACTTGAGTTTTGTCCCTTGCTTCTCGCACTCTCTAGCTCTAGCTAAAGTGGGATCTTCTTCCTGCAACTTGGCCAACTGATCGGGCGTCACATCGAGTTGGAATGGCTTCGGAATCGGCAGTGCTTTCTCCTGCTTCCCTTCTGCTTTGGCCTGTGCCCTGGTCTGAACGGCGGCTATCGCACACTCTAACCCATCTACAGCCACGGGACTTCGATAGCCTCCCTTGAAGGTAACCCAGTTGCCAAGAATGACATCAGGTACAACTTGCTCGATGACGATCAATTCTACTGTACCCTTCACGAAAGCTGAGTCTACTTCCACGTACGCTGTAGGATACTTCCCTGACTTGACCTGATCAGCGAACATGACCTCGATCTCTCTGCCAGTCATATCCTCGGGACGCACCCACTTGGCTGCTACTGCCCCCACTTCGGCACCAGTATCTCTCAGAATCTTCACAGGCTGACCCCTGACTGTTCCCATGCTCCACGGGTTGTACGGCTGAATGGTACTAAAGCTAGCCTTAGTCATTTCCGAGTGAATCGGGCCTGAATCCGGACTGACAGTGATACGTAGCAACTGTTTCGGACTACGGCACTCCCTCGCTACGTGACCTAGCTTCCCGCACCTGAAACACTTCACAGGACGTTTCTCCCCACTAGGTTCCCTCCTCTTATCCTCTTCACCCTTGTTGCCACTGGGACCACTCCTCGCTGCCCCTACAGGTTGACTGACAGCACGATTACCCCCCTTGAATGGCACGCTACCGAACACTGGTCTGTTACTCACAGTCCGTTTCGCGTCTACATGTAACTGGGCAATCTCAGCTGCTTGCTCGCCGTTCTCAGGCTGCCTCTCCCTCACAAACAGTTCTAACTCAGGGTTCATCACTGACAACAACTGTTCAGTCAGAAAGACATCAAGCACTACGCCCGCATCATCTATATCTTTCTTAGCCAAAGAAAACCATCTCTTCACTAAGACTTGTACTCTACTCAAGTACTGCGGAAAAGTCTCTGTGCCTTCTTTCCTACTCCCCCTGAACTGTTTGCGGTAGTAGTCAGCATCCCTCCTAAATCGTTTCAGAAGAGCCCCCCTGACCACTTCGAAATCGACTATCTGCTCTGGGGTTAACTTCAGATAAGTCTCTCTTGCCTCCCCTGACAACAACGGTGACAACCTAGCCGACCACGTCTCTTCCCTCCATTTCTGAGTTCTAGCTATTTGCTCAAAGTGCTGGAGGTAGCTCTCAATATCCTCTTTACCATCAAATGGTTGGACCTTGATCTTGTAGCTATCAGGCTGAACTCTGTCCCTCCTACGTTGGGCTTCTAGTTCTTTCTCTTGCTCCAACTGTTGCCTAAGCCTTTCTCTGTCATCCTCCCGAGCCTGCTCTCTAGCTGCGCGCTCTTCTTGCAGACGCAACTCAACGTTTCCCCGTTCGGAGTCTATTTTCTTTTCTAAGAGCTTCAGTTCTCTAGCTTTATCTTTGCGCTCTTGCTCTCTATCTTTACGCTCCTGCTCTAGCCTCCTTTCCATCAGGGCTAACTCCTCTGCTCTTCTCTTCTCTGCTAGGGCCAACTCTTCTGCTCTTTTCTTCTCTTCGCGTTCCATCCTCCTCTCGAGCCTAGCCGTTTCTTTTGCTAATCTAGCAGTCTCTTCCGCCAATCTAGCAGCCTCCTGCTCCCTCTTCGCCCCGTCTACTACAAAACTGGCTAGACCTGCTCCCTTCAGCCCCATGCTAGCGCCTAGCTCCTTATATCTAAGGTACACCTCCATGCCAACGCTACTTTTTCCTGCACCGGCCTTAACTGCAGTAGGAGTAAGATCAGCTGCCATGCGAGTACTATGAGCGAAAGGCGTACTCACTGTGGTTTCCTCGTCCATCGGTGCCTGACGCGAAGCGGCTGCGTCGGCCTCCGTGTACTGGTCCATCGCTCGCGCCTGCTCAGCTGCTCTCCGAGTCGCAGCTCTCGTCAGCATACAGTCGCGGACTAAGAAAAATGGGAAAAAAAATGGGTGAATAACAAATGAAACAAATAACGATTAACACATATACAAACAGTCGAACAAATGACAAGTAAACAGTAACAGGAGCCGGAGAAGTCCCTTATCGTCTAGGCCTCGACGACAAAGTTGTTTACCTCAACCTCCCGTTTGTGCACACACGCTCGGGGTGTGAACCCTTTTGCGCAGCGCAACCTCACTCCCGACCAACCGCCCACTGGCCACTCATCCGACACACAAGACGACAAAGAAACAAACACTGACTTCTGGTATCTAAACAAATAACAATAAATCTACCCAAACTATTCCCCCCTAACCTATCCTAGATCTATCCCACCGCTGCCACCAAAATGTCACGTCCCAACTGCCTCAACAGTGGTTCGACTTGCGTGCACTTTCACACGAGAAAAAACCCAACACCTAAATAAACTCTAAAAGACAAAACCAGAAGTAACAAGACAATTTCTTTATTTCACACACACATTCATACTCAAAATTAACTCCCTTTATCCCACTTCCCAACCTACCAACCCTCAATCCCCCTAATAAAACCCCAAACTAATACATAAACAATTCGCTCAAAATAATAATGATAATTAAATCAAAATGGAAAATGACTAACTACAAAATGTACAAGAGATTTATAATAATTATGGCTGAAACAGCTTACTGCCAACAAGGTAAATATACAGTAAGCAACTGCTTTAAATCTTTATAAATATTCAAACTTTGTTCCACTTAAACTTCAAATAGATACAACAAGTCTTTTATATTATATAAAATGAATAGAAAATTTATCTTTTATGCAGAATAGAAGTTGTAAGAAATAATCTAAATTATTAATTAACTAATATCTGGCGAAATAATTCCCCCAGACAAAACTATACAATCACAGGGTTACTTAATCTAGTAGGTAATATTACTCAACAACGTTTATCAATCAATTCAAATTGAATATATCTCAATGTGCTGTAATTTATAATTTATCACATGTAAAACAATTATCGTTCCTCACAACAGATTATCATTGGTTATAGTTATTTGTTGTGTGTGGTGGAGTGTGTGTGCGTGTGCTTTATAAACGAAATAAAGTTCCCTGGGCGAATACCAGAACCTTCGCAACCGAGGTTGACACACGGAAAACGCGGCGTAATAGGCCGAGGCACACAAGCTTCACACCAGCAAGGTTTCAGCACACCATCAATGGTCTGCTCTAGGGTTTTGGTGTTGTATTTGTTGGTACATCTACAACAATACATACAAGAATACGCAACCATTAATAATTATATTACAATATACTGCACAAGCACCCCGCTATCGGAATGGTTGTCTCCCTTTCCACATCCTTACTCATCCTCCCTGTCATCGCGCATATACATTCACAATCACCTCCTTTCTGTCATCTCTTCGCTACATAACAGCGAATTCTTTTATATCAATTTATAATTATTTAATTTATAATACATTTTAGAAAACTCTCTCTCTCTCTAGGTATTTATGCAGCAAACAATATGAAACAACAGAATTAAGAAAACGTAATTAACTAACCATTCACACTGCATGCATAACCCAAACCCCCGAACGCTATGGCCAACTGAGAAATTGAGGTAAAAAACTTACGGCTACCAGTGGATTCTCCGGCCTGTAGACAAAGACACACGAACGACGGGACAAACACACAGGCACAGATGGTTAGGCAAGGTGATTACACAGGCATAAGAAGTCCTAGACGGAGTCACAGGTCACCCGACGTTATACGTAGATAACTCAGATTTCACCGAGAATACACAGTAGGTATTCTAAACAGCTTAGAAAAGTTTTAGTTAAACAAACACTTCCAAAGTGTTCCCAAAACAATCCTCCTCTTCCGTTAATAGGCTCTTTTTCGTTGACGGTCTGATCTGTACGACCCACAGACAAAGTCACTAACTGGCACCTTGACCCAACTTGGATCCGTTGATTCTGGCTACAAAAGCGATATGCAACTGTTGCTGCTCCTATCAAAATATACAGTGCAAGGGGTTTTATACGATCAGCTAAGAATCTTCCAGAATATACTTCTTTTCATCATAATTCATTCCCTGCACCGTTCGCGATTAGAGCACGCATTTCACACATAGAATATCGCATGGCAGCAATTAATCTTCTCAATAACAAAATAGCCAACTATGCTGTTTTTTCTAACATAGTGCGTATCGCACGGGCGCAAAACATTCGCTACTTTTATTAATTATAAACCAAATTAATTTATTCAGATTCTCTCCCCTTGACTACCGTAACTTTTAACCTCTATGTACAGGCTGATGATTAAACTATATACATAGGCGCGCGACTGCAAAACTGCGTAGCGTGACACGAATTTTAGCATTTTTTGAACACATTTCCTTGCATCTAGTGACATTTTGTAGCTATTATACACCTTTCATAAGAATGCCATTCTCCTCCCCACACTTTAAAAAAGACCACTAGGAGACAAGTTGTAGTTGTGGAACTGATTATCACACAACAGACATAATGCACATGTATAAATGAACAAATTTACCTGATACTGGGAGGTGAGGCGAACATGGTGGTAAGCTTCTGCTTGTAGGCAAATGTGTGTGTGTTGATGATACAGTCAGTCACTGAATAATATAGAGTTCCAGCAATATAACAGAACGCAAGAAAAGCACGGGTAATCAAGTTTATATAGCGAGTCACATTCTCTTACAAATGTCTGTCGTTCAATCTGTTTTAGTTCAGCACACTTTCTCTATAGTCCAAAAATCTGTTTGTGCAACAGACCACAGCATATTATTTTGAGTGTGATAATTCTGTATGTGTAATGCATGAACTTGCAGCAAACTACTTCTTGGAGCAGGAAACCTTCTTTGCCTGTTTTTTGAAGTGGCAGTCTTGCTTTTTTGGCATTGGCCCGCATAACATCAATCGCCTTTCTTTTGGCAGCCACCCTGTTTCTCTGCAGCAACTGATGTGCTAGTTCTTCTTCAGTCCTCTGTCTTGCTTGTTGGAGATGTGTTTGGTAGGTCTTGTAATCATCTTGAAGATTAGATGCTAGCCTTGCATTCACAGGTTCACGTGTTGCATTTGCTCTCTTGAAGAAATCCAGGGAGTCTTTGCCAGATGCCTTTAAACTGTATTTCACTGTTTGGTATGCAGCAAAAGTGTCAACCTGCATGCTGGCACTTCGATTGTCAAGGATGTCACCCATTAGGTTGAAACTGCTTTTAATGATAGGGCCGTGAAAACAGGACAGTGCAGCATTGACAACTTTTCTCAGGTGCTCAAAGTTTGTAGTTCCAAAAGCGTCTGTCCACCATACATCGATCCTTTGGTTGTCCATTTCTGGTAAGTCTTCAGCAAGAAATGATCGAACTTCTCTGTGTAGACAACTGTCTGCTTCGTCTTCTTTTTCCTCATCCCAGGATAGTCGCAGAGAACTTTCTTTGGCAGCAAAGAGGCCAGTTGCGAGAGGCGTTTCGCAGCATCAACATGACGCAAGTTCAATGGGTCTAAACCACCTGCTGCGTACAGAAAGCCATTCTGTAGTGGTAGTTTTCGTTGCAAGCACTGAGCACAAGCAACAAAAGCATGTAAACAACTTTCCCTGAATACACAGAAACAGTCAACGCTGCACCACTATTCCAAAACAAAGTATGGCGTCGCAAAACCGGAAGCGAGTAAAGCAACTTTCATCTTCCGATACAAAACAACAACAACAACAAAAAACAAAAAAATTTAAGTGTCCGCGGATTGTTTCGCATTTCCTTTTTTTTTTTCCGTTTTCGTTTTCGCGGATTTCCGCGATTTCGCGGAGAACTATCAGGTCTGATTATAACTACAGCTGTAATAATATTAATTCAGTTTAGAAAAGCAAAGCTGGAAATGAAAAACTATCACCATACCATCCTACCAGAGAATTATTTCTTTCTCTTCTGAGGAAAAAAGCAACTTTCTGTCAGTAAGTAAGTAAACCAGCCCTAGAACTTGGATTTAAGAACAAAATATATTATTTTTCAAATAATTTTTTTTTTTAAAGCAGGGAAGGTGTGTTTTAAGGGAGATAAAGGGGGTAGGGGGGAGAGAGAGAGAGAGATGAAGATGGTGATGATGTAGTCTTATATAGTGCAGGTATCCACACAAAAAAATGTTCATGCTCATTGCGCTATAAAAAACACACACACAAAAACACAAAACAACGACAGAGAGTGAGAGCCAGAGCCAGTGAGAAAGAGAGTGAGAGTGAGAGAGAGAGAGAGAGAGAGAGAGAGAGAGAGAGAGAGAGAGAGAGAGAGAGATATGATAACGATGATGATGAAGATGATGATGATGAAGATGATAATAATGTAGTCTTATATAGCGCAGGTATCCACAAAAAATGTTCATGCTCAATGTGCTATATAAAAAAACACAAGAAAAAAACGACAGAGAGAGAGAGAGAGAGAGAGAGAGAGAGAGAGAGAGAGAGAGAGAGAGAGAGAGAGAGAGGGAGAGAGAGAGAGAGAGAGAGAGAGAGAGAGAGAGAGAGAGAGAGAGAGAGAGAGCCAGTGAGAGAGAGAGCCAGTGAGAGAGAGAATGATGATGATGATAATGATGATGATGTAGTCTTATATAGCTCAGGTCTCCACAAAAAATGTTCATGCCCATTGGGCTAAAAAAAAACCCACACACACACACGCTCTCCCAACCCAACCCCCCATCCAAAACAACGTCAGAGAACCAGAGCAAGAGAGAGATAGAGAAGAGAGAGAGAGATAGAGAAGAGAGAGAGAGAGAGACAGAGAGAGAGACAGAGAGAGAGAAAGAGAGAGAGAGAGAGAGAGAGAGAGAGAGAGAGAGAGAGAGAGAGAGAGAGAGAGAGAGAGAGAGAGAGAGAGAGAGAGAGAGAGAGAGAGAGAGAGCATGGAGAGTGGGGAAATAAAGTAAAAAAGCGACACTAATTTCAGACATCAAATACCAGTATCTCCTAAAGTAAAAAAAATAAAAATATTAATAGTGTGTGGTGAGATTCTAAATCAAAAGTTCTAAAGGGAAATTTGAGAGGGGAAAACAAAAGAAGAAATTATTATTTAAAAAACAAAATTGTAAGATTGTGTTTAAAAATGCAGTAAATTTTCCTTGCCAAAAATTGTCATATCTACTAAACTTACTACACATGCATAGGATGTCGCTGAAGAGATTCTATTGGATAACTGAAAATAATGTTTACGTTAAACTAGACACAAGACGTCATGTCATGTACAATGTTTTAATCAGCTGCAGTTGAAACTACACACTGAACTGAAACAAATAAGTATCTGCAAACTCATTGAATGCTTCAGACATTTAAAAAAAACACCGCCATGCAAACAGTCTAAAAGAACACAAAGGTAGGGCAGTTTCAGGATAGAATCACAAAACCAAATACAGTATTATAACAATGTCAGACTGCATGTAAGAAACACAGCAATAGAAGAGTTATGAACAATAGTTTTGTTTTCTTTCTTATAAATATTACTGTTAATAAACAAGTCAAGGCTGACTTGTAAATGTATCCTCTGTGAACTGTGTTAAGCAAAACAAATGGGCTGAGCAGTGTTCAGCACACTTACTTATCACAGCAGTATGTCAAATTTCTCAAAATTGCATTAAGTCCTTTCTCTCCGAACTCTATCACCCAACTGAAACAGAAAACAAATGAATCAAGGAAATTTAGTGAACAAATAAATAAATAAGTTCACAAATAGTCAACAATGGTCGCAAAAGTGCAAATGAAAATTAGTTGTGCAAATAATATTTAATAACCAAATTATTTCATTATTCACTCTTATTCATCAAAAATAATATACTTAAAACTAGCCAATCATTTGTTTTACAAGTGCCCCTCTCCCCCACAACTCCTCCTGCCCCTCCGCCTTTCCATTCCACCCCTTCCCTCACCTTCGACATTAACTAACAGTAATAACTGCATGGAAAGTGTATGCTAGCACCAAAGTTGGGAATACTCAACTAAGTGATGACGCTGTGAAAATAAGGAAGTGGTGTCAATATCTTTTTGAACCGAGTTTTAGGGTCATTCAGTTATTTTCATTTTAATGTTGTCTGACTTTTCAGTGGCGGTTTTCGAGTGAGATTTTGTAGGGCCTGTGAAACTTGGTGCAATTCTATCACAGAGCACAGAGGATATGCAAAGATGAGTGGGTGAAACAGTTTTCATATCGCTTTCCACCTTTTGTAATGCAACAACTCGCTCTTCTCAGCCCATTGGCTGGTTCAAAACTGACAGGAAATTTTTTTTTCCTTAAACCTTCATATTACAAATACGTTAAAAATTAATTACCTGACAGGTTTACTGGTAAGCGAGACTCTCAATGATTCCAGCACTCGGAGTCGACGCTCCCCTTTCAGATCTGGATTCCTTAGTTCGTGGACAAATGCTTGCGGACTGTCCAACTCCCCACCCCGAGGCTACAAGAAATTCAATATATAGTTTTGATAGGAAATTTAAAAAAAAAAAAAATAAATTACACAAATAAATAAATGGATTATTAATTAATTAAGTGTTGGAATGTGTGTTGGGGGAAAAGGTAGGGAGGGGGTAGAGAACGAGGGTTTGTGAGGGCGGACAATTGGAAGTATATATCCAAACTAGCCATAATCCAACGTCCAAGGAAGAGTGAGATGTTAAATAAAATTGCAAACTACTTTTGAGCACACTATTGTATTTTGTAATGTGCATAATAAAATAAGTAAATTGGACACTGTCATAACTTGCAAAATGGGACACAAAATTGAATCAAATTTGATCTTTTCCACGTTTAGATGTCCTTCATCTCAATATGCAACCCCCCACGTATTACAAGTACAAAATTAAAAAGATCTTCTTTTCAGTGTCTGAAGACGCAGATCATAACTTACCGAGGTTGTTGTGTTAATTAAGTACATTAATTAAGCTCGCGAGTTCATAAAGATTTAAATAGTTTTTAATAATTTTTAATTGCCGTGTCAATGCAAAATTAATATATAAAATTGCAATAAATAGGTCAATAATAATAAAATATAAAATTTTAAAGATTTTATTCCCTTCCTTGTGTACCTTTGCTGCTCCCTTGATGTGCATACTCAGCATGTTTCGTTTGAAGCTTGTGTCTCTGGCCCTGAGCGGTGCCTTCTTTTCTTCTGTCAGGTTCATGTCATCCTGAAATACAAATGTAGAACAATAACAATGTGATACACTTCACTACAGCCAACTCCAGAAATGACAAACTATTCAACAAAACCAATCCACGTAAGATGAAAGCAAAAGGAAAGAAAACTTTGGGGACGTGGGAAAGAAGATGGGGGAACGAGCAAAAGATTTCAGACAAATTTCTTTATTTTTGACCTTTTATATAATTAATTAATTCATTTATTTATTATCTATTACTTGTGTATATAATATCATGCATTTGAATATTGCATTTGACAAAAGCCAGTGTAATGTTTGATGAACTTAATGATGCTGGACATTAATTTACATAAGTATGCAACTATGCGTAAGCCAGTAGAATTCACTGAGAACTAAATTTGAACTGCTCTTGGCCAAGTCCCAAACCAACAGCCATGTAAAAAAAAAAAAAAAGAGTGTTGACTGAACGCAAATGAATCAAAAGTAGGTAGGACAAAGAATATAAAGGGCTTGTTTAAATTTATGGCTTTGGCTGTCTCCATTCCATCAGACCAAACGCAATGCAAAAGTAAAAAGTGCAAACAAGACTTAAGATTTACAATGCATTCATTCTACACGCCCATTTGCTTTGCCCGTGTTCATTTATTTAGTTCCCAGTATACATACTGTGCAAGCATTGGGTGCTTAATGGGACAATGATGGTTTTCAATAATAATAGGGGAGTGTGTGCGCATGCGCTGGAAGGAAGACGTGTTTTTCGAGTGCTCTAAGAATCAACGCCAATTTAATGTGGATTAAACTAATTTATTGACAGTGACATTCTTTAAAAAGTTAATTTACAGTTAGAATAAGGTTTCTGCGACATTATTATTACTTTGATTTTGTATAGATTGTGTTAGCGAAGCCGATATATGGCCAAATAGTTAGAGCATAGAGCGCGCACTGTGAACTCACTACGACACTAGCGTCCGACTGCCGTTATTTCATAACAGTAGGCCTAAATCACTAAACATACGATTCTGGTTTGATTTTCTATAATTTAAATCGCCATTATGGCGAATGCTAGATTTACACTTGGATTACTGTGTTTCATTTTGTGTGTGTGCCACTTCTTCACACAACGATCTACTTACTCGATCTTTGACCACACATTACCTGGACTACTCGTGAAAGGGAACATTAGGAAGGCAATTAAACTGCCCATCGGAACCTACTCGTCGCAACGACAGGTCAGTACACTTGCACTACTATCGATCTTGCTGGCTGGAGACATTCATAGCAACCCGGGCCCACGCCAGAAGAGCTACTACCCATGTGGCTTGTGTGACAGAGACGTGAAATGTGCTGACTGTATTGCTTGTGATGATTGCTCCATCTGGTACCACAGGTCATGTGTCGAACTCTCGTCTAGTGATTTCAGAGCACTACAGAGACAAAGCGTGCAATGGATTTGTCCAAAATGCGACAGTATAAACTGTGATAGCTTCACCTTCAGGAGCTTTTCTTTATCAGAAAACTACTATGCCCCCCTCCAAAACACGGACTGTAGCATAACTTCCTTCAACCATACCCACCGCTTCAGCCCCCTGAGAACTAGCAGCCCCAAATCTAACCAGCACAGCCCAAACTCTCACCATTCGAATTCTTACCAGAGCACCACCGGTAACCCATCCTATAAATCACCAGGCCAAGGAAACAACTACCACAGTTCCACATGTTTCAGCCATCCTAGTCCACCAGGACAAAACCCATCCAACACCTACAAGTCGCATCACGCAGAATGCTACCACACTGCCAATGATTCCAGCCACAACCCCAACATATCAAAGAAAAAGAACCTTCGCATCATGACCGTAAACTGCCGCAGCATAGAGAAAAAGAAAGCTGAATTTGCTGCCATTGTCAACTATGTAAAACCAGATATCATTTGTGGCACAGAATCATGGTTGAAACCAGACATCAAGCAGAGAGAGATATTCCCAGATGGCTTTGTTTATTATAGGAAAGACCGCTGTAGCCTAGCTGGAGGTGTCTTCATTTTAGTAAACCAAAATCTCATCTCATCTATACAGCCGGACTTAGATTCTGCATGCGAAATACTCTGGGCAAAAATACACCTCCAACAAAACAAAGACCTAACGATAGGCTGTTTTTACATGGCTCACCGAAACCAGACAGACCTGAATGAGCTAGATAAGTCACTACGAAAAATAAATAATAGAGGACAAAAACAGATTATTCTTACCGGCGACTTCAACTGCCCTAATGTAGAGTGGAACAATGGTACAGTTGCCCCTGGAGCGCCAGATCGGGTGATCCAGGAGTCGCTAGTCGACATCACCTCATCAGCACACCTCACACAAGTCCACGACGAACCAACAAGAGAACACAACATCCTAGACCTAGTTTTTACCAGCAATCCCTCTCTCACCAAGAGCTCCAAGTCAATCCCAGGCATTAGTGATCATAGCATTGTGGTTACAGACTTTGACCTCTACCCTAACCGCATCAAAGAGAAGCCCCGCAAGCGATACAACTATTCTAAAGCAGACTGGAACCACCTGAACTCTGAAATCTTGCAATTATCAGACAACATCATGACAATGAGAAAGGAAGGAACTCCCGTTGAAGACATGTGGACACATTTCAAACTTAACTTGATAGCAGCAGCTGAACGCTTCATACCTACCAGCCTTCGACGAATCAACTTTACATTACCCTGGGTCAACTACAAACTTAAGAGACTGTTAAAGCATAAAAAGAGACTATACAACCAAGCCAAGAAGACCGGCAACTGGACCAACTTTAGATTCCATCAGAAGGAATGCAGGAGGAAAATGAGGCAAGCAGAATGGCGCCACATTAACACCATCATTGAGGACGGGCTAAGAGACAACAACTGCAAACCCTTTTGGCGCTATGTCAAGACAAGGCGACAAGACAACACAGGAGTTGCCCCGCTCTTCAATGAAGGATCTCTCCATAGTGATAGTTCTTCCAAGGCAAAGATATTGCTTCAACAATTCCAGTCGGTCTTTACAAAAAGAGAGGACACACCATTGCCAGAGATGAAGGGCACCCCCTTCCCCGCTGTAGAGAAACTAACGGTTACTACAGAAGGCGTCGTTAAACTACTCAAAGACTTGAACCCCAACAAAGCTACAGGACCAGACAACATCCCTAATCAAATTCTCAAAAACTGCGCCGAAACTGTTGCCCCAGGATTAGCAGCCATCTACAACACCTCACTAGAGACTGGACAGCTCCCCGCAGACTGGCTAACAGCAAACGTCTCCTCAATATTCAAGAAAGGCGATAGAAACAAAGCAGAAAATTACAGACCAGTATCTTTAACATCCGTTGCATGTAAGCTACTGGAACACATCATCTGTCGACATCTACATACCCACTTCGAAAAACACACCATCCTCACCAGTAGAAACCACGGATTCAGAACAGGCCACTCTTGCGAAACCCAACTACTCACTACTATGCAAGACATTCTCTCCTCACATGACAAAGGCCATCAGACCGACATCATCATCCTGGATTTCAGCAAGGCATTTGACACTGTGCCACACAACAAATTACTACACAAGCTGGATCATTACGGCATACGAGGCACCATCCACACCTGGCTCACAAACTTCCTGACCAAGCGCCAGATGAGAGTGGTCCTGGATGGAGAGGCATCAGAGGAAGTAGCTGTCGAATCCGGAGTCCCCCAAGGCACAGTAATGGGTCCTTTACTCTTCCTCTGCCACATCAACGACCTGCCGGACACAGTAAAATCAACAGTGCGACTCTTCGCAGACGATTGCCTACTCTACAGAGAGATCCGCTCCTTCCAGGATCACATCACACTCCAATCAGACCTCAAAGACCTAGAGAGATGGGCCAAGCAGTGGGGAATGCGATTTAATGCGCAAAAGTGCTACGTTCTCTCCACCAGACACAAGTCACAACACTTCTATAGCCTTGGAAACACTATACTCCAACAGACTGATACTACCCCCTACCTAGGCGTCCAAATTTCTGCGGACCTGAAATGGGCTAACCACATCACAAGCGCCTGCAAGAAAGCTGGATCCACACTGGGCTTCCTACGCCGAAATCTCCGGAACTGTCCACAAGAGTGCCGACGCCTAGCCTACATCGCACTTGTTAGATCCACTCTCGAGTATGCCGCAGTGGTGTGGGATCCTTACCTCCAACAAGACATCGACAAGCTGGAACGCATCCAACGCCAGGCTGCACGGTTCATTATGAGAGACTACAGATCCCGGGACCCAGGATGCATTGGCAGGATGCTTCACGAGCTCCACCTCCCACTACTTGCAAAACGTCGCCAACAACTCAGGCTGACCATGCTCTACAAGATAACCAGAGGACTAGTTACTGCTCTCCCTCCCAACACCTTCCTTACTGCTGCAAAGAACAAACGGAAAATCCGCCCCACCACCTTTAAAGGATATGACACACAGAACATCATAGAGAGGCAGATAAACAACAACAACACATGCTTTATCTTACCACCCTCATCATCAGATCTCTACAGAAACTCCTTCTTCGTAAGGACAGTAGTGGAATGGAATAGCCTTCCCGATGACATCATCAACCTATCCTCACCTAGCTCATTCTCCTCTGCAATCGGGAGGTACAGGGATGCTGACTGTAAGTTCTTATAGAGCCAACATAATAGAACAGTGATTTTAAACTTTTAATTGTACACATATCACCAGGCTTCCACAAGAGGAGCCCTTTTAAGAATATAATTAAATAAAATCAGAACTACAATAGGCAATATGAAGTTAGTACAAAAAGAACTATGAAGCATAATTTTTTTTTCTTTCTTTTTTTTTTTTTTCTTTTTTTTTTTTTTTTTTTTTTTTTTTTTTTTAAATCAAATTAATTAGCGCGCACACACCACCACCACGTTAATAGCCATCTATGGCTCCTGTGGTGTTTTCTGCCAACAACATCATCGGCAGTATCCAGATCCAGATCCAGATAATTACTAAAGTTATATTATAACAAAATAAAACTGCTCGAGGCCATGTGATCAGCACAAACTTATCCAAAGTCACCAAAAGAGCGGGCAATGGATCACACCTGAAATTTTGGACCTGTGTGATAAACAATGAGAAATTTTAAATTTTAAAAAAGCTCACTGGGAGCTGATGCTTACCGAAAAATCAACAATGACATCCGAAAAGGCATGCGCACAGCAAAGGAGAACTGGATAGAAGAGCAATGCCAGGAAATAGAGAATAGTCTGAACAAGAACAACAGCAAGAAGGCCTACCAGACTGTTAAGCAGCTGACAAGTGTTAAACAGCCCAAGGTCTCCATGATCCAAAGCAAGTCTGGCAAATGCCTTACAGAAGAACAAGAAGTCTTGGATAGATAGAGAGAGTACTGCTCTGACCTTTACAACCACACACCAAACGGAAACCCATCAGTTCTAGCATGTCCTCAGAACAGAGAAGAGGAAGAAATCCTCTCAATTCTCTGAGAAGACGTTGAGACAGCAATGCAATCATTGAAGAAGGGGAAGTCAGCGGGAGTGGACAACATACCCGCGGAACTGCTTCAAGCAGGAAAAGAAGCGATGATTGGTGCCATCACCATTATCTGTAACAAGATCTGGCAGAGTGGAGAGTGGCCTAAACCCTGGACCCAGTCACTTGTCATCACTCTTCCCAAAAAGGAAGGGTAACCTTCAGGAGCGTGAAAATTACCGCACCATCAGCCTCACCAGCCATCTCAGCAAGGTCCTCCTGAAAATAATACTCAACAGGTTGAACCCCCAAGCTGAACAAATCATAGCCGAAGAACAAGCAGGATGCAGGGCAAGACGAAGTATCACTGAACAGATTTTCAACCTCAGAATAATCTACGAGAAATACCTATAGCACCGACAAGATCTATATCATGTGTTTGTAGACTTCAAGAAAGACTGACTGAGTCTGGCATGCAGCTCTGTGGGCAACCATGAGAGTCTACAATATGAGCCCTAAAATTATTGAAGTCATCAAAAGCCCTTATGACAAGGCTACCAGTGCAGTCCTCCACAACAGCACCATCAGGATCTGGTTTAGAACAACAATCGGTGTGTGTCAAGGATACCTACTCTCTCAAACACTCAACATCTTCTAGAGCGCGTCATGTCAAATGCCCTTGCAGATCACGACGTCACAGTCAGCATCAATGGCATCAATATGGTCATCAAAGTCCAAGGCCAATCCCTCAACACAGTGCATAGCTTCAAATATTTAGAAGCAATTGTATCAGACAATCGTCCCGACAGAAAGTTATCTCCGGGATCGCACAAACCACTGCAGCCCAGGCAAGGTTGAAGTCTATTTTAAAATACAGGACCATCAGTCTGCATTCCAAGGTAAGGCTGCTGAGCTCCATTGTCATCTCCATCTTCCTTTACGCTTGCGAAACATGGACCCTCACAGCAGGTCTACAATGAAGAACACAAAGCATGGAGATGAGGTGCTGCAGAAGACTTCTGGGCATTTCCTATAGACATTACCAACAAAGTCCGACAGACCATCACCCCAGCTCACCGTGGTGAAGAAACGGAAACTCTGATATGGCCACGTCACCAGAGCATCAGGTCTTGCAAAGACAATCCTGCAAGGCATGGTGTAAGAAGGCAGAAGAAGAGGGAGACCGCTAAAGAGATGGGAGGACAATATTCGAGAATGGACTGGCTTGACACTGAGCGAAGCCATGAGGGCTGCTGAGAACAGAGAAAGATGGAGTACGCTGGTTAAACGATCATCTGTGGTGCCCCAACGACCTTTGAGTTACGGGATAGGATATGATAGGATAGGAAAATAAAACTGCTGTCTTACTTAATACTTTATTTATTTACTAACTTAAAACTTATTTATTCATGTATATGCCTGGTGTGCTGAACTGACATTATATATTTTGTACTCTTAATAACAGTCTTAAGTTGTACTGATTGTACTGTACTCATTCATGACTCAGCTCCACCCACCCACCAGATGTATTCTTAGGTCTCTAGTATGCATGCTGCTATTGTTGTCTAGTTGCCTGCACCAGTGTGAGCATGATAAGAAAGGGTAAGTAACACTAACAAGAGCACAATGATGTATAGAGCACCATTGTTTGTAGGAACCAGGTACCACAGTGATGTTTTGGTACCATCGTTGTCTGTAGAAAGCCATCTGTCTGGCTGTTGTTTATACATAAACATCTCCCACTGATCTGAACAATAGGACTATATTCTTACTACTGAATTAATCAAAATCACTGTTTGTGTATGTGTGTGTGTGTTTGTGTGTGTGATCACTATTATCTATTCTTTCGCTTGCTTGCTAACTTGTTTGTGTGTGTATGTATGTATGTATGTATGTGTAAGCGTGCGTGCATGTGTTTAAATTCCTGTATGCATCATATTTATTCACTCATTTATTTACTTATTTTTTAATTTTATTTTTAAAATGCATATATTTGCAGATCGAAACCATGAGACTATATCACGCAACATTCTAAAGGCTGCTTTAAACAAATTAAATGTACATTGTGGCATTACAATGTCATTCCTTCTTTTTGCTTGTTTATAATATATATAAATTTATATAATTTGTTTGCAGTTGGTTTAACCCAAAATATATTGTCCATTTGTTGACTTATTTCTCTATGAGTAATTTGTATTCATTGTTAAATGATCCATTCATCCACGATATTGTTATTTTCAATGTCATTTCATCATTTTGTTTCTCTTTCATCTTTTCAACTTCATTCAGGCTCTCTCATCTCTTATTTCTTCAATTTCTTTCCTTATAAATGCACAATTTATAAAATAAAATACAATTTTAAACAGTCAAAACTGTCAACAGGCAAATGTGTTTTAAAAAGCTCATTAAAAATGCCAAAGCTGTAAACGCTATAAATAATCCTATCCAATCCCGTAACTCAGAGGGGCACCACAGATGATCGTTTAACCAGCGTACTCCATCTTTCCCCGTCCTCAGCAACCCTGATTGTTTTGCTCAGTGTCAAACCAGTCCATTCTTGAATGTTGTCCTCCCATCTCTTTTTTCGGTCTCCCTCTTCTTCTACCTCCTTGCACTGAGCCTTGCAGGATGGTCTTTGCAAGACTTGATGATCTGGTGATGTGGCCATATCATGGGAGTTTCCATTTTTTCACCACTGTGAGCATGTCTGATGATCATCATGTCATCGTGTTGTCCAATGGCTTATGTGATGGTCTATCGGACTTCATCGTTGGTGATGTGCTGGGTACATAGGAAATGCCCAGAAGTCTTCTGTAGCATCTTATCTCCATGCTTTGTATTCTTCGTTGAAGATCTGCTGTGAGGGTCCATGTTTCGCAAGCATGATATAGGAAGATGGAGATGACAAGGGAGCGCAGCAGCCTTACCTATAAGGCCTATAAATAATCAAGCAGGTTTTAATGACTTAAAGAGTCTTTAAAACAATTTATATGCAGATAAAATATATAACAAACATACAGCAATAATACAAATGAAAAACTAAGTTCAAAAGTCGTAATTCAAAGGCTTTGTTTACTTTTGGCAAAAAGGTTTACCCTAAAATTCACCTTGTTGTCACATTACACAAATAAT
Organism: Oncomelania hupensis; assembly: GCA_036898135.1. Lineage (NCBI taxonomy): Eukaryota > Metazoa > Mollusca > Gastropoda > Littorinimorpha > Pomatiopsidae > Oncomelania > Oncomelania hupensis. The sequence goes on along the minus strand of CM072518.1, from coordinate 46,065,207 downwards.
AAAGTTGGGTTTTCGTTGCTGAAACCAACTGCTAAAGTTTGAATTTTCTGTTTCAGTTCCCACAGGGAGTGATTTCTTTGTCGAATACCATAGTCGTGTGACCTTTGACCCCATTTCTGAGTGACCAATGAAGCTGACTGGTTCTGTTTCTTACAGGTTTTTGGTAGCTGCTATTTTTAGCTCCAGAATGTTGGCTGGCTAGCCAATGGCTGTTGCTATTAATAATAAGCACAACAAAGCTACGGAATTTATTCATTTAAAAAAATAAGTATATTTTTGAAAAAGTTATTTCGTTGGAAGCTTTTTTTTTTTTTTTTTTTTTCAGTGAGGCAACACTCACTATCAATGTTAAAAGGATCTGTTTAGGGTTCATGATCAAAGTAAGTCCCTTTAAAGAGACAAAAACTGTTGTTTATAATATAAATCTTCAGTAAAACTAAAAGCTCTTTAATGCGTGGGGAATCCATTTGCCTTGGGCTGATTGTGTAAACGGTTAATCTCTAAATGCTCTGAGCACTTGTTGCTGCTTATCAGCGGAAGTCCTCCAGTATACCAGTATAAGGCTGTCAGAGAACCTGCATGCACCCTAAACACTCAGAAAGGGTGCCAAGATCAAGAGGCAGCAAGCAGGAAGTAGTGAAAGGAATGCTCTCTTGTGGTTAAGTGTCTCTTACTCTGTACTGTCGCTTGCGAGAGTTTCCTTAAGCTTTTGTGTTTGATTTCTATGAGATAATGTAAATTTAAAGTAGGAGTTTAGCTGGTAGTTTCCTTCACTTGTTAAAAATTGTTATCTTGTAAGTTAATGTTAATGTTGATTTTTGAATGTGTTTGGGTTAATGCTACTTTTGAGTATGTGCATATGTGTGTGGGTGAATGTGTAGATGTTCGTGAGTGTATGTGTGTGTGTCCATGCGTGTGTGTGTAATATTACTCTGTACAACCCTTAAATGAAACTTAAATGAATGTTTCCTTAGTGGCTTCCACTTTGGTCTTTTTGGGCCTCTTTTGTAATAATTTGTATCAGTATGTTCTGTTGTGTTTATGGGTAAATGTATGAATAATTTAAAATAAAATAATTTCTTTACAAAAGAAAGTACAGCCAAAGTAGGAAATAAAGAAATGATTACATTTAATATTTTACAATTAATAATAATACCTCTTTTTTTTTAGCTTAAAAATAAAAATAAAATATTCAATTTTTAAAGTTTTATTTTAAATAAAAAAAAGACCAAATAATGACATTTGAAGGATGAAAGAAAGCAATGACGAGTTCCTGTCTCCCCTCCCTCACCCTGCCCCAATCCCTACCTCCTTAGACCCTCCCATTTACCACACCCTCTATGTGAATTTAAAAGACAGGTGGAAATTTCTAAAAGCACCAACACGCACACACATGTACTCAAGCACACCTACACCAACATTTAATCCTCATGCAGTATACTCTGGACCAGATCATGCCCAGTTTCAGCTGAAACTGCACGCTTATTACTGCAGCCCAAAGGCATAAAATTACATTTTATGAACCAAGCATTTCAGAGTAGTGAGATAATGTCAGCTAAACTTCCACATTAAATTTTAATGCAAACTTTTCTTGGCTGCTCTGGATGTAGTTCATATCACTGTGGTTGGTAGCGGAAATGTTAGTACATTGTTGTTTTGCTGTTTTTGAAAGTGGTGGTGGTCATACAGTGCATTTGCTGTGATGACTGTGGTGGTTGCAGTGATGGTTGTGGTGGTGGCGGTGGCAACGTAGGTTTCATTGGTGGTAGTGGTGGTACGTAATGTTTGTGCTGGAGGTGGTGCAGTGTAGATAATATAGTGTTAATCCAGTATTGTTGTGGGTTGTAGTGATGTTGGTGTTGGCAATGTTGTCGTTTCTGTTGTAGGTGTTAATGTTGATGCAGTTTTGCTGTTGTCAACATCTTGTTATTGGTGGTAGTGTTTAGTGCAGTGGTGGTCATGACTGACAGTATGACTGTTATTTTGGTTGGTTACACTACTGCTTGGTAGCAAAACTATATATTATTATATAATGCATTTGCCCTCAGCACAGGACAATACACTGATTTACATTGCGATAAAATGTTAAAGATCCTAATCTTGAAGCCCTCTCCTTTGCGCCACAGCGCACAAACAGGATACAGTCGCTTTGTTGTTTTCAACACCTTGTATTTGTCTGAGCCTTTATTCTCGCTCCATTGCTGCCAAAGCCTGGTGTGTATAATGTGGCCTGAGCTATAGCATAGCCATAGGTATATAACTGACCTCTTGGTCCACTGCTTGCAGGCAGGGGCTGGGTAGCTCAGTTGGTAAGAGCGTCTTGCTAGTAACCGAAAGGTCGCAGGTTCGAATCCCGGATTGGTCAACGTGTGATCATATTATTTTCCCCTTTACCAACAACTGGCCCGCTGGTGTCAGTATAAATCGGTCCAGTAGTCACCTATATGCGAAAGTGTCGTGTGACTATAATCTATAAACAACAACTGCTTGCAATGTTGTGTCTCTTTCATTGACTGTTACTGTTAGTAGTAGCTCATATGCCATTAGTGCTTTATGGAATGAATGAACGAAATTCATCAAGCTCTATCGCACTTTCATACAAAAGTATGCTCGCTTCGCCTTAAAAAATACTATACTTAATTATACCGTAATGATACGATATAATAACAATTTCAAGCAGGAAGCAAACACTTTCAATCAAAGTAGAATAACACTTATATTTTTACAATAAAACTCTGCTACAGACGAAGTTGTCGACCTTAAAAATGAATGGCTATATATTCAAAGAGTGATAATATTCATTCAAACTGATCCCAGTAGGTCTATGGCTACTTGAAATCTTTATTGTAATACTGGCAACAGCAATGTAGCAGTAACTTGAGCAAACTTCGTGATACATCATTGTCATTTTTTTATAATTATTTCTAGGTCCACAGAATAAAAGACCATGTTTCAGTCATAGGATCCTGAACAAAATAAACTGAAAATGTGGGTTAACTAAAAATGTGGGCTATACACTTACACATACGCACACACACACACATGCATACATACATACACACACGCCACAGAACCATTTGTTGCAAATGTGTGAGGTGTGACTTTTAAATAATCTGGTACCAGCTGCACTCATTTCCATGCATAGCTTGACAGAATGTGTACAACAATGTGCACCAACACTTACAACTCCAACAGCAAACTAACAAAGGCGCACACCCAATTTGTAAGTAGCAGGGAAGAATAAAATCAACACAGGTTGTTAACATTACCATGAAGATTTTGGAGTTTTAAGTCATTATGACACAAATTGCGTAAGTCAGATGGATTGTTCCCACTGTGCGTGTATTTTTGGTTGTTAGTTTGTCATTGTTTAGAATTCAGCAGGCAGATGGCTGTCTCTTACTGTCCTATAGAGGATTCTTCTTGACTGACTGATTGATAATAATGATGATGATGATGATGATGATAATGATGATGATAATGATGTGGACATGTGTGTGTGCGCATGCAAATAAAGAAATAGTACCACCAAGAGATAGTGGAAATATAGAACAAACCCTATATTTCACAGTTTTAATTTTGGTGTTTTTAATGTATATTTAACAATATCAATATGCAATGCCTACTATAGACGGGACTAGACTAGACAATGAGTGTGACAAGCAATGCTAATGACAGTCCAGTCACAGCAAGTGTTCACTAACGCGTAAAACCGCCGCCTATTTCACGCTCTTCAGTAGGCATACTAATGTTTCATTTGCACTGTAACATGACCTCGCAACGCTTAATTTTATTAATTGGGGCATGACATTCCACGCAAATATTTAAGCCTACTGAATTTAATCTTCACCCTGTCATTGTTACACAAGCTTAAGTCAAATAATTTCAGAGCTTGCCGACATATTACAAGTATCATTGTATGTTATTACATTATTAATTAAATGGATATATATATAGACCTATATCATCACAGCTTCAGTTAATCTCGTGAATAAAATAGGATACACCATTGAACATTACTGAGCCTGATTTTTCAGTCTATACAGCGGACTGCATAGAGGCAGCATTGTACAGCAAAACTTATAAGTCCTTTAATTGCACAAGAGACTGGGATTTGGAGGAAATGGAGTTTGAGATGCAATTTTATCTCCACTGACAAGGCACAGAGCTAATGGTTGTCTACCCCAATCTACCCCCTTTTTTCTTTCTCATTCTCTTTCTATCTCGCTCCAAAACTCCTTAGTTCTATATCCCTCCCCTTCTTCTCCCTCCCCTCCCAACGCCCCAAACCTCATCCTTATAATTTTCTGCTGATTCCACCCACAAAACACTAAAGATGCACAAAGGAATGTTTGCAAATTGGACCTTTCAGCTCTATACAACTCCACATAATACATAGGCCTACTGGTATATGAAAATCTAAAGTAATGCTTCTAGGGTAATGCATGCATACGAAATCATAACTTGAGGCACTGTATGAATTACTGTAGTATCATCAAGCTTCAGAAATTGCTGCTGTATTGCTATATATATTACATGTATATTATGATTGTCCTCATTCTGTCACGTTTACAGGCCTCAATTACTATACCGGTATAACACGGAACTAATTACACCCTAAAGCAAGACACTGTATCCATGCTGTGTCATTAACTGTGTCGCAAAAATAGGTTAGCATACATAGTAAAACTACTTGGCACGCGTCAAAACAACAGCTGTGTACAGCACTTGCCATAAAAACGCAATGTTTACGCAATCAATTGAAGAAGATTTTTTTTTTTTTAACATAGCATGTCTACATAAACAATAAACTACATCTTAGAGTGAGATTTTTCTTTGTTTGTGGTGATGAAATCAGATGAGATAGAAAGACAAAACAATCATGTAATGTGTTGAGAATTTCTTCCAATGAATGTTTGCAGGCAATTTGTGGACATGCCTTTGTTGTCTGCCCTTGCCCTTCCCTCCCCCACTGACCCACCTGAATCATTTGATGAGGATTAAACAGACTAAGCTGTACATAATCTAAAGCACACAACACTATATACCAGGGATGTCGTTTGGGTCGGATCTTCGGCTTTTAGCCGAAATTTTTATAAAAAAAGCCGATAAATGGTCCGTCATGTCGGCTCGCCGAGCCGAAGTTTTCACGTGTGAATCGGCTCGGTTTTGTCCATTTTTGCGATATTCCTGTGCTGTACGCTTGCAGTTTAGGTGAGGATTCGATAATTACTAAGGTTAAACCCAGAAACTCTGACAGTATTGTGGTCTGTCAAGGGACAGTCTAAACTTTTTATTGTTTTTGTGTGTCTAAAATTTAAGAAAATAAAATTTATTTTCAATGTTCTTATTCTACTCTTAAAATCATGTTTTATTACGAAGATATGCATCCACAGAACACCTTTAATATATGGAGGTGGAGGGTGCACGTTAACGTAGTGAATCTAGTCAAAAAACTTGTGAGACTGCTTTGGAAGAGAGAGCCGAAACTTTCTGTAAAAAGCCGAAAGTTTCACGGCTGTTTCGGCCAAATCGCCGAAGAAAACATTTCCTAGCAACATCCCTGTATACAGTAAGTTCTGACTTTTAAGTTTTGTTTAAATACACCATATAATATTATGTGCAAGTATTCAGCTCAAGTTGTTAGTTCAATTTCTAAATTGTATATTTTTTCTACCTTGTTTAGCTTGCACCTTTGTGCTGATGACAAAAGCAGAATAAGCATATGTAGCCGTGCTGGCTACGAGTATTTCTGACCATACGATATGTATGCCTAACTTTGTTCTCTGTTATGTTTAAATTAACTGTATGAAATAACTTGATATACATTTTTCAGATCCTTTAAAGCATATAACCATTAGACGCAGCGTTAAATTCTCTATTAGAATATATAAACTTTATTTGTGATTTATGTAGCAATTTTGAATTAGAGCGCGATGTTTAGGATAGCGCGATGCATATCATGTTGATAAAGACACCGCGCTGTTGTACTGAGCGCTCAGCTGCCGCTGAGGCTGATTATTTTGGCCGGTTTTAACGGATCTACCCGCTCGCCTACAAAACATGATAAGAGTATAAATTGTGAATGATGCTAGTGTAGCAAAGATTCTCCACTGTAACACCTTAGTGTGATATTTTCCGATGTCTTAGTTTATTCTCTATTAATTTATAGTAGATACTTAAATAAAATATTAGTTTTATAGGGACCTACACATTGAAAGGGAAACAGTGAGAAGCTGTCAGAAGGCTATAAAGGTAACTGTAAGTTGTTGTGTTAGATGTTTTCTAGTTTAGTTCGCTATAGTCGGAACACAAAATAGTAACCATGCCATATTGTACATCATTGAAAAGAGGAGACGTTGTTCTTTCTTTGTCATTACTATTATTATTTATAATTGTATTAAATTGAAGAGTTATTATGAGTTTAGAGTCATGACATTCTTAGGAGCAGCAGCCAACTCCCTCTTAAATTGCGTATTATTTTTATTTTGAAGCAGATAGGTCCGACATTGTTATAACAGAAGAAAGGTTGTATTTTTGCGTTTCCGTCAATATATAATTTGCATAGTATTCGTTTGCGTTTCTAGCCTTATGCGTCAAAGTAAGTTGCCAGCGAGCCTATATTTTGGGGCGGGTGGGAAATGCTTAAGCAGCCCGGCCGCTGCGGCTGACGGTCCGTTATAAAAGCAAAACACAAACATCGGCATGGGGAGAGCACCGGCACCAGCAGAAGATAAGGGTCGTGCCACTCGCAATGCCTTTGCTCTTAGTAGCCTATGATGTCTTCTAAATAAAACGATTCAACGGTCATCACGGACTGGCGTTGGGAAGAGAGAGAGCGAATGAATGAAATTCTTCACCATCACCCCCATCACATCATCATCTTCTCTCCAACACCACCAACACCACTACACATATTATCATGCGTGTTATTAATTTCTGCATTTTTTGTGTATTTTGTGTGTGTTTTTTTTTGTTTGTTTGGTTGAACGTTGTTTTTCTGTGTGTTTTTATTGTTGTTGTTTTTTGTGGGTAGGGGGTGGGAAGGTGCTTTCTCTAAAACTAGCATCACGTGACATTTTTCTGTATGCATTCCTGGAAGACAAATCACATAATGTCGTAAAATGTATTTCATTTACACCACCACTGGATGTATCTCAAACTCAAGACTGAGAGCCAAGATCAAGCTGCCGATCTGATATTAATACTAGTTTAATCTGCTTTTATAGTTTAACCTTTCATTCACCCATGACGAAATCTCCTTTTTAAAGTTACTGAGTTTCTTTCATTTCAAAACAAGTGTGTGACTGTGAGTCATGTCCTACTTTACACAGATTATTTCAATAAACTTTCTCCAAATATAGTGGACCAAATTTTATAAACTTATTGCAACAACATTATTTTAACCCTCTAAGTCACTCATGTATCTGACAATTTTACTGGAAATTAATTCATAATTATTCATTAATGAAGAAAAAGGATTCCTTCTCTGAAATTTAAAAAAGGATGGATCATTTCCCTTGTTTATATTTTATGAAAATATATATTTAATATATGCTGACTTTCCAAAACATTTTTCTGTATCAGTTTGATGCATTTATAATATGATCTGATCTCGAAGATGAAATATAAAATCTGTATTTCTTCCAGAGTACGTCTATGAAGTAATAGTCTAATTGTAGCAATTAATAAATAATACACACCAAAACTAATCAGCTCAAGGTATTGCAAAACGTGTATTGTGTTTATACAGACATGTATGTATTTGTTTCAGTTTAATTCATTTTACCATAAAAACCAATACAGCAGTACGGTTCACGAAAAAGTGAAAGTGTCTGTGTGCGACACTCGTAGAAGTAAATATATTCTTTCAAATGCACTCACGGCGACACGCTCTGCCACTAAAAAAACACTACAAACTATAGGAAACCACGCCCAGGCCATCATCTGTACACAAACTATACTCAACAGCTCAATATAATCTAGATCAGGGAACGATTTATAATAGTGCATAACATTGACTGAATTACGGTTCAACATTGAGTTACACAGTGTGCAACAGCCTTAACTGGAGTAGGGGAGACAGCTGGCTACAGACCCCCCAAATGACTTCAGCCCAAGATCAATGAGTGTTATCTAAAAATACTGCTGTTTTATCCACTGCTTGACTAGACAAGCCATAAACGATTTGATGGCAGCGTGACACGCTGTACTGTCGCCTGCATGGTCAATACCCTGCTCGCAAAACTTGTGACCTAAGCTACAACTGCAAAATAAAAACCCGGACCCAAACATGGCAGTCCTTTAGACTTCCCTCTGTTGGTCATGGTTCATTGACTCTGAGGAAAATACACTCAATGGGCAAAATACACTTACACAGGTATATAATGCAACAGAAGCTGTGCATGAATGTGCCTACGTCTACATAGCATAGTGTTAACACTGGTGTGAATGCACTTGTCATGTGTGTGGTGATGAGAGAGTATGAGAGTTGTCATGGTGATTTAACAGTGTTGACTGCAGGTAATCATGCAGATCTGCGCACGACTGTTTAACAACATCGATCGTTCATCACAATCTGGCCAATTTCCATTGCGATGGTCATTGACGTCGATTGGCTGAATAAATCCTGTATTCTGCCATTGGCATGGATACTCATGCTGCATTCGTTCCCATAAAACAATTCATTACAAATACTATCGACAAATAAAACGACAATGACATCCAGAAGAGATGTGCACTGGTACTATGACTATTGCAAAGCAGCTGGTTGCACAATAAGCTGTTCAAAAGAGACGTGTGTTGCAGAGTAACTGGCTGCAATAAAATAAAACCAGTGACTATTTAAAATGAAAAAAACATGCATGCAAGGTGTAAAAGGATCCAAAGGAGACTATGAGCTGGAGGCGACTCTTATTATGGCACCCTGCCCGCCCCCAACTGAGAAAGAATTCATGACAGTTGACAATGACATGCGGCCATGTACAGTTTTCTGCACTATGGCCACTTCCCTGCAGTACGTTACGTCAGACAGTGATTCATTCAAACATTCATAATAATGTATACATAACACTCTCTCTCTCTCTCCATTTGTTTTGTGCAGTTTCTCCATAAAATAGTGTCAAGAGCAATAACCTTATAGACACTAATAGCATTATTATTATTATTAATATTATTATTAATATTATTATTAATTTAACAAAACATAATCCTGTTGATGTGATGTGACTCTTTTAAATTTTACACTTTCTCTCCCCTCCCTCCACTCCATCATGCACACAACCTCTCTCTCTCTCTCCACCCACTCATCTTGCTCTGCACCCCCACCTGTACCCACCTCTCAAACACATCAGTACCATCAACACCACTGACCAAAAACCTGTGCAGACTAATGGATTCACACACATACATATGTACACACATACCAAACCCTCGGTGACCTCAATAGTCTTGTACCTAAGTTACATAAGTTTGTCCTTTGTGAGAATTGAACCAACAACCTTCGGCAACGGCGACTAACCCACTGCATCATGAAACCTCCCCAAGTAGACCTTACTCCTTTTGTCATCTTTTGAATGCTACAGTATTCGTAATACATGTATTAGTTACAGTAAATCTCCCTTGTGAAGAACATTAAAAAAATTAAATATTAAAATATTATTTGTATAAGTCTCTAAAATAATTATTTTGCTTATTTAAAAAAATAAAATTATTTAAATTAAATATTCTTTTTAAAGTAATTTTATTCATTTATTTCATGTTATTTCATTTCTTTTCTTGGTTGGCTTGTGTGTTTAATTTAATTTGACTCATCCAAACGTCGTGGGTGAGCATTCTAAAGATAGAGCGTAAGCAGTACTGGCTGAGCTCTCTTAGAATGGCTCTAGTAGAGAAGTCTGTGCCTGTTGACTTCTTGTATCAATGAACACTAAATAGGATTAATTGCTAGTGAAGCCCAGTCACATGCTCTGGGATCCCAGTGACTTTTTCAGTTGTTTATCAATAGGCTTCTCCGAGAACGGTCACCTCAATTATTATGTGGATTTAATAGAGAAAATAATAAACTCTTCTATGATCCTCCTGTCTAGCCTAAACGTCTGAAAAAATAACCTCAGGTTCACTTTAATTCAAGACCAAAGACTAGTAATCTCTATTTAAAAGGCAAAAGAGTACTACTACTTGCTGAGCAGTACAGTACCAGATGGACTGCATCATTGGGAGATGATGAAACCCAGGCTTAAACTGTCATAAAAATGTAACAGGCGGACTTGTTTCTATGTTACAAACTAACAAAAGTCTGCAATTTGCCAACCAACTCAACTTTTTTTTGCTCTCTCTTACTCTATGAACATGTCCATTGATGTGGAGGATTGCACTATACAAGACAACAACATCAACTCTTTTTTTTTATATTAAAATACATTAATTTTACTATAGCAAATAATATTCTTCCTTTCTGCTTTTTCCTAATCTTCCCATTGATTATTGCTGTCATCAAAGTGTAGATTCTGCGAACTTTATTTAGACTATGCTCTACAATTACCTTTTCTAACTATCCCTTCTGCAACCATCAAACAAACCTTGTGGACTAGTTGAAACAACTCTCTTCTTTTCAACTAAACAAGGTCAGAAACTGTGACAGCTGCCTCCACAAATTCATATGTGGTGTTAAAACATAAGCCATAAAGTTGTAGGGCACAAAGTTAACAGTATGGCTATTTATCAGGTTTGTGTGTGAAACTTCACATCTGCAGGTAATCCCAGGTTGTCCTACTGCCTCAGGCAAGGAGGCTGAAACTGATGGCTTGGAAGGTGTTTTTATTACTTTAGAAGCCTGCTTTACTTGTAAACTGGGGAGGATGGTATTGATAATAAGTGGGGATGATGATGTTTTCACAGGCCAGGTCACTATGAATGGAGAATGTTTACAATTTCTTCAACATTATGAAAAATCAAACTGAAGATGCGCTTTATCTACAACATAAGATTGAAAGATGGGAGGACGATAATAATGGTGCGAGGGACTTTTTTTTTCCCTAGTCCATGTCACTAAGAATGGAGAATGCTTACAATTTATACGACACTAAGGAAAATCAAACTGACAATGTGATGTATAGATCTACAACATAAGATTAAGAGTTGGAAGGATGATAATGGTGTGAGGGTGATGATTTGTTCCTAGGTCAGGTCACTACTAATACTATGAATGGAGAATGTTTAATACAACACTTTAATTTAGAAGGGAATCAAACTGATTATGCAATGATTGGATCCACTGTACAGCATAAGATGTGGGATGCCTAACTTAAGTTAATATTTTGAAAGCTATGAACCAATCAATACATGCTGATTAACTTCATGCAGATAAAAGAGCTGATAGTCATAAAGGATGTTACTGATATTGTTTATCCTTTAATTGTAAACTGTTATACTGCTAAACTTCAACTTCCTACTTTCCCACTAAGCATAACATGAGTCCATGAAACATCCTGGTACTTGTAAGGTGTCAATTCCGGCTGTGCAGGTTGATTATGAATGACTTCACTGCAGCAGCTAAAAATTCTATGTTTGCATAGCCATAGGGTACTCACACAAGAAAGTGAGCTGAACTTGATGAACCGAGCAATAAAAAGCAGCTTAACGGAGCGATTTTGGCTAGACTGACTGTGATAAATAGTGTGTTACATTCCATTTCCAAGCTGATTTTTATAAGACAGGCGTATACAAAAAAAATACTTGTTGTGCTAGCTAGTTGCATGCAGAATCATTTTCAATGGTGTTTTCCTGCCCGCTTGTTTACAATGATTCACTACACTATTACTGTATTAGTGCTTACAACAAATCTCATAATATCAACGAGAAGAAAATGGGGTAATGGGTGATCAAAAGAAACCTGTGTAATTATACAGCTAATTAGTGTATAAAATTGTTTCAGTCTAGCATAATCATGTTAGTTGAACATTATTCAAAAATATAACGATCTGGATGTTATTTGTAAGAGTTTGATGCAAAAGGTGAAAGTGTGCACTCAGTGTGTGCATAACTTTAAAAGCAGGGGCACAATTAAATTAAAGCCAAATTTAAAAAAACACATTTAATTCAATTTTAAACTTTCGGAAACCAAATGTGACTCACCAGCATCTGCTCAAAGCGCTCTTTGACTTCCAATTCCCCAATGGTCTCCACGTCCACTGAATCTGGAAAGGGGTCTCCATTGTTTCCACCAAATCCAGCTTCATGGTCTGGTGGTGGATTCCGTGGAGCTGAGCTGGTGCTTTTGGTCTTCTTATCTTTGCTGCCCAGCCTCAAGCCACCCATCTTGTCGAGCTAGGCAAAAACAACAATTTAGTGAAAGTTGGTCTCTTGTGTGTTCATCGACACCAAATGACCATGTTGTCAGAACCCTAAGAGGAAACATTTAGGATTCATCATTATTATTATTTATTTATTGTTCCTGTAATTTGTATATTATATAGCACGTCATCACCAGTGTTCAAGGCACTGGCTGTAACATTATTTAACTCTGATAGCTACCCAAGGTGCCAACTTGCTGCCTTAGGCACACTGAAATATCTAACACCTCAGACAACCAAGCACGATCCTGGGTGACCAGGAGGTGGAGAGGAAGGCAATAAGCACTTGCTGGGTGTGCTGGTGTAACTGGCACTCACCTATGACAGGACATGAGCATCACTGCCATCACGGCATAAGTACCTCTAAATCGTTTTGATGGAATTCATGTGTGCACAGATTAGGCCTTGGTTTATACTCTAGCTGAAGGAGTAGGTGACCTAATATTTTAATAACTTATAAGCCTCATATACACTGTATATATGGATCTACATTCATTTCCCCACCCCCTAACCCTTCTCCCATCCCAAACCGATTCGTTTAGCATTGGAAACTTCACCATCGTAGACTAGCAGTAGCACTCTACCTCAACATTAAATCATAAAAAATGGTCACCTTAGTTTATACTGGTAAACTACAATATATGTGGTGCATTATTTTAGTTGTGGTTTCACACTATCTAAAGAAATTCGTTTAATAATAATTTTAATTAAGACTAATCATACAAAAATAATTCATAATATTTCTAAAAATAATAACATAAAAAATGGAGGGAAGGTTTGGCTACAAGTACAAGAGGTTGGGAGTTGGGGGATAAGGAGTGGGAAAGATATTTTGTAAAGCAAAAAGTATGACCCCCAAATCCACCAAGACCTTATTCAGTTATTGTGTAGATCAGATACTGAGATAGTACTTCAACTTGAGGTCACAAGTAATGAAGAATTTAAAGAAAACTGTTCATACTATTTTTTATCAGCACCTTTTTTTTTAACTAAAAGAATTATTACCATTTGGAACATTCTACCAAAAGATGTCACAGTTTCTACCACACTCATTTAGGAATTCTCAAACTTTCGATGCCTGAAGTCCTAACCCGGTGATGAGTAATTCAATAAAGCACGTCAACTAGAAAGCAAAAGGCTGACAACTTACGATGCCATCTATATTAAACTACTATACTAAGTCAGTCAAGTGAATAGGAAAGTGAGTTTCTAAAATAACCTCCAGGATGTCACACTTCTGGATCTGGATTCCCGTCAGTGATGTAATATATCGGGTCAGCCGTAGGAGCCAATTCTGTGCTCAGCCAAATGTGACTTTAGGACTTAGCAATAAAACAATGTAATGTTATAGTGCTATCTAAACGTAAAATTAACTTTTGTTAAGTCTATTTTTTACAGCCACATGAGAATCTGTTTTGTCTCCACATAAAAGTGCTGTACGTGATTCATGAAACAGACTAAATAGATGTAATAAATTGTAAATTCCAAGAAAGAGCAAAACATGTCCAAACTTTGCCACAAGGCCTACTTACCTCATCCAACGAAGGTCACACCCATAGGCATAACATGTCAGACCTCTCTCCCTAGCCCCCTTCTTATTGGATCTACGACACCTTCTTATGAACATAACGAGTAGGACACTTAGTAACAATTCATTTGTCCTAACAGTGATTTCAATAATGATTTTTATTTGACGGGGAGGGGAAGGGGGGGGGGGGGTGGAGGTGGGGAGAGAAACAAAAACGACGTCCGCGTGAAGTAACCGACATAGCTACTTCAGTAGTCGAGTTAGGCCTAGGAGGAGGAGTCATGGTGTCAAGCTTCCGAACGTCCCGTTCACATATTTCCTTGCCCTTAGTTGCCAAAGAACAGTTGAGTACTTACGATGCTGCTCCTCTGTTTGTCTCCTTTTCTTTTATCCATAGTGCTTTTTAACGATGAGCTGAATACTCCAAGCGAAAGTTATACACAGTACATGTGTTGTTGACAGATGACAGCTAGCTCCCGGGACGGAATCACTCACATAATACAAACACAAGTCCACAACAATAATCGTCTGCTTCACTTCTACAGCAAAATCGATAGATAAACACAATTACATTCAAATTTAAAAACGTTGCTAAATGAATAATGAATTAAATAAAACATTTCTCTGATGAAAACGTATTTCGGGTTTCAAATACAGCACTACATCGTGGAAATCCGCTCTACTTCCCAGTTTAGTCATCCTTTTCCGCCATTTTACATACTCTCTTTTTTTTTTTTTGGGGGGGGGGAGGTCAGAGGTTGTCCAATCAAACTGATCGTTTCATCTGGGTGGCACCTGTAGAATAATTCTTCATAGAAATAAGTATACATTCCAAAACAGCCGCTGAAAGTAATGGATTTTGCTTTCAATAAAGCTACCAATCGAGTTAACAATCTATATTACCCAGGAACGTTAGTCAGAAAGTAACAATAGTTTTAATTGCTGCGGTGCACACATACTACAACCAATCCTTGAAGACGTCACAGAGTACAGAAACATGGCGGGTGATGAACTGGCGAGGCGAGGGTGGTAAGTTTTGCAGTCGACGTGTACAAAAATGGCATATAGTATCACGTATTAATATTTTGCATCTTCATCTACGATAGTTATTGCATGTAGTGATCGCTTTTATAGCTGCCTTTATTTTGCTTATGCGTAAACGTTGCACTCAGAACCAGCTACATTTGGACAGATTTATACTTCAATGTTGTAAATGTAAGTATAAGGGCATAGCCCATAGCAGAATTACTAGTACTAGTACACTAGCTTGGATTGTTTGCTCTTTAGCAATGAATCATCATCAAACAGTTTATCTCAATTTTAGTTTGGATATTAGTATAGAATTTAGATAAAATGGAGTTCGTTCACGATTTAATGCATTTACCTTTTGCTCATTTATTTCATTTTCACTTCAGAGTTTGGTTTGCAAGAACAATCTTTACTAGGAATATATTGTATGTATCACAACTTTGTGATTTCTCCTGTGATATGTTACTCATACTGGATTGATTTTTCCTTTCAGGCACCTTACTGCAGAAGGTCAGGATCAGTGTGTAGACAACGGCAGTAGGTCAGCAGAAACCATCGTAAAGAATGCATTGAATGTAAGTATTGGACCGACTGAATGTGTAATTATAAATTTTCAGCACTATAGAACGATTATTTTATCAATTAACCCTTTGAGTACCATGCACATATACCATACATGCTCAGTTATGCAATGTGAGATGCCCATGTTATACTTGCTATTTTCTTAAACAAATCTCTTGACCATGTTAAGGGAGATAGTGCCTATAGCAGTTTCAGCCTAATGAATGTGAAGATGATATAATGTAGTTTCTTCCCTTTAATTGTTGTAGAAATCAGTTTTAGTTTTTATGTATGTGTGGAAGTTAAAGTAATATGTGAACATGTAATTTGTAAAAAATGTTAATATAAAGTTTTGAGCCCACAGAGAATTAAAAAAAAAATTGTATGTAGTGCTTGATTCTGTTTAATAATGAATTTTGTTGCATTATATTTTTATCTTGAAAACAACTTGACAGTTTTCAAAGTAGTTTCATATTCTGCAATTAGTGTCTGTATTTGTATTTAATATAAGTTTTTTTTCCAAAACTAATCGGAATCCATTCTCATTACAATTATTAAAGCTATACATGTATTTTAAAAAAAGTGCATTCAATTCAAGGGAAGTATTCCAGTAATATGTTTTATCTTTTTTAAAAATATTGGTGGAAACTGGTCTATATAATATTCATGATATTGTTTTGCGTTTGTTTTTGTGATCATTTCTTTACTGGAAATGTTGGAGGGTGGGTGGGGGCACTCTCTGCATGAAAAATGTCTTAGCCCATTTGGGAGAGGTGGGAGGAGGATGGAGTTGTCTGGACACCAGAACTAGTCAGCCAACAATCCTTTGTCACAGTATACAAAGTTTTTTGTGTTTTTTTTAAATTTTTATTTTTTAAGCTGGATCTAAGAGACATTGGTGACAAATGGCTGCCAGCAGACATCAGCACAGGCAGAGTGAAAGTAGACTATGTGAGTTCCTTTTTTATTGTTTATAAAAGGTTAATTGTAGATTATAGTCACACGGTCTGGCACCCCCGTTGGGGTGCCGGGGGTTTCAGTATAAATAGTATCCCCACTCTCTGGAAATTTAGTGCTTTAAATTCCCACTGTCGCTGTCTTTCTCATTTGCTCTTTCTCATTCCTGCTCTGTTCTATCAATCTGCTATACTATCGTCTTCTTCGCTAGACCAGTCTCCTACCTTTTTTCTTGAAAACTCTTCTGGGACAAGACTCCTTATTTGTGTATGAGGTCTGTTGGATCAGCTTGGGAATATTGGACGCTTTCTGCCGGGTGGTCACTAGGGCTTCCTATGATGTTATTATTTAGCAATGTAGGCATTTTATATGTATGTGTTTTGTTGATAATTTATAATGATGTTTGTATTCTATTTTGTTTTTGTAAACGGGGGTTCGATAAGTTGGGGTGAAGCCTCAGCCGTCCCCTGCGTGGGATGTCTTTATTGTAAAGTGACTGGCTGGTGGAGAGCTTTCGGTTTTACCACTAGGGCTGTTTCGGTAGATCTTTTATGCGGATCGGGGGTTGTCCGGTCCTGATTTGGCTCGGAAGAGTCCGCTGGACCTAAAGCAATAAAAATGTAATTTAATGTAACACGGCACTGGAGTGTATAGGCGACTACTGGTCACATTATTCTGACACCGACGAGCCAGTTGATGGTAAGGGGAAAATAATATGACCACACGTTGGCCAATCCAGGATTCTAACCAGGGATATTTTGGTTACTAGTAAGCCACTCTATTAACTGAGCTACCCGGCCCCACGTGTAAAGGAAACTATTTATGGAAATGGAGATACACTATTGAGAAGTAAAACATGGTGCAATACATTATTGCAGTTCTGGATATATTTTATCAAGTGCAACAATGTCGACAATGGCCATACTGCACAGGTAAAGAGTTTTTATAAAGAACTCTCAGCAAAAAGTACTGTTTAGATGAAGCATGTTGAATGACGTGGACAGACTCCACTGGTAACAGTTGCTGCCGTACTTCTCACTTTTCCTTGTTTTGTAAATTATATTAGGTGTCTGTACGCTGATAACTCATTTTTATTGTGCTGACATTTTAATTATTTTCTCAACATTTTCAGGTGGAAGGGCCTGGCGTTCTGCAGGTGCTAAAGCTCCGCAACATTTCTGCACCCAAAGACAACGAGGAATCGCAGACCGCGCCCAGATTGTGGAAAATCACCCTGACAGATGGACACACCAACGCAGTTGCCATCTGTCTAGAACCACTTAAAAATCTGACGTGAGTTGTCCATACATTAATAATTATTTTGACGTATAATTTAAGAGAATTTAGTTTACTCTTTTCTTCATCTCCTCTGTTTTTATCTTCTGCTTCTTCTTTTCTTTCTTTCTCTTTATCTCTCTCCCTCTCTAAATGTGAACAAAATTCATAAATTCCACAATGAAAGGAATAAGTAAAAGGAATTCATAGTTGACTGTAATTGCTTTATTAGTTGCAGGGATCACATTAGCGCTTTAGTTTTGCATGCATGCACCAGAGAATAGTGGTAATATGTTACCACTGTCCAGATGCTGTGCATCCACGGTCAGATGCATGTGTCTCAACGCACAATGTTTTGCATTTAGCATGAACCCAGCAGCCGCCTTTTTAACATGATATTTTTGTAATTGTTCAGAAATTTCATAGTAAAAGGGATACTAATTATACATAATTAATTTTTAGAATTAACAATCAATGAAGAATTAATTGTTCTGTTCTTTATTTGTTCTAGCCTACTTACTCCTCCTGGCACCAAGCTGTTGCTTGAGGGCACTGTGGATGTGGAGAGTACCTACTTGCTTCTGACCAACAAGAATGCAAGACTTCTGGGCGGGCGTGTGTCCAGCCTCGTCGAGTCATGGGAGCTGAAGAGGGTGAGTTTTACTTTGAATGTTGAACTGTGTAGTAATAATAATAATAGTTACATTCATTCTGCACCTATTTTTTATAGGTCAGTCACATTTGGAGCACACATTTAGTTCATATATTTATCATGTGCATTTATCCTAAAGTTAGGACATATATGCATTGTTAAGTCTAAACCTAGGCACCATAATGTTTTTGTTTGATTGCATATGATTATCTGATACTTTGAGCTTAGATAGTAATTGTTTTTTATAACCACACCTGCTTTGGGTTGATTGTCGTTCTCATTTTTCGTTGGTTGTTATATGCTAACTGTATGTGAAAGGTAACGTATAATGAGGCTGGCAAGCAGTATTTGTTTTTAAAATCCTTGAGTCATGGTGCTGCAGCTCAGAAATGACGACATAAAATGTGAAGGTTGTTTTTTTCAGAAACTGGCCCAGCAGTCTCGACTTGGAATCCAGTCAGAAGGAGCACCACCTCCCTGGGTGCCATTTGGAAAGAAGATTGCGTCAGTGGAAGCCCCTCGCAAAGGTAAATATATCTTTCTATTTTATTTTTTCTGTATCAAAATAATAACAACATTTAGGACTCCTTATCTAATAGCTGATGTGCGAAAACAATCAATGTTTGTGTAATGTAATTGTGTGCTTCCTGTAATGTCATTTTATTGACTTGTTATTATTAAGGCTTGCCAAAAATGTATTGGAATGAATGAACATTGAAGTGTAACGTCTACACCCACCATTGGCAATATGGCAGACGGGGATAACCATTCAAAGGAAGAGGGGGCAAGGATCTAAATCAACACTGAACCACCAGAGCAATCACACAGCCGTTACGGGCAGCGAAAATGGCCACTTTTTATCTTGCCCGCCACAGGATTCGAACCTGGGTCATCAGATGTGCCAGGCGAACGCTCTACCACTAAGCTACGGCAGTGGGACAGAAATTTTATTCCTGGGGCTGTGGTATCACCTAAGAATAAAGTTCTCTGATACTCTGTTTATAAAATGTTGTCACCGACAATTCCTCAACTTGTTCATGTGTTAAAAAGCTGTGCAAAATGTCTGATTAAATGAATCCCTCTTTCTTGTGCAGACAAAATGAATGAATAATTGAACCCCTCTTTGTGCCGCAGACAACTTCAAGTCATTGGCAGCCAGCAAGCAAGGTAAGGAGGAGGAAGACAGTGAGTTCCAGCAGCAGAGGCAGGCCACCATCGCGGAGGCCATGACGGCCAAAACCAAGACGTTTGGCGGTGGACAGAAACCGTCGGTCAATGACCGCGACTTGGCTCGCATCATGGAGATGGGCTTCTCCGCTGACCAAGCATCCAACGCGCTCAGGCAAAGCAACGGAAGAGTCAACGATGCCATTACGGCCCTGTTGAGTGGCGGCCAATACCGAGATTTTGGCCGAGATTTCAGTCGCGGTGGAGGAAGGGGAGGAGTTGGTGGGGGAAGGGGTGGAGGACCCAGGGACAGAGGTGACCAGAGAGGAGGTGATGATGATCACGATGACTCACGTCGTGGGGGAAGAGGTCTGTACATCTTGAACCTTTACATTTTAAAAACAGAAAATTTGTTTTTATTTTTTATATCAACTCAAATGAGTGCAGCAATTGGAGTCAGATGAACTTAAAACAAAAATGAAAGTCAATAACATGTCGTGGCAGGCGTTTCAGTTGCCAATTATTAATTAGTTATTGGCTTTTACTGTGAGTGGTGTATTTACTGTTGAGCTTTACTGCTGAGTTTTTCAGTCCTATTTTGCAACATGTTCGACACGTCAGCTCATTATTATTTTGTACAAATGCCCCATGTAAAAAACTAAATGTATGTGAAATTCAGGTGGTCGTGGAGGAAGGCGAGGGAGGGGAGGTATTGAAAGAGGAGAAGAGGAGGACCCAAGCTCTAGTCGTCCCAGCGGACCTGCCACACTTTTTGATTTTGTGGAAACCAAGTTTTCGTCCATAACAGGTCAGTGAACAGATGCTTTTAGGCCATTGTTTCAGTTTTTTTGTGTGTTTGAGCATGCTGTCGTCATCCTTAAAAAGTCCCCTTCATTGTAGTTAATAATTGTTTTGATCAAAATGTTCATAATGAAGACATTTCGGCATACATTTGGTATTGCAGTTTTATGTAGCATGTCATGCTTGTTTTTCTTTGCGATAATTCATGTTTTATTTTCCGCTACGATACTCGATGTTTGTTGTTTTTTACCTGGTGTGAAATTTCAGAGTCACAGCAGAGTGCAAGACCTAGTTCAGCACAGAGTGGAAGTCAGAGGACAACGCCTAGCACTCCATCGTCAAACCCTCGACCCAACACAGCATCTTTAAGCGAATCTCGTGGTGACTATCCTAGGAGCACCAGTTCGAGCTACAACTCAGGCCCTCAGCAGTCTCGATCTCAGCCCAACACTCGCCGAGACAACAGAGACAGTAGGGATGGACCTAATTTTAATCGCACTTCAAAATATCCTTTAAACTCAGACTCTTCCTACAGCAGACCTACAGTTCAAAACAGTAGTGGTGGCAGTAACGGCGGAGGGGCCGGAAGAGATTCTCGAGGCGGTGGGGTCGGTAGTCAGCCAAACGATGATTTTAACCAGAATAGGCGTCAACAAAACCTCCCTCCTCGCCTTGCCAACAAGTTCGGACGTGACGCTCAGAGTGGTGCTCAGAACTCACAGCATCCTCGAAACCAGGATGGTAACGATGATAACAGGACTCGATTTGGCAGCAGTGGGGAAACTGGGGGGGACAATTCTCAGGGTGCTAACCAGCAGGACCGCAGAGCTCTGCGAGAACAGAACTCCGATGGCAGCTATGCAGGTGGGCGAAACGATCGGCAGTATAATCAGAACCAGCCAGACTTCCAGCAGCAGAACAATGTCAAGATGCAACCACAGCAGGGAAGACCAGGCCAGAGACAACAAAATGATCAGCAGAGGCAAGGACGCAGACCGGATGTAAGTGATTTGTTAATTTTTGTTTTTTTCCTTTACTGAAGAACGCACATGCGTGTTCGGGAATTCATCTAATGATCTATGGAATCTTGTCAAACTTGCCAAATTCCTGTGTGATCAGTTCAGCGAGGACGATGAAGGAAGTATTATCTACTTCAAGATTAGACGGTATTTTTTTCCTCAACTTTGACCCATTTGTCTTATTGTATGATTCGCCTAATGTGTGGCTAAAATCTTTCAGAACAAAGTGAAGATTTATGATCATGCTGCACCTCACCTTGCAACTTGTAAAGTATGTATACATTAAATGCAACTGAAATGTATACAGCAAATATTAATATGATTTCTTTTTCCCCACTTAGATGCCTAGAGGACCAATGTGGCAGCCAGGACAGACAGTGCTGGCAAAATACTGGGAAGATGATCAGGTTGGTTTCAGTTCATTTTGTACTAAACAGTCTATGGCATCTCTCTTATTGTTGTTGTAATGGGTGGGAGATCTTCCATACTGATACAAAATTCTGTAAAAACAAAACAAAACAAACAAACAAAAAATTTATTATTATTTTTAAAATAATATTATTATTTTGATGTTCTTCCGATCAGAAGTGTTTCTTTGCGGGATTTCCGATTCATACTATAACTGGCCCAAATATCGGCCATGTTTTGCTAGTGACTGCAAATGTAGGACACATTGTAGACACATGGGAACTTTAGCTATCTGCAGACATGGAGCTTGTTACCAACAAATCGGAGGCCAGAAAATTAGACAGTGCTTTGTCAAAGAACAAATGGAGAAATGAGTGGCAGAATGAGTTGGATGAATACAACTGTCCGTTCCGAATTTGGCTTTAAAAAACGAAAGAGGTGGGTGCTACAGGGTGTGTCTTGTGTAGTCGAAAACTAGTCTACAAGTCCAATGGGGAAAAGTCAATCAAAATGCACTCTTAAGGAGGGTAGGCATGTGGAGAGGTTAAATGCACAGAAACATATATCGACTCTTCCATGTGCAAAACCAGTCATAGCAACGGTCTCAAGCTAAAGCTGATTGCCTTGCAGATGCAAGAATTCGGACTTGCTCTTTCTTGGCAGAACACTGCTTGCCGATGTCACTGGCTCCAGATTTAATCGCTTTTTGCCAAAAGCTTGCAAAGGATAAGGAAAGTCTGAAGCAACTTTCGATGTGTAGGGAAACTTCAACATACACTATGACTCATGGTTTTGCTGCATCATTTAGGGAGGATTTTTTTTTAAAACTTGGTGAAAGGCATTTTGACTGAACATTGACGAGGCCACAAACAATGCCAGCAACAAAGTCGTGAATGTCCTAGTCAGATACTTTGACGGGGCAAGTGGTGAAGTTGTGACAAAACTTCTTGGCAGCTTCTGTGAAAATGTCACCACTGCCCAGAATACATGGGTCCAACTTTTTCCATTTTAGGACAGAAACCGTTTTTTACATTTTGGGCAAGACAGAAGTTCAGTTTTTTTTAAATTTCCAACTGGCTAGGGCCATCCCTATTATAATATATGCATATAAGGAGTAAAATTTCATGTGCCTAGACCTACTCCCCTCCGGCCAAAACTGGTTGATACGAAAGCACTATTACTGACAAAAAAACTTAGAAGGCAGGCGACATTCTTATCAAACCACTGCACTTGCATCGTTTTGTTGTGGACTTCTGGGCAAAGATTTTCCACTTGCAGACAGGAGAAAAATCAAGATATCCATTGCTGGCTGGATTGGTGAAGGCAGTCCCATCAGTGTTTTCAGGAGCACTGGTTGAATCATCATTGAGCCATATATGTGGATGACTGCTTTTGAACTGATAAAACTCGCATGTGCATTGAGAATTATGAAGCCTCTGCACTAGTCAAGTCCTCATTGAAAGCACACAAGATGGTGGTAGTGACTGCGCCTGTCACTCCCAAGATGGTTGCTGCTATCAAAGCCAGCAAGAGTGCCTATGCGAAGAACCTTGAGCAAAAGAAGAAAAGGGCACAGGAGGGGCAGTCGCAGAAAAACAAACAGGCAGGGGAAACCCTTATGCAGTCAGAACCACAATCCAGGCAGCCTCATATAGTCAGGGGATAATGCTTGCCAATGTGCCACCAAGCAATGCACCACCTACCCACAGCATCCTGCCAAAAGGAGGCAAGCGAGCTGCTTTGCGGTCCACATCAGATATTTTTGCTTTTGTGAAACAGCATGTCTAATTTTGCTTGATTCAGTTTGTGTATCCAGAGGTGCCAACCAGTACGGATTGACCGTATTTAATTCCGGCGAAGTGAATTAAATACGGAAATACGGTAGCTTTAATAAAAATACGGAGGAGAAGTTGCCGATCGTTTATCCCTTTACCAGGCGTAGCGGCCGAAAGCGGCCGAAGGTCTAAACAGGCAAAACGCCCAAAAGCGTCCGTATCAACCACTGGTTATATTCCCGCGTTGTTTGAAAGATTGCGAGGCTTCCGGCAATTGACTTCCGGTTTATTCTGTTGTGAAAACAATCGACTGCATGTCCACAAATTTTCTCTTTGATGCGTTCGTTTTTTCAATAAAAAATTTTTTTTGTGAGTGTCTAAATTGGATGGTTTGGATTCTTCAACTGATAAAGGAGAGTTTACAGGCTTCCATTTATCAGACATTAAAGTGAGAGAAATAGACTTTTAGTCGGAGGAAGAGATCGGTACTGACATTAGTGTCAGTAGCATGCATGCATCCGATCTTTCAGATGGGCAGGGAAGTAAAGAAGAGGAGGAGGCTTGTTTGGACTTTTTAAAACTTTTTTTTTGTAAACACATGGAGTAATAAAAAAACAAGACATAACAAGAGAAGCATAAAAAGGTAGATAATCAAAAAAGAATTATTTCTGTTCATTTTGCATTTTATTTCATTGAAATCTATGCACTAATACCTAAGAGTAAGATGTGGTGTTTTTACTAGCGTACCCCGAAATATCTCTAAAATTATAAAATGTCTTGCCTGTTTAGAGCTAAAAAATAGACAGGCGTGTGCCCAGTAAAGGGTTATCTTTGCCAGCGGTGCTTCTGTACCGGTTTCTGGTCTCGTAATAGTTCTCCTGCACTCACTGAACGTTCAACAAGCTGATTTTTATGGTGATTTTATAGTAAAACAAGTGTGATGTTCAACAAGCTGATTTTCATCGTAATTTTAGAGGACTGAAAATAGCCTGCTGTTTCAGAGGGAAGCCTGTCGTTATTTTATAGTGTCATTGGCTGGGTTTTGCGAGAAAAAAAATACTGACAAGTGTTAAAAAATACTGACAAACGGGTCCGGAAATACTGACAAGAAGATTAGGGGGTTGGCACCTCTGTGTATCTAGTTAGCTAGATAATCAATCTCTAAGTTGCAATTTTTTGGTGATTTGGAATGAATACAATTTTTATTTTAAATTTTTTTAAAACTTGGACTCCACTGTTTAACGCTACAGGCTCTGCACGCTGTGCTGGGATGGTGTTGAAAGACGTCTGATAGCGTAGCCTACGCTGCCTGGAATGCAAGTAGCAGCCAGAAATAAAGGGGAACTGAGGGGCATGGGAGTGGTCGGGAAGTCTATTTTTATCTCCATCCTAAACCACAGCCTCTGAGTTGCCATGATATGTTCATAATACTTAAACAGGACTTTTTAAGTGTGTCGCATTTTTAGTCTCATTCTAACAAATTTACAATAATGGAAATTATTACATTTCAAGGAGAAGGCTCCGAAGGGTTTCTGCATTTAATTGTTTTTCTTATTGTCCCTCCCCCAGTCCTCCCAGCGGGCCATTGTCCTTCCACCCCACCAAGTGCCTTAAGCGGCCCCTGGACCCTGGCTGCAAACTTTGATTTTTCAGTATACCTCACATTTTCTACTCTTACCCGTGTCATTGTAGCACTAATGGAATTTGAAATAGTTTAGTGGATGCTTCTGACTGTTTTTACTAAAAACAAGTCAAGGTACATTCAAGCAACACATATATATTTTTCTGTTAGTTGTTGTGATTTGCACTGTCGAGTTACATCATTGATGTGCATTAATATGTTCTGTACTAAGGCACATTTGTAAAAGAAATGTAACAATCAGATTTTTTATATATTGTTACTGTAGACCATTGTGTGTGGAAAGCCCTCTGCATTTTCAGAGTGGGATCAGCTCTTCAGCTAAAAAAGCGCTGTTTAAAAACTTAAATGTAACATTTTAAAAAATCAGTTCAAAACTGTGTACAATTTATCTAGAGTTTATATAGATTAAGCAGTGACTATTACTGACAAGGGAAGGAACTATTGTTTGCATGTTTCTGTAAATTGCTTTCTCTGGTAAATACAAAAAGAAATAACTCTGATGACCATTCTTGTTACTACAAGGGAAGGGTTAACCCAGACGAAGGAAAGCGTTGGTGTAGCCTCGTGCTAACAGGTTCTTTTTTCTTTTCTTTTTTCTTGTTAAACTACAGCTGTACAGAGCAGTGATTGAAGTAGTGGCGGAGAACAGAGCGACCGCCGTTGTCACGTTCTTGGACTATGGCAACCAAGAAGAAGTTCTGTCTTCCGACATCCATCCCTTTCCACCTCAGCAACAATGGGTAAGCTAGCAGCTTCCATGCCAGCCCACGAATTGACATCAAAAGTTTCAATCAGCTTACGTCCCCAACCAGAGCTCTACCCTTGCACCCTGTTAGGGTCAGCGCGTTGCCTGTTCCCTACCTCATTTCCTCTTCTTTTTTTTAAGTCTCAGCAATTCCGATACTCGAGTTGTCATCAATTCTTTATTTACTCTAGACTGTACTGTCTTTATGCTCCTTGCATGTGTTGCTATTTTCACTTGAATCAGCTTGTCAGCCATTCATCAGTCACACTTCATGGTTTGAGAATGTGAGAAACTATTAGATAGAATGGAGAAATATTTGTGTGTTATATTCAAAGCTTGCTCTCATTTTTAAGGAGTTATTGCTGCATTAGAACCTTTGTACACTGATTCCTTACTACATCTGAGTTTTAATGTTTGAGCTTTGGCCCTGTGTTGTACTGGAGTGAACACTGTGCAAGTCACTTCCCTTGTAATAGTAAAGAGATTTTGCGTGGTACGATATGTGTACCTGCGCGATACATAAACAATGGTCACATGACATCCGAGATTAACCAAACCATGACTGTGTTTGTTAACTGGTGTAGTTTTGTTCATTTTGTGCATACGTAACAAACAAAACTTTAGTAATAACATTCTGCGTCTTTTAGAAGCGCACACTCACAGGTTCATTGCTTTAGATTAAATTTTTCAGAACAACTTCCGTCCTCCTCCACCTCCTCCACACCAAGGGGGACCCATGATGCAGGCGCCAGGCTTTTTCCCTCCAGGCTACATGCCCACCCCTCCTCCCTTTCCTGGCCAGGAATCCTTCAACGCAGGCCCCATCCCCAACATGGAATTCCGGCGTGGGGGCTCTGGGCCTGCAAACAGGCAACGACCTGATCCAAACGATCGACGCCGACCCACGCAGAACTACTACACGCCTCCTACTCGCAAGAAAGAGGGATGAGATAATGATTGTGTTCTTCTGTGGACTCCCTTTAATGTGATGCTTTCTAATGCACAAAGTGTAGGGTTGAGATTTTTTTTTGGTTCTTTCGTTTATTTTTTGTTATTATTTATTTGTATTTCCTACTCTTAGTGTGTTTGTGGGGAGGGGAAGGGGGGTTGGGGAGGAGGGCAGTTTGGATGGAAGTGTTTTGGCCACTTTCACTCTCACAGATGAATAGTTTTTATTTTGTTATGAGGGACTATCTCTCTTGAGACAGTTTTCTACTCTTGTTTGGTGTAGTGTACATGACACTAATTATTATTCATTGTATTTGAGTGGGTTGTTGCTAATAATATAATCGTTGTGCACTCCATTTGGGCATTATTATATAAGGACTAAAGTTGGAGAAATCTGTATTTTCTAAGGGAAGGCAAGAAAAAAAAAGAAAGGTATGTATGTAATCACTTCAATCCGTAGTATTACAAGTATTGTGTTAAAAGGTTAGACAGAAGATTGTCAGTTCTTTAGGGCAACATAGACAAAAGAAATTGTTTGATTGCAATCTTCTCGCTTTCTTTCCTTCTTTCTTTCTTTCTTTCATTCCTTCCTTATCTTTCTTTTCTGTCTCAATAATTGTCTTTTATTTCTTTCCTTTTTTTCTTTTAAAAAAAATTCATTGTATGAAGGAGAAAAGTGTGACAATAATAACATAGAAATATGTTCATTGTTTCTTTCTCCCCCCCCCTCCCTCCTCTTTCTTCTCTTGTTTTTTAAAATTTATTTATTTATTTGTTTTGTGACTGCTGAAATTGTTGCTTCAGGACCGAGTCGTTTGCATTACTAGTGATATGTTAGTTAGCTTGTGGTTTTTAAGTATTTTTGTACCCTTCCCAGTTGCTAAAATGAGAAGAACAAAAAAGACGGAAAAAAATGTAGCCATATCCTGACTGAGTTTTGTTAATATAAATTGTTTTGCCCTGTATTCTTAGAATGTACACAAATTCACCACAAACTTGCTGTCTTCAAGCTTCATGTTATATAAGGTAATATGAGTTTTGCACCGTGTGGAAATGCAGTACAGTAATCGGTATACTGAAAACGCAAAATGAATAAACTTGGTAGTTCATTTCATTTAGTTTGTGAGTTTGTTTAACTCCGATATGTATGAATTGTTCACACACTTTTACACATAGCCGATCTGTTTGTATAAACCTGTACATTTTGAAACAAAATGTTGCATTTAGATGTGCCTGTCACTATTTATAGCTGTTTGTTGTTGTTGTTGTATTTTCCAAACTTACCTGTCAATACTTTGAAATAGTCGGGAATCAGAATGAGCCAAATCTCGTTCTTCAGTCAGTTGGCCATTCAGCCCGTTTGTGCGTTGGAAGCCATATCTCAAGGACCACTGAAGGGATTTTGACCAAACTTTATAGAAACATTACTTAGGTTAGTGGCCTGTCTCGACTGCCATCCTATTTGCTGTACCACAAATGTCAAGGTCACTGACAACTGGAGTTATTTTGTCACGAAACGTGTTTAGCTCACTGTCTCAAAAATGGCTGAAGCGATGTTGTTGAGGTTTGGTATACAGATACTTCAGTTATGGACCATCCTTCTGTAGCAGTCTGGTTATCGGTCAGTCTGTCTGTTAAGTTTGAGACGCGCACAATAGATCCGATCGTTTGTTTTGCAAAAGCATGCAATAACAGAGTGTATTTACCTTTGATTTGATTTTGCGTTGTAGTTAGAAGCAGCTTTGTATAATGTTGATAATTTTCGTTGGTCGATATTATCGGAGAATTTTCTAGAATCACTTGTTTACCATCGATCGAAGCTTGTAGATAAATCTAGGGGTAGCTACGAGGTTCTTCTAACTTAGTTATATGACGTAAGACAGTGCATAGTTCCGGTGATGAATTTTATTCTGATTGGCTGTAATTGCTTCACGCTGGAATGTTCCAACTTTCTCTAGAGTATAGAGAGACTATATAAGTGCCGCACTGTTTAAAAAAAGTTAGTTGAAAAAGTGAAGAAGTGGAAAAAGCGATTGAGCGATCTTGTATGCAGCTGTTGATGTACGCTGAATAAAGTTGGGAAACTTCATATGATGACTCCTGCCTTGTTGCTGAGTGAACAGGTTTCGTGGATAAACGAATCTGAGTTACACTTATTATGATTCAAGCATCGGGGCTGAATCAACTACTGATAAGAAAAAAACAACAGTTTAACATTGTCGCTGCAATTTAAAAAAAAAAAATTTTTCAAAATACACTTTTTGCCTTACCTGAAACATAATTGAACCAAAATTCATCATGTTTTACTTTGCGGATACTGTAAATACTGCTGAGCATGTTAGATCATTTGTACTTGTCCTTTCTCAAAGGTCAAGGTCATTGTGCTTCACCATTTTTTTAAACACATAGTGACATTGTGCACTGTGCGTCTCAAAATTAGCTGATCGGATTTTGACAATTTTTTGCTTGCAGATAGTGGTCTGTCATTCCATACTTTCATTTTTGCTTTGTTAGCATAAAGCCGAGCCACAACTCCACCATGAAAATGAGCACTCTTGAAATGCTTATTTGCAGTTGTGTGTGTGAGTGTCTGGAAATACATTTGAATGGCTTGCTGTCTTGTTTGTTTTTTTTTGTTATGGGAGTGGGGGGTATTTTTGGGGGGCGGAAGGAGGAGAGGAAGGAGAGTGGGGAAAAGGGTGGGGGAGGATGGGGTTTGTTAATGATTGTTTATAAATGTATTTTGCCTCTTTTACAAAATTGTTGATCACAGATTTGACACCACAGTTGTTTTGAATACACCATTTTTTTAAAATGTTATTAATGAATTCTTTGTACTTTTAAAATCACTGATGGCTTTATATTGGGGAATGCGCGTGCATTTTATGTTCAGAATAGTATAGAACATGGTTGTCATGCCAGTAGATGGGTATTTTGGAGAGTTTATATTTTTTGACAATGGCACAATTGGGCAACAAATACTGCCGTCTTTTGTCTTTGCGAATAGCATAATCACTGTTCAACAACTATTCTCGTTTCTTGGGATCCTTTTAAGAACCTACAATCAAAAAGTAAGGTTGGGCACCAATTTCTGATCTAAGGATCAAAATAAGATTTTAAAAAAAATGAACATTGAATTTTAACGTCAACATTGGTGTTTTGGATATTAAACTAATTCATTAATTAATTAAAAGTGAAAGGAGAACAACTGGACGAGAATCTGTCTGCTAAATGTCACGCACAAAAAACTCACCAAGGCCTACACTGCTCAAGTAGCATACAAAGTAATCGTGCTGTCGGACTTAGTTTTCTTATTTTACTTAAAAACATTTGTTTGCATAGAAATTTCAAGAAACTACACTGCCAATTTACATTTATTTAATACATGGAAGGGTATAGATTTATTTCTTTGCATGAACTGAAATTATTATGTAATCCAAAACTGACTTGCAAAAATGTAGGTGTTTGACAACAACAACAAAATTCCTTTAAATGACTGTTCTGCTAAACTATAAGTGTTGTATTTGGCAGGGTGGAGAACTTTCCGCGAATCCGCGGATTTCCGCGGAAGGCATTTGCATTTCCGAGAAAAAAATATTGAGTTCCGAGTGTGAGAAGCTGAGGGGCTACCCTTTATTGGGCATAGCAGCCAAAAGCGGCCGAAGTTCTAAACAGGCAAAACGTCCAAAAGAGTCCGTATCAACCATGTGGTTATATTCTCGCGTTGTTTGAAAGATTGCGAGACTTCCGGCAATTGACTTCCGGTTTTCCTGTTGTAAAATGCGTTCGTTTTTTCGATTTTTTTTTCCAAATTTTCTTGTGTGTGTCTAAAATGGATGGTTTGGATTCTTTGACTGATGAAGGGGAGTTTACAGGCTTCCATTTATTAGACATTAAAGTGAGAGAAATGGACTTGGAGTCGGAGGAAGAGATCGGTACTGACATTAGAGTTAGACAATTAGTGTCAGTAGTGTGCATGCATACGATCTTTCAGACTGGCATGAAAGTGCACTGAAGAAGAGGAGGGGGCTTGTTTGGACTTTTTAAAGCTTTTCTTTTGTATACACATGGAGTAATAAAAAACAAGACATGACAAGAGAAGTATAAAAAGGTAGATAATCAAAAGAGAATTTATTTCTGTTCATTTTGCATTTTATTTCATTTAAATCTATACACTAGTCACTAATACCTAAGATGTGGTGTTTTTACTAACGTACCCCTAAATATCTCTAAAATTATAAAAATTCTTGCCTGTTTACATCTAAAAAATAGACAAACGTGTGCCCAGTAAAATTGGAAATGTGGAGTTTGTGTGTAACAGTGGTGGACCTCAAACTTTGTTAGGCCTACAAATCAAGATTCTTAACTTTTTTGAAAGACATGTGCATAAAACATTCTTTTTTTTTTTGTTGTTGTTTCTATTGATGTTTACTTTGTGCTTTTTGAATTCAGGAGAGGCCCTAAATTACTTTCAAAATTGCCTAAATTCATTTTCTTCCAGGGGGCGAATACCGGGGCTTGGCCCCGGGGCCCCGGGCGGATTTCAGAGATTTCTTGATTCAGTTGTTCTCCACCCTGATTTGGAACTCCTTGCTTTTTGCACTACTGCTGTTGTGATGTTTAATTGCTGATATGTGGATGTTTTGTTCTCTTCTCTCTTCTCTCCCTCTTTCTCTCCCTCCTTCTCTAACTCATAAACACGCACACAAACCTACAAACAAAATTGTATTTATACCTAACACATGCCCACATAATTATTAAGGATAACCACAATCAACCAAGCATGTCAGTAATATAATAATTATGCAACATTAAATATTTATTTGCTGTATAACGGATCCATAAATTAACACATTGTTTATATTATTGCAGTTTTTCCTAATAATCATGTTTTCACACTTGGGCTGCATGCATAACAATGTAAAACGCAAAATTATAAAAACAAAAATTGTAATGACAGGTGAAAATAATTTTTGTGACTAATGGACCAAATTTTCAACTACATAATATTAATGACTTTAATTTCTGCCAACAGACTAGAAACAAAGGGAGACCAAAAGGTTGTGCAAAACAATGGAATCCAGTACCTCGCCTTAGGCAAATAATAAAACAAAATAGAAAGGAGCTACATTGTCCATATTTCAACACATGTAGCTCATTGTGCACAGTTCTTTAATTTGTCCTTTTGCATTTTAGCCTTGTATTAATTTTACATACTATAAGGTTGTTTTCTTTCACAATGATTCGTCCATTTCACTTTTTACTTTCAAAATTCAATACCATACAGCACATCCTCATTACCCTTAAAGGAATTATAGCAGTCGAAGAATCACATTTTTAATTTGTATACATTATTAAGAGTGCACAATAATCCGCTTTCATAAAAAGAAGTACTCCCACATCCAAAAAACACATATTAAGCTGTCAATTCTGAAAATATCAGACTTCTGGGGGATGGAAAGGGGGAAGGTGTATCCTGCAGGCTTACACACAAGTAATAATCTAGTTATAATGACATACCAATGTGCATTCCTATCCTATCCCTATCCTGTCCCGTAACCCGGAGGTCGTAGTGGCACCACAGATGATCGTTTAACCAGCATACTCCATCTTTCTCTGTCCTCAGCAACCCTGATGGCTTCGCTCAGTGTCAAACCAGTCCATTCTCGAATGTTGTCCTCCCACCTCTTTTTCGGTCTCCCTCTTCTTCTACCTCCTTGCACTGTGCCTTGCAGAATAGTCTTTGCAAGGCCTGATGATCTGGTGACGTGGCCATACCATCGGAGTTTCCGTTTCTTCACCACTGTGAGCAGGTCATCGTGTTGTCCAATGGCTTGTGTGATGGTCTGTCGGACTTCGTCGTTGGTGATGTGTTGGGTATAGGAAATGCCCAGAAGTCTTCTGTAGCACCTCATCTCCATGCTTTGTATTCTTCGTTGGAGATCTGCTATGAGGGTCCATGCTTCGCAAGCATATAGGAAGATGGAGATGACAAGGGAGCGCAGCAACCTTACCTTGGAGTGTAGACTGATGGTCCTGTCTTTCCAAATGGGCTTCAACCTTGTCAGGGCAGCAATTGTTTGTGCGATCCTGGAGAGGACTTCCTGTCGGGACCCATTGTCTGATACAATGGCTCCTAAATATTTGAAGCTATGCACTGTGTTAAGGGATTGGCCTTGGACTTTGATGTCCGTGTTGATGCCATTGGTGTTGTTGGTCATCATTTTGGTCTTCTCTGCACTTATTTCCATTCCATAAGCTCTGGAGGTGGTGTCTAGCCTCTGAACCAGCTGTTCAAGTTCTTGTTCCTCTCCCGCCAATCCATCAATGTCATCCGCAAAACGAAGATTGGAGATTGCTCTACCCCCTATACTGACTGTGCCTTCATGATCTGCAAGAGCATCTGACATGATGCGCTCTAGGAAGATGTTGAAGAGTGTTGGAGAGAGTAGGCATCCTTGACGCACACCGATTGTTGTTCTGAACCAGTTCCCGATGGCGCTGTTGTGGAGGACTGCACTGGTAGCCTTGTCATACAGGCTTTTGATGACTTCAATAATTTTAGGGCTGATGTTGTACACTTTCATTGTTGCCCATAGAGCTGCATGCCACACTCGGTCAAACGCCTTCTTGAAGTCTATGAACACATGATATAGATGTTGTTGGTGCTGTATGTATTCCTCACAGATTATTCTGAGGTTGAAAATCTGTTCAGTGGTACTTCGCCCTGCCCTGAATCCTGCTTGTTCTTCAGCTATGATTTGTTCAGCTTGGGGTTTCAACCTGTTGAGTATTATTTTCAGGAGGACCTTGCTGGGATGGCTGATGAGGCTGATGGTGCGGTAATTTTCACACTCCTGAAGGTTACCTTTTTTGGGAAGAGTGATGACAAGCGACTGGGTCCATGATATAGGCCACTCCCCACTCTGCCAGATCTTGTTACAGATAATGGTGAGGGCATCAATCATCGGTTCTTCTCCTGCTTGTAGCAGTTCCGCGGGTATGTTGTCCACCCCCGCTGACTTCCCTTTCTTTAGCGCTTGCACTGCTGCCTCAACTTCTTCCCAGAGAATTGGTTGGATTTCTTCTTCTTCTCTGTTCTCGGGACATGCTAGAACTGATGGGTCTCCATTTGGTGTATGGTTGTAAAGGTCAGAGCAGTACTCTGTCCATCTGTTCAAGACTTCCTTGTTCTTCTGTAAGGCATATGCCAGACTCGCTTTGGATCGTGGAACCCCCGTTGGGGTGCCGGGGGTTTCAGTATAAATAGTATCCCCACTTTCTGGTAATTTAGTGCTTTAAATTCCCACTGTCGCTGTCTTCCTCATTTACTCTTTCCCATTCCTGCTCTGTCCTATCACTCTGCTTTACTATCTTCTTCTTTGCTAGATCAATGACCTACCTTTTTTCTTGAAAACTCTTCCTGGACAAGACTCCTTGTTTGTGTATGAGGTCTGTTGGATCAGCTTGGGAGTGTTGGACGCTTTCTGCCGGGTGGTCACTAGGGCTTCCTATGATGTTATTATTTAGCAATATAGGCATTTTATATACACTATATGTTTTTTTGTTGATAATTTATAATGATGTTTGTATTCTGTTTTGTTTTTGTAACCGGGGGTTCGAGTAGTTGGGGTAAAGCCTCAGCCGTCCCCTGCGTGGGATGTCTTTATTGTAAAGTGACTGGCCGGTGGGGGCATTCAGTTTTCCCACTAGGGTTGTTTCAGCGGATATTTTATGCGGATCGGGGGTTGTCCGGTCCTGATTTGGCTCGGAAGAGTCCGCTGGACCTAAAGCAACAATCAATCAATCAATCATTGGATCGTGGAGACTTTGGGCTGTTTGATGCTTGTCAGCCGCTTCACAGTCTGGTAGGACTTCTTGCTGTTGTTCTTGTTCAGACTGTTCTCTATTTCCTGGCATTGATCTTCTATCCAGTTCTCCTTTGCTGTGCGCATGCCTTTTCGGATGTCATTGTTGATTTTTCGGTAGACATCAGCTCCCTGTGAGGTGTTCTTTTTCTTTTTTATCTCTCTTCGTTTATCACACAGATCCAAAAGTTCAGGTGTGATCCACGGCTTCTTCTTTGGTCGGTGCTTGCCAAGGATCTCAGTGGCGGCATCTGTCACAACTGAGTTGAAGGTGGTGGTCATGGTGTTGACATCTACTTCACCAGCCCCCAAAATGAGCAGTGGCGCAAATTTCCCTCCAATTGTGGCCTGAAATAGTTCTGCCACCTCCGGGTCTTGCAGTTTGTCCAGGTCGAACTTCAGTCTAGTGCACTTTGCTGTATTTACTCTCTTCAAGTGGAGCCGGAAAGACATCATCACGTGATCGTGGTCACTTCCGATGTCTGCTCCTGGAAAAGTGCGTGTCCTGCCAATGTTGATGCTTGATCTGAAGCATTTCTTGACCATGATGTAGTCTATTTGGTTGTGATTCTCCCCGCTGGGACTGTGCCATGTCCATCGTCTGGAGTTTTTGTGGAGACCAAGCATGTTTGCCAGTACCAGATTGTTGTATCTGGCAAACTCCAAGAGTCTCAGACCCCTGTCATTTGTCTCGTTGTTGCAGTGGGGTCCATATGTGTCTCCCCAGTTGTGGTGCGCATCTTGGCCAACCTTGGCATTCCAGTCGCCTTGCACTATGACTATGTCCTTCTTCGGCACTTGGTCAAGGACCGCCTGTAGATTTTCATCCACTTCGCTGTCGTCATAGTCTGATATTGGGGCATAGGCCTGGATGATGGTGATGTTGAAAGCGGCTGCTCTCAGCTAGGCGGATGGTAATGAGTCTACTGGAGACTGGGCGGCAACCATGACAGTGGCTAGAATGTTCTTGTGGACCAAGAATCCAACGCCGTGTTCGTGCCTGTCATCTCTACAGCTGAAATAGAGCTTGTGGTCTTTGTCGGTCGTTGTTTCACCTAGGCCTTTCCAGCGCAGTTCGCTGATGCCAAGAACGTGCCATCGATAGTGGTCCAGCTTGTGGGCCAGTTCTTCTAATTTTCCTTCCGCTGTTAGGGTCCTGACATTCCAGGTTCCTATGACGATGTTTTTTCTCGTGCAGATCTTGCTAAATTGTCCATCAGTAGCATACTTAACACCTCCGTCCTGGTGGCCAACGGAAGGGGCGGTCCTTGAGCCGGGTGACGACCGATCCGGTATGGAATTAGTGGATAGTGTCATAATAATAATAATAATAATAATAATAATAATAATAATGTTATTTATAAAGCGCATTATCAAACAATAGTCTGCTCAAGGCGCATCAAACACAGCCACACGCACAATACAATAGTTAGAATACAATAAATAAATAAAATTTAAAACAAAATCCATTAAAAATTAAAAAAAGAAATTGGAAGTAAACCTCACTAACACAATAGTCGCATTAAAACAATGTACTAATAGCTTAATAAGACTGACAATATAATAAAAAGTCAAAAATAATGATGGAAAATGTAAAAACAGAAAATGTTATTTTTAAAAAAATGCAATCACATCTTTTAAGCTCTGGACAATAAATAAGTAAATATCAAATTCCAAGTTAAAAAATATAAGATTCAGTCACATAAGATATGAAGAATGATTATTAAAAAATCATGACCATGATGTCGTAGACATTATATAGCACCCATACACAAACACCTAGGAATTGTCAGAAACAGACGCAAGTACACACAGACACACGCAAGCTGTTGTGATATTTTAATTCCTCAGCACCCACTCACTGACCATCTTACGTATGCAAGCATCTCTCAAAGACTGAAATCAGTCATTCGACCAGTGACAGAATCACAGCGGATCAAGCATGCAGATGCTTGCAGAACAGAAAAGTTTTAAGATTCTTTTTGAAAGCAGTGACAGACTGAGTGTGACGAAGTTCGGAGGGAAGAGAGTTCCACAGCGACGGAGCGAACACAGCAAAAGATCTTTTCCCGAAGGAATTAAGAGAATATCTGGGGACGGTCAGTAAGGAGGCATCTTCAGAGCGAAGAGAACGAGTAGGTTTGTAGAGGAGGATGAGATCAGCCAGGTAAGAGGGAAAGGTATCAGTGTGAAGACAGTGAAAACAGAGAGAAGCAATTTTGTATTCAATGCGAGCCTTTACAAGCAGCCAGTGCATGTAGTGTGTCTTGGGCAAAAAAGACCTGGCGGTGCCCAATCCTCTCCAGGCTGTTGGCCACAGCCGAAATCCACAATTACAGTGTGGCTCGCCTTGGCCCTGAGCACGTGGTCGTTGAACCTGTAGTAACGTGAAGTTCCTCCGCCCTGGCCGGTGACTTCTGTGTAGAAGATGCCATGCTAACATCACCCCTGTTAGTCGCCTCTTACGACACGCCAGGAAACGTTGGGTCTATTCTATTTAATGCCCGAACCCACAGGGCGTATGTGCATTCACCAAATCTAATGCGAACTCGTAAGTTTAATTTGCTCAGAATTGACCTAACACAATGCTGGTAGCATAGCTGAGCTTTTGAGGCCTGCATATTCTCTCTAGAGGGAACAAGCTCAAAGGTTCAGCTAAGCATTATAAGCTATAACCACAGTGTTGTGCACAACTGTTAATGTGTTTTATTCAAGTTTTAGCA
Source organism: Oncomelania hupensis (assembly GCA_036898135.1). NCBI lineage: Eukaryota > Metazoa > Mollusca > Gastropoda > Littorinimorpha > Pomatiopsidae > Oncomelania > Oncomelania hupensis. The sequence goes on along the minus strand of CM072518.1, from coordinate 46,027,756 downwards.
CAGAATGTTTCAAAAATGCTGAACAGTTTTGTTTCGTTTAGATAAATTAAAGTCCCACGTCACAATAGCGAATAGGGGACTGATAGCATACAAGTATGGGCTATATCTGTCTTTCTTGTCCTGACAGGTGAATTAAGAATAAAAATTTTTACAACAGCAAAGTTTCCATTTCTATAATAGAATACAAGATTAATAGATTGTAATCATCGCACATATAAATTCCACATTTAACCAACACAAAAAAAGGCTACATAAACTCTGTTGATTGTTCAGATTTCAATCTGAAGTCAAACTATTCACACAACGCTAAAAGGATGACTGCAACACGAAACTTTTCAAGCAGTGTTTTTAAATAAAGCAAACTGTTCCTTTGATAATGATGCCACATGGAAACACGACTTTCCAAACATGAATTGCCCATGTTTTACACACTCGCATGTATGGAAGCATGTTTACGCAAACATGTACACGTGCATTCTCCAAACTATTATTAATACGTGCAGAACTAAACACTCGATCGGCTAACTTAATCCTGAATCTACCCCGTTGGGGTGCCGGGGGTTTCAGTATATATAGTATTCCCACTTTCTGGAAATTTAGTGCTTTAAATTCCCACTGTCGCTGTCTTTCTCATTTGCTCTTTCTCATTCCTGTTCTGTTCTATCAATCTGCTATACTATCGTCTTCTTCGCTAGCCCAGTCTCCTACCTTTTTTCTTGAAAACTCTTCCGGGATAAGACTCCTTATTTGTGTATGAGGTCTGTTGGATCAGCTTGGGAATATTGGACGCTTTCTGCCAGATGGTCACTAGGGCTTCCTATGATGTTATTATTTAGCAATGTAGGCATTTTATATGTATGTGTTTTGTTGATAATTTATAATGATGTTTGTATTCTATTGTGTTTTTGTAAACGGGGGTTCGATAAGTTGGGGTGAAGCCTCGGCCGTCCCCTGCGTGGGATGTCTTTATTGTAAAGTGACTGGCTGGTGGAGAGCTTTCGGTTTTACCACTAGGGTTGTTTCAGCAGATCTTTTATGCGGATCGGGGGTTGTCCGGTCCTGATTTGGCTCGGAAGAGTCCGCTGGACCTAAAACAATAATAATGTAATGTAATGTAATGTAATCCTGAATCACTCATTCCACAGAGAGACAAATCTGAGCAGACGTTTTCATTGCTGTCCTCAGGGTGGAGAATTTTCCGCGGATTTCCGCGGAAGGTATTTGCATTTCCGAGAAAAAAATATTGAGTTCGGAGATTTTTATTTTTCGTCCGATATATTTTTCGCGGAACATCTCCGTGCCGCATCCAAGTTATTTTGTCGGTCATTCAATACGTTCAGAGAAAGCGCCCGCCCGCGACTGTTATACAGAGCTATGCTATAAGGCCTACTATATAGTCCTACTATGAGCAAGAAAACCATTCATTTTCTTCCAGGGGGCTTCGCCCCCATGGACCCCCTACCGGGGCTTGTCCCCTGGACCCCACCGGGGCCTAAGGCGGCCCCTAGGCCCCGGCCGGATTTAAGAGATTTCTTGATTCAGTTGTTCTCCACCTGTGTCCTCTTCAAGTTCTCTTGAGGGATTCTCTTGTGAAGCTCTGCCACTCATTGAAGACTCGATCAGTACATTTGCATTAAATTCTGTTTTGTCAGGTCCCGTTCGAGAATTATCTGCGTCTTGTCCTGCAGCAACAAAAGCAACAATCTCAATGTTGTCCGCTGAAGAATCGTGGCATGCGTTCATTTCTGCCCTTTGCCTTAAAGCCATCATATCAATTCGGTGGTTTTTCGAATCTGACTCGCTTTTACTTGTCTTTTGATCTTGTCTCAACCCAGCAATGATGTTTTCAATGCTGCTGTTCCGAGATTGATCGCTTTTGATGTCATTGGGGCAGGTTTTGCCTAGAGGCACTTGCTTTTGCTTGATAAATTTGTTTTTAATGTCCATGTTGTTGGTTTGTCGTTTGCATTCAGACAGACTCTTGTATGTAGTGGATTCGGAGGACGAAGAAGTTTGTTGTTCGCAATGATTACCGTTCAGTTTTTTAAGCTGTGAAACATTGTCAACGCTTAATGATTTGTAACTGTAATCGGTTGGAACGCTGACTCTGAGGTATTTTCCCGTGTCTGAATTGGTGCTGAAGCTGGATGTAGTTGCTGCATCTTCTAGCTGAGAATGTAGTGCTTTGTCGTGTGAAGGCTGCCTAGTATTAACACCAGGTAGTGATGCTGTTGACTGATATCGAGGTCTAGATTTTGAATGCCTCCTACTTTGATTTTTAGTATCCAAATGACCACCTCCTACAATCTCTGTGGTCCAGGGATGCATGTGGTCCAGGGATGTGGTCCAGGGATGCATAAATATCTTCGGGACTGTCTGCTCTGATCCTGTATAGCCTATCGCGTGATGACTTTTTTCGCTGCTGTCTGTTTGTTCACTCTGATAGCGATATACCGGGGTTTCCTGTTCCGGGTAGTGTTTTCGACGTGTGTTCTCACTGCAGGAACTGCCGGCGGTTTGTTTATGCCGACCGGCCATCTCGTTCCGCATGCTCAGCTTCAATTCTTCATGTTGCTCGCATGTCCTTCGCTCTTTGTCGTGATGACGATGTTCCTTAAGCGGAGTTTGTTGCAGTAAGCTGCGCATCACATCTTCGAAATCATCGTCATCATAATTAACGTGTTTGAATCGCGAATCAGCATTTTTTGTTGTTTGCAAGTAACGGATGTTCGGGTAACAAACATTCACAACCTCTATTGTGCAATTATATTCCGTCAGCCTCTCCGCTATATTGACAGTAGTTTTGTCGTTCTCGTAGTTCCGTGACTTCAGTACAATGAATATTGTAGTTGTTTGGTCATTCACCAGTTTGTCCAGTTGCATCAGGGGCGTACGACTTGCCGCCAGCAGTCGCAGTAGCTCTACTTTTGGTCGGACCCCATATCCCTTGTAGTTCAGTTGCTTCTCCTCCAGCTTCATTTTGAATTGTTTTGCCAAGTCTGTATCCTTCGGACAAGAAACTATGACGGCGTTAAACATATATTTTCTACAGTTTTCACCACAATTTACATGGCAGCTGTAGTCTTCGATGTGATTGGATGTACATTTTCTTGAATTTGAATGGCGGTGCTTATGGCTTCTGGGTCGACCTGAAACTGAAAATGTGAGGCGTTGATCGTACCCGAAATACAATAACGGTGTTTCAGTAGTAGAAAAGTGCAAAATTCCATAACCAAAATAAAAATGACTTTAACGGAAAAGTACACAGCGCGCAAATACAAACCTGAATAAAAAGCAGTAATAACGAACGAACAGGAGAAAGGAGGATTAAATAATAAAAACTGTTAAGTTCAATCATGTAATGACCAAGCAAACATAAGAACATAATCAACCAAGTACGTTCACTCTTGTGCCCAAAGGCTACTAAACAGAAGGCAGCGAAATAGGTGTAGTCCTATTGACAGGTATGAGGCTATAATTTGTAATCTACCTGGAAACCGCAATCTCCTGGTGGGAACAAAAAGTTCAGAGTTGGATGAAGAGAACGTTTGTCCACGCTGGTCATCAGAGGATGGATGTGATGAGGATGGATATGAATTTGATTGTCGATATGTATCGTCATCTGTGGTCGACGTTGGAGTGTTGTCAGCACTTGATAGCGTCTCAGAATGTTGCGTCTCAGAATGTCGAGATGCAGATGAGGCTATCTGCCTGGGCCCCGCATCTGAAGGCACAACATGGAAATCAACATCACAGCAACAGAGACTAACCATAACATTATTGATAATTTATAATAGGTCCTTCGTTTTAGCCTATCGTCGAGCTTTCCTCAAGTGACTGCATGACAAAAGCAGAAAACAACGAAGGGAGAGCGAGTATGCTCAGTGGGATTTCGTTTCACAGCTACTTCAGTCTTTTTGTTAAGGACTACGACTGAACATTGAGGTTTAACGTCTACACCCACCATTGGCGATATGTCAGGCGAGGATAACCATCCCAGGGAAAGAGGGGTAGGGAACTGAATCAACATTGAACCACCAGAGCAATCATAATGCTGAAATGAAATTAGGAGGCTTTATTGCATTGGCGCTAGTACCGCCGGTTGGCCTTGGGGGACAAGTGTGGTATGAAATTCTCTGCTGGTTGTCATAGTCAAGACCATCGTAACTAACTAATTACAGTCATTTAGAAACATTCAAAAGATCAAATTTGCCTCTCGGCAGCAGAAAAGAACTTCGGTTACTTTGACAATTTTTGCAATTTTGGCAAGAATACGGTTCAGTAAAAAGTGGACTGCTGCGCTTAATATGAAATACTGGCTGTATGTATATAAAACATTTGGGTTCGAAATGGAAAAATTAGAAATCCTAGTTACAGACGACAGACGTTACCTTGTACAAATGGTTGAAAAGTGTAGCTTTCTTCATTTAGTACACGGGAACCTTGTAGGTCATGGTGGAGCACCAATGAGTTTTGGAAAGGAGGTGTCTGAAGCCAGGTCGGCTCTTCAATTTCACTTTCTCCTACACAAAGTAAAACACTATGACAAGCCATCTAAATGTATTTCCAGACATTCAGACGCATAGCCCAAACGTACGCATTTTCCTTTCCTATCCAATCCTATCTCGTAACTCGGAGGTCGTCGGGGCACCACAGATGATCGTTTAATCAGCGTACTCCATCTTTTTCTGTCCTCAGCAACCCTCATGGCTTCGCTCAGTGTCAAACCAGTCCCTTCTCGAATGTTGTCCTCCCACCTCTTTTTCGGTCTCCCTCTTCTACCTCCTTGCACTGTGCTTTGCAGGATGGTCTTTGCAAGGCCTGATGATCTGCTGACGTGGCCATACCATCGGAGTTTCCGTTTCTTCACCACAGTGAGCAGGTCATCGTGTTGTCCAATGGCTTGTGTGATGGTCTGTCGGACTGCGTCGTTGGTGATGTGCTGGGTATAGGAAATTTCCAGAAGTCTTCTGTAGCACCTCATCTCCATGCTTTTTTATTCTTCGTTGTAGATCTGCTGTGAGGGTCCATGTTTCGCAAGCGTACAGGAAGATGGAGATGACAAGGGAGCGCAGCAGTCTTACTTAATTTTTCTTGGCGGTGTTGTGACTGGGCTTAATCCTAACCAAACACAAGGAAAACTTGGACTGATTGGCCACGATCTGAACTCTATGCAAACCAAAAATTATTATCCAATATCGGCCGAGCCAATTTTTTAGATACAGCGCAAATCATTTTTAGAAAACAATGAAGCACAATGACCTTGATCTTTGAGAAAGCACAAATACGAATGATGTAAAATGCTTTGTAGTAGATAAGTATCCGCAAAGCACAGATGAGGACTTTTGGTTCAATTATTCTTGAGATGAGGAAAAAAAAAAAAAAGTGTTTTAAACCAAAAAAAAAAAAAGTTACACTCGGAGCGACGGACCGACCGATTGACCTATTGACCAACAACCGGACTGTTACTGAAGGATGGCCCATGATCTGAAGTACATGTACACCAACGCTCAACAAAATAGATTCAGCCGTATTCGAGAATTTATTTATTTTCATTTTTCGTCTATACACAATTTGTTTATTTTAGAGAAATATTTAAAAAAAAAAGAAAAAAAAAGAAAGATTTTAGAGAAGTATGCCTGTTGGAGAAATGGAGCAAAACATGTACAGCAACAAAATGACGTCAGTGACCTTGACCTTTGCGGTACAACAAATATGATGGCACGGGAAGCGAGCCACTAACCTAGGTAGACTAATGTTCCTATGAAGTTTGGTCAAACTCCGTTCAGTGGCTCTTGAGAATATGGCTTCCAACGAACCGACCGACGGACAGACAGGTATTCGGCTCGTTCTGACACATCCCTCCCTCCTTCCCCCCCCCCTCCCACCCCCGTCTCTCTCTCTCTCTCTCTCTCTCTCACACACACACACACACACACACACACACACACCTATTATTTCAAAGTATTTTTATGAAAAAATATTCTTGATATAAAATAAATTTCTAGATGCAGTATTAGATTTGTTGTGTTAACCGCGGCTCTTTCTTTCGCTAGAGCCTAGAAACAATGGCTAACTAACTACTTCAGCAAAGTGTTTTTTAACTTGGCAATGTTTTAGATCCATCTATAAGGGCTGTAATTGTTTCGAATCCCCATAAAACTTCCAAACATCCCTCCCCTCATCGAAGTGATAATTATGTCACAGTTGAGCATGATGTAGGAAGATCATATATAATATGAATTTCCAGTTGTTTGGTTCTGTCTCATAGACATTCTGCTGGAATTGTCTACTTTTAAGAATTGATCTAATGGGGTTCGCCCTTGTGTCAACGAACGGGCATGAATAGCTTTGCAGTTGGGTATGAAAAAGATGATCAGCAAAGAACAACGCCTTCAACCAAGATTACATATAACCTCCTTGCCTTCAACACTGTGGATGCGTATTGAAGGGAGTTAGAACGCTGATCTATTTTGCGGATAACTTACACACGACAATATTTGTTGTTGTTTTGTTGTTATTGTTGCTGTTTTTTTTTATTTTTTTTTTATTTTTGACACTTTATTGTCCATTTTTATCGTGAAATATTGAAAAGTTCATAGTGGACCCTCTGATCGTCAATGCGTGCAATTCAGCCATGAATTTGTATGGTGCTATCAACACTATAATGTCCTTCCGTGTATGACATGCACAGTCACCGTATTCGTATTGGAGGGAAGACATATCCAGTCTAGGCTTCTGCTTCCATGCTTATGTGTGCCTCAATGATTTTATGCTGTCAGATAACGACTGTTATGAAGATGTGTAATGATGATTTTAAGACACGGAGGAGAACGAGATGGAGGAGAAATAATAAAGTAGATAATGGTGGCATACTACTTACCCAAAGATTCAGAGCTGTCGCTGTCTTCAGAAATGTTGCATACATATAAAAGAAAACTATCGTCGCCTTCAGTTTCGCTCAGTGCATCACTCTGATACTTTAGGCCGTTTTCATTAACCTGAGGTTCAAATTCCGTTGTAGACTTCCAACTATCAGATTCGGAAGCTGACGTGTAGTCTTCTTGTGCCAGTGGCATCACACACTTGTTATCCATTGTTAGTGTTGTTGCTGTTGTTGTTCTCGATCTTGTTGCTCTTGTCTTTCTGTACATGAGCTGAAATATGGAAACAATATATTAGCGCGAAGAAAAGACATTTGCAAATGAAGTATCTTTTCACCAAGATGGCAAGCCATTCAAACGTATTTCCACCCGCTCACACACACATAGCTAATAAATCAACAATCAACAGGTTCAGTATTATTAGCTAATAAATATTATTAGCTAATAAATCAACAGTTTCAAAACTGTTACATGTTGTGGCAATGTTTGACTCGGTTTTACCCTAACATATTAAAATGAACACTTGGAATGATGGGCCTTTATCTGCAAAAAAAAATATACTGCTCAAAACAATTGAAGAGCCAGAGGAATAAATTAAATGTATAACTTACCGGAACAAAAAAACTTGCAAAAAATGGTTTAGATGGAAACATTTGTTATTGAACAACATTACATTACTAAAATGAAAAAGAAAAAATCATTTCATTTACATCTTTTTTGGGCTTAAAACAAATAACCCCAGTTTTCACAATTCTATACATTTGGATAATGAAGAAAACAGTCAATATTGCGTGTGTCCACCGTGTGCTCGAATGCAATCCAGGCATCTTTGTCTCATGGACTCCCCCCAAGCCTTCTCAGAGTCATTTGAGGGATGTTGTGCCACTCTTGTTCGAGCATCCCGTAGAGGTGATCCAGGTTCAAGGCTGGGGGATGGTTTGCCCGAACTCGGCGGCCCAGCTCGTCCCAGAGGTGCTCTACTGGGTTGAGGTCAGGTGAGCATGCTGGCCACTGCAGGTGGTTGACCCTCTGCTGCTGGAGGAACTCGTTAACCACTTGGCTCGGTGCGGCCGCGCATTGTCATCCTGGAAGATGGCGCCGGCGCCCATGGCTTGCAAAGCGGGGATGACGATGGGCTCCAGGATGTTGTCTCTGTAGCCGACGCCAGTCAGGTTGCCCTCAACTCTGTGAAGAGGTGTTCTGTGGGCCCTTCCCATTCCACCCCACACCATGATGGACCCTCCACCGTATCTGTCGCGCTCCATAACAGTCGCGTCGTGGTAGCGCTCGCCTTCTCGCCTCCAAACCCGATTTCTGCCGTCATGGAAGGACCTAGTGAAGCGCGATTCGTCAGAAAAGAGGACCGCCGCCCACTGCTGTCTGGTCCACCCCACGTGAGCCCTGGCCCATGCCAGGCGCGCTGCGCGGTGGGCAGGCGTCAGGATTGGTCGTACTGCTAGATGCCTGGCGGAGGTTCGCTTCTCTCAGGCGGTTCCGTACTGTCTGGTCTGAAACAGTAATGTTAGCGGCTACACGCATCTGGCCCCGGAGGTTGTTGGCAGTGGCTCTTCTTTCCCGTAGGGCGGACACAACCAGATATCTGTCCTGCTGTCTGGTGGTGCATCGAGGACGTCCAGGCCTTTCTCGTTCGGCGGTCGTTCCCGTGTCGTTGAAACGATTTCTCAGCCTTTGTATGACTGCATGGTGTACTCCTAGTCGGCGGCCAGTCTCTCGCACCCCAACACCTTCTTCAAGAGCCCGACCCCGGTCTGCTTCACCCAGACGTCGTCTTGGAGGCATGGTTAACCAAGTTGGAAAAATTGTAACATTTATACCCATTACACTGACGACAATCACTGATTTGTGTTCTCTACTGGCATGGCTTTACTGTGCAAAGCAGGGTTTTTGTCCATTATTTCTGCTAATTCATATGGAAACGCTTAAACTGGCAGCATTTTTTACGTGCCTGAAGCGCTAATTTACCTGAAAAAAGAAGGTTGCTGACAACAAATTCAACTCATTTGTTTCACTTTCACGTTGACTCTTCAATGCTGCATGCAAACAGACCAAAAAGATATTTTGAACAATTCAAAATACTTCCATATTTTACCAAGTTCATAAGTGACCAAAAAACAAAGGTGGCTCTTCAATTGTTTTGAGCAGTATATTACAATCTCTCTCCCCCCCCCCCCCCAGTGGGAGTGCCGGGGGTTTCTGTATAAATAGTATCCCCACTTTCTGGAAATGTAGTGCTTTTAATTCCCCCTGTCGCTGTCTTTCTCCTTTGTTCTTTCTCATTCCTACTCTGTTCTATCAATCTGCTATACTATCTTCTTCGCTAGACCAGTCACCTAAGAGATAGATGAAATGACAGATTAACGCCATAATCTTTATCCGTCTTTATTTATCCTAAAATATGGGCTTTTTGATTATCTTAACTCTCTTTCTTCACTCTCTCTTCAATTGCCCCCTTTTTTTTTTAAAAGACAAAAAATAAGCTATTTTAAAAGCGTTTTGAATTATTACAGTAAAACATATAATTTTCTCTTTTCTCACCTTATTAAACATTTTTTTTTGTGGTATTAGTCATTTTTTGGGTGTGTTTTTTATATTAGGGCTCATAATATACTACTCAAAATAATACAAGGGCCACTTGGACATATGGGTCTCTCTTTAAATCAGAAACACGACTTCAATTTATTAGTTCATCATATTTTATTGCAATCATTTCTGCATCAATAACAAAAAAAGATTTTAGACATCAGTCGCTTAAAATTCGAGTAAATTCAATTTAACTGGACATACCCCTCATTTACAAAATCAAAACTTTAGAAACCAAAAATCTATAGAGTCAGTATCGGGTGTGGCCACCGTTTGCATCAATGCAGTCTTGGCATCGTTGTCTCATGGACCGTATCAGGTTATGGAGGATGTTTCCTGGGATGGCCAACCACTCTTGCTGGAGAACTTGGGCCAGAACTTCAAGGTTAGCTCCTGGAGGGAGGTTTGCCCGTGTCTGTCGACCCAAGACATCCCACAGATGTTCTATGGGGTTCAAATCGGGTGATCCAGCCAGCCAATCCATCCTTATGACATGCTGTTGCTGCAGGAAGTCATTGACGATACGCGTTCGGTGGGGTCTGGCATTATTGTCCTGTAGTATGGCACCTTCCCCAATGGCCCTCAGAGCTGGGAGAACCCTAGGTTGTAGGACATCATCCATGTACCCAATACCGTTCAAGTTGCCATGAATTTGGAGCAGGGGTGTTCTGAAGTTTAATGCGAAGCCACCCCACATCATGACAGATCCACCACCAAAGCGGTCATGCTCGCGCACCGTCGCATCAGCAAAACGCTCCCGTGGACGCCTCCAAACATTCACTCGACGGTCGTTGAAAGACAAGGAGAACCGAGACTCGTCTGTAAAGAGCACCCTTGACCAATGTTGCCTAGTCCACACCAAATGACGCCGAGCCCAGGCCAAACGCGCTGCACGGTGAGCTTGGGTGAGCAAAGGCCGTACTGCTGGTCGTCTTGATTGCAGGTTTGCCTCGTGAGAACGGTTGCGAATTGTCTGGTCGCTGACGTTAACATTGCTGGCTGCGTGAAGCTGTCTTCTGATGGTGTTTGCTGTAGCGGACCTCATCCTCAGAGCTGACAGGGTAATGAAATGGTCTTGTCTTGCAGTGGTAACGCGGGGGCGTCCGGACCTTCTTGGTTCTTGGACGCTTCCAGTGTTGTTAAAGTGCTCCCGCAGCCTTTGGACAACGGAGTGGGACACTCTTAGCCGCCTGCCAACTTCTCTCACCCCCACCCCTACCTGAAGCCATGCCATAGATCTGCCTCTATCCGCATCAGTCAATCGTCGCGCGCCTTGGGGGCATGGTTAGAAAAGCAGCAAAAGCGCTGCCATTTATACCCAGAATAAAGCGCTGATTGTTGAACTGAACTCAGAAAATGCAAGCCTTTCGCGTGCAAAACACTTTTTAATGTTGAAAACTTTGCTTTATTAGCAAGACAACAGTAAATTAGGGTCATTTTTTGGTAAAAATTGGGTTTGTTTTTCAACTCAGTGCAGAAAGTTCAAAACTTACACATGTGATTACTTGTCAGAATAAGATTGTCTTGAATGTTACTGTACAGGATAAGTTTTTAAATAAGCAATATAAGCGATATTATTGATAGCAGCAAAAATAATTAAACTAACTGAAATATGAGTGGCCCTTCAATTATTATGAGTAGTATATTTTATCATAATAATGAAAATAGAAAAATGGAATGGTGGACTGTAAAAATTATATTTAATATTTCTAATAACCAACCCTTCCCTTCCCTAAAACCTTCTTAAACCTTAAATTATTGCTGCAATGATTTAGCATTTTTTATTTTCGGTTTATGCTATGGGGAACGCCCACCGGGCCAGTCATTCGCCAAAAAAAGGCGATCGCCGAAGTCGAACGAAGCTCTCCGATGTGTTACAAAATGATGCTTGCATGACTACGACTAGTGAAACATTAAAAATGATCGCTGTTGCTTCGAGCTTCTAATTCTGTTCGATTTACACAGATTAGCATTTCGCAACGGTATACTTTGTTAAGATGAGCATAATTTATTATCGACCATAAAATAGTTGCGTTGCTTGATTTGCATTTTGTTAGTTCTAAGCAGTAGGCTAATAATAGCATTTCCCATTTCCTGCCTAGAACCAAGTAGACACTGTTATATATACAAAGGCCTAATCTACATTATATATTATAAGTCAGTCTCCGCGCAGCGAAGAAGCGTCACTAGCTGAATATAATTATTAGGCCTGTATTGTTTGTTTTATACGTAAATAAATGTATAAATTATATCTATTCTAATTAATAATATTTAGGCCTATACTTTATAATATTCGAATCTTTAAATTTCTGGTAAAGGACGAGTAGGCTAAGCGAAATCTTTTTTTTTTTTTTTTTTTTTTTGATAACTCGAGATCAGAGTTCAATTAATAGTTAGTTATTCATTGCTTACAGGGTCTAGCAGACTGCAGAGAGCTGATCCAGGACCACAAAATCAAGACAACTGAAGATCAGAGTTAAATTAATAGTTATTCATTGCTTACAGGGTCCAGCGGACTGCAAAGAGCCGAATCAGGACCCCAAAATCAAAACCACAACTTCGCTAGTAGTAGTAGTAGTAGTAGTAGTAGTAGTAGTAGTAGTAGTAGTAGTAGTAGTAGTAGTAGTAGTAGTAGTAGAGTTATTTAGTAAAATCTTTAATTTATTTATTTTGTTTTGTTTGTTTGTTATTATTATTATTATTATTATTATTATTATTATTATTGTTGTTGTTGTTATTATTATTATTATTATTATTATTATTATTATTATTATTATTATTATTATTATTATTATTTGTCGTTGCTGTTGTTGCTATTAGTAGTAGTAGTAGTAGTAGTAGTAGTAGTAGTAGTAGTAGTATATACTTTTTTTTTTTTTTTTAAAGAATAGTGTGTTGCTGTGTGTGCTCAATGGTGTAAATTTGGTCAGTGATGTTTTGTCTGTTTTTGCTGAAGTTGGGCGTAGCTCGAAATATTCAGATGATATTCCTGGTTATTTTTTCTTATCGATTTACCAAAGTTTTCAGATGATTTATGGAAATTTCCGCCTGCCACTCAACATTTTTTTTATACGCGTTTCTCAATCTCATTAAAATACATATTACTGTATCAGTTAAAAAGAATAATATTAGTTAAATAAATAATTGCTTTGGTGCTTGCAATAAAAATGTAACTGTTTTTGACACCATTATAAACTTGCTTTGGCTTGTTGTGCTGAAGGGACATCAACGTATCCATAGCGCTTTGAAATTTTGTCATGGTTTTATTGTTGACATATATGTGAAATATCGTTGTATGTGTGCATTATTTGTTATGTATTATTTTTACTCTTTAGTATTAATTGTGCCAGTATATTATTCATCATAAAATAATAATAATACTAACTGCTTCAAAATGCGAATCTCGACTTGTTGACTTACAGCTTGAAGCTGTGCAGATCGAAACAGAATTAGATCTAGAGGTAGGTAGGTAGGTAGATTAAAGTCCCCGGACACAGAGCGCATAGGGGACTAACGTGGATCTAGATTAGAGGCAATAGCGGCTATTTTTATGCAAGGATGTTTCACCACAACAGGCTCTGAAGTCTTTTCTTTCGCCTTTGTAAACTCGTGGGCCTCCTACATACCTACGTACGTAGTATAGTATGTAATGGTGGTCTACGAAAGACGAGACTTCGCAGCCTGTGGTTTCACGTAGTCCTGCAAGCCCATTCGTTCGTAAAACATCGGATAGCTTCGCTCGACTCGGAGAGCTTCGTTCGACTTCGGTAATTGCCTTTTTCGGCGAATAACTGGAACTAGTTTGGAAAAAAACAAGTTTGCCACCGGAACATACTCTTCTGTTTAGAAGATGTAAAAAGTATATAAATAATAATAATAATAATAATAATAATAATAATAATAATAATAATAATAATAATAATAATAATAAATGTAGATTTATATAGCGCCGCATCACAGCCACAAGTGGCTGTGCTCTCCGCGCTTGACACATTCATACACCATTTATACTACACAATAACAGTAGGTATATAAAGTCTGAATAACTTCACTAAAAATGTACAACATAATGTTAAAAACATTCAATAAAAATATTACATTGAAAAACATAAAAAGGCAACTAAAACTATTATTAACTTGTAAAAGGCAACCAACACTTATAACAATTATAAAATGCGAACACCATTAAAACGCGAACACCATTGCCCGTGCATGGAGCGCCACGACATGTGTGCTTACTAGACTGATGATGAGATTAATTCATATGTGTTATTGAGAAGGAGCTATAGAAGATGTTTATGGAAAATATATGTTTTGAGTTGTCGTTTAAACGCTTGTTGTGTTTGCGCATGGCGGATATTGTGTGGAAGGGAATTCCATTGAGTGGATGCACAGAAAGCAAAGGTGCGTTCTCCATAGGTTTTTGTTTTGACAAGTGGGATGATGAAGGTGCGTTGGTCTGATGCGGAACGGAGCTGTCTGCGTGGTACGTAGGGTATGAGCATGTCAGAAAAGTATGCAGGGGAAGTGCCGAAGAAAAAGTTGAAGCAGAGTGTGGAAATTTTATATTCTATACCTGCAGATATGGGCAACCAGTGCAAGGAACGTAGTAGGGGAGTGACATGATCTCTTCTGCCAGCCTTGAGAACAAGGCGTGCAGCTGCATTTTGTACTTTTTGAAGTTTGTAGAGAATCTTGGGAGCAGCATGCAAGGAGAGAATTGCAGTAATCCAGTTTTGAAAGAACAAAAGAGCAAACTAAGATGATCGTGGTTTGTTGTGAAAGACAAGAGCGAATAGAACTGATTTTGCGAAGTTCAAAATATGCAGATTTACATGTGTTGGAGATGTGAGTGTCAAGAGATGTGTCAGATGTCATAATGAATCCTAGGTTACGAGCAGAGGTGCTGAAAGGAACGTCAAAATTGCCAATTTGTATTGAGTGTGGTTCACCATCTGAAAGAATTTGCTGTTTTTCTTTATTAACAGTGCTTCAGTCTTGTCATCGTTCAAGCATAGTTTATTTTCTATCATCCATGACTTGATATCAGACGCACAGGTCTGAATGCCTTGGACAGTGGTTGTGACTTCAGAAGGAGGACAGGATTTTTGAAGCTGCGTGTCGTCAGCATATGATTGAGTAGAAATAGTATGAGATTGGATCAGAGACAACAAAGGTTTGGTGTACAAAATGAAAAGAATGGGGCCTACAACAGATCCTTGGGGAACACCATAAGAAAGAGTTGCAGGTGCGGACAACTGGCCATCGACTAGCACGGTCTGGGTCCGACCAATCAGGTATGACTCAAACCATGCGAGCGCTGACCCAGAGATGCCGTACAGGTTTTGGAGGCGTTGAAGAAGCGTGATATGATCGATCGTATCAAACGCTGCTGAGAGATTAAGGAGAATGAGGAAGGACACGTCACCACCATCCAAGGCATACAGAATGTCATTCATAATCTTGAGCAGTGCGGTTTCAGTGCTGTGAGAAGGCCTATAGGCAGACTGAGTGTGTGGAATAAGGTTGTGATGGGTCAGATAGGAAAGAAGTTGTTTCAAGGCAAGCTTTTCGAGTACTTTGGACAAAAAACTGAGATTTGAGTGGCCTATAACTCTTGAGCGTGTTGGAATCTAATGAGGGTTTCTTCAAGAGTGGTTTGACTATGGCAGTTTTGAACAGGGAGGGAAAAACATCAGACGTTAAACTTAGACGTTAGACGTTAAAGAGGTAAAAGTCAGTACTTGTTTTTAACATCAAGATATAAACATTTGAAATTGTTTTAAACACATACACACACAACACACAGATACACACACAACACACACATAAACACACACACATACAGGGAATACACATTTATATTATCTATAATTTACACGTCCACACTTTAAACGTTGTAGCAGACGACGTGAGAGAGAAGAGAAGACAACCGTACCTAGCGACCATACCTAGCGACGCAATTACAGCGTTATTGTATATAGCAACACATTCCAAGCTCAACTTTCGTACTAATCGGTTTTTGTGTGCTCTCTACGTTTTATAACCGGTGGTGCTGAAAAAAATGTCTTCTACAAACACTCTTCAAGCTATGTGGATCTGCTTACAGACTCTCAAGAAGATAATCTTATACAAGATTTGGCTTCTACTAATATGGCAAGCCAAGAAAGTGGTGAAGAATTGTCGAAGTAGAAACCTTTAATAGGATAATAGCGTTAGGTCCTTTGGACCTGTCTTACAGCTAGTCCTTAATAAACAATGCAAAACAAACAAAATAATTAACATAAAATAATTTGAAACAACAAATGCCCTTTGGGTTCGGGCACTGAATAGAACAGACCCAACGTTTCCCGGCGTGTGGTAAGAGGCGACTAACAGTGGTGATGTCAGCACGGCATCACTGGGCGAAAGTCTTCTACACAGAAGTCACCGGCCAGGACGGAGGAACCTCATGTTACTACAGGTTCAACGACCACGTGCTCGGGGCCAAGGCGAGACACACTGTGTTCGTAGATATCGTATGTGGCCAACAGCCTGGAGAGGATTGGGCCCTGCCAGGTCTTTCTTGCCCAAAACACACTGCATGATGAATAAAACCATTTACTCCATTCCGGATCGACACAAAAATATGATGAGTGTTGGTTAAAGTATCTCCATAGCAAAGATAATCAAAATCGATGAAGCCATTTTTTCAGATAAGTAAAATTCGGAGCAACGGAGCGACCAACAGACGGCCACAGAGTGATTGTCCATGAATTAACATACTTGTGTACCTGACATCACCAATATGAGACAAGCCGTTTTTTTTAAATTTTTAAATACAGAGCGAAACGTTTTTATGAAAGATTTGATCTCAGAGACCTTGACCCTTGAGGTAACGCAAATATGATGAAGCTAACCACTAATCCAGGTAATGTTCCTATGAGATTTGAACAAATCTGTTCATTGGTTCTTGAAATATGGCCTGCAACGGACCGGCCGACCGACCGACATAAAGATTAACCGACGGACAGACCGATATTTGGTTGGTTCTGATTCCCGACTACTTCTAGGGTGAAGTACAGCGAATGGTTATTTTAAAGAACTTGGGGTCAATGATCTACTATATTATCTTCACTATAGGGGAACTTTTATCTGTTTGTAGGCTACCAAAGCAAAGAACGTGCAGGACCATAGCAAGGTTTGAAATTAAACGATATTTGAAATCAAGGTGACTTAAACATATCAGGTTTTTGTTAATTGTAAAAAAATACGAGCACATTTATTAAGTTAAACAGTAATGCGTTTTGCGTGGCAACGCATTAGGTCTACAACACTTTTTTTTATAAGAGCAGTTATGACCATTATACAATAAATCACGTCATTTTACAATGCAAGATTTCAAGGGATAAAGATTTCAAAAGATACTACTAATTGAAATAATCCAAAACAATAATTAAACTGAAGCAAAAATGAAAATACAGGAAAAGGACACACATCCAAAGTATTGAAAACCAACCACGCAACAACATATCACAAATTCTTAAATGTACAATTAAACTCTACAAATCATTATTAAGAAAATAAATGTTGGGAAGTTTGAGTAGCAGATAAAATGGTTTAGGAAATAAGGATGATGCGTGAGAAGAAATGTTCAACAATATCGAACATATAAAAATGAGCAATGGAGCCATTCATCAAACCTTCACATTTTAAAATGTCACAAACAAGAATAATATTTTGTCTCTCTTCAAAACCCAAATAATAAATTAACTTAAGAATTATTTGAAACCAATAACCAAAAACATATATAATAAACTATACTTTTATAATTCAAACAGATACATGGAGAAACTGCTGCAAACACAGGAATGAGACCCGATGAACGAAAGGGTTATCGATCAAAATAGCCCACATGTTTTCTATACATTCAGACAGTATTTGAGATATAGCACGTTAGTCCACGTTTTACTGAACCATATTCCTGCCAAAGTTGTCACACTAACCGAAACTCTTTTCTGGTGCCGAAAGGCAAATTGGACCTATTGTATGTTTTTAAGTCACTTTAATTAGTTAGTTATGTTGGTCCGACCCTAAAAGCTTTAATCTTACCAAAATTATCGAATGTGTAAATCCTGCATTTTGCCCTCAGAAATATGTGTATGGTTTCATTTCCTAAACCTAAATTGACTAGACTGATAACACTGACCCATTTTCCCGAAAATCTCTACAGAAAACTCATCCCTTCTTTTTCTTACCTTAAATGCCTTGTGTGCGTTGAATAACTGTTGTTAAACGTCGGGCTTGCATTTAATGGTACTTTTGATACCGGTACCAGATACAACTGAGAAGAAGAATGTCCAGGAGAAAATCTCCATAAATTATCTACAGACGTCATCGACTACCAGGAAGTGAATGTCGGATCTTAGTTGTTTCCCATGAATGATTTAGCACCGGGTGGATTAGGGGTGGGGGGGTGGGGGGGGGACGGTGGAGGGCATTAAACTGATATATGTATTAATTATTATTACTAATTTAAATTGGTATATTGAATATCGTGTATGTGAAAGCAAAATGCCGTTATAATCTGCAATGTGGCAATTTTCGTATGCAATTCAAGTGCAGAAGTGGGTCATTTGCACACGTTACTCTGTCAAACAAGCCTAGGCCTATAAGTATCCATGTGTCAGAACGTCGGAAAGGGGTTGTGCTTAACGGGTAGGTTAACGGGGTACAGAAGCAAACGTATTATACTGACCGACTCGTGCCACGGCCAAGATCACTACATCGTGCAATGTCAAGGGCACAGTATTCCTAAGGGAATCTCCCCTAGGGGAAAATAATTATCATAGTATATGAATTATAATTGTAAAGCTTTGACACTGCATGAGTCGATCTAACAGTATGCCTGCCATAATCAGTGGTCTTCAATTACAATGAATGAATTTTGTCACCATGTGATTTTGGGGGGTATTCAATAAATGCATAATTATTTATTATTATTATTATTATTATTATTATTATTATTATTATTATTATTATTAGTAGTAGTAGTAGTAGTAGTAGTAGTAGTAGTAGTAGTAGTAGTAGTAGTAGTATTAGTAGTAGTAGTAGTAGTAGTAGTAGTATAGTAGTAGTAGTGGTAGTAGTAGTAGTAGTAGTAGTAGTAGTAGTAGTAGTAGTAGTAGTAGTTTCTATATATAACTATATAGTCTACAGCCTCTGGTCCCGTTTCCCCAAATGGATGCTTTAGCGTTGCAATAAAGTAAAACTATTCTCGTTGTGGTGGGTAGGCCTTGGTCTCTGTCACGATCAACAGGCTAATAGGCCTATATTATAAAACACACACAGACAAACAGGCATACTTACACAGACACCCACATACACACACCACACACACGCGCGCGCGCGCAAGCACACTCCTTTTCACATATATATATAAGATCTGAAAGTCAACCGATAGTCTACCGTCTCTCTGTCTCGGTGTGTCTGTCTGTCTCTCTGTGTGTGTGTGTGTGTGTGTGTCTGTCTGTCTGTCTCTGTCTCTCTGTCTCTGTCTCTGTCTCTCTCTCTCTCTCTCTCTCTCGCAGTTGGAGGGGACACTACACCATGCACAGGCACATTAACCAAGAAGAATGGACCCTCGGCAAGAATTATTTTGATCCCCGATAGCGGACAGGTAGCGCAGTAGTACGTATCTCAATAATTATATGATATGTATTACAGCGCTGCCTGTCCGCTATCGGGGATCCACAAAATTCTAATGTTACGTACTCTTGCCGAGGGTCCACATACATGTCAAGTCTTACGTTTTTTCCGTAATTCTTACGTATTTCCTATGTTTTTTTCACCTTACGGCGTAAGATGAAAATCTTACGTATTTTTTCTTTTTCCCGATCCTTTTTTTTTTAATCCCAAATTTTTATTTTATTTTAATCCGAAATACAGCCTAGAGAACAATTCTGAATCACGCTCGCTCGCGATCGTGATCTCGGAGGAAGTACTGGCCTTGCGCATGCCCATAGCATTTCTACACACTGTTTCCGTCTTGGAGGAAAGGTTTCCGTTCATTCAGCTTATTTAAAATGGCAAAACCACCAGCGAAAAAAGCGCGTATTCATTTCGGCTGATATCTGCCAGAGTGGGAAACAGACAAAGACTTCAAAAATCTTATTAGTTCTTCAGAAGAGGAAAATGAATACGCCTATGCAAGCGATCCGTGAAAGTTTCAGCCTCAGGGAGAGTTTTTTTTTTTAATTTTCTGCAGTGGATAAAACACAGTATGGTACAGTGTTTGTTATTAAAAAAAATGCAGGTGAATTTGCATGTGTTTGCTAAAATTATTATTATTGTTGTTTTTTTTGGTTTTTTTTTATGTGCGTGTTTACCGTTTTACGCATTTCTTATGGTTTTCGATAGAAAATTATGGTCTCTCGGGCCAAAAATTATGGTCAGAAGCTCCAAGAGCTTGACATGTATGGGTCCATTCTTCTTGATTAATGCACGTTTGTACCATGCACCCGACTCTCACGTAGGCCTTAATGAAGTTAAACTGACAGCGAACCGCAGCGCATGGCTGTTTAAAAAATGTGTGTAGGCCTGACAAGGTTATTCACAGCCCAAGCCGTTGCTATTCCATAGAGTATTTTATTCAATTCATTTTTACGGCAACTTTTACTGTCTGATATTTATTTATCCGCTATAGGTTTTAAGGGAAGCTCAACCAAAGAGAATATACATCAAGGGGGTGGGGGTGGTGGAGTAGCCTGGGAGACTGCCAGGGAGACATCAGTGAGTCCAGCAAAGTCTGAGCTCCTGCATTCACCATTCGCATAGGTGTTGGGCACTTCTTCTGCCGACCTGCATCTTCCACTGCGGCGGTCTAAGCCTAGCCGAACTGCTTTTACCACCACGGCGGTCAGCTGGCCAGCATCTTCCACTGCGGCGGTCTCCAGGTCCAGGTTTTAGCTCACGCCTGCTCATAGGAGGCGTTCAGACCCCAGCTGCTGCTGCTATAGGACTCCGGGGGTTGCCAACGATTTGGCGATTGGGAACTCGCTGTTTGCTTCGGCGACCTGGGACTTCCCGCTGCTCCGGCGGACTAGGGGAGATCCCGAAATGACAGTCCACATCACCTTTTGAGCTCCATTTTCTTACCTGTGGGCTCTAAAGACTAGGCACCGGCGGCGGAACGACAAAGGGTACCGTGTCTTTTGGCTGCCGTTTGCTCTACCTCATGGCTGATTGTCCACAGGCGGCGGATGCGGGGGGGGGGGGGGGGGGGGCAAGGGGGGCACTGGCCCCCTCCAGAAAAATATTGGGGGGGCAAACCTATACATTTGCCCCCCCCAATATTCAGTCCTTCAAAAAACATTATTTGCAGGTTCAAACCAATATTTCCCCCCTTTCTCTGGACATGCAAGTTAACAATATCTGTGCTGAGACCATTTTCAAAGAACTGAAGGACTGCTTGATCAGACTTAACTTGCCAGTGCAAAACTGTAGGGGCCAGGCCTACGACGGGGCGAGTAATTTTCAGGGTCATGTGTCAGGAGTTGCAAAAAGATTCAAAGATGAGATCCTTGTTGTGACTGAAAAGTTGGCGACAGTTCTTCAAAGAAAACACACGACTTGTGATGACGCAGTAAACGCTGCTGACATTTGTCTGAGAACACTGAAAAGCATGCGGCATGAAGATTATTATGAGACATTTTTTGCTGACATCACAACGAAAGCTGCAAATTTGTGTGATGAGCCCTGCGTTCCTACACAGAAGCAGCCTCAACGAAGACTGGACGATTGCTCACAGGGTCACAGCTACTCTTGACCATCTGCTTACTACAGACAGCAATACTGTGAGGCCATTGACAACACCAAAGAACATTTAAAGAGCCGGTTTGATCAAATAGCTCTCGACTTACCAAGGAAAATTTAAGTTCTTCTAAGTGATGGAGCAGCAGGGAAGAGACCAAAAATTCCTCAAGAAATCAAAGATACATATTCCGCTGACATCGACTTGGACAGACTCAAAACTCAGCTAGAATCCTCCCACATGCACCGGGTGACACCAGGAGGCGGCTAACTCTAGGATCACCATCTTCCAAGCACTGCCGGATGAACTGAAAGCTTCTGACACTGTGCGACGGATGCTGAGTGAAGTGGATAAACTTCTCAGAGTGCACTTCACCATCCCAACCACAACTGCAACGGCTGAACGCAGTTTTTCAGCCCTAAAGCGGGTAAAAACATACCTTCGGGCAACGATGACGCAGGAGCGTCTAAATAAATTTCTTATAATGCATGTGTTCAAAGACAAAGTAGATCAACTAGACCTAGCGCAAACTGCTTACGAATTTATCAATACAAATGAACGCCGTCAGGCCTACTTTGAAAATTAACGGTGTAATTTCCCATGCCAAATGACATGCATGACTGCTGTTTTTGTTACTGTGATGGATCAACATTGCCAGGTCAGTTTCTCTCCCTTTCTCTCTACCCCCCCCCCTCTCTCTCTCTCTCTCTCTCTCTCTCTCTCTCTCTCTTATATGCACAGTCGTAGAAATATATTATATATCTTTTTTTCTCTCTCACATAGTGTCTATAAAAATAGTTCAAATTATTTGGAGTAAATGTCCAGGGCCGGACCCAGAGTGTGTGGGGGGGGGGGGGGATAC